>CM026554.1:34651173-35251173 GCA_015143295.1 Tetracentron sinense
CTTGTTTGCTTGGATTTTCTAATTGTTGGAATTCATCTAGGGTTTGATTTTAATTAACCCATTCTGTTAAGAACAACTTGGCCGGTGTGATCCGGAGCCTTTGTGAAGGAGATCGATCCGAAGAAGGATCGTGGTTGTGATATTTGGTCGGTGGAATCCGAAGTCATCACTGACGGAGATCGATCTTTAGAGATCGTGGTTGTGGTGAAGACACAAGAGAAGAACAGGCTACTGCGGTAGATTGCGAGTCTTGCGAGATCGCGATTACTTATTGAGCTGTGTAGGACTAGCCGTGGATCGATGAGTCAAGTCTTGTTTGGGTGAGGTTCGAGTTTGTAAGTATCTAGTACTTTGTTTTAGTTGATTTGCTTTGCCGGACTAGGTCCCGTGGTTTTTCCCGGAAGGGTTTCCACGTAAAACCCTTTGTGTTGTGGTTTGCTTGTCTTCTTTATTTCTGCACTTGATTGCTATCCTCCCTTAGTTAAAAATTTGATTGCATAAATTTAAAAATGGTAGATAGACTTATAGGGAGCCAGCCACCCCCTTCCCCTTGGGTTTGTGAGTTCTCAACTCAAACATTGGTTTGGGGTTCACCGGATTTTTTGATTTGGTATCAAAGCGGGTTCACTAATTTATTATTGAGATCTTATTTATTTATTCAGTAAATATGAATTCCTTTAGAAAAGGTAGTTCCCCATTGTTCAATGGTTTTAATAATGATTATTGGAAAGCTCGAATGAGAGCGTTTGACTTATCTTTGGACAAGACGTTACGGAATACATTAGTAAAGGGTTGGACCCATCCTACAACGACCATAGAAGACCAGACCATCATAAAACCTTCAAATAAATTGATCATGACTAAAGAGGTATGAGATAGTATTAAAGTTACCCATGAGGAGACTACAGATTATTTGGCCTCATTTGCCTCAATCGATAGGATTGAAGAAACCACATCTATTGTTAGTATGAGTGACTCGAATTCTGAGGGAGACCTCGAGACAGTTAATGAGCTGTTTGAGGAATGCCTAAAGCTGAAAAAGGCTCAAATTTCCTTGATCAAAAAGGTCAAATCCATTGAATTGGAAAAAGATGCCTTAGACCAAGTGGCTTCTGGGTTGAAAGCTCTTGTGTCGCAGCTTGAGGAAGAGAAGGCTTCCCTCCTTGTCAAGACTCAGCTTCTTGAATCTGATCTTCATGTTTGTCTTGATCAAAAGACAAGTCTTGAAATCAAGTTAGCTGATCTTGAGCAAGATCAGCGGTGTGGAGATGAAAAGGGAACTCCATCTACCTCGAACACTTAGGCTGGTGCTAAAAGGCATCCTCCTATTAAAGGGAAAGACCCTTCTACTCAGAAATTCATTACTACGTGTCATAAATGTAGAGTGAATGATCATATTAAGCCTCAATTTCCGAAACTTTGAAGAATGCCCAATCATGGTTCTAGGAACCAAAATAATTTTAATGAGAATCTTCAAAAGAGAGTTGAGGTCTTAGTGGATTTGTCTAGGAAGTTAAATGTTTTGAAAATCTCTAATAACTCTAGATAGTGGCATGGTCATGACACTCCTTATGCTAGAAATAAAGGAGGAAACAGGAAGAAGCATAATGCCCGCCATAATTCTAGGACTCAATCTTGGAATAGGAGGAACAGGAGAAAGAGGCAAAAGGTCGTACCTAACTCAACTGAAATGATTAGACCAACAAGTCAAATCAATCTGTTAAAACCGTTTGGTTGAGAGAGGAAGACCATAAGGGTTTCACTTAGCTCATTCTTGTCATAGCCTAGGGCATGCTGTTCTTGTTATATTTTATCCTAGTACTATGATGATTGTGTATACTATTAGTTTTCTTTTTTACTAGTTGTTATTCGCTTTGGTTTTTATTTTTATTTTATTTATTTTGAAAAATTAAAAAACATTGAAAAACTATAAAATCCAAAAATATTTGTCATGTTGCCCCTATTTGACTTGCATGATCTGCATTCCTTGCATGATCTCTATTTCTAAACCTGTCCAAGGTTGAACATGAGTTTGTTGCTGATTGAGGATATATCATCTTCATAGTCTCTTGATAAGGCTGAAAATTAGACTAGTTTTATCTTGCATAGTTAGAGACTTATTCATGTGTGTATGATTTGCAATTTCACATACACTCTGACTGATTCTTTTTAAAGGTCTAATTCTCAATCTATAGGTGAATGTTTTATCTCAAAGTGTGGCCTAGGATGACCAATCAAGAATGATCATATTGTTAGTCATCCCCATTTTGTGTATCCTCCATGAGCAAAAATTGTTGCAATGAAAATGGCTACCTACTAGGCTAGTGTGAAAGCTACTATTGGATGCAAACAATAAGTAATGACTACCTATGTAGACAGTAGGTATCTATCTGGATTGCTAGTATGAAAACCCCTACTGCCAATAGAGTAGAGCTACCTATTTGGATAGTGTGAAAGCCAGCATTACACGAAAAGATATGTTCAAATAAAGAACATCAAAAAAATTCTTACAAAGTTCGGAGCTATTTAACCAAAAGTAAAAGATGATTATTGAATCAAATAAAAATGGATAAAGGTGCACCAAAATGTTTTTTAAGAAAAAAACTGGATCTAACTAGGTTTGACTTCTAAGATTAGAGTCTCCAGAAGTCCCCTTAGTGGTTAATGTCATATCATTGGAACGAGAGAGAAACCTTGATTTTGTATCTAATCAAACCACCACCACACACAATGCTTCACTTTTGAACTATTCACTAAATGTGACTAAGTGAATTGGTTATGCTTTAGCATTCCGTGAGATTTTAGTTAGATGTGTATCCTCAGTCGGACTAACTAATCAAGTTCTTCATTGGATTTGTAATTTTAAATTACTATTACTTGGAATGCTTTTGATGCAAGTGTGTATGGCACATGATATTTTTTTGTATTTTTATTATCTGTTTTTCCTTTTTAGTAGGCATGGGCCTTTCTAGCATGAGTTGCCCTGTCCTTTAAGTGGTGTCCTGGATCTCAGGGGGAGAAGATCAAGTTGAGGGGGAGTTTCTGTTTATTATTGATATATTTTGTTCCCCGCTCAATAGTCCCCGCATTGTCTGCTTTTGCTTGATTGTATTGTGGTTACCTTGATATTACTTCTGCTTTAAATTTGTAATTTTTTGTGATATTGTCTTCCTGGTTACCTTTGGCTCTTTGTGCCAAAAAAAGGGGAGAATGTTAGGGTAGTTGTCCCTAGTTCAGTACATTCCTTGAAATATATGTGTTTATTTATTTTCATATTCCATACATGCTTCTCTCGTTTTTTTTTTAGCATGTGGAGGTACAGGTTTGCAGCAAACAGGTCTTACATGACAAGAGCTTCATTTTTTACAAGTTAGTTTGCTTTCCATTTGATGTCATGTATGATGTTTGGAGTCATTTAATGACCTAATTCATCATTTGATGTGTTTGGGTGAGTTTGTGTCAAGTCATGTACTTCAGTTTGGTTTTGTCACAAAATTGCCAAAGGGGGAGATTTTAAAGTCCATTTTCTGGCATTAGCTTATTCCGTTGTCAAAACAGTGTATCATGTGTCATGTGTTTTGTGTCATTTCCTTCAAACATCCAAGACTAGTGAAGATGAAGATCGAAGAAGATCAACTGAAGACATTCCGATCATCGCCTTCGTTTCACTCCGTAGGATGGTAAGTGACTTAGATACCTAGTATATCTTAGGAAGAATTGACTTAGAATAATCAATATACCTTAGGTGAATAGTAACAATGATTGTTTGAGGGATTTCCAGTTTTTAGAGCTCAAATTAAACAAATCTGGAGTTGGGCGTTCAAACGGGCCTCTGGCCGTTCGCAGCTGTTCGAGCGGAACAATGAGGGCGTTCGAATGGATGTTCGTATTTCGAATTGGGGAAGGGGGTGTTGGGGAGGAGTTTTCAACTACCCATTGTTATTCGGAGCTTTGGAAGAAGGAATGGGGGGAGGAGGAGAGGAAAAACAATGCTTTCAAGAAGATCTGGAATCTTAAGATTCCCTAAAAGGTGCAGGCTTTTCTTTGGGCTGCTTTATTAAACAAAGTTCTCACGGTCAATCACTTAAGGCATAGGGGAATGATCATTCCCAATACATGTATTATGTGTAGGCAGGCTGAGGAGAATGTTCAGCACCTCTTCTTTCATTGCACGCAAACGCAGGTAGTGTGAAATCATTATTTGGGTCTCTTTGAGATGAGCTGGGTTTCTCAAGGGGGCTTGGGGGAAGTGGTGTTGGGTTAGCCGAAAGGTGTGTTCAGTAGGAAAGGAAATGAGGTTTGGAAGATGCTTCCGTTGGCGATTTTTTGGGGTTTATGAAGGGAACTGAATAGAAGAATTTTTGATGATAAGGAAGAGTCGATGCCCAAAGTCAATCTTCAAATTGGATGGTTGTTATACTCTTGGTCCTCTGTTTTAGCTGATTTTAAGAAGGTCCATTGGACTGATTTTCTATATAGCTGGTCAAGTATCTTAGCTTGACTTTCTTTTAGTTTTCTCTGGGCGATGTTTCTTGCGTTGTTTGTATATTTTTTTCCTCCTTAATAAAATTTTTTGGTCATCTATCAAAAAAAATATATATTTCGAATTTCAGTAGCCTCTATGGTGTTCCGTGCTTGCGCAAAAATGGAGTTTTGAAGTATTTCCAATTCTATTTTTTGATCCCTATTTATCGTTTTGTTCCTCAGAACGAACCAAAGAAGTTTAGAGAGTTTAGAGAGAGCTTCGTTTGAGACTATTAGGGTTTCCCAAACGCATTCTCCTCTCTTCTTCTATCCTAGAGATTGCAAGCCTTTGGTTTCATTATTGCTTGCTTGGATTTTCCAAATGTTGGAATGCATCTAGGGTTCGATTTTAATCAACCATCAACCCGTTCTGTTAAGAACAACTTGGCCGGTGTGATCTGGAGCCTTTGCGAAGGAGATCGGTCCGAGGAAGATTGTGGTTGTGATATTTGGTCGGTGGAATCCGAAGTCATCATTGACGGAGATCAATCTTTGGAGATGGGTGGTTGTGGTGAAGACACAAGAAAAGAACAGGCTATTGTGGTAGATTATGAGTCTTGCGAGATCGTGATTACTAAATTGATGTGTGTAGGACTAGCCATAGATCGATGAGTCGAGTCATGTTTGGGTGAGGTCCGAGTCTGTAAGTATCTAGTACTTTGTCTTATTGGATTTGCTTTGCTAGACTAGGTCCCGTGGTTTTTCCCGAAAGGGTTTCCACGTAAAAACCTTTGTGTTGTGTTTTGCTTGTCTTCTTTATTTCCACACTTGATTGTTATCATCCCTTAGTTAATAATTTGATTTCATAAATTTAAAAGGGGTAGATAGACTTGTAGGGAGACATAGCCACCCTCCTTGGGTTGTGAGTTCTCAACTCAAACATTGTTTTGGGGTTCACCGGATTTTCTCAGATACAATATCATGAGAGAAGACACTGACCTCAGAGAATCATTCAGTCATGTGATAATAAAAACCGCAACAAATTTTCTATTTTTTCACAGTAAGAAAATGGAGCTGAGATCTAGGTTTACATTAGAAGAGTACAACAGATCCATAGAATATAGTAATCAAATGAAATGAGGGTTCTCCTCTGAGATGCTCCATAAGGTTAATTGCTGCATCAATATGCCATGGAATATCCTATTATGTCATTACTGATTAATATTTTATATAAATTTTAAAATGCAGTAGTATATGTTCAATTTAACGATATATTGAATCTAGACTCTATTTCAAGCATTGTTTGATCAATTGGTTCTCTATCACGGAGAGGAACTCACAATTTTATTAGCTAAGGCCGCTCACCCTTACTAATACAAGTCAAGCTCACCATCCCATAAAGGATACAAGTGCATTGATCCTAAGACTGGGAAGAAATGTCTCCATCGATGTCACATTCTTTGAGTCAGTGAGTTGTTTTTCTTCTATGACCATCCATGGATGACAGCATCTCATGGCCAGCGATGTTATCGACTAAATAGAAACATCCGTTAGAGGAAAAGGATCGAGTCTCATCCTACCCCTTGGGCCATTCCACATCACCAATTCCCATGGTGTCACTACCTAATGACGAGGTGAAACCTTCGAGGGAGATGCCGAAAAAAAGAATTGGAAATTATATTATTATGTTCTGATAAATAACTCTGACAGTGCTGTGCTTTTTGCTGCATCGCATAGTCCCGAGCCCGAATGGAGGGATACATCAGGTTGGCAGCCGTGTAAACTTTGCCAACCTATTTCATGAATCCTGATCCATTGTGTAGAGCTTATACTAGGGTGTTCCTTGGAAGGGTGCTACAGCCAGACCCGGTTGCAGCGTAAAGAGGGAAAGGGTTCCCCAGAAAGATGGGCTGCAATGGTTCCCAGTTGTGGCAAAAAGTAAGAAAGGGTGATTTATGAACAGTTAAACTCTAAAAGATGATTACACGTGCTTAATGAGGCAAGTATCACCATTTATTATAGCTTCCAAAAGCTTCAATGTGCAGCAACAGATACCAAATGAGAAAACGAAAAAAATATACAAAAAATACACAGCATTAAACTATAGATGTCAGAAAGACCCCCACCAACCTGCAACCCAAAGAGGTACCAGCATGACCCCACAATGTGCCCAGACAATACGAAAGTGAGAAGATTAATAACAAAGTTCATCCATGCTGACTCAAATATGAAGCCGCTTGCAGACTGACCCCCAAGCAAAGGTAAAAACCTATATAACTTGGGGATGTACTGAACAAGAACTGATGTCCGTAAGAGATTTTTTGCATTATTTGCTCCAGATAATCCCAAGAACTTAGGTATGATCAACAACATCAAGATCTGCATAAGAATACACGTAATATCCCTGAGAAATGGAGAACAAGATATCTGGAAAATAACATGAAGCTTATGTATGTGTGTGTCTATATATATGTGTGTGTGTGTGTGTGTGTGTGTACAAAACAATTTCATAAGCAATTCTGCATTTGAATTGGCAAGCTTAAGATATAAACGTACAAAACCATTTCATAAACATTGCTGCATAGGAATTGGTAAGCTTAAGATGTAGTTGACTAGCAAATGTTCTTTCAGATGTTTTTTATTACTTAATATGAATTATTGTATACAAATACAAGAATGACCAGAAAGTTGGCAAATACCATTCCCTTTATACATAAAGTCAATACATACACCATGTTTGGCTTAGGAATCTGCAAGCTTGTTTCTGGACTTCAGCATATTCAAAAAAGTTATAGACCATCCTAACCAGCTCCCTGGCATGGTCAACAATGTGGACCAATGTCCAAGATCCTGTCCCTTTTCCTCTCGCTCATCGAATAGGATTCGATGAGTCCCCTTCCACCCTAAGACCTTGATGTATCCATAATCCCCACTTCAGTAGTCCTTTACCATTATCGAACTCGATAACACTTCAACAATATCACCTTGATCATTTCTAGACACACATGAGATCCTAAATCACTTCCAACAAAATTGAGCTTGTTCCGTCCCTTATTTGGAGATTTCCATGGGGCTTTGATGTTTCCCAACTGCTTAGAAAATCCGAAATTCTGAAATTTAGTAATTCTTTTAAAAGAAACCATGGAAAGAAACAAAAGATCACGAGAAAAAATAGATGTTGCACATATGGGTAATATACAGGTAAAGGGAGGTTACACAGACGTAATAGGTGAGAACACTACCTGCCCATCATTCAGACAAAAAGAGATGATTGATCTAGAGATCATCATTATTTTCTTCTTCGAGTCCAGAACCAATTTATTAAATTAAGTCAACATTGAATGGTTTTTATCTACCTTTTAATGTTTGCACTTGGCATCAAAAGTGTTATAACCATTTCAGAACTGTTATATAAATTATCATGCACAGCATCCTGGATGTTTCTCAATCTAACTTTTTAGCCTAACTGATTTCTATGTACAAAGCCCGGGCTAGAAACTAATTTTCACAAATTCATCGGCACTTCACATGCATCTGAATGCAACACGAATCTGAAGGCACATATGCACTGAAGTCTATAAGGAACCTACTAAACTTCATAAAAGTCCAACCCCTATTAATATTGTCTTGATTCTTTTGCTCTCGATATGTTCCTTTAAGACTGGAAGTACGGATTTCCAAGTACTGTAGTGTGTTTCAAGCCACGTGTCTGATGGGTTATAAACACAGTGTTACGAGTAGCTTTACCAGATGGACAACTTTGGTTAACTTATAGTAAGTATTAGATAGATAGAAGTTAAGTAAAAAGGAGTTAGTTGGGAGCAGTTATCTAATTATTTAGGAGCAATTCTCTTGGAGCCAAAGTACAAATATAGGTACTAGTGAACATATAAAAACCTGTTATGTACTAAGAGTTATGAGTTTGGGCTTTACTCAGCTTATCTCGCTATTCTCTCTTTATTATCCCTTTTGTCTCTTCAGGTGATTTTAAGGATCAGGCAGTAGTAGTAGTAGTAGAGAGAGAGAGAGAGAAAGAGATAACTGAAGGAAAATATGGTTCTGAGATTGTATCTCAGCAACCCCCTTCATTGACACACACACACACACACACACACACACACATATATATATATATATCAGATTACATGAGTACCCTTACAAAGAAAATAGAAGACAGAAACATAATAATGACATTGGACAGACATAATATAATAGCGACACCGAGAAGATTACAGCAACAATGGTAAAATAAATCAACACGAGATAAGACATAAACTTCAACATTCCCCCTTAAGCTGGTGCATATATGTCCATCACACCCAACTTTGCTCAAAACACTATGGAACTGAGTACAACTAACTTCCTTGGTCAAGATGTCGGCTAGATAATCACCAGTCTTTACAAATGGAATACATATCTTCCCACATCAATTTTTCCTTCATAATGTGTCGACCTCGTATGTGCCTGGTTCTACCATGTTACACCGGGTTGTGAGAAATATTGATCGCACTATGTTGTCACAATATAGCTGCATTTGACCCCGAATGGCATAACCCAATTCATTAAGGAAAATTTTTCAGCCAAAGTAACGAACATGCACCATGAGTCATAACTCGAAACTCTACTTTGACACTCGATCTTGCCACCACCAATTGCTCTTCCAAGTCACAAGGTTTCCTCCAATAAAGGAACAATAACCATAAGTGGAGACCTCCTATCAGATACAGAACCATCCCAACTAGAATCTATATACACTTCAACTCTCATGTGGCCATGTATAGTAAAATAACCTTTCCCAGGTGATGACTGCAAATAATGAATATCTTGTAGGTCGCTTCTAAATGTGATATCCTAGGGGCATGCTTGAACTGACTCACAACATTGACATATATGCTATATTAAGGCGAATCAAGGAAATATATATAAGCCGACCAACCAATCTTTGATAATTGATACCTCTCTACATCGATGAGAGGATTTTCACTGTCTTCACAGACTTTGTGATTCTTCTCAATCATGGTCTAAAATTTCATTTCGTATAAGCCGATATGGGCTGATATGTATCCTGTTTGGAGCTACCCAGTACATTGGTACGCTGGAAAAAAACTCCCATGTATCGGGTGTAACGGGTTGATACGAGACCGATACGCCCAATACGGGGGATTTTTCAGTTAAATTTTGTTCTCTTCTTCTATTTACACTAGGATCCACAGCACAAACCCGATACGCACAACTTATCTAATTAAATTTTACTTTCATTTACTTAAGATATTTATATGTAAATAAGGTTATACGCTCCATTTGAATTCAATAAAAAGTATCTTAGATCCAAATTCATGAAGAATAAAAAGTATCCTGGATCCAAATTCATGAAAAATAAAAAGTCAACTTTCCAGTTCAATAACAAAATCATCTTTTTAGCGCCTTTTAGGTTATGTTACAATTTCAACTTTCAAATGGTAAGGTAATTCTCAAATATTAAAATTCCATAAATTCTATTATATCAAAACATTACCAAAACCTAAAAGTCCGACAAAAAAAGACTCATATTTTAGTCTTCAAAATATTTTCTACAAGGTCAAAAGTCAACTAATAGTGTATCCAAGCGTTTCTTAGCGTATCCTGATATTTTCCAGCTTATCCATCCGATATCTTATTTTGGACTTACCGATACAACACCTGATACTGATATATTGAAACATTTCTCAATGGGAGTGTGCACAGGTTTACACCCCAACATACATGTTTCCTATAGCAAATCAAAAACATACTTCCTCTAGGATATGAGAATGCCCCTTGTTTATCTGGTAACCTCAATTCCAAGGAAATACTTTAGCTATCCAAGATTCTTGATTTTAAACTCTTTTCCCAGATACAACTTCAGCTTATGTATATCTAAATTATTGTGAGTCACCACTATATCATCAACATATAGAATAAGTGTTGTGATCTTCCTTTCACTATGTTTGATAGAAAGAGTGATCAGCATGACTATGTTGGTATCTAATATTCACCATTGTTCCCCTAAACTTCCAATGACTTAAAAGTAATTATTGAAATCTTACTAGATTGAAAAAAACTAAGATCAAGGGAGCATCTTTTAGATCTATGGATTAATGAACTACCACAAAAATACCAAAAAAAAAAATCAAAGAAATCAAGCTAAATTTTGAAAGATGAAACCAAGGTAAAAGGAATAGTAACATTAATTAAATTGCTCAATGATCATTAAAGTTGATTGTTAATCCGTTAATCATATGGATAACCCATGGGTTCATGATCCTCTAAGGTCAATGAGCCTTAAGCCACAATTTGTAAATATTCAAGAAGAAGAAGAAAAACTCAAAGGATGTTTTGCTCATTCTTCCTCTTCGATCCACTCTTCAATATGGAATGCTATTGAGTTTCAAGAATGAGGCAAACCAAGCTCTTAATTTCATTCTACTAATACATGCTATTGGATAATTCAGAATAACCTGAAAACCAAGATGTAATACAGATTGAAAATTCCACATATATCTCACAACTTAGTGGGTAATGATAAAGTGCTCTTTAGACTTATATAGGGTGCATTTTCACAAGAAGAATACAATATCAAGAAACAGATTGGAACAGAAATCCTATAGCAGATTAAGATTGAGACAAGTACAACATTGTAATGCAGGAGAGAAACCTTACCTGAGGAAGTGGTAATACAACAAATAAATCTATTAAAAAATAACCAGAAAGGTAATGAAGAGCAATTTTCTTTGGATCGTCAACTAAATCTCCAGCGCCCACCACTCTAGATTCAGGAGCAACATAAGCCAGCCTAAACTGCCAAATACAAATTAGATAGAGTCATGGCTTGAACTGCAGAAAAAAAGCTCCAATTAAAGCTGCTGAAATGGTCTAAGATACTTTCGTACCAATCTTTCATTGATGCATTATGAGTAAATACATGGTTTTCAAGTCAAGAACATAAGATAATTTTGAAAATAAGATTTTGGTTGGAGCCATGAAACTTTCATGCAAAGATGTGATATGAAGGAAGCAACACTTAAAGGGCTCAAGGAGAAAAGAAACAAGTATAGACAAGAGAACTGTATAAAGAACAGGTTCTCTTGAGATATAAATGCTTAACCCATTTACATAATTCCAGATAGAGCATTAACGCATATGTACTGCATTTACTCCCCCCCATAATTGAAAGTTGGAGTCATCCCTTGTTCGTCTGTTGGAAGGCCTTATACAAATCCTTCCTTTTCTATTTATTTATTTAAGCATAGTTAAAGAAATAACCTATCGAAAACATTAAGGACATTGATTCAAAACCAAAATAAACGTCAGTAGGGGAAAAGAATAGCTTCACACATCAAAACCATGTGTTTATTGCTATTTCCATATAAAAATAATAATTACTCATCCTTGAGAAATCCGTGATTAGGCATGACCCTCAGGCCAATGCATGGTTTCAAATATCAGAAATATTTTTTATATATCGGCTGATATAATGTCACATTGCAGGTAGCTGATATATCTTTCAAGAGTAATTTAACATTTTATAATATATTGCTTAAATCAATGATAAATTGATCAAAATCAGTGTACAAAAATACAGTAAGTCAGTCAACACTTTGATATGTCAACCAACATTAAGGAAATTAGGTTTTCGATTCTTTATTGGATTTTCATAATTCCTTACCAAACACAATTGCACTTGGGTTGTTCAACCCCAAATCAACTAACATTTGGTTAGATTTGTTAGATAGAAAGCACGCGGTAAGTTTTTGTACAGAAAAGAGGCAATAAAGATATACACTTTCCAAAAAATCCATTTGTTAATCTTACTGCTTTTAAAATATCTCTTCGATATTTTATAATCTCCTTAGGTTTTTTTTAACAGTTTGGAGAGAGATTTGGGAAGCTTTGTAGTTTTGGAATTTCTTTCAACCAAAACCAAATAGTGGAGATTTCAAGCTTGCCACGTCAATACCCAACGAAATTTGTTTCTTTTCTTTTTTATAAAGTAATTCTACATAGAAGGAGCAAAAAGGTGTGAGATACTTTACTTTTGGGAAAGCTAGGGCTATGTTCACAATATCAAGCAAGTCAAAAAGTCCATACCTTTGGCACTATTTTTCTATTGTTGGTTGGGATATAGATTGTTTGAGTTGAAAATAATGGGACATAAACATATTACTTGGATTTACTAACAAATATGAATGAAAGCTTTTGGATTATTGGTCATTCCATTTTTTATTTAATAAGTACTTTTTGTATAAATTTTAAAAAATGAGATTGAGTCCTACGATATATGATTTAAATCCCACGTATCAGTTCGAAAACAATTTGATTACCTTGTTTCTAATTACAAAATATTTTAATTTAATTTCTGAAGTGTATTTATGATTTTTGAGTTTGTTACCATGTCAATCTTGTTCAAATTTCAGTATGTTGTGTACTTACATGGATCCATTGATTGGCAAAAAAATAATTTAATTTTCAAAACTATATATTTTTCATTTTATTAGTTGTAAAATATTATAATTATTTAATAGTTAGGTATAAATTAAAAGGGTTAATTACAGATTCGAACCTATCTTATCTTAAAATGACATAGAAGTGCCCTCTTTAAAACAACTACCTTTATCAGACCGATCTTTTAAAGATTTGGACAAATAAGGACCTACAGTCACGTTTTGTTAACGGTGGTTACTATTTTCACTTGAAACGACAAAATTGCTTGTTTGCAGTGGAACTGTAATTTTTTGAGACTCAGATTGAGGGAGTAATGTTGAGGAAGAGAATTAGAGCAGTACTAGTAAGCAAGCTCTAATAGTTGATCATGACACTCTCCCTTCTTCCACAAACAGATACAGAAGACCCAACTCAATACCTAATTTGTTTCTTTCTTTGTTGGTTTTGTTCTTGTTGATGCTCTCAATGATGAAAGAACTGACCAGATGTCGCGCCCCAAAATCCTACCTAGGAGAATGTGAGATCTTGGCACGTGACTTGCTTATCAAACCATCCTTTTAGAAGCATTTAAGGCATACTAAAAATATGAACCTGAAAATTTCTTCAATTAACTAACATTTAATACATCAAACAACCTCCAATTAAAATTCATAATCAACTGAACATAAATAAAATTGATCATCCATCGTGATCCTTAACCATCAAACTAAACAAAACACAATTTCTCATAAAGTCAATTAAATTCTCCCTGGAATTTAAATAACTAATAAATCAACTTCAGTTCTCATACATGAATCAAAGTACGGAAAACGAGTAGGTACATTATGTCATTTGCTTTCTTTACTTTCTTTCTTTCTTTCCATACTTTTCTTACTTCCTTACTTTTCTTACTTTTCGTATTTTCTTACCTTATTTTCTTATGAAAACATATCAACATGCATCTGTTAATAAATTAAAATACCGCTTTACCTATTATGAAAAGGGATTAGTATACTTTAATTACCAAGGTACCACCTTTCGTACATTATCCAGTACGGACAGCTTACTTAGTTCATTATCCGGTACGACGGCTTACTTATTTTAACATAATCATCGCCTTTTTTATGGTAGTTGGTCCATGCAAAACTCATCATGCATCGATACATTTGTGTCTTTTTTCTCTCTTACTTACTTACTTTGCCCTTATCTTACTTGTGTCTTCATTAGTGCTCTTAATTCTCTCTTTATACTTGTGCATGTTTTACAATGGTGAGTGCACAGTGATACACACTCGGGTAAATTTTCCCTAAGACTATTAATCAAGGTTCTTGGGAAATCTCATCATAGCGCCCATTTTACTTTGTTAATAGACCTAGGCAAGCAAGACCCTCGTCAAAGACTCCTTTTACCCAAGAATAAATCACGTATAATAATATAAAATAACACAAAATAACATTCATAGTTTCAACCATTTTAACATACTTTAATCACAGTTTACTGTCAATATGCATGATTTACAATTTAATTTAAATATCCATTATACCATTTTAATCTAGATGAATATCATGAATACACTACACAACTTGTCAATCATAATTTTCATAGAATATATCCACAACCACACTAACATGTAACCCTAATGCCACAAAGAGTCCACATTCATCATTCAATTATTTCATCCATTCCATTCAACTCCAGGTATTCATCTCTCCCTCCTCATATATCCACATACATCCATCATAAATTCCCAATCCCCTTATTGAAATATAATCAAAATATAAACATAGTTATTCACATCCTAATCATGTTATCACATCTTACTTTAACCATTTATGAAACAAAACATTAGTGATAATAGAAATCTATAGATCTTACTTATTTTTATGATCTTACTTAAATATCTCTTTTTACTTTTCCTTTAGATTTATATTTAAGAAATTGAGGACTAGAGATCGTTATTTACCTCACTTGATCACTTCCCTACGATCTATCATTTGCGAATAAGGCTCGATCTCGATCTTCAATCTTTCCTTCTTTTCTGATCAAATCCTAGAACTTCTTCGGTTTCTCCCCTTTTGATGTCCTAGAAACCATATTTTTTCTCTCTGTTAGGTTTAGAATGCTTTGGAAATCCTAACTTCCGAGTTTGAGAGAAATATATAGAGTTTGGGATTCAAGGGAACTCAAAAAGTCAAAAATTTGCAAAAACCCGAGAAAATCAGCGTTTCGAGCGATCAATCGCCATTGTGCGGCGATCAATTGCCCCGTGCGCCACTGTGCTTTATGACTAGCTTTCTTTTCATGCGATTTAATTCTAAAAAGAGCTAAATTACGCCATTAATTTGGGTTTAAACATCCATATATTTTACATTCATTTTTATAGGAACTAACGCATTAAATATTAAGCACATTTTTCTATAGAATTAAATAAATTGCACAAATGTCAGGAAATAATTTCGAGTCTCTACACTAGACATCCTATAAACCCAAAAACATAACGGTTTCTTATCGGATCACATCTGAAAATTCAAATCCCTCTTCTCCTATCCTCTTTGCTTTCCCCCATCATTCCCCCAAATCTCCTACTGATTTTGGTACCAAGACCCGACATTCCCAGTTGGGTCCTTTCTCTCTTACATTATCTCCCTCTTAGGCCGCAATTAGATTTGTGAATTCAAGCCTTAAAACACCAGGCTCTCCCCGAATTTTCAAAGGGTGTTTATCTGCGAGCGAGATGGAGCTTTCGGGGGATTCTATATGTATGATCCCCTATGGTCCAAAGCTATTGAGATACATTATTATTTAAGGGTGTATATAAATTGTATCATATCATTAAGTCATTAAAGGCTTTATTGTGATCATTTTTTTATTAGTATAGATAATAAGAAAGGAGAAATCAACCCCTAATCTTTTCTCTCCAATCTTTCTCTTCTCCTCTATTTGTCATCTTCTCTTCTTTTCCAATTTTTCATCTAGGATTTTATTTTCTACTTCGTATCAAACAGGAAGACAAGGACTACAATTTTTTCTAATAGGATACCATGAATAGTGTCCCCAAATAGTGGTGTGAATATTGCCCATGAATAGTGCATGTGAATCGTTTTGTAAATAGTTGGTTAGATTCAAGGATATGTGATTCTGAATTTTTTAGTATGTTTCTAGAATTTTTGAAGAATGTTAAGAGGGTTTTTTCTCACCTAATGTGTTATGCAAGAAAAAATTCGTTTTAAAAAATTTTGATTGGTACAATTTGTTCGGGATATTTTGAGGTGAAAAATTGTTATTGTTTGATAAATTCAAATATTTTATAATTTATGGAACTAGTTTGGGGAAGTTCTGTGAAGGATCAAAGTCGGGATGAATTTTTTTTCTTTCCATTTAGGGCTGAGGGACTCTACAATTTTTTAAATAATCATATTATCACCAATGTCAACTCAAGAAGGTTTGAGGTGATTTTCAGGGTTTCTGGGAATCAAAATTCAATGCTTATCACAAGCAACTATGGTGATCATCAATTAATCGTAGTGTGTTGATCACAACTATAAAGTTGGATGGTAATAAGTTTTTGGAATGCCAACAATCCATGAAGATGTATATTGGTGGAAGAGGGAAACTTGTTTACTTGAAAGGTAGGGTGAACGAACCCTCTATGGCTGATACGTCATATGACAAATGGGAACAAAAAAACTTTATGGTGATGTCATGGTTACTCAATTCCATGCAATTATATTGGTAGAGGTTTTTTGTTCCTTCGGACAACGAAAGAGATATGGGATAAAGTTACCAAAACGTATTCTCAACATCAGAACATTGCTAGGGTGTATCAGTTGAGGCAAGAAATTGCAACTCTTTGATAGGGGGAAGAGTTTAGCTACTTATTACTCTACTCTTCAGGGACTTTGGGAAGAGTTAGATCATTAACAGGTCATAAAGTGGGACACTGATAAAGATAGGGATAAACATTGACAACAGGTGGAGCATAACATAATTTTTGACTTCTTAGTTGCTCTGAACTCTTAGTTTGAGTTAACTAGGGTTCAAATTTCTTGGAGAGAAGATCTTCCCACTTTGGATCAAGTTTATATTATGGTACAAAGTGAGAAAAACCATAACAAAGGCTATGTAGCCCACTATGACTAGCGATCATTCAGCCCTTGATTCATCTTCTAGTGCTCAAAACAGGGGGAAAGGCCCCAATAGGAAGAACAAGCCCTTAGATGACAATGAAAAACTAAAGTGTGATCATTATGGGAAGACTCGACATACACAAGAGACTTGTTGGAATCTACATGGCCGGCCGATGAGGTATACCGTATCGAGTAGTAGGTGAATGCTCCTACTTGCAACACTACAACGACTAGACTCCTTCCTTGGGTACCTCATCATCAACTCCTTCTATAGAAGTAACTCATCAGCCTCCAATAACTTCTCTAAGGCTGTTATTGATTGTCTCCGGCATCTTCTAAACCCGATGGAAGGTACTTCTGCTTCTAATTCCTTTGCTCAGTCAGGTAATTATGCATCACTAATTTTGTAATCATCCCTCATCCAGTCTAACCTGGATTGTCAATTTATGTGTGTCTGATCATATTATTAGTTTCTCTTCTATTATCTCTTACCTATACTTTATCGTCCGGAAGAGATAAGGTAAGGATTCCTAATGGATCACTTTCCTTTATCTCTGGGAAGGGGATATCAAACTTTTCAATAATTTATCTCTTTCATCCGTTCTTCATGTTCTAAATTATCGACAAATTTGTTAGCCATTAGTAGAATTACTAAAATTCTTACATGTTATGTAACTTTTTTTCTTCCTCATTGTGTCTTTTAAGACTTGGCAACGGGAGAAATGATTGGGAATGGTCGTAAAGTAGATGGTCTCTACCTCCTGGATGTTGCTGGTTCTCCTTCAGCATTCCAGTCTAGTACTAGTCTTATTACGAGTAATAAGTAATAACGATGCCCAATTCAAATTATGGCAGTCATCTAGGTCATTTATGTTTTCAGTCTATAAAAATAAATTTTTCCCAACTAATTTGGGTATGTGTCAGATCATCGTCTATAAATGTGAAGTGTGTGAATTCTCCAAACATTATAAAACTAATTTTTCCCCACGTGTGAAAAAAAAGTTCTTTTTAATTCAAACTTGTTCATTCTGACATCTAGGAACCCGGTCCTACTTTGTCTATACATGACTATGTATTTTAATACTTTTGTGGATGCTTTTCTCGGTGTACTTGGCTCTACTTGATGAAATTTCAAGTATCATCAAAAAGTGTAATAAGATGATACTAACACAGTTTGATAAGCAAATCAAGGTCTTCCGATCTAACATTATGAGAATACTTTGAAGGTGAAATGCAAAGTACATGTCGATATACTCCAAAACAAAATGACGCGGCAGCATTGATTAAACTATCGATATGTATCAGCCGATGCAGGCTGATATGTATTGGGTTTTGGCCTGTGTCGATATGGTATCGGTCTGTGTCGTACATATCAGGTTGATATGCACCCGATATGCATGACACCATCTTATCTCTCCTTCCATTTACACTATAAGCCTATTTACACCTTATTTATATATAAATATCATTTAAGTAAATGGTTTTAAACTGTAAAACCAATTATTAAGATATTTATATATAAATAAACTTTAGATGGATGAGTAAGGTATTAAGGATGTGATCTAGGGTTTTAGTGATTACAGTATGAGAGAAAAGAGAAGAAGATTAGGGAAAATCAGAGAGAGTAAATTGTCTCTCTCCTACTCCTTATTATTTATACTCCACTAATGGTATACTATTACTATATAAGAGATACTAATAGTATACCCAAAGTACAGTAATAAGATTTAAACTCAATAAATAAAGAGACTTATTCTACAATCTACCTTAAGTTAGTGCGTAGATATCATTCATGCCCAATTTGCCAACAATATTTCGGAACTGAGTACCACCAAGACCCTTAGTCAACACATCAACCAATTGATCTTTAGACTTCACAAATGAACCTGCCTTTAACTTTTCCTTGATAAAATGATGATCTACCTCAATATGATTGGTTCAGTCATGCTGCACAGGATTATGAACAATACTAGCTAATTGCTGCCTTATTATCATAATATAAACTCATAGGACCTCCAGGAGGAGTCCAATTTCACTTAGGAGCAATCGAAGCCAGAGTAGTTCATACACCTCGTGTGTCATGACTCTAAATTTTGTCTTTGCATTGGATCTGACAACCACATTTTGTTTCTTACTTCTCCATGTGACAAGGTTACTTCCATAGTGTAATACATTGAAGTAGAGCATCAATCGGAAACTGAGTCAGCCCAATTACATCAGTGTAGGCTTCAACTCTTATGTTCCCATTACAGCGTTTACAGGTATACAACAAGCTTTTCCAAGGAGATGACTTTAAGTAGTGGAGAATTCTATTAACTGCATCTAGATGTCCAGTAGTTTGTGAATGCATGAATTGACTAACCACATTGACAACATAAGCAATGTCCGGACTGGTAAGAGATAAATATATAAGCATTTTTTTTAAACGTAACAGATAAATATATAAGCCTGCCAACAAGCCTTTGGTACTTCCGACATCCAACAGACGTACCCCACTATCTTCACTGAGTTTATGTTTCAAATCAATGGGTGTATCACATGGCTTACAACCCATCATGCATGTCTCCTCAAGTAGGTCAAGTAAAAGTTACCAGAGCGAGAAGTGAAAACGAGAAACAAAGCGAAAGCGAGAAGTGGGAAGCGAGACTCAAAAAAACCATAAGAAACGAGACGCGTAAAATAAGATATAGGCTCTCATTATGTTATTTATGGGTAGTTATATCTTTGATTTTATCTTACATGAGATTTTTGGAGAAAAATAGGTACCTTAGATTTCAAACCGATAAAACCTGCTTAGAGTTTACACCTTAGGCTATAGACTGTGGTCTACCACATCACTTCACACATATAACTCCCTTTAATTACTAGATGAGACATGATGGAAGCAAGCTTCCTAGGAAACGAGTCCATCCGAAGAAGCGAGTTTCCTAGGAAACTAGTCTGTCCGATGAAGCGAGTTTGGGAAACGAGCTTCCTGAGAAGCAAGCTTCCCACGTTGTACATAGCTTCCATGCAACTATGGGTCAAGTACATACTTGCAATGAGAAACAAAGATGCACTTTTTAGACCTGACAACCTCAATCCCAAGGAAATATTTTAGAAGACCAAGATCCTTGATCTCAAATTCCTTTGTTAACTTTCCCTTCATTGACTATCTCATCCATATCATCACATGTTACCACAATGTCATCCACATAAATGATCAAGAAAATCATCTTTTGATGAGACCCCATGAGGAACAATGTGTGGTCTGTTTGACTCTGCCTGTAACCATTCTTCACCATAGCATTGTGAAACAGCTCAAACTCTGCTCTAGGGGACTGCTTCAGTCCATACAGTGCTTTATTTAGTTTGCACACTTTCCCTTCATCTGAGGGGCATTTGAAACCAAAAGGAGGTAACATATACACATCTTCCTCCAAGTCACCATAAAGAAATGCATTATTCACATCGAGCTGGAAAAAGGACCAATATTGATTGGTTATGAGTGACAGGAGGACTCTTACTGAGTTATTTTTTTCAACTGGAGCAAAAGTCTCCTGATAATCTATGTCGTAAGTTTAAGTATACCTTATACAACCATGCGAGCTTTGTATCTCTCAACCGTGCCATCCGAGGTGTTTCACTGTAAACACCCACCTACATCCAACCGGACTCTTTCCTTTTGGTATGTTAACCATATCCCATGTACTATTTTTTTCAAGAGCACACATCTCTTCTTCGATAACTCTTTTCCACTTTATTTGGGACAGTGCGTCTACTAAACTGAGAGGGACAACACAGAAGACAAAGCCAAGGCAAAAGAGTGATAGGAGGAAGACAAAGCATGATAGAAAACAAAGTTCAAAATAGGATGCCGAGTACATAATCTAATACCCTTTCTAAGAGCAATAAGAACTTCAAAATCAACAATGTCAGGACTCAAAAGGACAATGTTACCCGGATCAGAAGAGGTCTATTTGTGGGGCTCACAAGGATCTTTCTACCTTCATACACTTGCAATTCTTTAACCGAGGATTCAAACTCCTCCTGTCTACCATCATCCTCTGGCATTCGATGATCGTTGTTATAAGAAAAAATAGGAATAGGAAGGGAAAATATCTCTTCACTGATGTTCTCCCCCTGAAGAGATGTCTTCAAGCAAAAAAATAAGGAGTAAACTCAAAAAAGGTAACATCCATAGAAACAAAGGACCAACAAGAAGGGGGATGATAGCACTTATACCTCTTCTAATGAGGAGTATACCCAAGAAAGATACATCGAAGAGCCTTAGTATCTAGCCTAGCTTTGTGTGATCAGAAGATGCATGGGGCCACCAGAAACAAAGGATTAAGCGGAGACAACAAGGAAACCGGAGACTGAAACTCCAAAATTCGGGAAGGCGTTTGATTAATTAAGAATGCAGCAATCAACATGGCATTAAACCAGAAAAGTTTACACACATTCATAACAAGCATGAGAGAACGAGTGACTTTTAACAAATGTCGGTTTTTTCACTCAGCCTCACCATTTTGTTGAGGAATACCAACACAAAAAGTATGACGAATGATACAATGAGAATAGAAAAAAGTAGCTAAACTAGCAGACATATACTCCCCCCCCCCCCTATTGTCAAAACGAAGGACTTTAATCGATGCATTAAACTAAGTAGCAATCAGTTTGTGAAAAGAAGGAAAAAATGTGTCAACTTAACCTTTAGATTTCAACATATAAACTCATGTAGTACGAGAAAAATTATACACAAAGGTAACAAAGTACTTCAAACCACATGGAGAAGTAACATAGGGATGATCCCCACACATTAGAATGCACTAGAGAACAAGGAGAATTGCAATTCTTACCATCATAATGATAAGAAGCTCGACAATGCTTCGCAAATTCACATGTTTCACATTGAAAAGAGGAAAGCAAACTAGAAACAAATAACTAGGAAAATAAATGCCTAAGAAGGGGAAATGAGGGATGGCCAACAAACAAAAGATTAAAAGTAAACTTAAGAACATGTAGAATAGAGGAGAGGGACATAGAGGGTGTAACAAAAACACTCTTCTTGCCCACAGTGGATGACAATGTACCATCAACAATTTTAACTTTGTTCCTAACAGAAACAATAAACTAAGAAGAAAAACGGACATACCAGTCATATGATCAGATGCTCCTAACTCAATAATCCAAGAGTGACTAAAATTAGAAACAGATGTATTGAGAGCCGAAGACGAAGTACCTGAGTAAGGGATTGAAGCGGCAGCAGCACTGGCGGTACGATCTCATTTTTAGAAAGACCAAGACTATCTGAAGGAGGTGCAGTAGTAGATACCGAATCTATGGAGGTAACAGAGTGCACTCGAGTACCATCCAAATTGGTTCTCCTGTCTCCTCATCCATCGCCAGAAGGGCCCTATAGAGGATGGCAACCATGCAAGTCCCAACAAGTGTCTCTCATATGACGGATACGCCCATAGTGGTCACACTTAAGTTTATCCCGATCATCAGTAGAAGAACTAGAGGATCCAAAACGACCACCTCCTTAGCCACAACCACAACCACCACCTCAGCCACAACCACCACTCCTACCTCCCCTCCGGAATGAGGAGGCTAATGCAAATCTATCAAGTATGGAAGGTTGGAGCATAACACTCCGACAACACTCCTACTGATGTAAGTATGCATAGACCTCGGTGGGAGATGGGACTAGATCTTTGCCAAAAATCTGAACCCGTACTTGTTTATAATTCATATTCAATTTGGCAAGTAACTAAAATACACGGTTTTATTCAACCAACAACTACATCCTCGGGACACTTAGCCTGGAAGGTCTGATAGTGATCCAGCTCTTCCCAAAGACGACAAAGCGTAAAATAGTATGTGTGAATAGACATATCTCCCTACTTTAGTTGCCAAATATTCTGACACAACTCATAAACACGTGCAATACCTCCAATGTCAGAACATTTCTGTGTCACGACATCCAATATGGCGTGCACAGAAGGAAGAAACAAGTATGCACTATGCACTACTGATATCTGGTTGAATAGAATGGAGAAGCCATGACATTACCATGGCATTCTCAGCCTCCCACTTAGTATAGGCTGGTTCTATGGACGTGGGAGTGGGAATGACACCATTTAGATAACCCATCTTCCCCTTGCCCTTAACAAACAATATAGCAAACTGAGACGACGCAAGAAAGTTCGTCACATCTAGTTTCACAGTAGTAATTTGGAGGTTTGGTGCATCACTTGCACTAACCCCAATACTTCCTCTACCTTGCACAGAGATATTCGAGGACTGACTAGCCTCTGGTTCATCTGCCATAGTACTCACAAAGTCAATTTACACAAATTTGACCTCAAAAAGTGACCTACAAATTTTTGAATCCCCAAAGCACATACCAAAATTGGGTTTCACAGTCTATATTCACTCCCTTAAAATGATAGGAGAGTACAAAACATCAACAATAGTAATCAAGCACCGACAAGGCTGTTAAGGATCACGTACTAGCATATGTAGAATTTTTTCAGCAAAACAATTTCACTATAACAAGGAAAAAGGGCAAACAAAGAACGAAAAAAAAAATCGCTGGCACTTCGATACTTATCCAATCATTGTGAAACTTGTTTCATACACTCTGGAATTTTAACATGGACCAAACAATACCAATTTTCAATTCTAAAAAACTCCCAACCAATCACACAATTCACTTATTCACAATCTGAATTTTTTCAAAATTTTCTGAAAATTTTGAAAAAAAAGACATCTCCAAGTTCTAAAAAATCATGGAAAAATCACCACAATTCTCTATAAATGCCGATCTATCAAATGGCATAACAAAACCTTACCAGCAAAAAATTCCTAACAATCGTATGGCTAACGTCATGCTGACATCAGCACCTTCGTGGAAGCTCCCTCTTGCTCTGAACTCTCCTGGTTCTCCCCTTTGGCTCTAATACCAAGTTGAGATGGATGGATAAGGTGTTAAGGATGAGATCTAGGGTTTTCGTGATTAGGGTTTGAGAGAAAAGAGAAGAAGAAAATTGGGGAAAATTAGAGAGTAAAGTCTCTCTCCTACTCTTTATTATTAATACTCCACTAATGGTATACTATTAGTATATAAGAGATACTAATAGTATACCCATAATACAATATATAAGACTTAAACTCAATACATAAAGAGACTTATTCTACAAATAAGGTAATACCCCCATTTGAATTCAATTAAATTATCTTAAATCCAATATCCTAAAGAATAAGTCAACTTTCTAGTTCAAAAACAAATCCGCTTTTAAGGGATTGGGTCAAAAACAAATCCCCTTTTCAGATGCTAAGGTATTTGTTAAATTTTCAAGTTTTCATAAATTCGACTAAATCAAAACATTACTAAAACCCAAAGTCAGGGAAAAAATTATCATATTTTAGTCTTCAAAAATTCTCATATTTTACTAGCTTACAAGTTTCACACTACAAACTTTGAGAGATAACGGACCCAAACATACTAGGAAATAAAAGACAGAAAGACAAATGACCTAATTAATTGTGTCATGATGAGATTGGGCCCTTATTAACACAACTACTGGATTGGAGAGTACTGAAAAAGAAGCAGGAGCTTGATCTAATAAGTAATTTCCATGCACTTCATGTCCACTCCCACTCTGTTGTTGTGTCATCAACTCCGAAAAAACAAAACGAGATGGAAAGAAAGTTAGACTACAATTTAGATTCTTAGTTAAACTGCTAATCAAAAGAAGATTAGCAAAAAAAACCAGGTACATGTAAAATAGAGGACAGCGAAAGATTTGGAGTAACAGTGATGTTTTCCTTCCCAGTACGGAAGAGAAAGAGCCATCAACTATTTTAACTTTAAGAGGATCATAACAACAATTATAAGATGAGAATATAGAGGACATACCAGACATGTGATCTGAGGCTCAATGATCCAAGGAAACTCAAGTGATGTTATGTAGGAGACATGATGAATGGATACTTGTCTGAGCATAAGAAGTTAATGATCCAATGGTGTTCTCCATTTGAAAGTAAATTTCAGAAGAGCTTAAGTGTCTCTCTAGAAATTGATAACATTTCGTTCGACAAATGCTGAGAATGGGAAGGCATGGTGGACTCTCCTAGCGAGATAGCATTGGTGGATGAAGCATTGTGTGCTATAGAGTATCTAGAGCGAGTATACTTTGTTGGTCTACTAATAAGGTTCCAGCAAGTCTCCCGAGTGTGTCTAGTTCTAACACAATGTTCACATTCTAATTTATCCTTCTCATCCCCCTTTTGTTTGTGAATTGTGAAGACTTGCCTTATTCACTTTCGATGGAATTGAGGCTGAGGCTAAAGCAAAATGCTCTGAAGGAGTAGATGCTAGATGAATAGCCAATTGCCTACCCTATTCTCTTTGAACAAGTGCATACACCTGATTCAAAGAGGGTAACTCGTCCTTGCCCAATATCTGGACCCAAGCCAACTCAAACCTTGGATTCAACCTAGCCAAACACTCAAATATTTAGTTATGCTCAGTCAATCTCCTGTAACTCTTCCCATTAAACGTACATAATTCTTAAAATATTTGATAGTGGTTAAGCTTCTCCCACATGCCGCGAAGAGTCGCAAAATATTTAGCTCAGGATCTCTAACCCTGATGAAGATGGGAGATATCTTGCCATAACTGACACATACGAGAAATATTTTGAGCCTAGGAATGCGTTTGAGCAACAAATTCCCAAATCTCTTTAGCTGTTTTAAGGAAAAGAAAATCACATGACACCTGTGGCTGCTTAGAGTGGAATAGCAAGACATAAAAGTAAGATTCTCTGATACCCACTTCTCATGTAATGGATTAGTCATACTAGGTTCTACAATCCTACCGGTTATATAGTCAAGTTTCCCACGACTGCTAATAAACATCTTGGCCAATAGTGACCACCCCAAGTAATTCTGGTAATCTAAATTAACTGTACTAATCAGTCTAATCAGCATACGTGGGTTCTCAAATGGAGAAACACAATATATGTAAACCCATGGTTTCTTGTGCTTGATGAACTGCCCCCATGCCACTAGTCCCAGACATACTGTCAATTTAGGGACTTAAATCTGGGATAAGGGTGAAACTGGGTTCTTCCAAACACCAAAAAAAGCTCAACTCGAGAAAGAAAACACGGTCGATTTACACAAATCAGCTTACTATTCACCACACTAATCTCCACAGATTAGTTCACCTTCATACAATCACGTAGCATAGTCAAAAAAGAGAGAGGCATATGCCCTAGAAAAAAAGATGTAGAGCCTTCAAATCTCAACCAAAAAACAATTTACCACATTAGAAAACACCAAATAATTCCATCCAAATGTTTGATTCAAAACTAAATTTTTCCCCATAATCAAATAAATGGGCAAATCATCATCAAGATCTCCTAAACAATTTATGGAAAATCACTACAAATCCCTTAAAATACTTTTCTATAGAAAATAATCTGACCTAGGGGGACTATATGGCCGACGTCAATCTCTATTGACGTCACCTGCACTTTCGGTCTAATTTCATCTTTTGAAATGTTATCAACCCCTTAGATAATCGTCTCCTCTACTCTGATACCAAGTACGCATTACAAACTAGCTTTCCTTCAAACACGAGCCACAGTCACTTCCATTTCCACAATCAGTGGTTGTAGCACGCATTACAAACTGCACAACTTGTTGCATCAGCACTTGAATCTCCCAAAACATATCAAGAACCCCAACACTCCTGCCCCTGTGGCCATGATTCCCACGTGCACTTTTGGCAGCCATCAATCG
The DNA here is from genome assembly GCA_015143295.1 of Tetracentron sinense. NCBI lineage: Eukaryota > Viridiplantae > Streptophyta > Magnoliopsida > Trochodendrales > Trochodendraceae > Tetracentron > Tetracentron sinense. The sequence continues at coordinate 34,677,999 of CM026554.1, forward strand.
TTATGATTCAGCAGCCAAAGAAGGGGAATGATTGGGCAGCCGCAAGAAAATAATTTGCTCAAAAACCACTTGATGTGAATCAAGGCAATAGTAGTAACAAGCAAGAACAATATGTATGCTCGACAAGCATCAAGAAGAAGAAAATATTTAACACTTAAACTTGAAATCACCCAAAAGCCTTCAAATGAATGCTGGAAAAGGAGAACAGCAGCTGGATTGAAATAAAACATGAATCTTCATGCACCGCATCGCTGCAACAAGGGGATCACAGTATTCCAGAACTTCAAGCTTCAGCACTCACTCTTTCCAATCTCTTAAACCCTAGCTTGAGGAGAGCCTTCTTCTCAATATATCACCAATACTGTAGAATATGGCTCATTTAAATACCTACCCCAAGCCCCATTTGCAATAACGATCAAAATACTCAAAAATGATTCTCATAAAATGAACCTGATTTCAAACTAAACACCCTAAAACTCAATACTAAGAATTCCCTTCAAAAAAGTAATTAGAGATAAAGAACCCTATCATGAGTGGCAACAAGAAAATTAACTGAACCCCAACATAAATGGTAAAAAGAAAAGTCCAAAATAAATTTCTAAATACGGTCCTGTATCTGCCCCCAGGCATTGGAAAACCTATTGAGCCCAAGCTACACCACAAAAGAAGAACAAGAAAGTTGAGCTGCCCTTCCATGTTGTCAACCCAACAATTTCTTTTTCATCACTACTGTAAACCTAGTTTTCCAGGTTTAGATCTGATCCTTTTGTGTCCACACACCTGCAGCTAGACCTCCGAACTAAAATTAGCCCAAATCCCCTGTGGTCCTGGGAAGCTGTTTTAACAACTATCCTAGTAAGCACTATTCAGCAACAACAGAATGAAATTATACAATGCAACAACCAAAGAACTTTTGAACAAGAAACTGCTGAAGACAAAATCGATAGTGTAAAAAATAGTACTTACCTGGAGAAGCATGTGTAAAAAGTAGATGAAATCAGTCACACTTCTGAAAACCACAATTGTAGTTGTCAAGGTCCAGTTAAGAACTATGCACTTATTCTCCTGTTTTCAAAAAGAAACTAAAACATGAAGACATGAAAAAGAAAAGACATATAACCACAAAAAGAGAAGAAGATTCAATATGAAAAATCTAGATCAAGATCACTAGGAACAAAATGGCTAACGTCATATATCTAAAAGAGATATCCCACAATACAAATGAGAAAGGAAAACAATGTCTTTTCCAGCCACAAGAACTTAAACTATAGCAGAAAAATGCTAAAAAGGAAAGATCAACAAGAAATAAACTCAGATAATAATGAAGAAAACATAAATAATGATGGTCCACGATATAATGAAGATCGAGGAGAGATGATCAATTTAACAAGAATTACAAAAACCTGAAAGAGACACATATCCAACCCACAATTTATTGTATTATGTTCCCCTGACTTTGAAACATTTCCCTGACATCCCATAGCATGAATTTAGATGTATTTGACTATTTTCCAACATCAAACAAAGTAATTCTTGTGAATCTTCTACCTGTGTCTCTGTGTTTGAAATTCAGCATGCAATTTCTTCTCTACACACAAGTTTCCTCCACTATGAAATACTTGTAGGACTATAAAACACCTTAACGACTGTCAAAAATAACGCCCTCACAAATTCATTTATGTTGTAAGATATTATTATTTAGATTAATAAAGCTACCAGCTTACTTTTATCAATGCACTCACTATAGGTAGTTGACCAGATATTAGATCATGAGATGATCAATATCGTATGAGATACCCCTTAAGGCCCTTGGGACATATTATAGAAGAGCTAAGTGATTGACTACAAGCTGACACAGGAAGATTTAGCTTCTCAGTTCCTTATGCACAAGGTTCTAAATGTCAATATCGCACTACATGTCGCACCGGTGGGATAAAGATATATTGGGATATATCGCATATATCGTTTATCAAGGATTTTGGGAAAATGGGAAAAAATTGGGACAAAACATGGAATTTTACCGTGAAACCCTAGGAATGTTAAAATAAATGTTAATACACATTTGAGAATAAAAATATTTTACAAATAACAATGTACATATGAGATGCAACGGGAATGAGGCAAAGATGTGTGTTGACGACAATGTATAATTTGTTTCATATTCATCAATAACTTACATAAAATGTTTCATTAATTTCTAAATCAATCATAAATTCATAATTCATAATAATAAAAACATAAATAATAATAATAATAATAACCCAACCCACCCCAAGAACTACAATGAAAACCATTTTTTTTTTTAACCAAAAGGAGTTAAGAAGAGGCTTAAAGTCATCTCTCTCCTAACTAGGTTGGCGATAATACTAGTTCTCCACATATGTACAATATTGTGCCCAACTCATCACATTATGGTATATTAATGTATAATCATGTAAATAACACTAGTAGTCATCTGGTCTAAGATGAAGCAAATGCCCATCAGTGGATAATGTGGGTATTGAGGCACAACTACAACCTGCACTAGCACATGAGGCTGTACACCTCCATACCCATATGGATGTGGCTCATACTCATAAACATATCCATATGTATATTGGCCATTTGGTTGTGCATAGCTATATCCCTAAGAGCACAATTGTCACTAGTACTGCCACATAAAGTTGTACACCTCCATACGGCTCATACCCAAAATCATTTAATATGCTTAATTCGAAAGTTAAAATTCTCAAAAAGGCACTAAAAACCGGATTTTCTTCTTGAACTAGAAAATTGACTTTTATTCTTCAGGAATTTTGATCTAGGATTAATTTTTATTGAATTCAAATGAGGGATATAACTTTATTTACATATAAATATCTTAAGAAATTATATGATATTTTATGTAAATAAGATAGAGTGAGGCAATGATCTTCACTCTAATACCCATGTCAGTCGATATTGCACGATATCAGCAATATATCAGCAATATAATGCGATACGGTGTAAAAAAATATTATTTCCTTGTGCAAATGTTTCGGCAGAGTGCAATATCGACATATATCGATGATATATCATCGATATTTTGTTCTATGTTTATGCCTAATATAGTTTCACAGTTGTGGGTGAAGTTGGGCACTTCACTTATATGGTTGCCACAATGTTAAGATGTTCTTAATGGTTGAGATACAGCTTTATCTCGAGCCATTGAGTGATGACTATACATCAAGATATGGGTGCTTAAATGTACACTTACAGATTGTGTAATTAAGAAACATCTTGAATAAACTTATTATCAATTAGATGAATTCTCTCAACCACAAACATTCTACAAATCCTTCAATTTGAGGAGTTCATTGATTATTAAGAGACTATTTGATTATTTTGACATCACTTAAATACTCTCTTCATTTAGAGAGATAAGGTGATAGTTGGATAATCAAAGAACTATTTGAGTAATGGTGAATATCCTGCAAGGGATCTGTACCCATTAAATTGAGAGATTATCTAAGTTTGGAAAAAGACAAGATTTGAGCTCAAAGTTTGTGCGGGAGCATTTCAAAGAAAATGTGTTTGAATATTATCTTTTTTTATAATCTATAACTATATCTATTCAAAAGAGTTTTGTAAAAAAAATTCTTCATGAGAAATAGATTCTCATGGCTCAAATAAATTGACTTGGAGCACTAATGATTTCCATATGCTATTGCTTAGATAGTATATTGTTCTCGAAGGCCTATGAGGGATAATAAGGTTGGAAGGAATAATTAGACTTTAGATGTTTGTGATAGGATCCATTTTGATAATATGATATCCTGGGATTCAACTGCAACATGGATATCCCATGTCACTCGTAGTTCCAAGGTTTACCTCTTAACTGCATCAATGAGTTAGCCTTGGGTTAGCCAGAGATAGAATACCCCAAAGCGATCTGTAGAACTGCTCACGATAGCTATCCAAGCTTAGCCAAATATTGGATTAAGATATTACATATATGAGCTGTATTTGGACAATTTAAAAGAGGGATATCCATTAATAAGGATTGTGGGTATGACCAATATCCATACCCATGTATGGAAGACCCACTTATCTCAATTAGTAGGGTCTATCAACTTGATGGATAAGGATTAGTTTAAGAAACTTCCTCTCCAAGTTAATTCTAACTAGATTAAGACTTCTTCTCCAAGTAACTTCCTTATATATGTAATATCCAAATTCTATTAGATCTCTAGAAAGATTTGTAGAATACTTCTTTTTAGTTTGTCTTTATTTTTCTACTTTATACATTGTAATAAGGGTTACTATTAGTATCTCTTATATACTAATAGTATATTATTGGTGAGTATATATAATAAAGTGTAGTAGAAGAGACAAAATTATCTCTCTAATTTTCCCGAATATTATTCTTCTAACCCTAATCTCCAAAACCTTAAAACAGAATCCTTCTAAACCAACTTGGTATCCGAGCAGATCGATTGACTAGGGGAGTTGCAAATCTTCATCGTAGGCCACCAACAGTGATGACGTCATTCGTATGGACACTGTAGCAGTTACAGCTGGTTTGGATTTTTGTTCCATTTGATAGATCTCGATTTATCATAAGTTGTGGTGACTTTTTCTGGAATTTCTGAAGCTTGGAAGTGTGTTTTGTATGAATTTTTTTTCAGTCTCAGAAATCTGATTTGTGCGATTGGTTGAGAGGTTTTTGACAATTCAAATTGGTAAAGGTTGATCCATATTAAATTACTAAGAGTTGGTCACTGGTCTCGCGAAGATCGGAGAAGGAACAAAATGTCAGCGATGATTTCTTCACCATATGTTTACCGTTTTTCACTGTTCATATGAAAAACTTTCACCAAACTTTCAACATCTATGGGTACGTGGACTTGAATAGCCTTGTAGGTGCTTTGATTGCTATTGTTGATGTTTGGTACAGTCCTATCAAATTAGGGGAGTGAACATAGAGTGTGAAATCCTATTTTTCTTGGGTCATTTGAAAAATTGGAAGTAATTGTTCGAGGTGAGATTTGTGTAAATTAACATGGCAGATGAATAAGAGGTTAGTCCATCCTTGAGTATCCCTGTGCAAGGTAGAGAATTATTGGGGTTAGTGCAAGTGATGCACCTAATCACCAAATTACTACAGTGAAACTAGATGGGACAAATTTTCTTGCATGGTCTCAATCTACTACATTGTTTGTTAAGGGTAATGGGAAGATGGGTTATTTGATTGGTGTCATTCCTGCTCCCCATCCCTCAAATGCAGCCTATGCCAAGTGAGAGGCTCGTGGCTTCTCCACTCTATGCAATCTGATATTAGTAGTGGACTGTGGATATCAGTTTCTTTCTATTGCCCTAGAGATATGAGATGCACAGTTACATACTTATTCTAAAGTGGGAAATGTTGCCCGTGTGTGTAAGTTACGATAGAGCATCTAGTAACTGAAGCAAATGGATACGTCTATTCTAGTGTGTTACTCTACTCTTCATCGTTTTTGGGAAGAGTTGAACCATTATCAAACCTTTTCGGCCAAGTGCCCTGCAGATGTCGCTACTTACAGGAATGAGGAAACCACTGGAACAGACTCGTGTGTTTGAACTCCTTGTTGGCCTGAATGCAGATTATGAACAAGTGTGAGTTCAGATTCTTAAGAAGGAACCTTCACCATCACTGATGAAAGTCTACTCATACCTACATCATGAGGAGAGTCACCAGAGTGCTATGCTCCATATCCCCTCCCTTGATAGATATGCCTTAGCCTCTTTATCATAGGGGGAGGCAGGAGTGGGGGACATGACAGAGGAAGGGATCGATTTTGATTCTCCAGTTCTTCAAGTGATGACCAGGATTGACGTAAGGGTGACCATTGTGGTCGCATACGTCATACGAGAGATACTTGTTGGGATTTACATGGTCACCCAGATCTACTGATGGTGGGCGCGTGACAAGGACTGACGCTATGGTACCAGAGGAGGATCGAGTGCTCATTCAGTTGTTTCTACTACACCGGATCCGACTCCCACTACTACTCCTTCACAAATGCATCCTTCAGAAAATCATGGACTCTCCAAAGACGAGATAAAGTCTTCAGTCGCTTTATTTCACAACTGGAACCCCCCACTACAGCTTCTGATTCTTTGGTTCCCAATTTAAGTATTGCAGCCTCGGCTCTCAATGCATCTGTTTCAGACCCTAGTCGCTCCTAGACTATTGATTGAGGAGCATCTGATCACGTGATTATATATCCTATTTTTCGCTCTTACCTTATTGCTTCTGGTAGAGACAAAGTGAAAATTGTCGATGGCTCCCTCTCGTCCATTGTGGGAAAATAGCATGTCTTTGTTACTTCATCTATGTCCTTATCCTCTGTCCTTCATGTTCTCAACTCTATTTTAAACCTTCATCATATCACTAAATCATTGAATTGTAGTGTCACCTTCCCCTTCTCACTGTGTGTTTCAGGACTTGGAAATGAAGAGGGCGATTGGTACGAGCCCTGAGGAATGAGAATTGTATCTGCTAGGCCATATACCACGCATTGCCCCTCTGGTTCAGTTCCTCATTGTGATCGGAATATTAGTAGTTAGCAACAGTTATTACAGTAGCATAGGCGTCTGGGCCACCTTGATTTTTCTCTTATCAGGCATTTATTTCCAAAGTTGTCATTTTCTATTTCTAATTTTTCTCATTCAGTGTGAAACATGTGAATTCACAAAGCATTGTCAAACCTCTTATCCTTCTAGTGGTAATAAATGTGATGCTCATTTTTCCATTGTGCACTCTGATATTTAGGGACCATCCCTGTTACTTCTCTTTGTGGTTTTCGATATTTTGTTACTCTTAATGATGATTTCTCTCGGATTAAATGGGTATATATGTTGAAATCTAAACATGAAGTTTGATTTGTTCTTCTTTCATTTCATAAAATGATTGCTAATCAATCTAATACTCACATTAAAGTGTTTCATCTAATAACGGTGGGGAATACATGTCTAGTAGTTTAGCCACATACTTTGATTCCTATGGCATTATTCACCAAACTTCTTGTACTGGTACTCCATCACAAAATGGTGTGGCTAAGCAAAAAAATCGTCACCTATTAGAACTCACTTGTTTACTTATGTTTGCTATGAATGTGCCAAAAAATTCCTAGTGATGCTATGCTGACTGCAACTTTCTTAATCAATTGTATGTCATCCAAAATTTTGAACTTCCAATCACCAGTTTTATTGTTGTCCGCTTCCGCATCTTTGGTTCCTCTGCCTTTGCGTGTTTTTGATTGTATTTGTTTTACTCATACTGCTCATACTGACCGAACTAAGCTTGATCATAAGTCTCTTAGGTGCACCTCCCTTGGTTATGCTCCTAATCAGAAGGGGTATAAAGCTTATCATCCTCCTTCTTGTTAAGTTTTTTGTTTCGATGGACGTTACTTTGTTTGAGTCTACTCTTTATTTCTCTAACAAAAAGACCTCTCTTTAGGGGGGAGACAGAGAGTACAAGTGAAGAGATGTTTTCTTCTACTCTTGTGTCTTCTTTCCTCTTTGACAGTGGTCCTAGAATGGAGAGTGGTAATGAACAACAGGGGAATGTGAAATCCCTCCTATGAAGTAGAAAGAATTGCAAGTATATACAAAAAGGAAGAAAGACACTCATGAGCCTCACCAAGAATCCTCTTCAGATCCAGGTAATAGCTTTCCTTCTAGTCTTGATGTTGTTGATTTTGATTTACCTATTGCTATTAGGAAAGGTATTAGGTGATGGGGATTAGCCATTAAATGGTGCAATTTCGCAAGATGAAGATTACGCGAAAAGCAAGTGGGGCCCATATGGACAAACCCTGCTCTAACCAGCCCAGCCGCAAGAAAGAGGACCACTTCCCAAGTGGTATGCACCCCTATGGCTCCAGTTAGGTCATTAGTCGTGGAGATATGCCAAATCTCCTTCTTAGGGGTATTTTGGTAAATTCTAGTTTTTACAGGATTTCCAAAATTTCCAGCAATTAGTAATTGATTTACTTTCCTATTAGAGTTAGGTGTTAATAGAAACAAGTCATGTTGACTTAGTCTATTACCAATAGAGTTAGATTACTATTAGGATTAGTAGTTTCCTTATTCTAGTTATTTCTAATTAGGGTTTTAGGGTTTCTTTCATTATCAAATAGTTATGTCACTCCTTGAGGAGTCAGTTTTTTTTAATTATTGAATAAATTTCAGAAGATAATTTTCCTCCAAGCTTTCTAATGCTGAATTAGAGGAGAAGTTTAATTCTTATTATCTTTAGGAATAGATCATTGATTTCTCCGATAGCAATATTCATTGTTCTTCACTCCATCCATCCATCGAGTTAATTTTACTTCGCCTTTTCCCATATCTATCATTCTAGTGTGGTTAATCATAGCCTACTAGTTGATCTTATTGGATTATTAGTTTGGTCTATTGCTGACTTTTCAAGAAGGTCAATTTTCCTTATACTCGAAATTTGCAATCATTAAATTAACTCAAATTTTGAAACCCTAATGCCTAGGGTTGATTTCGGGCAACACACTAAATAGGGGATCTGATTTTCTTTGATTAACTTGTTCGATATTCCAAGTGATTAGGTATTTTCCTCAAAATTTGAGTAAACTCCATATTACCAAATTGGGATAATTGGGGATCAATTGATCTACTTGAAATTGAATTGGGAATTGAGTTTGAATACTGAATTTGATACTTAAGGGTTTATTCTGCACTTTCGAACACTAAGATTATTGAGAGTCAACCTAAAATTAATTATTTGGGAATCAATTAACCCTCAATTTTATTACGCTACATCATTAGGTCCTATACTCAGCATCACATTGTTAACTTTGTTTCCTATCATGCCTTGTCTTCTTCGTATCGTGCATTTGCATTGGTTTTGTCTTCTATATCTCTCCCTCGCAGTATAACAGATGCACTCTCCCAACCAGAATGGCGAAAAGCCATAGAAGAAGAGATATTTGCATTTAAGAACAATAGTACCTGGAAAATGGTCAAGTTACCAAGAGGAAAGAAGCCAGTTGGATGTAGGTAGGTGTTCACATTGAAGCACTATTCAAAGGGATCAGTTGAAACATACAAAGCAACTCGTCTGGTCACGAAATGGCTGGGGCGGAGCCAAGGGGGCGGGGGCCATGGCCCCCCCAAATGTTTTGTAAAATCTTATTGGTGTAGTATGAATAGTGGGCCCCTCAATTAATTTTTTTTTAGTGTACTTGCCCCCCCCCCCCCCCCCCCCCAATTTTTTTTGTCATATATACAGTGGGCCCCCCAATGGAGTCCCCTTATGCCCTTGAGGTTGCCACATGTCTCTATTGACACCCCTTGACTATGGTTAAAATTCACCCAATCTCAGGGTTCACCTACTTATCTTTGATTTTTAGAAAAAAATATTTAAATAATTTTAACCTTAGGAGTTAGTCAATTTTAAACTAGGGTTCGAAAAGAAATTTTTTATTTTTTTTTAAAACCAAGGATAGGTGGGTGAATCTTAACCACAATTAAGGGCTATTAATAGGGATATGTGGCGACTTCAAAGGCATTACCAGGAAAAAAAAATTCTCAAAATAAAAAAACTACCCCAAAAAATTTTTTCTCCGCCCCTGCAAAATGATATACACAAACATATAGGATAAACTATTAGGAAAGGTTTGCTCCAATTGCTAAAATGAAATCAGTGAGAGTTATCATATCCCTTGTAGCCAAGCAAGATTGGCCTCTGTATCAACTCGATGTGAAGAATGCATTCTTGCATGGTAACTTGGAGGAAGAGGTGAACATGGTACATCCTCCTAGTTTTTTATGTCCCTCAAGTGAAGGGAAGATGTGCAAGCTAAAGAAGGCATTGTATGGACTAAAGCAGTCTCCCATAGCCTGGTTTGAGAGGTTTCGCAATGCTATGGTGAAAATTGGTTAAAAGCAGAGCCAAGAAGACTACAAACTATTTATCAAACAGTCTCATCAGAAGGTGATTGTTCTGATTGTCTGTGGATGATATTCTACTGACAGATAATGATATTGATGAGATTAAGCTACTAAAGAGCAAGTTGGAAGAGAGATTTGGGATCAATGATCTAGGTTAGTTGAAATACTTTCCTGGGATCGCGGTTGCTAGGTCTAAGAAAGGTCTTTTTTTATTTCATACCGCCAGTATATCCTTAACCTTCTAGAGGAGGCAAGTATGATGGGTTGTAAAATATATGAAACCCTCATGGATATTAACCACAAACTCAGTGAAGGTAACGGGGAATGCCTTCTAGATGCAAGGAGCTACCGAAGAATTGTTGGTTGCCTTATTTATCTATCTCTCATCAGACCAGACATTTTGTATGCAGTCAGTGTAATTAGCCAATTTATGGATGCTCCCACCACTAAACACCTAGAGATAGTAAATAGAATTCTTTGCTACTTGAAGTCGTCTTCTAGAAAAAGCTTAATGCATACATGTCATGGGAAATTAAAATTTGAAGCTAGATGTCGATTGGGTTGGCTCAGTTTTAGACCGACGCTCTACTTCAGGGTGTTGCACTATGGTCGGAGGCAATATTGTTACATGGAGAAGTAAAAAGCAACATGTGGTTGCAAGATCCAATGCAGAAGCATAATTTAGAGCCATTACACATGTGGTATGTGAGTTGCTTTGGCTCCGGTTACTTCTGACTGAGATTGTGTTCCCTACTAGTGACCCTATGAATTTATAGTGTGACAATAAGGCAACATTTGTAATACCCACAATCCGGTGCAACATGATAGAACTAAGAATATTGAGGTGGACCGTCACTTTATCAAGGACAAGCTGAAGGCGGGTTATTTCACTCTATTCGTGAAGTCTGAAGATAAGTCGGCTGATGTGTTGACTGAGGGTATTGGAGGTACTTAGTTTTGAAGTATTGTTAGCAAGTTGGGCATGAGTGATATCTACGTACCAACTTGAGGGGGAGTGTAGAATACTTCTCTTTAGTTTATGTATTTATTTTTCTGTCTTATACATTGTAAATTTGTAATAATGGTATACTATTAGTATCTCTCATATACTAATAGTATACTATTAGTGAGTATATATAATAAACTGTAGTAAGAGAGGCATAACTATCTCTTCATATTTCCCTGATATTCTTATCTTCTCCTTCCTTTTCTCTCAAGCCCTACTTTCAAAAACCCTAAAACCTAATTCTTTTAAACCATAGTTACCAAACACCCGTATAGTACCCGTATAATACTTTTAGGGGGGTCGACGTTTAAAACTGCATACTTTTGCCATGTTATTTATTATACCCATATCACCGTATAATACCCGTTTAATACACGAATTACATATTAAACATGTACAATGCGCGTATTTTTGTCATGCTTTTACCGTGTTAAACACGTATTTTGTATTAAATAATTGTTATTAATTAATATTATGATTTTTATTTATTTATAATTATTAATTATTTTTTAATTTTCCTGTACTTTTATCGTGTTTTTGTCGTATAACATCGGTACTCCTCGAATGGATCATTGTCATATAATACCCGTACCCGTCCTTGGTAACTCTGTTCTAAACCAACTAGATTCTCACTCTCTCTCATCCTATTCTCTATATAAGATATAGGGATACTCTCTTTTTTATATTGTTGAAGTTATTAGAGAAAGATAAAGAGAGAACTCACCAGTTTCATACGAGAGAGAAATCTAGGATTGGCCAAAAATCACTCCAAATGGTATAGAGTGATCTTGGTTCTTCTTCTACAATATAAAAGGGCTTTGCTTGTGCCTGGAGAAATCTCGACAAAAATTTTGGGAGCGTCCTTCTATCTTTCATTATCAAATTAAGGTATAATTCCTTGTTCAAAATTTGTATTGTCAATGTCCCTATGATGATCATATTCATAGTGTGAAAGATCGATTATGAGATGTGCTTCTGCATTATATTTGCATCTCCTCCCTACAATTGGTATCAAAGCATGGTTTAGGGTTTCATATTAAAATTTTGAGACCATTATACTGATTGGATCAATTAAATAGAAAGTTTTTATTCAAAATATAGTTTGATATTTACAAGATAAAATATCAAAAGTTATGTTTAGGACATAATCTAAAATTGTGAGCTCTCATTGAATGACTACTGAATTTGATGGCAAGTAAGCACTTGACTGGAAGATATTATGCAATAACTCAAAAGCGTGAGTATAACACCTTTAAGATATCATACAAGAAATCGAATACTCCCAAATTCAGAAGATTTGATATGTGAAATAGAAATAGATAGTTGCTATCTACATGATCAAGGAGATCTAGTATTGCACCCAAAGGCAAGACTGCATTAACCAGTGATTAAGGTTTTTGATGCCGATCTTATTCTCCCAAGAAATGGCAATACAATTAGAAATACATACCCATAATCTAATGGTTCATGTGAATGCTCTATTTGAATGTATTCCTTACTATGTCATTGATTGACGTTACTTTTGTCAGTGATTAGCTCATGACTGACCTACATCCCCTCACTAAGATCCTCAGGGATGAGAAACTAGTTGGTCCTAACTACACTGATTGGAAGCGAAAGTTCCGCCTTGTTAATACCGCTAAAGAGTAAAGACTATACTTGTGTCTCAAGATTCTTAAGCCTGTAATTCCTCCTGAAGCATCACCAGACCAAAAAAATGAACCAGAGAAGCGGGATAGGTCCAATGAGATGGCCAAGTGCTACATATTGGCTTCATTAATCATTATCTAATATTTTGCAAAGCCAACATAAGCACATGGCCAACGCTCAAGACAATTTGCTAAGCCTACATGAGATGTTTGGTGAGCAAAAATAGATCTTCTCGACAAAAAAAAACTGAAATCCCTAATCAACACCAAGATGGCATAGGGAACTCTAGTCAGGGAGAACGTCATAAAGATGACATTGTTCTACTAATGTAGGGAAAGATAGTAAGGGAAATGTTTCCATTGCGTTTCTTGGTGGAGAGATGGATTCCATCACTCAAGTTGACACTGTTCTATACTTATAATTTGTGTGTTAAACTGCAACATGAACAAAAGTGAGATGGCCCTTAGTGAGTTAATGAACTCACTAATACCTATAGACAATTTGATCAAAAAGTAATCAAAGGGTGAGGTTATATTTGTCAATAATCCTGGACCTTTCAGCTCATCTAATAAGAAGAAAAAGAGCAACAAAGGAAATAGGAAAGTCTAAGGGGTGCAAGGACAAGGCAAAAGTTGCCAAACCATCTTCTACTAATGCAGGAAAAGATAGTAAGGCAAAGTGTTTCCATTGCAGTAAGAGAGATCATTCGAAGAGATATTGCAGGATCTACCTAGCCTCTCTTAAGAAGGGTGGCTCTAGTCTCAAGGTATGATATACCCTGAAGCATTAATTATTGTTGAGGCGGATTTTCAAGAAGGACCCTCTAACTCATGGTGCATGGATTTTGGATCTACTATACATGTTTGCAATTCTTTGCAAGGGTTCAGTGAAACATGAAGACAGACAGAGCAAAGATATAGAGTTGGCTTGGGTGCAAGTGTTGCAGTCAAGTCCATAGGAATTTTTACTTTATGTTAACCAAGTGGGAGTATGTTAATTTTAGATGGTGGTTGTTATGTGCCACGTGTACATAGAAATTTGATTTCAGGTTCTCGACTTTTATTATTTGGTTACTATGTTTCTTTTAATTCAAATGTTAAAATTAAGAGGAATAGAAAGGTATGAGCTTTGTTTTGGTTTGAGGTTATCATTTAACAAGCTAAACACTCACACACACAGACCTAAGGTAAGCACTAGGGTACCATAAGAGTATATCCACACACTCACTCCAAAAGGGCCTGACTTAAGGAGGAGTAAAGGCCCCTTATACACCCTTGCGAAGGCTAGTACCCAACCAATGTGGGACTAAACACCCTAACCGCAACACGGAGCAATTTTTCTTTTTTGGTTTGAGGTTATCATTTAACACGCTAAACACACGCACACAGCTAGACTTAAGGTAACTGCTAGGGTGCCAAAAGGGTAAATCCACGCACTCACTCCAAAAGGGCCTGACTTAAGGAGGAGTGGATAGAAAGGTCTTAGTTACTAGTAATAGTTAAAATGCAAAGACTAGGGTTTAGATGACAGAAGATAGAGCAAGAAGAAGGAAGAGAGAATTAAAAGAGAGTGAGTGGTTAATGTCTAATCCTCCCCTTCCACTTATATTTATATGGGACAGATTATAGAAATACCCTTCTTAAATAAAGGGAAAATAAGATCTAATACAAGTGAGGACATAAATGCCCTCACACTACACTATAGCAACATAACAACATTCTAAACATCCCCTCAAGCTGGTGCGAATATATCTAACATGCCCAGGATGTCTTATGGTGTGAAACGAAGAATTTCCTACTCCTTTGGTCAAGATATCCGCAAGTTGGTCCATTGTCCTCACAAAGGGAGTACAAATTAGCTCCAAACTAAGCTTCTATTTGATGATGTGCATGTCGGCCTCAATGTGCTTGGTTCGGTCATGTTGAACAGGGTTGTGGGCAATGCTAATAGCTTCCTTGTTGTCACAATACAACCTCATTAGTCTTTGTAGAGGAAGACCAAGCTCTCTCAATTCATCTCCAACCATATAAGCTCATATATACCATGGGCCATAAACCTGAACTCTGCCTCTACACTGGATCTAGAAACCACGTCTTGTTTCTTACTTCTCCAAGAGACATGGTTTCCACCCACGAATGTACAATACCCGGATGTAGATCTTTTGTTAGACACTGACCCTACACAATCAACATTTATATACGCCTCAATCCCCATACGAGCAAGGGAGACGAACAAAGAGGCCCTTGTCAGGAGAACTAGAAAAAGGCTTCAAGTATCTGAGAATTCTATATACAGCCTCCAAGTGAGAGGTCCTTGGAGCATGCATATACTAACTAACCACACTCACCGTATAGGATATGTCCAGATGAGTGAGAGAGAGGTAGATAAGTCTACCTACCAACCTCTGCTATCTCCCTGTATCACACGGAGTCCTCATAGTTGTCCCCAATCTATGGTTCTACTCAATAGGACTACCAATGGGTTTGCATCCCATCATCCCTATTTCCTTCAAAAGATCTAGAGTATTTTCTCTGAGATATGAAGATACACTTTTTAAATCTAGCAACTTCAATTCCCACAAAATATTTTAGTTCTCCCAAATCCTTAATCTCGAATTCCTCTGAAAAATGATGCTTCAGCATTTTGGCAAGGATTAAAAATACGGTTTTGTGGATGTATCGATCCCAATCGAAACCTATACATAACATTTTCAATATCGATTTTAGAAGATACATATAATTTTTTCTTTTATGAAAAAAAATCAAATCAAATCAAATTAAAATAAAATTTTAAAAAATTAAATCAGTTATAGGAACCAAATATAATAAGTAAATATATATTCAAAACAAATAAACACAATTACAATCACACAATGAATGAAAACATAAATAACAAATAAATAATATCTACGACTCGTTTCGTATTAGTATAAATATCGTACATGGAGCTACTGAAACCTATACATATCGACCATTTCGTATCGGTTTTGGCAATTTTTATTTCCATGCT
The DNA here is from genome assembly GCA_015143295.1 of Tetracentron sinense. Classification (NCBI taxonomy): domain Eukaryota; kingdom Viridiplantae; phylum Streptophyta; class Magnoliopsida; order Trochodendrales; family Trochodendraceae; genus Tetracentron; species Tetracentron sinense. Next base: position 34,693,591 of record CM026554.1, read on the forward strand.
TTCTAGCTCTTCTTGGTCATTAGTACTTTTATTGCTCAACCCTACCTGTATAACTAATTGTAAGCATTTAATTCAGTCTCAAATAGTTAATATTTAAGTTAAAAATAATTGTATTTTGGATTATTATTTTTTAACTTACTTTTAATCTCAAAAAATTATAAATAAAAATTATGGTTCATGTGGGGTTCAATAAATCACCCTTAAAACATGATATATTTTATGAACCCTAAACTAGTAGTATAAACTATAAAGGCTATCAAGTGAACTTTTTATTTAGTAGTATGCTAATATCAACACTATACAATAGACATAATAATCCTAGAATACCAAAAAAAAAATCTATAGTGTAGACATCATGAGACTACTTACTCATCAAATAGCCAGAGGAGACATTTAACATGAGGAAATTCAACAACTAAACCATAGACGTCAAAAAATTTCATATGCAATTTTAATTTTATGCTTTCAAAACAAAAAGAAACAAGAATATACCTCTTGCACAGACAGCGGGAAGAAAAACAAAGGGTCTACAAAAATCGCCACCAAGCAAGAAATGACAAAAAATTTGTTCCATTGTTGAACATTTTTAGCATGAGGATTCATAACGCCAAGAACATATGAACTCGAGAAGGAAAAAAATCTCCTTGCCCAACCTTTAGCATCACCATAAAGAACATTATGGAACTGCAAAACAAGTACACATAGAAGCAAACTGAATGAGTGTGTCGAAGTACATCTAAATTATGATGGTAGATGAATGAATTAAGCAATATAAAGAGATTACAGATCACAAATGAATAAAGGGAATTAAGTCTTCCTCTTACAGCCTCTAGGAAACAAGTCCAAAAAAATACATATATATAAAACATGTCATATAAAAAATTAATGCTTAAACACAAAACATGATGTCATATAAAAATTAAAAGGTAAGATTTCATATTCATTGCCACTGATGCTAATAATCATCCCTTATCACAATGAAAGAAAACTAAATTAAAGAAAATAATCCCTGAGAGTTCTATTTCATGCCCACAAAACCAAAAAAAATTCAGGAAGTTTACTGAAAGTGAGTCTAGTCACTCATTCACCATAAATCATGGTCTAAAATGTCAACCGTATAGATATGATACCGTAACACAATCCTTATTTTGATTGACTGATACGAAACCTTAATACTACAATTTCTCATGGTTATCATTAACATGTGTATGTATCGTTAGGGATTTGTTGCAGTACAGACAATACGTTACGTAACATATATTTCATATGGTTAAAATCTATTTTTTGAAGCTTTAAGAACCTCTTCAAGCTCCTTTGCTTTAACATTCAAACCCATTTCCCCTCAGCAAAAATGACAACTCCTTTGTGGTTTTGTTTATCCAAAAGACTAATTCAATCATTGTGGTATTTTTCTTCTTCCTCTTTTTTCAAATTACTCTTAGAATTGTTTTAAAAACTTGTGAAATAGCTACATGAATTGTTGATCTACAGATTTGTGGTCATCCATGGATCTACAACCAATAATAACAAGACATTAGTCAGATTTTTTGGACTAAGAAAAAAGAAAAGTACAAAAATATCATTAGTTATTAATAGGGTAAATTACACTGACCTCCCCTGAGGTTTGGTGAAATTTCACAAACCTCCCCTCTGGTTTTTAAAATAACACTGCCCTCCCCTCAACTTCGGTTGTCTGTAACACATACCCCCTTCTGTTAACACATACCGCCTTCTGTTAGTTTGCCGTTACTTACATGAATGGACTTTGATGATGTCATCATTTAAATATTTTAAAATGTCTAAATTACCGTTCTTAAAGACAAAGTTAGTTAATACACTAAAATAAATGATAATAGGGTTTGGTAAGTATAGACTTAAGGTTAATATATATTTCCAAAACTAAGGTTAATAGTATCAACGTAAGATAAATATTTTTTTTTCCTTCTGTTAACACATAACCCCTTTTGTTAGTTTGCCGTTACATAGATGAATGGACTTTGATGATGTCATCATTTAAACTTTTCAAAATGTCTAAATTACCCTTCTTAAAGACAAAGTTAGTTAATACACTAAAATAAATGATAATTGGGTTTGGTAAGTATAGACTTAAGGTTAATATATATTTCCAAAACTAAGGTTAGATAGATGAACTCTAGGGGTGAGTGAATCTTAACCATAGTTAGTGGGTATAAAAGGGACACGTGGCGGCTTATAGAGACCCTTTAATGCAGTTAAGCATTATTAACTTGAGGTTAATATTTTTTTATTTTTTCCTAAAACCAAGGTCGTTAGATGGATGAATCCTAGGGGTGAGTGAATCTTAACCACAGTTAGTGGCCCCTCGCCGCTCCTAGGTCTGCCCCTGCATGCTATCACCCATTGTTACTCGGTTGGTGGGTGCCTGCTATGGGTAAGCTTAAATCTGGACTGTGATTGAACTCTCCGCTTTGCCATACATACATGGTTGAGATTGAAGAGATTGAATCACAACCAATTGTGATTGAACTTAGGGAGACTTCAATTCCACCACAGGTCCACAAGTCCCTTTAACCCTTATTAATTGTGGTAAGATCCACTAATCCATGGGGTTCAACAATATACCCTCTGTTTTTTTAAACAAATATTTAACCTTAGTTTAGAATTTTTAACCTTTAGGGTTAATTTTTTAAAAATATTTTTTCTAAAAATTAAGATTAAAATATTGAACCCCAAAGGTTAGTGAACTTTAACCACAGTTAATAGGGGTTAAAAGAGACACATGTTGACCTGTGAGTGTGATTGAACTCTCCCGGAGTTCAATCACGATTGATTGTGATTCGATCTCCAAGGGGTCAAGACTCATGACTCACTATCACTTAGATGCCACAATTTGGTGTTTGCAAGACTAGCCGTAAGGATTCAAAATGCAAAAATTAGGTGCTTAAAATTTGGGATGAGATTTTGCAAGAGTTAGATGTGACTGTATCACACATAACTACAACTGTCTTCAGGGAATATAAGGGAATGATCCCACAACGGTGTTGGTGTTTCTTCAAGTAAATAAAAAGGGACAAAATCGTCAAATGATATCCTATGTTAACGGCGTGAACTTCACAAACCTGACAGGGGAGGGTAGTGTAATTTTGGAAACAAGAGGGCAGGTCTCTGAAATTTCACCAAACCTTAGGGGAGGTCAATGTAATTTACCCTTATTAATAATCAATACTAGCTTTTCAAGGTTAAAAATTATATATAATTAACCTATGGGTGATCTATCATATATTAATTTTCAAAAGATAAATGATTTTGTATGATTTTGAGATGTGAAACTTGTCAACTATCAAAATATGTTTGAACATAGTCACAAAAAACTGCATTTTTTTGAAAAAAACCCAATTAACACGCGCATTAATACCCTGTCGTGGAAAATGGAGTTTAAAACCCATTTTTTGAATAAAACACGTATTATAGTTTTAAACCCATTTAAAACGAATAATACGAAAAAAAAAAACACGTTTAAAACGAATAATACGAAGAAAAAAAATTGATAATCTTGAAATTTTTTTGGGAATGAAGATTATGCAGATATTGATGACTTTGATATTCTTTTGAGGGATTGATGAATATAAATGAGTGATTTTATTAATATACGTATTTTAGTCTTTTTTTAATCTTGATAATTGATGTTTAATGTCTTGACGGAATGAATTTGATGTTAAAATGATGTTATGATCTTATTATTGTTGATTATAGTTACTTTTTTTTGTATATTATCTCACCAAATTGTTAAATATATTAATTAGCATCGTTACTAATTTTTTTCTCCGTTTTTTCCCCAATGTTTTCCTGTATTTTTCCGATTTTTTCGAACTTTTCCGTACTTGACCCTTGAAGAATTATTCCTGAACCCCGACTTTGTGACTATGGTTTGAACCTCTTATCCATCTTAAATGAATAGAAGTACTTCCTTATTTCTTTGGATCACTCTGATATTTGGGGACCCAATTGATGCGGACATCAGAGCATACAGTGTGCAAGTATACGAGCGGAGGAGGAGGAGAGCCCCTACACATGTTTCCTTGTGGAAGGACGACATGTACATGGGGACTGGGGTTGATTCGAGCTTTTGAGGACTGGGGTTGATTCGAGCTTTTGATGGATGATTTGGAGCATTGAAGGCCTCATGTGCAAATAAGATTCATCATGAAGACCCCGCAATGGGAAGATGTGCCCATGGGAAGAATTCAACATGTCTCTTCATGTTTAGGAGTTTAATTTGGGCTTTTATAAGGCCCAAATTAAGCCCTATGTGTGGTACTAGTGAGTTATAATGTTAGTTTAAGTAATTGAGAGTACTTTAGTCTTATTACATGTTATTAGGTTTTTATTATGTTTTAATCATAGCCATCGATTAATTAAAGACCCATATTTTATGAATAAAATATGAGAGCTTTTTTGGCTTTTAGAATCTCCTATGATGGGAATTATGTGATGACATGGTGTGATGTTAATCTTGGAGTGATTTCAAGGTAATCTTCTCTATCTATCACTTTTCTCTCTTCTTTCTTTGTTCTTGTTCTTTATTTTCTGTTTTATTGCAAGAAATCTAATCACCAAACCCTAGTTCTATTCCCTATCACTGTTTTTCAGTTTTTCCCTAACCCTAGGACTGCCCCCAACCCTTCTCCTAATTTTCCTTGCATCCCTGCACAGTCCCAGCCATTCCAGCCCATATCCTTGTTGTCCAAACCTTCCCTACAGCCATTCCAGTCCCTATCCTTGCTGTCCAGACCAGTGTTGTCAGAACCGGACCGGACCGATCGGTCGAACTAGTGGAATCGACCCTCTCACCAGTTCTGAAAACCCTCAAAACCGGTACTCTTTAAAAACCGGTCAAAACCGGCCAAAACCGGTTGGGAACCAGTCAGAACCAGGAAAAATGAAAAAGAAATGATTTTTTTGTAATAAGTACACGGTCGAATCGGACCAGTGGAACCAGGAACCGGCCACTTTATCGGTTCGATGCCCGGTCCGATTCTGACAACACTGGTCCAGACCTACCTCAGCCCTCTACCAGTCCTTCCTGCACCTGTCCCTTGCTGCCACAAGCTTTGGCAGACCTCCCCAACCTGTCCCAGCACCTGTCTTCTTTCCATAATCTTTCCTAACCCTCTTCCCATATTACCCAAATCCTAATTCAATTACAAACCCTAAAAAAGCAAAAAGCCCTAAACCCCTAACCTATATTATGTGATTTTCCCTATTTATTGCTACTGGTTTGTGATCCTAGACTCTTTAATATTGAAACCCTATTTACATGCTTGTTACCATCCTTAATAATTATTGAGCCTGAGTTTGTTCTTAAAATCCGCGATTGAAAAGAAATTCAATTGACTATTGGTTTAAATCCCTAAGCTAGTGGAAGTTCTCACTTCCATTACGATCACCCAATTTAGATTTTAAATATTTATTATTGCGGGATTGTGACTTGACCTAGGGTATTACTAATTCCCATTTGGGCTTTCTTTATTGTAATTGTTGAATCCTAAGTAATTTTATGATTTTTTTTAATTACCGTAATTCAATTATGATCTCTCAATCATCTCATCCTAGGTTTTTGCATTGTCCTGCATCACTAGTCCTATGTTGTCTATTGATGGCTTTCATTATTTTGTTACGTTCATTAATGACTGCTCTCGTATGACATGGAGTTATTTGTTGAACTCATATTTTTCGTATGTTTTATAATATGATTCAGACCCAATTTGATTGAAAAATTCAGTCATTAAGAACTGATAATGAGGGGAATATGTGTCTAGCACTTTCACTCAATACCTTTGCAATCATGGCATCCTCCATCAGCTTTCTTGTCCCCACACTCCACAAGTACCACAACAAAATGGAGTGGCAGAACATAAAAACTGCCATCTCATGGAAGTGACCTGTGCTTTATTACGTGGAATGAATGTCCACAAAACTTATTGGTTTGTTTCTCTTCTTATGGCATATCATCTCATTAATCATATGCCATCACAGATTCTATGTAGTAATCTCCTCTTCAAATCATAAAACCTTATTCTCCCATATTCCATATGCCTCCCAAAGTGTTTGGATGTACTTACTTCATTAAAGATTTGAGTCCTTCTAGGCACAAATTTGATGATAAATTCATCAAGTGTGATGCGCACTATTTGAGATGTTATAAAATGTAGAATTGCCTTGGAGAGCTCCCTTTTATTCTACATATCCCATGCCTCTCGTTTTGTAATAACCAGTCGACCATTCATATTGCGTCCAACTTCGTGCCTCATGAGGGAACTAAGCAAATTGAGTTATACATGCATTTCTTTATAGCTTTGATTTCTACTGTGTGGTCATAATTTGTACTTCTCAGCCGCTTACAGATATTTTCACCAAAGCACTTGGGCCTTCTTGTATTCACAAGTTATTGGTCAAGTTGGATGAGTGGCATTTATGCTTCAGCGTGAGGGGGAGTATTAGAAAAACAAAACTATAGTGTAATTGTTATAATGTGTATGCGATACATCATTTCATTACTAGTGCATCTCATCACAATCTTAGAATATTTAGATAATATTGGATTATAATAATAATAATAAGATAAAATTTGGAATATGATTTAGGTTGGATTGTTGTTGATTTTGTGGTCTTTATATGTACCCCAAAAGGGGGTTATTGTAATTAATCTTAAATATTCAATAAGCTCAATTTCTTCTCTTAGCCTTTGTTTCCCTAGTTATGAACCGCTTTATGGTTTACAACCATTTTGCTCCATAAAGCATAGTTGGTCTTATCTTATGAAAATTTCCTTCTAGTTTGATTGGAATGGCATCAGTCAAAACTGTTTGAAAGCACATCTCCACTTTAGACACCCGGTTTTAGTTTTTTTTGATCAATAATAAATTTTATTGCAAGGAAAGCCATAAACAGGAGCAAACAACACAAACAGGGAGTTTACAAGAAAATAAACTCAACAAAAGAAGCCCAGAGAAGATTATGCTCCTGGCCTATCACACTCCCTATGGAACATTAACTCATAACCTGCCACAGCACATCCCTATCCTTGAAGAGCCCTGCCCAGTCCAAAACTAGCGAGCGCACCCTGGCACATATCCGAGTAGGAGGCACCGCAACTCCCTCGAACACTCGGCGGTTCCTCTCCCCCCACACCATCCATGCTATAGCGCCCGGCAACACAGCCCAAATAGCCGCCAACAACTCATTCTCGCTGGCCCTCCCCCAACTAGCTAAGAAGCTATAAAAGGATGCCGGAAACACCCACTGCACTCCCAGTCGCGTAAGAAAAAACCCCCAAATGCCAACCACCATAGCACAATGGAGAAGCAAGTGGTCCACCGACTCCTCCGCTTGCAGACAAAGGAAGCATCTATTAGCCAAACTCCACCCTCGATGTTGTAGGTTGTCACAGGTGAGAATCTTGCCCAACGCGGCATTCCAAAGAAAGAACGATACTTTGGACGGATACCCGGAGTTCCAAATTACTTTATACGGGAATGATCCCAAGGGGGTATTTTTTGGCCATTGTTCTTAATTTTTCCTCACCCATATTCAGGCCCTTACTAAAGGTGCATTCAATATATTTTGAGTTGGTCTAACCTATTTTAGAACCTTAGGTATCTCTTCGCAATTCTATTACACCCTCGCTAATCCCATCAAATATAGAACATATCAGTATAGCACACACCAAGGAACAACCTCATGAATATGAGTCGTCAATTCATCCATAATAACCAATGAAATGAGACAGGCTCATAGTTGACCATTGGCACTAATTGATGTAAACCTATTGTCAATGGCTGTCTTATTGTCAAAATACAACCTCATAGGTTTTGTAGCCAAGTTCTCTTAGCAACATCTCCATCAATTGAAGTTCACATACATCATGGGCCATAGACCTGAACTATGACTCTGCACTGGATCTAGCAACAATGGCTTACTTTGAGCTCCTCCAGGAGACAAGGATTTCCACCCACAAAGGTACAGTACCCGGATGTAGATCTTCTATCAGGTACCAACCCTGCCCAATCAGCATCTATTTATGCCCCAATCCTCATGTGACCATCATGTGACCATAGGAGGCAAAAGGAGGCCCTTGCCAAGAGAAACCTTCAACTCTTCAAGTATCTGAGAATTCTATATGCAGCCTCCAAGTGAGGGGTCTTAGGAGCATGCATATACTGACTAACCATAGTCACCGCATAGACTATGTCCGGACGAGTGAGAGGGAGGTCGATAAGTTTGTCTACCTGCCTCTGGTATTTCCCTCTATCAGACTATCAATCAAGGAGTCCTCACTATTGTTGTCCCCCTATCAATGGTTTTGCTCACTAAGAGTAACAATGGGACATCCATGTTTCCTTCAACAGATCTAGAACATATTTTCTCTGAGATTGAAGTACCCTTCTTGGAACTAGCAACTTCAATTCTCACAAAGTATTTTACTTCTCTTAAATCCTTAATTTCAAACTCCTCTACAAGGTGATGTTTTAGCCTTTTCAGTTCTTCCTGATCATTACCTATCATAAGATTCATAACAATGTCATCAATATAGACTATGAGGGCACAGAGACTTTGCCTCGACTATGTTTGATGATTACATTAATGCCCTTAATGACATAATATAGTGTATCTACACCCATAATAAAAACATATCTCAACAGTCATGTTATCGTTTTGTGGATTCTATACCCGAAAAGGGTGAAGATAAAAGAAAGAAAAAACCCTTTAAAGTTGATCTTGTACCTCATGATCGTAAACCAAAAATTAACAAATGTAGATCTTTGATTTGGTGACCATGAATACAAACCGGACTTCATCTTTCACACAGAGTGTCAAACTCATCAAATCATGGATATAACTTGTGGATTCAATAATGTAAAGAAAAATTAATTCTTATAAATGATTCTAAATATTACCTAATTGGATAAATAATGGGTTGTGTCATACATCTTGCGATCAAACATGTATAAATGTTGTCACATTATTCACATGAAGCATTTCCCTTTCTATGGAGAAAGGGTAGAATTTTGGAAATGGTAATGGAGGATAATCAGGTAAAATAAAAATCGGAAAGAAGTCCACACGAGTAGCACCCAAATTTGTGGAATGTTAATCCATAACATGTTATGAGGATACTTCGCTTGATAAGAAAAATCCATGCATCATACAGCCTAGTCAGCTCATGTACTGCAGTATCGCACATGCAACTAAGAATTGAAAATCCTGAAGTGTATGATAATACAACTATGAAGAACATTTAGTCTTATTGAAACGGAACTTTGATATTATGTAATAAATTCAAATGACTGAAACAGACACTAACCAACTAGAAGATGAATGCATGCATCCAAAGGGAAGAAAAGCACCTTGGAGTCAAAGGGACCCGAAGCTTTTGAGTTCTTTTGCTGTGCTGCCTTGTAATTATAATATGTCGGGCATGTTGTGCAATAAGGATTGCTGCACATTCCCAATTGTCCAGACCTCAATAAATGTTCATTTTTGCCAGCAAAGTTGTCATCTGGCCAGTCTTTCTTAGCCATTCCATTAAATGAAGGGAATTCTTCTGCCATAAGTTCTGGTGTATTCCGGTCCATTATCCCTTGCGCAGGCCAAGAAAGGTTCTCAGTTCTCGGGTTAATATATAAAGGGCCACTCATCTGTATGAATGGAGTTCTTCTTTCATTCCGCAAAGGACCGGTATGACCTACAAGGTTATTTTCTCTTTCATAAGAGTCCATGGAGTTAATAGGTACAGACATGGACACACTCCGAGTACTGGATGTAAACCTACGAAATCCAGCATCCATATGTTCATGGGTATCCGATAGCATGGGTACCTTATCTTTCTCACCACTAGCCATTTCTGATGCACTAAATCTGCACAAGATAAATATTTTAGACAATCAGAATAAGAAGAAATGCATATTCCTATATTCGAGTCATATTAATATGGTGTAAATCAACTCCGATGGACCACATAAGGGAAGATAATTAGGAGGCAACCAATGCTAGGAAACCAGTTACAGTCCAGAAAATCAGGATAACTTTGAAAATTATTGAAGGGGAATATATAAGCGCATTCAAGATGAAACTCGGTGGAATATTGGGGATAATGTCCAGTTTTATGTTTCAAATTTCAGGGCAAACAGACTTCATTTGACAGTGTTCTGCATAAAGGTTGTAGGAGTGGTATTTAGTATTACCAGTGGAAGGGTGGCTGTCAAAGGGCTCAAAAGCTGTTAATTTAGGGCCAAACTTGGTCAAAGGTGTCCTTTAAGGTAGTAGGATATGAGTTTGAAGGTTTATAAATATTTAATCAGTTTCAGGGAGTTTTTAGGCAGATACGGTTTTGCATGCGCTTTGTAAAACAAGGATTTGTGCTATTAGTTTATTGAGTAGCAGGCTCCACTTAGTTTTATCTATAAGAGCAATGTTAGTGTCTTTAAAGGGACTTGTTTCTTTGGGATTTTGTATTGGTTGTTTTCAGTTCTTTGTATCACTAGATTTTCCAAAATCTAAACCCTAGGTTTGTCTTAAACCTAAACCCTTAGATTTTGACTAAGGGATTTCAAATTGATTTTCTTTACTTCTTCCTTTGATCCTACTGTTTGTTGGTTGTAGCAAACATTAGTTCTTCAAATGGAATTTTTTTCTATCTGAATTATTTTCTAACTGAAACAAGACACTAACTGATAATATTAAATGACACTTAAAATCTAAAGCACACTGAGGAGTGTTTCTTTCTCCTAAAATGCATTAAAGAAATTATTATTTCTTCAGGTAGGGGGGGCATTTGGGTTTGGAGAAAGGATCCAAAAGGAATTTTTTTTCTTCAGCTAATTTTGAGATTCGATGGCAAGTTGTCTTGGAGATTAGATCACCAAATGGAAAATTTTGGGAAAGCCAATTCCCCAGGGTAGAGGCATTCATAGTGATAATTGTGTGGGACAACGTTTTGACTGGCTATCATCTCAGTCACCAGGAAATGATAAATGCTGAAGAGATGTGTGTTGTGAAAGGGCCATAATGAGTGTTAATCACCTCTCCATCCATTATAAATTTTAAAGGTGATGGGGAGCTTCTTGTTCCCATTTTTTGACATGGCTTGGACTTTCCCCAAAGATATTGGAGGCATGCTCAATTTATGGTCAAGCGAGCTATTTATAAAAGATACCCTTTGTTAAGCTGGTTGGTGTGGTAATGGGCCTAATAATATAAGCCCATGGATCCTTTTATATTCAGTCCTTTTAAGAAGGGAACTTATGTCTTTTGTTATTAAAAATATTTATACAAATAAAGGATGGAGGGGACGTCTCTAACTATTAACGTCCCACTCTTTATCTTCTCTCATCATCATCTTCTTTTCCTCACTCAAACCCTTGAAATCTATTAGGTATCAGATCATAAGATCATCAGGACAAAAGCATTCAAGAAAAAGAGTTTTTAGATGTTTATGTCATTGATCCAAACAGGGAATCCTTACTTGAGGCTTAAAACAGTCTTAACTTTTTTAAAAAGCGATAGGCACAATGGCATTTTCGTAATTATTTACAACTTTGGTTCCATAGATTTTTTTCACTTGGGCAACATTTCCCCTCATAAATGTATTAATTTCTTCGGAAGGTCATTAAAAGGACCAAAATGCCCTTAGTTTTACAAATTCATCAAAATGCCATTGGTCCCTCTTCATTCACCTATCAATAGCCTATCATTTGGCCCTTGGAGACACCTTCAACTCCACTCATTTTACCTTAAATTCTCCACATTTATCCTCCATCTAATCCCCTATCTCTGTCTTCTAAACCTCATCCTAATCCAAAAATACTCAAAAATTAGGAAGAAAACCCCCAAAGAAATTGGAAATCCCTCATCACCTTAAAGAGTCGTGAAGAAGGAGAAAAAGTGGAGCAAGAAGCAAGGAGCGAGTGCTTAAGGAGATCACTTAGCTATACAAGTTGAGCCTTACTCCATATTTTACTTTTAAGTACTTATTCTCCTAATTTTCTAATCTTGTTCTTTTTCTCCTTTTCTTTTGGATGAGCCATAGTCCATAGATTAGGCTAGCAAACCAACCTCTTCTTAAAGTAGTTCGGACCTTTTTAGAGCACATTATGCGGACTTTAATGACTCCTAATGAAAAGGAGTGAGGAACGAACCTCTAGGTTTTAGAATTTATGTTTTAAAATTTTGTTCTTTCATGGGTTTTCATAAAGAAAATAATATATGTGGTTTTTCATGCATCTTCCTGACATAAATCTTTCCCTTTACCATTTCACTTCATTTTCACCTTAGTTTGTTAATCCATGGTTTTAAGAAAAAAAAAAATTGGGCTTCTCCTGTTGAATCTCTAGTAGTCCATACTTTCTTCCTACTTTTGGTTTCTTAACATTTGGCTAATAGGATAAGGAAAAGTCATTCTTGGATTTCTACTATCTACATTTTTTTTTTATCAGTAATCAGTGATTATATTAATAGAAGCACAAGACAAAACAGCAAAAAGGTGTTTACAAGTATTTAAACTGAAGAGGGAAGAAACGAAACAAATTACGTACCAAGCACACCCTATGCTGAAAGATATTGCCTAGTAATCCAAACGAAACAAATTCAGCCCAACACCTCTCCCAGCTCCTCCCCATCTCAAATGGAACACTAATCAGGACAAGTAAACGGATGTGTGAGCATATATGAGCTACCGAAGAGGGTGAGTCTTCAAAAAAACCTCTTGTCTCTCTTTCCATATTGATCATGCTATAGCTCCAAGAAGAACTGACCAGATTGCCTTCTGTGCACTTTCGCATTCACTAGAAACCAAAGGGAGAAGAAGTTATGAAAGGAAGAAGGAAAGACTCAATTCTCTCCTTCTCGGGAGAGGAAAAACTCGCAAATCTCGCTCGCAATAGGAAAATGCAAAAGCAAATGGTCCACTGACTCTTCCTCGTAAAGACACAAGAAACAGCAATTAGTCCCTCCACCCTCTACTTATCAAGTAATCACAAATGAGAATTTTATTCAAAGATGCATTCCATAGGAAGAAAGATATCTGAGAACAATTCTTGGATTCAATACCACCCTATGAGGAAAGCATCCAAAAGAGACTAATTCAAATGATTGTAGCAATGATCTTACTGAGTATAATTCATTATTGCCTCTAGACCAAACTCTAATGTTTCTGCCTAGAGTATACAAGTGGGAAGATTCGAAGTGCTCTAGAAGCTCACCCAAATCCTCAACTTCCCAATCATTCAAATCTTGTCTTAGCTTCGAACCCAACACTACCCCGGCCTCACTCATCTGAAAGTAGTATCCCTGTTGAGGCTTCCCTATCCTCAACTGAACGAAATATGTGGCCAAAATTATCTTGTAGTCTCACTGAACCGCACCACACATCCATCTAAAATCTAACCTCAGATCCTCTTCCAACCTTAAACCTGAAATTGGGAACTATCAGACACGCAACTAACATAATCCCCTTCCATAACCCCACCCCTTGGAGGCCCCTAACCTCCCGCAGAGCCTAACAAGAGGACTCCCCCCTCCCCCATATTTGGCCATAATGACAGATCGCCATAAGCCCCCCTTTTCCTTTCCTCTCCAAATCTCCAGACATATTTTCCTAGTAAGGCCTTGTTCACTTGAACTAGTGGTTTTAGGTTCAGACCCCCTCCATTCTTGGGATGACAAATCCAATCCCAAGCTACCAGCCTACCATATGATATGACTTTTTGCATTCCAGAGAAACTCCCTCATCAATTTCTCTAGAGAAACGGCTATTGACTGGGGGATTGTAAGGGTGGATATAAAATATGTGGGAAGACTATTGAGGGTGCTTTTGAAGCATCTGAATAAGCATGAGCTGGTTCACAACACAAGTGGAGGGTAAAAGATGCCAAGTTTTTGACTTGTCATAGTCAAGAATCAGGATATATTGGGGTTTTTTCTCAATGTTTCCAAGGGATGTATGGGTCTTAGCCCAAGAACACCATGCACTTTTGGAGTAACTAAGCTCTAATGTTCTCCAGTTAGTTTAATAACAGAGAAGCTTCTTCAAACCCAAGGTCTAAGTGACTTAGTTTCGTGGTTTGAAATTTTTCATGCCTCACAAGATAGGTTTAATTTTAGATGTTCTTCTAAGTATTTATTTTCTTGAATGCTTCTTGACGTTGAAGGGGGACATAGTATCCCTCTAGACCTGAAAGAGAAAAAAGTGAAGAAGTATCTCTATCTCAAGCAACACAACTTGTTTAGTAGGTTGCTTTCAAAAGACTTGTTCAAGGAACAATAAAAAAACATTGCTAACCAATTTTTGTAGATGGATGGATTGGGGTGTCTCACACCTCGCCGGTCCATACTCAAACCTACCTACTAAAAATCTCATGTGTTTTCATATACTAGGATTCATTTTGCTCTTTTTAAAGTACTCTTACTATGCAAACCAATCATACATTTTCTAATTATTGGTAGCAACTCCAAAATTCCCAAGTTAGAGCATTCGCGCTAGTGTGGAAAAGATGATGTTTCACACACTTGTGTAAATTGTAAAACTTACTAAAGGTCGCTATGTTACACCCAGTTTAGTCTTGTATTATAGTGAGACTACTAATCATCTTGGACACATTACCATAGGAAAACTTAGTACAACATGAAACTGTGTTAGATGTTACACAGGACATTCTCCTAATCATGATTTCTACGGTCAAGCCATACTCTGCTGCTTAGTTAGTCCGAAATAGACTAAGCCAATGCAAGTCCAATTGAACTCATTAATCTTGTGTCAAACTCTCCCTAGTCAAACCAACCTTATCTGACTATTAGCTTCAAAACATTGAGTTCGGAAACCCATTAAGCAGTTACTCAGGTAGTACACTTGCATTATTTTTCAATGCACAGAGATTGCATTATCTTAAATAATAATAATAATGGTTTTAATATTTCTTTATACTGCATGTTCTGGTGCTTGCACTGATTTACAAAAATCCATCCACACACGCATTTCCACTGGGTACCAAACCCCAAAATCTCTTACCACTCTTCCCAGCATACCACAAATTGTAAGATGTAACAGAAGGCAGCAACATAAGATAAACTTCCTTTTATAAGTCTTTTTTCATGCATATTGGTGGTGTATGAAAATAGACTACACAAGGCATCCAAATGAAAACATAAAACCAACCAAAATCTACACAAGGAATCAAAATGATGTGCTAGATATAGATTTTAGAATGTCTAATTATAGTTCTGAAAGAATTTTGGGTTAGTTTGTGAGAGCCAAAGGAGGATTCTTATTAGTTAATTGAGCCAAAGTAGGAGTTATGTCAGTTTCAGAATGCTTTGAAGTTGTTTAAGTCAAAATATTTTTAGTTGCCTTAGAATTCTAATCCCATCAAGTATTCTAACTTCTAAGTAAAGGAATTGGGATCCTAGATATAATAGAAAAATCCTCTGATTACTTTTTCTGAAGTCTTTGTCAATTGCTGATTTAACTTCCCATTATTTATCTAATTAGGTTGCTTCCTTTAGGAAAAAATTTTAAGCAAAATTCGAGCATCAATAGAATCATTTGGGCTTGCATCACCGAAATTATAGATAACACCAAGCATCATTAAATCAAGAACAGTACACCCATTAAAGGAACTCTTTTTGCTACATCTTATGCAAGTAATAAGGTCCCTCAATTTTGGAAGAATGAAAAAGCCAAGAAATTTTGGAAGCAATCATCATAATATTAAACAGTAAAGACAAACCTTTCTGGGTATGAATTCCCTCTTATGGCTTATCAGATTTCACTAACCAGCAACAGAAACAGTGTTCTTGAGAGCAATCCAAACATGGAAAATCAAGGTCTTTTTCCCTGAATTTTCCTCATAAGAAACACGAGATAGAGAGTAGGAAGAATTCAAGGATTAAGACATTAAATTACTATACGAGCACGCGGAGGAAGTTGGTGAGAGTGAAGTCAAACGGGAAGAAGTTCCTTTGGAACTTGGAAGTTCATTACTGGGCGGGTAAGGACCAGTGAGCGGGCAAGAACCAGGGAACTGAGAATCTGAGACTTCCCAAGACATAATCAACGAGCAATAGTCACCTCCTCGGGCCGAGGAGGCGACGATTCCTCCTCGCTCTCACAAACACTTGGAACTATGGTTAAAAAATTAACCACCTCTTGTGGTTAATTTTTTTCTTAATAATTTTTTTTTAAAACCAAGGTAAATCTTAGGGGTGATTGAATCTTAACCATAGTTAATAGAATAAAAAAGGAGACACGTGGCCCTAAATGGGAGGACGAGACGGTAAGTCACCTCCTCATGCCCAGGGGGTGACTATTTTCCATAACCAATTAAAATTTGAGCAATAGTCCCCTCGTCCGCCGAGGAGGGGACTAATCCACCTCGCTATCACATAGCCGACTATTTAACTCCTTTTTAACTTGGGTTAGTTTATTTTAGCCCTTTAGTTAAAAAAATTTTATTATTTTTTTCAAAAAACCAAGAAAGATGAGTGAACCCAAAAGATGGGTGAATCTTGACCACAGTTTAAATGGGGTTAGAAAAGAATATGGGAGCCGAGACGCTCTCCTCGCGTCACCGGCCGAAGAGGTGACTATTCTCCTTTCATTTTCTTATTTTTTTCTATTTTCCGTTCTGAGCACCAGTTGTAATATTATTTTATTTTTTGTGGACCCCACATTCCGACGGGTCCTGTGCCTTTCCGGAATAAGGTAATAACAGTCGTCGACGACTCCATTCTTCACCTCTTCTTCGTTATTCGCCGCCTTCTTTATTAATAGGAGCTTCACGAGGAGCTATGGCCTATGGTTAGGCTGCACACGATGCGGATATTATACATATTTGATTCGCATCCGAATCCATTTAGTCGGATGTTTATCCGAATAGATATGCAACGGAACGAATTCGGATAGTAAATTACCATCCGTTTATAATTCGGATACAGATTTGGATACTGATACATCCGTCCGATTATATAATATATATATAAATAATATATTTTAAATTTATAAAATTAATATTACCTTTAAAATATATTTTTTAAATAAAAAATTATATATTTTTATATTTTTAAATATTAATTTATATTATTTTAATTTTTTTTAAAAAATAATCGGATAATCCGGATTCACATCCGAATTCGGATATTTTAATCAGAGTCGGATACGGATATCATATTTCATTATCCGCCGGATATTTATCCGGATATATAATCGGATACGAATTCGGATATACCAATATCCGCTTCATATCCGTTCCGTTTGCAGCCCTAACTATGGTTGATCGAAGAAATGTCTTGACAGCGAATATTATTAAAATTACATGAATTACAATTTCTAAACTATCCTGCCACTAGACTTAATTTTGAAAATTAAGAAAAATAGTTTATTTGAAACAGTCGGGTTAGTATCTGCTCTAAAAAAAGTGTGGGAAATCATAGTGCCCATTGGCACAAGACTCGAGCCCGAAATCTCCCTCCTAGTGAGGGTCCCACACTACAACTGGGCTATGTGTAGAAAAATTATTTAGTTGATAGACATATTGTTTTGTCTATTCAACCACAGCTTTTATTCATAATTAAAAACAAGAGGACGGGTGAGACTATGATATAGTGTCGCTAAGTACTCTTAGCTAAAAAATTAACACTTGTTTTATTTTTAGCTAAGAATTAATACCTATCCTTAAGTCAAAAATCAACATCTTTCTTTATATTCAACACATGTGCTTGCTTTAACATGTGTTGATTTCTTGTCCTTATTTTAACATATGTTGGTTTTTAGTTGAGAGTAGAAAATGTTTAAGAGTAGAGCTAGCATGTCTCCTGCGGTTTTAACTCATTGAAATTTTTCCTAGTATTTTGAGTTCCCAATGCATATATTTAGAGTACATTCGACACATGTATTGATCAAGATATTCACAATTTGTGGACTAGAACTCGTCTATTGTACATAATCAAAAAAAAAAAAAAACTTGTCTATTATAAGCACCATGTACCTATCACACATTAAATTAAATGGTTGTGACGCTATGGTTTCCTTATTGTCTATATGAAAAATTCTAAGCACACTATCACAGACTTTAGACAATAAAACAAATAATTTTCTGTGAAGTTTACAAGAGATCTGATCTAAAACAAATAATTATGTGTATTAGAGATAAGTTTAGAGAATACAGAGTGGTGTAATAAGGTGTGATGAGATACACCGTATTTCATTTCCTTTCTAAATAGATTTGGATTTGAAATAGAATAATATCAAATATTAGATTTGATTAGGGTTTTGTATTGGATAAAATTCGTAAAAGTAATTAAGTGTTAGAGAACGAGCTAGCTTTTGTTGTTATGTACACGAAATGGTGACACATGGATCACGTGATTAAAATAGAGGAAATGGTCCGTTATCCGATGCACAACATATCCGTTGTGTACTTCGCAAACGTACCCGTAGTCTTATGAACAACGTTTCCGATGTGTTCTTGACAACGTTTCCGTTGTCTTTTACGCAACGAATCCGTTGTACTCTTGACAACGTTTCCGTTGTCCTACACACAACAGACCCGTTGTCTTCTAGATAACTATGTCGAAACCTCGTTTTAAGGCATATACAACGGACCCGAGCTCGAGTCAACAACGAAACCGACTCGCAAGAGGAAGTGATCAAGAGGCGATCGTTTTATTCTGACAAGTAGGTGAAAAGCACTGTCTTGATATTTAATGCTAGTCACTTCTGCGTGCTGTCAGAAACAAACCGACTGAACTAATAGTAGGCGCCCATGTGTGACACGTTAGTTGGCAGATCTGTCTGACATATTTGGTAATGAGTGTAAACCACGTGGTATGCGCATCTATGGCCATCCATGAACATCCATGGGCATTCAAAGCTAAACTTATAAATACCCCGACAAATTCAGTGCTTAAGGACCAAAAAATCTCTGCTCTTTCTCTCTCATCTGCTTTTGTGCTTGTTACTGTTCATCATCTTCTACATCCACTTACTTTGCCATCGGAGTACAGGTCAGGGTATCACACCCTTCAACTCCTACCTTCTACCAGTAAACCAGAGTTCGTGTAGCAGTTGCTGACGTGTATCCTTCCCGGAATTTTCCCCTTCAAAATAGGCGCCGTCTGTTGGAAATTAATAAACGAACCTCCCTTTTGCTCTTTGTGATCATGGCTGATCAAACCCCTATGCCTGTGCCTGAGAATTAAACCCCTCAGGCCACCCCATTTGCACCTACTGTCATGCAAACTTTTATTCTAGAGATTGGGCAATCATCTGGGCAGCCTGAGAGAGTTGTACTTCCTTCTGATGATTCTTCTTCCTCGGACCGTATTTTGTTGATGTTGCAAAAGCAGCAGTCTGCTTTGGACCAAATCGCTAGGCAACAACAGATGTTGCACGAGAGGCTTGATGCTATCGAGCATAGTAGGTTGGAAGTGGATGAAGGGCCAACTCAGAGACCTTCAGCGAGGCGTCAACTTGATTTTTCCTCATCCCCCTTGAGAGTAACAGCAGCACAACCAGTTTCCCCGCCGGTGCAAGAGAATCGTGATACTAGGTTCGTACTTTTTCCTTCTGATGATGACGCAGGTCAAACTCAGGTTCGTGTTGAACAGAGGAATCCTTCTGATTGTGTCGATTTGCGAGAAAAAAAGGGCTCGAGAGGAACTAAGAGGAAGTGTTGTAAAGGAGCCCAATGTTCAGAAGACTTGGATGACTTCCAAGGAAGTGGAGGCCATTATCAATGCTCGTGTCAAGGGCATGAAAGGAGGAGCTTCTGACCACTTTGCTCAGATAGCAAAGGACAACGATGAGAACTCTCATTTCACGGATGCAATCAATCAGTCATATATCACTTCCAGGTTTATGACTCCGATCTTCTTCATGTACATGGGAAGAACCGATCCAGATGAGCATTTGTTCAATTTCAAGCATGCGATGGCTCTTCGCAATCCAGATGATAATCTTTTATACAAAGCTTTCCCCAACAGTTTATTTGGAGCAGCATCAAGGTGGTTCCGCAATCTGCCCTCTGGCTCAATCAAAAGTTTCTCCGAGTTCAGGTCAGCTTTTATTGATCAATTTATTATCAATAAAAATAAAAAAGCAGGTGCAGATTCTCTCTTTGCTCTAAGAATGAGGCCAACAGAATCTTTGAGGGATTTTATTTCGCGCTTCACTAATGAAGTCCACAGCATTGACAAAATCGATTATGGAAGCTGCATTGCTGCTTTCAAGAACATTATCCCCAAGCATTCCGAGCTCTATAAATCTCTTGCTCTCGATTATCCCGTCAAGATGAACGAGATGATGGTTCGTGCTACCAAGTTCTCCCATGAAGATGATGTCTCAATTGTACCAAAGCCGAAGACGGGGGGGTGAATGTTGTGGAGAGAGCAAGCCGATCGTCTTCATCAAAGAGGAAGGAGAAAAGATGAAGGTACGAGTCTTCATCATTTGAGGACTCACCACCTAGGGAGAGGAAGGAGAAAGTAGTGTACGTGACTCAGCAGGATCAACCGGTTTGACGCCCTTATGAAGGAAATTCCAACCAACATTAACAGCAGAGTAGGATAGAGAGAAGTCTAGACCCGAATCATCATCAACAACAAGAGAGGCAAACTTATCAGCCTCATCAGGAGCAGCCTCAGAAACAGCGAGAGAGAAGTAATAAGGTAAGTGAGAGGCATCCTTTTACAGTTCGAACCGATCGCATCAATTTTACGGTCAGCCCAGCGACCATCATGAAGTCAATGGAGGATCAGGCATACTTCGAGTGGCCTGCCAAAGTTGTGTAAGATGTCACATCAGGACCACGGGCACATGAGTACTGTCATTATCACAAGTGTCGTGGTCATCTTACAAACCAATGTCACATTTTGAGGGAATATCTGGAGAGGCTAGTCCAGGAAGGGTACTTGGGAGAATACTTGGATTCCGGTAATGGTGATGCAGTACGTACCAGGGAACCGTTAGTTCAGCCTCATGCAGAGGAGCCTTCAAATAATCCAAGCACCAGTGGAGGAGGAGCGCCTATGAGGACTATCAATGTCATCCATCGTGCACGAACACCGACGGTAGATTTGGAAAGAGACTTCAGAGCAAACACGAGAAAACTGTCTTATGAAGCTAAGGTGTGCTAGGTACAGACTTCGGCAAGAGGCGTTGAGCAGCACTTACCTTCACCGATCATGATATGGCAACGGTAATCTGGCCCTATTATGATGCTCTTATTCTCACTATGAGAATAGGAGATTTCGACAACAAGAGGGTGCTTGTAGATTCTGGGAGTGGGGCAGATATCTTGTATCTTTATGCTTTCACTCAGATGAAGTTAGATCCATCCGTTCTCATCTCTGCTCAGACTCCACTGTTCGGGTTTGATGGCAGTTCGATAAAACCAGTAGGAGATGTCGTATTGCCCGTTGTGGCTGGGCCCGTTGTCTTACAAATAAGATTTTCCGTTCTGGATGCCCCATCTCTATACAACGCAATTTTGGGTCGATGGTGGACCCACGAGATGAAGGTTGTTCCCTCCTCTTACTATCAAGTATTGAAATATCCTACATAGGACGGGCCCAAGGAGATCAGAGGAGATCAGTTAGCGTCACATAAGTATGATTTCCCTCCACCCGTTGTACCTAAATAGCAATTACAGATCAGATCTGTTGTGGAGGAGAGCTCGGAAGCCACGTTGTGCAGACCTTCCGTTGAGCCCACGAAAACTATCAATCTGGAAATGAAAGAAGAGTCAAAGGTGTTGCAGATCGGAACGAGTTTAACAGCAGAAGAAGAGGTCGAGTTGCTAGGCATTCTTAAGGAGAATCTCGATGTCTTTGCTTGGTCGCACAAAGATATGAGAGGAATCAGCCCAGGTATCATCTGTCATCATCTCAATGTGGATCCTGCTGTCCCTCCAGTCAAGTAGAAACCCCAGAGACTTGCCCCAGCCTATCATGCTGCCGTAAACAAAGAGACAGATAAGCTTATTCAGTATGGGTTTATTCGAGAAGTGCAGTATCCTGACTGGATAGCGAATGTAGTGGTTGTACCCAGGAAGAGTGGAAAAGTGAGAGTTTATATTGACTTCACCGGTGTCAATAAAGCTTGTCCCAAAGACTTTTTTCATATGCCAATAATCGAGAGGCTAATCAATGTCACTGCTGGCCATGAAATGTTATCTTTTATAGATGGTTATTCAGACTATAATCAAATTCTCTGGTAGAGGAAGATCAAGAGAAGATTACCTTCATTACAGAGCGTGACCTGTTTTATTATCGTGTTATGCCTTTCGGGCTGAAGAATGCTGGTGCCACGTATCAACGTCTGATGAACTTAATGTTTGGTCCAGTATTCGGAAAACCAGTGGAAGTGTACAGTGATGACATCGTAGTGAAGAGTCGAGTATAGAGTACCCTCGTGGCAGATCTCACTGAGCCTTTCTCTATTATTCGGACTTTCAATTTGAAGCTGAACCCAGAGAAATGGGTATTTCGGGTTACTTCTAAAAAGTTTCTTGGTTATCTTGTAAACCAGCGAGGTATTGAAGCTAATCCAACTCAAATTCGTGCTTTGTTGGACATGTCGGAGCCAAAGATGAAGAATGAGATGCAGAAATTGACTGGACGTATTGCTGCGCTCAATCGGTTTATCTCAAAGTCATCTGATCGTTGTAAATCCCTTCTTCGAGCTACTGAGGAAGGATTCTGTATTCAGGTGGACTCCAGAGTGTTCTCAAGCTTTTGCTGCTTTGAAAGAGTATTTAGGTTCGGCTCCCACTCTCTCAATTCCTGAACCTGGTGAAGTATTGTATCTATACCTCTCTATTTCAGAGCAAGCCATTGGCTTTGTCCTGGTCAGGAGTTGTAATAGAATTGAGAAGCCTATATATTTTATCAGCAAAACTTTTCTCAATGTAGAGTATAAGTACAGCAAGCTCGAGAAGGTATGTCTTGCTCTTGTCTTTTCTGCTGAAAAGGTTCATCCTTATTTTTATGCTCATACTATCGTCGTCATCACAACGTATCCCTTGAAAGTTGTGTTGGGACGACCTGATTTGGTGAGAAAGATGTCGAAGTGGGCTGTGGCTCTCAGTGAATTCGACATCCAGTATCGAGCAAGAATTTCAGAGAAGGGGCAGGCTATGGCAAGTTTTCTCTCTGATTTCATTATAGAAGAGGTTGAGGTAGAAGTAACGGCGGATCTCCATGAGCTCCCAGATGAGGCGGACAACAGAAACACTACAGAAGATGGAGATAAATCATCAGAGTGGGTTGATTGGGTGCTATACATAGATGGATCTTCTAATTCGAATGGTTCGGGGCTTGGTGCTGTGCTCATTAGTCCGGAGAATATAAAAGTCCAGAAGATGTCACGTCTTGGTTTTACTGCCTCAAACAATGAAGCTGAGTACGAGGCATTGCTACTTGGGTTACAGAGTGCACGCGAGTTGAAGATCACTAACTTGAGAGTTTTCTGTGATTCACAGCTTGTGGTGAATCAAGTAAATAGTGTCTATGAATGTAAGGACGATCGAATGAGACAATATACTGCTTTTATTCATTCTCAGTGTGAAACGTTTATCGTTGTTAAAATCAAGCATATCCGAAGAGATGATAACAAGCATAATGATGCTTTGGCTTACCTCGCTTCCATGTTGTAGTTTGATGAACTCAAAGCTATTCTTATGGAATATAAGGAATATCCCTCGATAGAGTTTCAACCACAACGGGAGGTATGTTTTATTAATCCTGTTCCGAGCTGGATGTCAGGGTTAACAGCGTATTTGAAAGATAGAGTTCTCCCTATCAATACGAAGGAGTCAAAGCGTATCCAATTCAAGGCACCACGTTATGTCTTGGTGTAGAAAGAGTTATTTAAGAAGTCTTTCGAGCGACTTTTGCTGAAGTCTATTCATCCTGTGGATGTCGAAAGGATTCTTGCTGAGCTTCATGAAGGTATTTGTGACATACATTCTGGAGGAAGAACAATAGCCCACCGAGCTTTGGGACAAGGTTACTTTTGGCCTTATATGCAAGCTGATGCTCAGAAGTATGTGAAGAAGTGCAGCCAGTGTCAACAATATGCTCGGTTAATTCATGCTCTAGCTCAAGAGCTTAATATTGTATCTCAACTTTGGCCATTTGCACGGCGGGGACTTGATATTGTGGGACCTTTTCCTAATGCTCCAGGGAATCTAATCTTTCTCTTAGTAGCAACTGATTACTTCTCTCGCTGGATTGAAGCTATCCTCCTTGCTCGTATCAGAGAACAGGAAGTGAAGAAGTTTATTTGGGAGCATATAATCTGTAAATTCGGCATACCTCAATCTATTATCTCTGACAACGGGGAACAGTTCTCAGGGCACATTATTGTGGAATTTTGTAGCGAGCCTAAGATCAAACATATTTTTTCCTCACCTTATTATCCTCAGGGGAATGGTTTGGCCGAAGCAGCTAATAAGAATATACTAAACGCATTGAAGAGGAGACTGGAAGATTTAAAGGGGAAGTGGACCAACGAGTTGCACAACATACTATGGGGATATAGAACGACGCCAAGGGATCCTACGAATGAAACACCTTTCTATTTAGCTGACGGATGGAAGCTATCATTCCTACTAAGATCAGTTTGCCCACAGTACGTTCTTAGCACAACAAGAAGAAAGAGGGGGAGAAAGACAAAAACATTGAGCTTATGGCCATTCATCTTGATTTGCTAGAAGAGAAGCGAGAAGATGTCAATATTCAAATGGAAAGATATCAACAGCGATTGAGGAAAGCTTACAATCAGAAAGTACAGCAGAGAGTTCTTCAAGTCGGAGATCTCATCCTTCGAAAAGTATTCCAAAATACAAGAAAGATTAACAGTGGTAAGTTAGGACCTAACTGGGAAGGACCTTATATTGTAGAACGATTGGAGAGTCCTGGTGTATGCTACTTGAAAGATCTACAAGGTAATCTCATCTTCAAACCCTGGAACATTATGAATTTAAGGCAATTCTTTCAATAGAAGTTTGTGATATACAACGAGTTATTTTGCTTATGTACTTGAGTTTGCTTACATCGTCATTTAATTGAAGTGCTTCAGAATTTTGTGTCAATACGTTGTCTAATTGATAAGTGTGATATTGTGAATGTTTTGCAAACTCAAATAAAGTTTGATTCGAATAGCGTACTCACAATGAGACACAAGTGGCTTATCTTAAGGATATCATCTGAGCAAACCAGTGGCACATCCTCTGAGAAAATTGTCTCGAAAAAGAGTTATATTTTATTTACCATATGAAATTTTATTTGTTAGATTGCATTCACAATGAGTTACGCGGTGTTGTATCTAAGCCAATTTTCTCTTTCAGCTGTGAGTATGATTCAAGTGGTTTGTTCGGTGTGCTTAATGTGGCAAATATACCGAGTGTTAGCTTCATTCAAAGATGTTCTTGAATTCATACGTTGTGTGTTAGTACGTCCTCATGCGTTCTTGGACTTGTTGGCATTCGAATACTTACGTTATTTTTGTTGTGTGCATATGTTGTGTGAGTTTCTTAAACTCTGTGTAAACTTCGCAAATTGAAGAGAAAGATAAGTGAAAAGAGAAGGCAAGAGAAAGTTCATTCAGAAACACCCATGGCAGGGTTAAGTACAGTAACAAGACAAAGAAGCCCCGCCACAGGGGAGAGAGAGTTGTAGAATTATTAAAGCAGCAACACAGAAGAAAGAAGAAAAGTTAGGCAGGAGGGCGTTCAGCATTAGCAGCATCATCTTGTGACACAACGGAAGAGGGGGCAGCAATAGAAGGAGCATCAGGGGCAGCTAGCTCAGAGGACAGTTCTGTAGGAAGTGACGCAGGACCTTCAAAGGGGTGTGATTTTTCGACTCCTTCAACTCCAGGCTCATTGTCTAAATCGATAACGTCCTTGCTTTGGAGCTCGGAGTAGGTGGTCACGTCCTCCTCGTTGTCCTCTTTAAGTCGACCTTGTTGATGAAGCGTGTTCATCAACTCCCTCTCGGTCTCTGCCCGATCCTCATCCAGGAGTCTGTCCAGCTGTAACTGATAATGACTCTAGAGTTTTGCAGTGACAGCTTTCTCAACAACCTCCTCCGCTGTCTTGGCCTCTGCGAGCTCCTCTGTCAACGCTGCTCTTGCTGCCTCTGCTTCTTCAATCTGCCTTCCCAGTGTCTGGGATATGATCTCCAGTTCACTGATTCGGGGAACGACATTCTCGACCTCCTGTTTGGCTTTCTCTTCTCCTTCCTTTGCTGCCCGAGCCTCCTCTCCAGCCTTTTGTTGTGCTTTAAAGGCAGCGATGAACTTCTCTTCTACCCATTCTACTTCAGCACGGGCTTATGACAAGTCAAACTCTATTTTAAGCCTGTCCTCGGCAAGAGTCCTTTCAAGTCTCGGCCCTTCCTTGCCAGTAGTTTATTGAGTCTCTGAGATGATTGTAGCGATAGTTGCTACGATCATTCAATTCAGTGACCAAGACGTTCAGCTGTAAGAGAGAATGTTAGTATACCACTACATATAGAGAACAACGCGAATTGAATACAAGGGAGAAGATCATACCGATGCGAGGGTACGACATGCAGCGTAATTCACCTCGAACAGAGATAGTTTTGCAGTATCTGCAATGTCCTTTGGAAGTCTCATGGCGTGGGTCAGTGCATGAGCTGTAGCATCCGACGTCATCGCCGAGTCAACTATGGTGGGTCTCCCATACCGAGAGAAGTCAGGAGACCAGTCTAGGTTGCTTGTCGGCAAGCAGACATTCCATTGTGCAGGGGCAACATTGTCCGTTGTCGCAGCAAGGGCAACAACAGCGGTGCCCGGATCAGTAGGAGCAGCTTCAGCTTGAGTAGTAGCATGAATCGTGCTGACTGCTAAGGGCTCCGTTGTGGTATTGGAGTCCCGGAAGATTGGAGGAGGAGAGGGAGGAGATGCAGCTGTCTTGCCTTTCTCAAAGCGCTTTTCTTCTTTCTTCTTCTTCTTGGCCTGTATCTCGACCTGGGAGTAAATCCTTTTTCGTTTTGGATCGGAGGCTGTAGCTTTCGTTGTGGGATGGGTTTTCTTCAAAGGAGGTGGAAGTGGAGGCAATGTTGCTGTAGGATGAACAATCCTCGGTTTTCTGACAAGTGGAGGAGGGTCTGTGCTTATCATTTCCTCTTCTAAAAAGGTTCGGCAGTAGGGAGAGCAGAAGAGGCGTCCTGTTGCTCTTGATTTGCTGGAGGGGTTGGATTCGGTACGCTGTCGAAGCCCCAAGTATCAGGTTCCCGTGGTTTCCACCTGATGTATTCACCTCCGCGTACTCTCTTAATGTTTGTGAGCAGACTTTCTTCTTCTAGTGTGAGTTTTTTGAAAGGTATTTTCTTTTCTTTAACTGTAAGAAATGAAAAGAGAAGTGTTAGACAATGAAAAGATATTAAAGTATATTAAGAGTGTCAAGCATCGGACAAGGGACAACGGATGAAGGTCATCCAAGGGGCAACGGACAACGGAAATCAGTTACCTGACTTTTCTTGGAAGACGTTGGGTACAGAGGAGGTCTCTGATTTCCAACCCCCAGAGACAACGAAAGGAGTTGCCTTCCACCCTCTTTCTACATCCAGTATGCCAGAGACGAGTTCAGGGTACAACGGCTTTTTATTCCAGGAAAAGTAATGGTAGAGACCGTCATCAGAACCCCAATATTTGATAGCATGACTGAAATGGAAGAGATGTCTGGCCTCTATGGGATATCCTTCCTCAATGAAAATTTGAGCATCATGGACATATACTTATAAAAACTAGGGTGCATTTGACCCGGGGCAAGTTTCAGGATGGAAAGAACTTCATCTAAAACATGGTAAAGAGGGAAGCGAAGTCCGACCTCAAGCTGAGAGAGATAGACGACTATACAGGCATCAGAGCGTTTATCAATAAGAGCATCATCTCTTTTGAAGTGTAGATGGACGTGAGAAGGAAAGTCGAAACGAGCTCTGAAATGATTCAGATGCTCTAGTTGGTATTGACGAAGTGCAGAAGATTTTTCAATATAGGCACCAAACGGCGCGCTACTAGTACAGCTTGCTTCGTCATCACTTAGAACCGTAACTTCCTCTGCTATCCTAATGGGTTCTAAAGGAGCTTCAGCTGACATGATGTCAAGGACAAAGAGAGACCAGAGGACAGAGAAGAGGAAAATACGTAGACGGACGAACAGAAAGGAGCAAAAGAACCAATGAAAAAGAAGAACAAAGAAATCAGTGAAAAGCAAAGGAAGGGATTAAAAACGTACCACAACAGAAAGGAGAGCGAAGAAAGCTTGAAGGCTAGAGAACTTTGCTTCAGGTGCGAATTCGGCAGAGTAACAGTACTTTGAAGGCAGAATGAACAAAATGAAACATACCTCTTGGTGATTTATAGATTCTCGGGAAGAAGAGAAGATAGGAATACCCACCATCAGAGCCGTGCACATACCCAAAGGGCAAGGTTAGGATGGTCATTTGTGTACGTTTAAAATAAGTATGTCAGAAGATATTTCATGCAGGACAAGGTTACCCTTCATCTCAAACAAACGAACCAGTGATGGTAAGGGCATGATTGTTTTTTTAAGACAAAGAGGATAACTGTCAGAGATATAAAGCGTTTTGAATTCCGAAAAATGGTATGATGACAACCTGCAATGCATTTAATGAGGCGTGATGGTTCGCACGTGTATACCAGCTAGAGCGAACATTTGGCTTCCTCAGCATTTGAATCACGCAACGTTACGAATCCCGGTAGCAGAGTCAAGTAAGATTTGTTGCCTTTTGTTCGTTTATGACACTTCGACCTACGTTCCAAGCATCATAAATGGGCAAATTATAAGGGATAAAATTCGTATAAATAATTAAGTGTTAGAGAACGAGCTAGCTTTTGTTGTTATGTACACGAAAGGGTGACACGTGGATCACGTGATTAAAATAGAGGAAATGGTCTGTTATCTAATGCACAACGTATCCATTGTGTACTTCGCAAACGTACCCGTAGTCTTGTGAACAGCGTTTCCGATGTGTTCTTGACAACGTTTCCGTTGTCTTTTATGTAACGAATTTGTTGTACTCTTGACAACGTTTCCGTTGTCCTACACACAACGGACCCGTTGTCATCTGGATAACTATGTCGAAACCTCGTTTTAAGGCATATACAACGAACCCGAGCTCGAGTCAACAACGAGACCGACTCGCAGGAGGAAGTGATTAGGAGACGATCGTTTTATTCTAACAAGTAGGTGAAAAGCAATGTCTTGACATTTAATGCTCGTCACTTCTGCGTGCTGTCAGAAACAAACCGACTGAACTAATAGTAGGCGCCCACGTGTGACACGTTAGGTGACATATCTGTCTGACATATTTGGTAATGAGTGTAAACCACGTGGTATGGGCATCTATGGCCATCCATGAACATCCATAGGCATTCGGAGCTAAACTTATAAATACCCCGATAAATTTAGTGCTTAAGGACCGAAAAATCTCTACTCTTTCTCTCTCATCTGCTTTTGTGCTTGTTACTGTTCATCATCTTCTACATCTACTTACTTTGGCATCGGAGTACAGGTCAGGGTATCACACCCTTCAACTCCTACCTTCTACCAGTAAACCAGAGTTCGTGTAGCAGTTGCTGACGTGTATCCTTCCCGGAATTTTCCCCTTCAGGTTTGATTTGATGTAATTATGTTTCTATGTTGAGACTCATATTATCTCTATATAATTCTCAATGAGGATTCATTGTAATATCCAATGTTGATATTGATTTATTAAAACATATTTTTTAATTGGTTTTAATAAAATAAAAGTTGAGTTTTAATGATTTCGAAGAAACCATTTGGTTGGATACGAAATGGTGTTTTTACACTAGTGGTTTTGGGGAGAAAAAATCATTTTCAAAATAAAATTGTTGTGGCTTTTATTAGTCTCACGTCGGAAATTAATGAGATTTTAAACTACTTAATAAGTAATCCCTTCTCTCCTTAGAAATTGTTCTCTTCTATGTGCTCACATACCAAGTGTGGGTGCACTAGCAAGGTGCATCGCACTGAGCGCGACATGCACACGCGCACGTGCACGTGCAGGGGCAATGGGCGCTATGAGGGGCACTTTGCACTTCGCATGCCGCATCGTCGCCAGACTACAGTATTCAACCAATCCATTCGGACTAGTTGATCATCTATCACCAAACAGATAAGTGATCTGACTATTAGTCTGACCAATTATGTTTGACAATCTCTTGTAATAGCCTAATCTG
Organism: Tetracentron sinense; assembly: GCA_015143295.1. Classification (NCBI taxonomy): domain Eukaryota; kingdom Viridiplantae; phylum Streptophyta; class Magnoliopsida; order Trochodendrales; family Trochodendraceae; genus Tetracentron; species Tetracentron sinense. The sequence goes on from CM026554.1 coordinate 34,723,874, forward strand.
GTTTATACAATCTGTATAACTAAGACCTTAACTAGAATAACAATTTGTGGGCATCCTAAAAGGAGGTTTAAATACAGTTGCTAGCAGATAGTGCAGATCTGTAGAGGAACGGATCAATTCCTGACTAGGTTGAATCCCGAGGGTAGAGTTGCCTTAATCTCTTGCACAAATAGGAGGCTCCAACTATCTTCAAGAAGCGTTTGTCGCGCCTCTTAACCGAAATTGATTAAGGAGATTTTGAAGTCATCGTGTGTGCGAGCTATTTGAAGTAATTAACCAACATCAAAGAATTCTCAATAAATTAATTTCTCTATAATGTGGTTCGTAGAAGCGTTGTTTGATACCGTCCTTTGTTTTAGAGGAATGCTAAGCATACTCTTACAATCTTTACTCTCACCTTTTTAAAAATAATAAAGCAAATGACTTTGAGTGAGTTTCACAAGTGAGCGGACACCTTTTTTTTTCTTGGGTAACCCTCATAGGAGCTCTTACAAGGATGTGAAGGCACGGACCGCAACCAGCAGGCATGGTACAAGATTGTTGCACCAGACCATACATGTATATCTACCCTAGGTAGCTTGCTAGGTTCGGGTTTATGGGCTTTCTACTTTGTGTCTAAATTCAGACCGTAGGTGATCCATGCCTTGCCATTAGACCCAATTTAAATGTGTAGAGTCTTTTAATGATCTTAAGTCCTTTTTTACAATTATACGAATTTATAAAGACCTTTATATAACGGAGCCCATGAGTAAAGTTAGCATGACCCTTGATGTTTATCTTCAATGACTTGGTGTTTGATTTGGGTTACATTGCTATTGGTATTAGTAACGTTGGTAAATTAGGTGAAGGTGAAAGGTACAGGAAAAGTGGGTTTGAGTTCTTAAAAGAGATAACCGAACAAGTTTAAGGAGAAAAACACCTAATAGGATAACGCTGTGTTTGGTTGCTGAGAAAATAGAGGTGGAACAGAAAATTGAAGGAAAATCGAAGTTTCCGTTGTTTGGTTACTAAGAAAACAAATGAAGGAAAAGAAAAAGGAAAGAAAATTTTTTAAAATTTTCCCTCAAAACATGGATTTCAAAATCTTTACAAAATGGTTGGATTTTAGAGAGAAAAGGAAAGAAAAGAAAGAGGAGAGAAAAAAAAATCGGGGGTTTTTATTTCAACCCCTTCACGTCTCTTCTTCTCCACTTCTTCATCATCACTCCTCTTCACGACCAGCAGTTGATTTTCAGCAACTTTTCCGGTGACTCCGGCGACTCCGGCGACTTGGTTCAGGTACCTCTATCTCTCTCTCTCACTCTCCTCTCTCTCTCTCTTCTCTCTTCTCTCTCATTTCTTTTTCGACTCCGGCGCTTTTTCTAGGGTTTCTGCTAGGGTTCTTTCATCTGTTCATCTATTGCATTTTCTCGAGCTAATACGATCTAGCAGATCGTTTGATTTGGAAAATTCTGGGGTTTGATTATCATTCTTCTTCTTATTTTTTGTTTAATATGGTTTTATAGATTAGAACACATTCTATTCGGAGAGTGCACGAGAATATTGATAAGACTTTGAAGGCCGCAGAGGTTATATTGGCCCAATTTGATCTTTCACGCAAGGTCTGTCTGTTCTTCTCAATTCATGTTTGATTGCGCTGTCTCGTTTGATTTGCGAAATTTGTTTCGATGGTCATATAAGATGTAGTTTAATTTGGAAGTACTTAAAATTACGAGTTGAGACTGAGTTACATTGCAACATTTTGCTTCCATTTATGTATTATCCTCTATTGGGGTTTTCCAAAATTTTGATGGATTATTGGAACAGAAACTTTGTGGTGTTTTTCTTCTTTGACTTGGTACTCATAAACCATATTTTATGAAATTTTATTATCCATTGAGCATATCTTTGAGAAGAACATTCCTTTTTTTTTCCTGCAATTTTATATGCTCAAGGTTCGGAATTCTATCACAGCCAGAGCACAAAATTTGTGGGAATTTTGTTGCACATCTCAGTTTTTAGTTCTTTTTTTAATTAAATTAAAAAAATTTAATTAAATACATATTTCCAATCTTTTAATTTTTCCACACATTACATTGCTATTTGAAATACTAATCAAATAGTTGTATCGTTTTATTCCCTTGCTTTTGGCATAAATAAGTGTAATCCGTCAAATGGTGTATAACCACTTGTTCCTAACTTTTTTTTTAGACTCAAGTATGCTTATCTCTTGGTGCTTTAATTATCCTTGAGATCATGACCTACCACTTATTAATTTGTTTTAATTATTGTTATTAGGTTCTTGAAATTCTAAATGGAAAATCAGGATAACTTGGAAAGGAAAAAAAAATGTGCTGCTGCTATGGCAGCTGCATATGCAGCTTATGCGGCATGCATTGCAGTAGTACACCACCATCAATATTATTTGGATAAGTTGCCATCAACCAACAGTGAAACAACAAGGAATGATATAATGAGACGGCTAGTCGATGAGAGGGAAACTGATTGTCGCAACCAACTACGAATGGGCAAAGATGCATTTGCCAGATTGGTTTACATACTAAGGGGAACAAATCGTCTACATGATAATGTGCGTAGTTCTGTGGAGGAGCAACTTGCAAAGTTCCTCCATATTATATCGCATAATGTGAAGAATCGAACGATAGGTTTTCACTTTAGGCGCTCTAGCGAGACCGTGAGTCGCCATTTTCACCAAGTGTTACGAGCAATTATAAGCCTTGAAGATTCACTTCTTAAGCAGCCAGATGGATCAAAAATTCTCTCAGAGATAAAAAAACAATGATAGATTTTGGCCGTATTTCAAGGTAAACACAATTCAAATGATAGGTTAGGATAATTACATGTAATTTTCTATAAGGTAAAAAATAATATTACATTTATGACAGGATTGCATAGGTGCAATTGATGGGACACAGATTCGTGTAAAAGTATCAAAAGAAGATGTGCCGAGATATCGAGGTCGAAAAGATTATCCATCGCAGAATATCTTGGCTGCATGCTCATTTGATTTGAAATTCACGTATATCCTTCCCAGTTGGGAAGGTTCTGCTTCTGATTCTAGAGTATTGAACTCCGCTTTAACGAGAGAGGACAAGCTAATTGTCCCTCAAGGTAATTAACATTTAGCATTAAAATATGTTATCCTATTTTAGATCACATTATCATTGTGAAGTAACCAAACTTCTCATTTGGTCTTAGGTAAATATTACTTGGTTGATGCTGGGTTCACGTTGCGAAGTAGATTTCTTGCACCATATCGAAACACTCGTTACCATCTTAAAGAGTATACTAACCATCAACCTGAGAATGCGAGAGAGATTTTTAACCTTCGACATTCGTCTTTGCGAAATGCAATTGAAAGAGCTTTTGGGGTATTGAAGAAGCGGTTTCCTATTATAGGAAGCGGAACTGAACCAAATTATCCTTTTGCAACGCAAGTAAGAATTGTGCAAGCATGTTGCATCCTTCATAATTTTCTCATGGGTGTCGATCCAGATGACACACTTTTGGCTGAAGTTGACCAGGAGCTTATGATGCAAGAGGTCACTCGAGAGGGTGTTGTTTCTCAGACGAATAGAAGTGATGATTCTAGAGAAGGTGCTACTTTAAGGCAAAATATAGCTGATAAGATGTGGCATGATTATATGTTAACTCATCAATAAGAGATATGATTCTCCTTATAGTCTTACTGAAACATGAGGTCAACAGACAGAATGTCAATCAATGGCAAAGTGAGAAGTTGATATACTGATTAAGAGGGTGTAGAAGTTAATCTTTTGTTATTTTGAAGACTTTGATTTGAAATACTGCTGTTATTTATTGTTGTGTATATGGATAGGATCATATAATATAATCCTTTGATGAGGAAGTGCTTCAATTCTACACAGCCCAACACACCCTAAACATGCATTTAAATCCTATTTCACTCACAAATCCCAAATAAGCATCGTTTTTAAGTAGAGTAGCTTAGTGCCTCTGATTGATTTTTGCTGCCTTTCAGAAAGTTTCTATTTGTTGAGAATCCATTCTCTTGATGTTGTCAAAGCCAAATAGTTTAGGATCTTGTAATCCTTTTAATTTGAAGAGCTCTTGTAAGATTCTAAAGTCATGCTCAATGGGGTCATCTATGTATCTAATCCGACTCATCATAATCAAAGTCAGTGTATTCAGATTGCCACCAATCTTCTCTGAAAATTTTTAAGTTTTGTTGGAATTTTAAAATCCTCATCTTCACTACTTTCTTTAGCTGGATCAAAATCATGAGTAGTATCTTCCTGGTCTTCAGATCGACCTACTGGCGAGATGAGGTACTCTGTTCCCATATCCTCCTATATTTTTATGAAGAGGTATTTTGTTCACATATCCTCCTATATTTTTATTTATAGGTAACATATGTCAGACAAGAAAGCAGAAACAACAAACAAGAGCTGAATGAAAAGAAGATTAACTATAAAAATGTTGATCTTGTGAACAAGAAAATACATAATGGGGATGGAGTGGCTGAAAAGTTAAAACACTAGGAAATCATACCAATGCATAAGAGATGATATACAATTAGTACAAAAAAGGAAACTAACTAAGACATCAAAGGTACCCATTGGATAGATTGTAAGTTCAGTTTACTAACCATATAGCAGTAAAGATGCACATAGTAGGAGGGATGAGATCAATCAACGGGAGATTAAACGACTAGGAGATATCTCATAGTAGGAGAACCAAGACTCCCGCTAAAACTGAATGCGTTAAAGACTGAGGATGTGGCTATTAATCTTGTTGGAATTTCAGAATCTATCTCTTAAGCCAATCTTCTCTCCTTAAAGAAGTTTATCGAAACAGGCCCTTAGTACAGTGGGTTACGACTTAAAAGGGCTTTCCAAAATTTTGAAGGTTCCCTGCCTAAAACAGAGTAAAAGGGTGTGCAGATATTAAGTACTTTGTCTCAATATCCTTTCTCATTGATCTAAAAAATACCTGCTGCTATTATATAGCTGCAACATTATATTGCATTAATTAGTAGGATAAATAAACAGTAAAGTAGAAATAATTATATGATAAAAAGGATAATTCCATCCTCCTCTGTATTTCCAATCAAAATATCCAATGTAATCAGTCAATTAGGGAATTGGAAACTAATTAGGCTATTACAATTATTTGATTTCTCCTCTAAGTAGAAGTCATCTTGAAGTAGAAGTCCTGGCCACTTGGTAGTAGTCTAGAACCAGCATGCAACAATTGCAAGCAAAAAAAAATGGTAGAACTATCATCAACAAGTGCGCGTATGTTTCCAATCAGTTACATATTTGTGTCATTATTTGAATTCCCCTTTCCCACATTCCAACTACTATCCTAGATTTTCCATTTGATGATAAAACTGTGAATCCATTTACCGATTTGAGACATTGCTGCATTGTTTGCTGAAAATCTCAAGCTCACTTTTGGAGATTGTCTATATTTTATTGAGGAAGTGAGGTCTGTGGTACTGACATTTGAACTGTAGAAGTGTAGCTTTGTGCCATTTTAGAGTACAAGGAACTGCCTTATTGTTACCTTAGTTCTGCTACATTTTCCTCTGAAGCTAGCTCTTAATTGCAGGAGTCTTCTACTTAGGGTGCACACACAAACTAGTTTTTGGTACACCATTTTCTTGTGTTTCATTCCTGTAGCTGTATCTGATATCTGTGTCAATCTTAAACCTTCCTCTCTTGTTAGTGTCGCCCAATCATTGGTTAGTTCCAGTTCTATCATGTACTTGATTAGGATTCACAGTTGTGAAGGATCGGATAAGGAAAGGAATAGCTGAACAGGGGATAAAAGGGACTTCTATATGCATTTTTTTCTTTTTTGTGTAAAGAAGCTTATATTCTAGTTTTGATTTTCCAAATTTACAAAGCTTGGTTTTTTATAGAACTCTTATCAGTTTATCAAGTACCCTGAAAATCCATGGGCCGTATGATGTTACTGTACTTTGTTAGTTCATTTGTATGCAGATTTTGATAATTTTTATACAGTTTGAATGGGCAGATTGATGGACTCGTCTCGAAATTGATCTTTTCTCTACTGAGTTTGAATTTGCCAAATCAATAGGAAACTTACCATGTTTGTGAAAAATACTTATAGTTGTTCATCTACTTCCGGTGGTTGTAGCTATTGGTCAAGTCAAGTCAAGTCTGGCTTAGACAAGTTAAGCCAGTGGTTATGCTGAACATATTTTTCTGTATTGAATTTGAAGATCTTGCCTCTTGTATTGAGCTAATTCAAAGGCTTTTTTTTTCTGGTAGCCTACCACTTTTGACTTTGGTTACAGATGAAAGAGAAAAATGAAAATGACTAGATAGCAAATTTTTCTTCATTGATACTTGGAAGACTCTAGGTATTCCCATCCAACCCAAACAGGAAGAGTATAGGTGTCAATGGCGGGCCAAACGGGCCGGGCTTGGTCCTGGCCTATTAAAAATCACAAAAATACGAAGAAAAAATCCAGCCCCTTGACACAGCTAGCTGATAGAGATGGACCATTTCAATGGTGATGACTCTCTGTAAAGATCATTTGTGCCGTAAAGATCATTGCTGGGAATTTTTTTTCATGTCCTCCATTTCTCTTGAACATAAATGTTAGTTTGAGTTATGCCTTAAGGAGTGTTTTTGTTGCTTCTCTGTATCTCTTGCTAATCTGACATCCCAGGGCCCACATCAAGAAGGGTGCTCGTTTGGCCATGAGCAGATGCTTACTTTTTGAATTTTTTTAGGTATGAATATTCATCAAGTGGAGACAAGTTCCGAGAAGGATAAGACAAAGAACTTGTCCTGGACTCAAGATATGGACAATTGTCTTATTGACGTACTAGTAGTGCAGGCACAACTTGGTCTAAAGGTTGATAAAGCCTTTAAAGGTCCTGCTTATACAGCAGCTTGCAAAGAAATGAATGATAAATTTCAAATAAATTGCACAACCCAACATATCAAAAATCGCTTAAAGACGATTAAGAAGAACTTTGCAACTTTGAGAGAACTTATGAGGAATGGTAGCGGGTTTTCTTGGAATGATATGAGCAAGACATTTGATGCCGAGCCTACAGTGTGGAGGACATACATAGATGTGAGTTTTAAGTTTCATTTATTTATTTTTATTTTGAATATAAAGCTTATAGTAACAATATTTGTATGTAATGTCAATACATAGGCACACCCTGATGCAAAACAATTCCGCTACAAGCCTATCCATAATTATGACAAGTCACTTATTGTTTGTGGCACGGATCAAGCAACTGGGGTTGGTGCATTTACACCCAAGGAGACATCACGGAGTTTTAGGGAAGAAGAGGCAAGGAACCTTGACAATATGGAGGACTTTGTTTCGCTCGATAAAGAAGTTGAGGGAGAGACAAGTGATGATTTAGCTGATACTTGTACGCAACCGGTGCCTGCTTCTCGAACTACATCTTCTTCAGGCTTAAAGCGTAATAATAAGAGAACACGGAGTTCAGATGTTATTGCTGAAAAAATCGAAGAACTTGGAAACAAGATTGAGAAATTATCTGAGTCATTCGACAAAAGTAATATCAATTATGACAAACTATATGAAGAGATAATGAAGATTGAAGGAGTAGACCGTTCTTTCCTGATGAGAGCATTTGATTATGTAGCCGAGAATGTGACGAGAGCGAAAGTCTTCCTTGCTTACCCACCTGAAGAACGATTGGAGTGGTTGAACATGAGGATGGGACATTGACATTATAGTTTTGGTTTTGGGTAATGGTTAGTTTTGTTTAAGCTTTTAAGAATTTCAGTTAAAGAATTGGATTTGACTGCAAATTTAAATTTGGGTTTTCTGTTCTACAGATTGGTTGGGTTGTGGTGCTTTGACCTCTTAAGTTATAACATATTTGGATTTTCATGCCATACTTTTGCTTTAATTTGTACAAGCAATGATAGTGAAGGACAGGCTATGCACTTCACTCTCTTTAGTGGGTTGAATCTGTTTTTGCTAACTTATACTTATACTGTATGTATATGTTTACATGGATAATAAACATTGGTTCAGTGGGTAATGGGGCATGAACTAGTAATGGTTATGGGATAATTAGTGGTAACAGGGAGTCTGGATCACAACCATCTGATATGTCGGATACATTTGTTCAGTGGGTAATGGGGCATGAACTAGATATGTGCTGTAATTGTCAGCGGCAGTGTGTACCATGCATTGTGTAAATGTCATTTTATGCATATTTTTCAAATAACAAATGGGGGTATCTGATATGATGTTTACAGGGATAAAATTGTGTTTTTTTGCATTGTAGGTGGTTTTTCACAAGTTTAAGGAGCATAATCTGGCTCTTGCAATGGTGTATCCAATATCAAAGTTTGAATATTAGTAGGTGCACTCAGGCAAAGTAGGTGCACTAGTAAGCCATGGAAGCACTGGATGTGCTTGCGCTGCAATGCAAAATTTATTGCTGGTGTTGGTCTTGCCTCAAGAAGTTGACAATCATTGGTTTGAGATGCTTCTCAATGATCCATGTAAATCAGTGGATACCTCTGCTGCAATAAAAATGCTCGAAGATCGATCCAAATATTAATCTCCTAATCTTGTTGACAGGTTTTATATTGGGAACCATACAAAAGCGAGTAAGGAGGACAGTCTAGATGATTGGACCTCCGAAGATGTAGGGGAGATTTACAATGAAAGTCCTGCAGAAATAAGAGACGATGATCACAGTTCCATACTTAGAGTTCCTGGCTTCTTAATCATGGCCTGGACCAAACACCCTCTCTGCATATGCTTCTTGGGAGCTTCACAGCTTAGAGAAGTTCTTAAATTCTTGCAAAGTTATCCAATTCTTGTAATTTTGGCACATCTGTTGAGAATAGTAGCTTTATATTCTCTTAATAACTCTTTGCTAGTATTGCGGAAAGTACTCCAATTACTTGAAGATCCTGATAATGTTCAGCCGTAAATGTACCATTTTAAGTCATTACTCAAATCTGTACTTCTAACATAAAATGATAAATACAGTGCAATTAAATGATTTGAAAGTTAATTAGACTTCAAAACATTTGTTGAAATAAATTCGAGAGTTTAGTTGGGATTACAAATTGAATTCCGCTTCATTGAGGATTCCGATCCTAGCAGAACCAGAGTCAACCCGTGTCAGGAGAGAAAAAAGTGATATTGAATCCGGTGCCATTAACATCTCTGTCATCTAGAAAATGATATTGAACAAAAGTTTGATTTTTTTAAATCATAAATAACATTCTATGAAGATATATATTTAAAATTTATTGATTATAAATATAGGTTTTAAAGTAAGAATGATTATTGTGGTAAAAAAATAACAAATATATTTTTTCCATATATTTTCTTAGCAACCAAACAAGAGAAAATACTTTCTCGATAACTTTCTCATTAACTTTCTCTCTAATTTTCTAGACAACCAAACAACGGAAAATTTGAAGGTTTCTTTTCTTTTCTCTTCTTTTCTTTTCTTTTTCAAATTTTCTCGGCAACCAAATACAGCATAAGGGAATATTGTTTTCTCCTATAAATAAGAAGAGATTCGATACCAAAATTGAGACGAGCTTCCCAGCAAATTCCTGCGTCCCTTTCAAACGGTAAGTGATGAATCAACTTTTTTTCATTGTTGTTTCTTATGCTTCCAATGGCAATTGCAACCTTTTTTTGTTTTTATTTTGGGACAAAGTCAATAGAATGAGCATCTTTTCCTGACTCTAAAAGCCTCTAACGGAAACAAGAACTTATTACATATAGAAACTCCCCAAGATAGATAGTGTCCAAACTTCAAAACAAAAGCACCATTAACGACACTTGTGGAAGAATGATTGTGTGGCTCACCCTGAAGGGATGGACCAATGGTTCCCGGACTTATGCCTCAATAAGCAGAAGGTCTTGGGTTCGACTTCTCACTCCCCTTTTGGAGCTAGCCCGCACCAGTTTTTCCGAACTTACCTAGTGTGTGACGGATTGCAGACCCTTGTCACACCCTTGGGAAATAGTCCTGACCCGAAGGATTGGGATACCGGGTATTCCAAACTTAAGGTATGACAGTTGAAAGGCCACCGTTCTTCTAACAGAACTCTTAACATTAGATAAGTCATGACATATAATAAATTTAAAAGATTACTTTTCAAACGTGTTATGCACACACCATGGGCCTTTCATAGTGGTTGTGTGTCTCCTTTGGGGAGGTGTGACTAACCCCTAACTCTTAGCCTAAATGATTAGAGTTAGGGGTGGTTATTGAACAAAATGTTGGTGAACTACTCGGACTCGGCTAGTTAAAAGCTCGAGTATCGTTTATTTATTTAGTAAACGAACCGAGCTTGAATACCGTTTTCGAGCTCATTTAGTAAACGAGCCGAACTTGAACACACCCCTGCTCAGCTCGATAAAAGCTTGGTTCGATTACATATATTACATATATTTAAATATATATATATATATATTTAAAATATAAATAATTTATTTAAATACTAAAAATAAATATATTTATATATTTATTTTATTAGTTAAATATATAGAATTATTAAAAAAAAATATTTTTTAAACAAAGGTTAACCAAAAAAACAAATAAAGTAACTACCTAAGGACCTATCAATACAGCAAAATTAAATTTAAACCATCAATATTAAATTCTTGAGCACTACTTAGCGGATCCATGTAGTTTTGTCATTGTATATGCTATAAATGTTGGACCCTAATGGTTTAATTTGTGTAAACATGTAATGATGTTTAACTAAATATGTTGAGCTTTTACTTTAGCCCTAAAAAAACTTTCAAAGTAAATGTATGAATCACAGTAATCGAGCTCGAGTATCCTCGAGTATCGATCCCGATACTCAAGCACCGAGCCTGGTACTTGAGCTCGTTTCATTTGGATCAATCAAATCGAGCCGAGCTGACTGCCGAGCCGAGCTCGAGCTTAAGGTATATTTCATGAGCTGAGCTTAAACACAGGATGGTAAGCTCGAGTCGAACACAGGGTGGTAAGCTCGAGTCGAGCTTGAACATTAGTGTAAATTTTCAAGCCAAGCCTAAACATCCCACTACTCGGCTCGATATCACCCCTAATTAGAAACCACCAAAAAAAGGTTTGTGCATGGAAACGTTACCTTTCCATTATGAACATGCCATTAATATTTACCATTAAGGCTGAGATTTAACGGAAAACTTACCATTAAGGCTGAGATTCCATATAAAAGCATCATCAATCATAGAAATGAAAAAATCAATATTTCTTATAGCTATCTGAAAATGGTCAGACAAAAAATCATTAATCATAGTAAAATCCAAATTACCATTTATATCAAGCATATTAGATATAAATGGAAAAGAACGAGGAGTAGTAATAGCATGATCAATAAGAGGAACCTCTCCAAACCATCTATCTAGCCAAAAGTTAATCTTAGTACCATTATCGATTAAAGAAATTGAATTATAAATCACATCCTTACATAGAAGAGTTATTTTAATCCAAGTTTTAAAAGAAGTAGGCCAATAGGAAGCATTCCAGATGTGAATAAATTGGTACTTCTCTTTAAAAAAATGACCAAAGATTAGTAGATTGGTAAAGTTTCCAAGCTTGTTTGATTCTGAGAGCAGTAGAAAAATCATTCATTTTCCGAATACCTAGGCCACCTTCCAAGTGAGGAAGAGCACAAATATTCCAGTTTATCCAGTGTCATTTTTTAATTTCACTATTGTTATTTCAAAAAAAAATTGCCATTATTTTATCAATTTGATTTGTTATGATTTTAGGAACATGAATTCTAGCTAAAATATAAGTGAGAATAGAAGATCAGACATGTTTGATAAGAATTAATCTCCCACTTATTAAAGGTTGCCATATTGTGTGAAGAATTTCACCGTGCCAATTTTGAGCAACTGCCGCGGCTCCCACCACTTGAAGATTTGCAAGGGCTGCTCCATCCACATTTATTTTGATCCATCCCCGATTGGGAGGGATTTATCGTATGAGTCTAGCTAAATTAGAATTTGAGTCTTGGAATTTGTCCCTGCATAGCATTCCCAACTCTTTGAAATCTTGATAAATTTTGAATACCGCAGATTCTAGGTCTGGTTTGGCATATCTAAAGATGACTTCATTTCTGTGTTTCCATATACCCCATAACACCGTAATGAGTTGGCCTACCAACCGAAAGTTATTTTTGAGAATTTAGGATTACAATTACATTGTTTCTACCATTGGAAAAAAGATATGCCGGTCGCCGTATTCTTGAGAGATAGAAGGGACCCAAACCAAATGCTACAAGGGCTTGGGCATTCAAAAAATAGATGAAAAATTGTTTCATTAGCCGTATGGCAAAGAGAGCATGTTGGGTCAATTGCCATATTCCTTCTCCACAGATGTGTGGCTACAGCTAGAGCGCTATGACTTGCTCTCCAGAGAAAGAGTTGCATTTTAGGGGGAAGAGGGATTGATAATCATAGGGCAACTCGAGACCCTTCTCGAAAAGATGTAATTCTAGGGCGTAAATTTTTTTGGGACGTCCTCTTTAGGGGTGTTATGGAGCCAACCCGAGTAGTGGTGTTCAAGCTTATTTGTTTATTAAACGAGCTTGAAAATCAAGTTTGAACTTGGTTGGTTCATTGGATTTATATAGCTATTTATATTTAGTGAAAACTTTACTTTATTTTCTTATGTAAGGAAATTACGGTGTGAACTAAAATTTTAGTATAAGATGGTGTTTGGTAATAATAATCTAAATAGGTAGAGCTTATTTGAAAATTGTGCTTAATTGAACTTTAGATTATTAAATTAAAGGTTAATTACGTGTCTAGATAGAGATTTTACCTCTAAAGTAAAAAAAAAAGTAACTATGAGCTACTTTTTAAAGTAGAGGTTTTTACTTCTAAAGATGCACATAATTTTTTTCTGTATTACTTTCTCTCATATGTTTTCTTCAGCAAATCAAAGTCATTGTAAGATTTGCTTGGGTTCAGCTTCTCACTCTCCTTTTGGGTCCAGTCTCGCACGAGATTTTCCTAGACTTATCTGGTGTGGCGGGTTGGGGGCTCTCCTCGCACCTTTAGAGATTAGTCCTAACATGAAGGGTTGGGAACAAAAAAAAATAACATTATTGTGAGAGAAAGGAAAACCTCGATATCCGAGTTTTCTCATTTTTCCTATTTTACCCCTTCTAACTTCATTTTATAAGGGCATTTTGGTCTTTTTAAAAACTCATTTTCCTTTTTCCTTGAAACCAACAGAGCCTAATTTGGTCTGCGCTAGTCAGACCAAAACCTTCTATCCTACTCACAAAGCATCTTTAACTCACGTGGTTAAAATTTTTATAATATTTTCTAAAAGTCATTACATGCTTGAACGAGAAAATAGGTGAAAATATGAAAAAAATAAAATAAAATTTGGATTTCTAATACAATTTTTAGTCGTGTTTTGTCCAATTTTTTTTTCTTTTTCATGTTTTTAATTATTTTCTCAGCAACTAAACATAAGGTAAATGTTAAATGAATCTTAACCATAGTTAAAGAGTGTTAAGAAGACACGTGTCGACATGTGGGATGAGGGCCACACGGTTTTGGTCTGGCGAGAGCCAGACCAAATCCCATTCCCTAAATCTTGATTTGGCACCTATGCGGGTGCAAATCCTCTCCATTGATAACCGGATGTGGCACATCTGGTTATCACCCCTAGAGGTCGCCACGTGTCTCCTTTGACACCCCTTAACCGTGGGTAAGGTTCACCCACCCCTAAGGTTGACCCACCTACTTTTGGTTTTTTTTTTAAAATATTAATTCTATTTTAAAAATTAAAAAACTGTTTTAAAAGTTTTTTTAATATTAAAAACAATTTTTTAATTTTAAAAACAGAATTAATATTAAAAAAAAAAACCAAAAATAGGTGGGTGAACCTTACCCACAGTTAAGGGGTGTCAAAGGAGACACATGGCGACCTCTAGGGGTGATAACCGGATGTGCCACATCCGGTTATCACTGGAGATGATTTGGCACCTATGCTGTAGCATCACCCTTTGTTTTTGGTAGCACCGTCTTGTTGAGGCGGTGCCTGGTTTCTTAAAGCGTGATTATAGTCTGAAAGAATCACAATCTTCCCAACCCTAAACATAAAATCATACATAAACAGGTCAGATTTCTCTCTCTTTCTTTTGATTTTGTAATTTTCGATTTGTTGCTTGACTTGAATGTAAACAATTCATTTACAGACATTAAAAAAAAATAGGGTTTTCCGGAATTTTCTCAGCTGTTTTGGAGCTCTAGTTGTTTTAAATTACGGTTTGTTAGAAGGAAATGATAATGTAGAGAAATGCAATTTTTATTTTTATTTTTAATTTTAAGTTTTGCTAATAAAAAGATCAAAACTTCTAAGGTTGTTGATTTCTTCGTTTGTATTATCGATGTGGTTCAGCTAATTTGGTTTAGCCTTTGTCTGGTGCAGATACTAGTGTTGGTACTCAGATTGTTAATCGTGCTGTCTTCTCGAATCCTGTCATGGTAAGATCATTCATTCGTTTCCTTGAGTTCCCCAACTGTTTCAAAAAAAAAAAAATCAATTTTTTTGTACTTTTTGTGAATATATAACACTTGAGTCTTACTTTTTGTTGTTTGGAGTGCCTTTGGATTTGTGGAATTGGCAATTCTGTCCGGCATTTCTAGTCCTGTCATTTGGTGTGCATTACAAAAACCACAGAATAATTGGAATTACTGTAATTCTGAGCGGAATTGAAGTGCTTTTTCAAGGGTTAAAATCTGGAATTCCAATTCTGCGCTGAATTGAGCAGAATTCAATTGATTGGATCTATTCCAAGTCTGCAAATCCAAATGCACAAAGAGAAATTGATTTGGTGGACTTGCTTTTTTTGGGGGTGCGGGATTTTTTGTGTGAAAAACTTCTTATGATTTCAATTATGGGTAGTGGGATTTCAACAGCAATACTTACAAGTAATGTTGTTACAATTGAATCCCTCACACTAACCATGGTTGCTGAAGTTCACGGTAACTGCATGATTCAGATACCAGAACAATTTGATAGTTTATAGGCAACGGTTTATGATATAGAGAAAATATTAGACTTACCCACAGGAAGAAGAATAGCTAAGTCACCAAAACAAAGAAATGTTCAAGTCTGCTCAATTTACCCATGTAATCGGATTGTGACTTATGAGTTAACTTAGTGGTTGGGAATCAAATCTCAATTATTGGATCATGAGGAAATAATTATTACTCATGCATGGGGGTAGTTTGCCCGTGCATAGAGAGGTAGATATCGCACTCACTAATAGAGGTCAACTTCAGTTAAAATAATTGGTTTGATATTGATGGAGGATTGAAACACGAGTATAGACCAGGTCATCTTACTTTCCAGTGAGACAAAAATTTTAAGAAACAAGGCAATAGGGGGTTTTTGGTCCATCTGAACCTACTCCCGCGTTCTTTTAAAAGGCTGATTCAAAAAGTTTATTGAGAAATTGATGCAGATACTTCATCTCTCAAGAACCATCTCGAATCCATAACATTATTTCTAAGCTACATTTGACATATACACAAGGTGTAGATGGCATCCCTAGAAAGCTCAAGACTTTCACATGTATGCACCACACCATTAATGGTAAGATCAAACCAATGTTTTAAAATGTGAAGGCTTGAGGCATTAGACCTCATGATGCGTGATGCTTAAGCCTCACAAGACAGCCCCATTCTCTCTCATTTTAAGAAATAAAATAAAATAAAATATAAGAGAAATTACAAAAACATTTAAGAAGTTAATGAAAGATTGTAGTACATATATATATATATATATATGAGTCTATCTAGGGGTACTCCCTATTTTACTCCTTATTCTTACTCCCTATCTAAGCTCTTCTTTAAAAAATATCAATGACTCTAAAATATGCTTAGGTGGCATCCATTGCATAATATCTTTAGTTCCAAAATTACCCTATTCTTAAAACTAAACTCCTTGTTTTTCTCCATAAGTCTCTCTTCGGCTTTCTTTCCTTCACGTCCCCTCGAGTTCTTCAAGATCACCAAAAGGGTTTATTTTTCCAAAGCTTCAGTCCGTATCTCTTCATCTCTGCAAAATTTCTCCTTCAAATCCCAAAAGAAGAGAGAGAAGAAATGGTTAAACCATTTATGGCGAGAAAAACCACTAACGTTGAAAAAAATATATTTTCCCTATGACCCTGTAACAACTATGGATCCTTCATGTGATCGAAGTTGAGGACGATTTCCAGTTACCTCAATCCATCTGCACCCTAGCATTTTCTTTACATCCCTAGTACGTCTAATTCAAAAAATGAATGCTGCTGCCGTTCTTGGATTTCATAGAGATTCAAAAGCAAATGGGTTTGCAGGTCCATGCTCAGATCATTACATCTGGTCATGGAGATGAGATTTATGTAGAGAATTCTTTAGTTGACATGTACTTGCAGAAATTGATTGATGGATCTAAAGCATTTGATCATATGCCTCAGAAAGATGTGATCTAATGGTTCCAAATGGCTGCTGGATGCTTACACTATGAGGATCCCGAAAAAGCACTCTGGGTCATCCAAGAAATGAAGAAAGTGGGTATCGACCCAATCAAATCCACGCTGACAATTGCACTTAGAGCTTGTTCCAATTTGGTCTACTTGGAGGAAGGGGAGAAAGCCCATTGTTTAAGAATTAAAGTAGGGGATGATGTCGGTGTCTGTATTGATAAGGCTCTGCCTGATATGTAAGCATAATGCGAAGGGATGGATGGTGCATGGAGGGTGTTCTAGATGATGATCGTTATGTAATTTCAGGGACAATATTAATCATGGGATTTGCACAGAACATGCATGCTAGGGAAGCTCTGGAGGTTTTTAAGAGGATGAGATCTTAGCATGTAGAGCCAAATTATATCACTTTCATCTCTGTGGTTTACAAATGTGGCAAGGAGGGTTTATTGATGATGGGAGTCGGCGTACTTCAATCTCTTATGTTTCTTTGTAGAAAAAAGAAACATTAAACAAAAAAAACCTAAAAGATGCTTTTGAGTTATTGACGGAGAGGGAGTTTTTTTTTTTTAGGGGTAATTTTGGAACTAAAGATATTTTGTAAAGGATGCCACCTAAGCATCTTTTAGAGCCATTGATATTTTTTTAATGAAGGGCTTAGGTAGGGAGTAAGAATAGGAAGTACCCCTAGACTGACTCTATATATATATGGAGAGAGATGTATATATATATATATATATATATTTATATTTATATATTTTTATTCGCGTACATGTATGAGTGTGTGTGTGGGCGCAAATGTACACATATAAGATATTATATAATTATTAAACTATCCAAAAAACAAATAAAAAAAGAGCAAAACAAATGCTGAAATTTAAATTTACTTTTTTGTTCATATACATATTTAAAAAGACGTTCAATCATCAATTCATGTGGTGGATATAGAATTTTAGTAAAAATTTGCAAAGAAGTCATGAATTACATTGTAGGCCAGTGGCTCCAAATTTTTGCAATGTCTAGTAGGGAAATTAGTTTGGATTAAACTCAATGGGTTTCAAACACCTAAATACATTAAACGTAATAAATTAAGAGTTAATTAAAATCAATATCATCAACATCATCATCATTTTCAATGTCTTATCTGAAATAAATAGAGTGTTATTTGTTATTAATTGAAACTAATAACAAATCTAAAATAAAAAATGTTTAAGTTTAAGTTATATGGCTAGAACCCTAAGTTTAGTTAATGTATGAGGCGTATACTATAGACATAAAGCAAGCCTCAAGGCATGAGACGTGTTCCTCATGTGAGCTTCATACTTTGAGGCGTGGACCTTATGAGATTTAAGTCTCATGGTTATGCCTTAAGGCGTTTTCCTTAAGCCTCGCCCCGAGGCGTGCCTCAAGGTTTTAAGCCTCGCATGCCTTTAAAAACACTGCATCAAACATATAATATTTAATGCATAATTATGCTATGGAAATAATCCTATCCATAATAAGAAACAAATAAGTACAACATAACATTTTGTAAAACAAATAAGTAAAATAGTATAAATTACAGTATCTGAGAACTACACAAATCTTGTCATGCCCCGAAACCCATATACACAATATATCTCATATTTGTATATGTTCTTGAAGCATGAACCTGGGACAAACCCCAAAAGTAAATGCAATTTATCTACTAAATAAAATGATTTCAGATTCAATAACTTACGAGCATAACTGAAGGTTCTAAATAAACATAAAATGTAACTGAGATCCATAAATGTTCCTCTCAATAATCACTCACACTATAAAAATGATTAAAACTATTCTTCTACTCCTCGCTACTCAAGAGCTTCTAAGAACCTTCGCGGATTTCCTGAAATAAGTAAACTTGGCAAGGGTGAGCACTAGCTCAGCAAGATGAATACATACAACAATGCATATATATACTTCAATATTTCATTTGTCTCAACATGAAATTAAACTAGAATACATGTCAATTCATCTTCTTTAATTGAATTTCTTGGTTCACATCAGCAGCCCTAGGCAACGCTTCACGGTACGATTTTGGATCGTACACCTGTACCCCTGTTGGCAGCCCTTCTCGCTATACCTCAAGGCCAAGGGTGGCATCACTCACCAGTACCTCTGTTGGTGGCCCTTGGCAACACCTCAAGGCCAAGGGTGAAATTGTATACCTTCGGTTAGGTTTCTAATTTGTTCAACAATTATAATAGTTTTGCAGAAATAAAATATTTAAATCTTCCCTGCTATGGCGTCCCATACCACACGTAGCAATGCCGATTTAATTTGAATTTATTTACCAAGGTAATGCTCATCGTATCCTCCCCGCTATAACCCATGATGTCCTATATCGTCATAACGAGAGGGTTCTAGTAACGCTGGGTAGGGTCCATATAAATTTAGACAATTTAATTTAATCATGTAAGCATTTGATAGATACAAAATTAATACAGGTACATCATGATGCAAGATAATGGAATTCAATATGAATAACAATTTATCAATTTAAAATTAAATCTAATTAAATAGGGGTGCTCTAATATTCATAATTTCTAAGTTTCAACAATGATTCTAATGTAAGGAGTCTCTAAGTTAATTTCCTACATTTAATTGAACTAATAAAACACAAGCAAACAAGATGGAGCACCGTCAAATAAAATGTCCCATTACATTTAATATGGTCTTTGTGTAGTGTATTGTAGTGTGTAACATTACAAGAAGGGACAATTTGCTTTTGTCTAGAAAGAGATCACAAAATAAATAAGAAGGAAACAGTTTAATTACAAAGAGGAGCTCTGTTACGCAATGTAAAACCTTTTTGTCTATATGACACTTTTATAAATATAGAGAGTGTTTTGCAAAACTACCCTTTCACATATGCATAATTATAAAAGTGCCTATGCATTTACACTAAAATGAAGATCCACTTTTCTGTCATGAAGTAGAGCTGTTCCATAGTTAAACTCAAAAAGAAATTAGCACATGCAAATCGGTCAACTCTAAAAAAACATATCTCCGGGGTTGCTGAGTTAGTAATATCCCCCAACTCATGCTAACCACTTTTCTTCCTACCTCACATCACATCACATCACAGCAAATAACTCAAAACCACTTAGATTATGACTTGACACCATCCGGAACTATGAAATCTTACTTTAGCCTTGCCGCCCACTAACCACAACAATTCTCTTAAATTTTATCTACTTATTTACGGGAATTAGATGTATCATAATCATTCGATTTGTTGAACGTGTCTAGGATCACATGACACTGGCATGTAAGTAAATAAGAAATCTGCATGTAAAAGTGGCATTGTCAGCACGTCAATATGGCCTTGTAACAAATTTGTAACATTGCCCTTCTACTTTTATTTCCATCTAAATCATAATTACTTATTTATTATTACCAATATAACAAGAACATCACATCTATCATGGATTTAAAGAGTATTCACTTGCCTCAACCCTAGAGCTTTAGGGTTTCGAAGATCTCAATACCCTTTCCATCAAACCCTTGATCTTTCCTTAACGAGAGCTCTAGATCCTGAGCCTTGAATCCACCTTCTTCAATCTCCAAACCCTAGTTTCCCTTTTTTTCCTCTTATCTCTAGATTAGGTTTCCTAAAGATAATGGGAGATTAGGTTATCATTATTTTATATAATACTAATCCCTTATCCTGATGTAGGGTGTTTGGTCACAGTTCAACATTAAATATATATATATTTTTTTATGTTATTCCCGTTTTCTATTTATCTCCCCCCAAGATTATTAAACCTTATTTTCCAAACATCACAATATAATATATTGCTAAATTATCCAATTTAAGAAATTACTAAAATAAATCTTTTAACATTTAATTTCAGAATTTCTAAGTCGCTACAAATCTCCCCTGGGGTTTTTGAAATTACACGTGTAGGGAATAACTGGCATCATTTAGGAAGCATGTTTCAAAGATGGTTCTACCCCAAACTAAAATATTACTACAAAATGATGGTTTCGCCTTGTTGAAGACCCTTCTTTTTCCCTCACGTATAATAGACATACCTTGGCTTGTTTGTTTTTAGTGAAAGGAATAATGGCATCATTTTGGAAGCACCTTTCAAAGATAGTTCTACCCCTAAATAAAACATTACCTAGAAAATAATGGTTTTTCCTTGTTGAAAACCCTTCTTTTTCCCTCGCATATAACATACATACTTGCATTTGAGGTTCGTTGAATCATATTTTGTAACACACCATGGGCTTGTCCCAGTCATTGTATGTCTCCCCTTTAGGGGTAGGTTTCGGGATTAAGTCCCGAGGGGGTGCGATGGTTGCAATACCCACCCTTTGCCAAGCTTCAAATGCTAGGCAGTAACCCATTAACCTAGAATAGATACTAAGACTACTAACTACGGTTGAGGCCTAACCGTATGACTTGTACCAAGCAAAAAAAATTTATAAATTGTAGTGTGCCTTAATTAATCATTAAAAAAATTTGAAATTAGATTATAAAAAAGTGTTCTTTTTCAAGAAAATTAGGACTGCACATTTAATCCAACACAATAAAACCAATCAAATTGGCCCCAAATAAATCAAAATAATTTTTTTTGGTTTAATTGCCATGCCTTTCTAATTTCATTTGATCTTTTGTTTTAATTTTTTTAGATGGGATTTTTTTTTTTGAATTCATAAAAAAATTTTAGGGCAAAAAAAAGAGGAAATTTTTAGCTGTTGAAATTGTCAAATTTCTGTATATGGTTATCATTATGGAAATCAATTATAGAAATTGTGGCCCCACCGATTGTATTTGTACCCCAATTATGGCTTTAGCTGTTCCTAGAGCATTAATGTGGTGTACCAAGTGACACCTTTGATTGGTCACATTTTCCAGACATTCTTATTATCTGCCCTTTCCCCCCTCTCATTATCTCTCTTGTATTTCTTCCCATAGGATGCTCCTCTAGTAGTCGGTGTTTCTGTGGCAGCTGCTGCTTTGGGAGGCAGATACTTGATTGGGGCATGGCAAGCATTCAAAACCTGCCCTTCTGTTCCCCGTGGACGTAGATTTTATGAGGGTGGGTTCGAAAAGGGCATGACAAAACGAGAAGCAGCATTAATCCTTGGAATCAGGTACACATCTATTTCCAGGACCTATTTCTTGTCCTCTAATTGTTCAGTGGGATCAGTTGTATCAGGATCAGAGCACAGTAAGATGCCACTACATTTGACATACTCCACAGTTAGGTTTCACCATTCATTCAATGGGTAATCCCTAACATATCTCGTAAGCCTAAATTGACTAGAATGGTTTTGATGAGAAAAGTACATGATATTAGATCTCAACCGTTCTAGTTGTTGTACCTTCTACATTCCTCTGATTTCTTAAAATTTGTTTTGGGTTGTGAAAAGTTCTCTTCATGGGTTTCAGAGAGCATGCTGTGATGGAGAAGATCAAGGAGGCTCACAGGAGAGTAATGGTGGCAAACCACCCTGACAGTGGTGGGAGTCATTATCTTGCTTCAAAGATCAACGAAGCCAAAGATGTCTTGATGGGGAAAACAAAGGGGAGTGGTTCTGCATTCTAGATGTGACATTCAAAGGGATCAATATTTGATCTCATTCTTTATCATTTGACTGAGACAAAATTTTGTAAACCAGAGATTCCCCCACCCCCCACCTCACCCAAATTTTGATAGAATTCTTGAGGTGGGTGCTGCATTCCATGCCGGTTCAGGGAAAAAATTTATGTTGTATGTGTAGAGGTTTTTAAGGTCTTTTATAATAGCTTTCTTCCAACATTTTGAGAGAAATGAGTATTATTGCACTGTGTTGTATATTTTCTGTTGATTTTGTTAAGCAAATCTAAGCACCGATGGTTCTGGGATGAAGGGACTATCGGTCACACACCAACAAGAACATTACAATTTCCACGTTTTTTTTTTTAAATTTTTTATTTAAACACAGTAGGGTCAGTATCAAATCTGGAGGGTTAATGCTGGTCTAAGTGGCTTCTTTCAATATTATGTATATTTTCTGTTGATTTTAGAGAATGCTGTTCCCATTTATTTAATGCAGGCTGGCCCATAGGCCCAATTTTTTTATTCTTTTATTTTTTAACATTCAAAACCAAAGTATGTAATATCTCAAAGTCTATTGTTTTGCTACCAAGAAAAAAGATATTAGTTTTAATTTTTAGAGGCGTAGCCCGACGCTCAGTCAGCTCTACTCCTGTCCATTCTTAATGTATTTTTTGGTTCTAAACACTCACTCACAGCGAGACCTAAGGTAACCGTTAGGGTGCTGTCCATTCTTGATCAGTTGAAAGGTTAAAGCACTCTCTTTTATTATTAAAAAAATGGATAAGTAGTTGGTGCAGAAAGGTAGGAGTTGACTGGGCTAGCATTACTCTATTTTTTTTAATACAAAACCGATCGAGGGCTTGCAAACGTCTCTTTAGAGTAAGACCAGATGCCCCATTTTATGTCTTTTCTGTCCCTCTGTCTTGCCTCTTTTCTCAATCCTAGCCATCTCTCTATCCCAGGCCGATCTGTCTTCTTTCATGATGGTGCTGGACTTCGCAGACCATATGCTAAGTCTACGAAAAGATTACAAAGAACTTAAGAAGAGAAGAAACTGATGGGTGTGAGACCCAATGATTTACAATTTCCTCCGGATGCCCAGCCTCTCCAACTCGCCATGTGTCCCTTTCAACTCTCTTTAACTGTGGTTAAGATTCACTAACCCTTGGGGTTAATGAATCTAACCTTAGTTTTTAGGAAAATAAAACAAAAAAGAATATAACCACGGGTTAAACTTCTTAACCATAGTTAATCCATGTTAAAAGGTGTTTAAATTCTGGGCAGAGTATTTTACTCTGGCCCCAAACGAATTTGAATTGGCCCTCACAAAACCAAAACCGTCTGGCCACTCACAGTCACAGGCTCACAACCTCGCCTTTTTAACTGCTCTGGCCCGGTGTTAAAAGGGACATTTGTGGCCTGTGGGATGCGCCTGTTTTAGTCACGTGAGGGTCAAACCATATCAATTCCTGACCCAATGGCATCGGATTCTCTCGCAGATGCCAAAAAAATAGTCTCGGGCATCCACACATCATTCGACATGTGGTGATAAAAAGCAGAAGAGATATCAAGTGGAGAGAAGTCAAAATGGGGAGAAAATGAAATGAATTCTTCCCCTTTATTACCAAATGTGGGATGATATGTGGATACCCGAGACCATTTTTGTGGCATCTACCAAAGACAATCTGATGATGATGACTGACCCAATATGACGAGGACGTGGCCTTTGGGAGATTTTTTTTGGGTTCACGAATGACAATGCTATGAATGTTGAGATCCGATCACAGTCCATCGCATGAACTTGGGATACCCACATGTCAACACATGTCCTTTTAACTCTTATCAACTGTGGTTAAGATTGCACTAACCCTTACCCTATGTTTGGTTGTCAAAAAAATAAATAAGAACATGAAAAAGAAAAGAAAATTAGACAAAACATTACTAAAAATTCAAAATTTTCTTTACTTTTCCATGTTTTCAATTAATTTCTAAGCAACCAAAAATTAGGTTTAACAATCTAACCTTGATTTTTGGGAAAAAAAATATTAAAAAAGAAATAATCCTAAGTTTAAGAATTTTAACCCTGAAGGTTAGAATAAAGGGGTTAAAAAAGACGTGTTGACCTGTGGGTATGATTGAGGGTGTTCAATCGCAATTGTCTATGATCCGATTTCATCAAGGGTTTTTTTTTTTTTGAGACACGGTGAGGCCGCAACCCCGGTTAGTAAGTCAGTATCTGTACTAAGTTAAAGGCGGGTGAAGAGTGCAACCCACTTTCACCCTCTCGGGAATGGAACTCGGAACCTCCTTCATAGAGGTTGTTAAAGTTAGACTACGCATATGATGTTATGTGCCTAGGTAGTTATAGCAGTAGTGCTTTAGGGATAAGATTAGTGGATGGTTTGGGTAATTTGTAATTACTATTATCTTTATAAAAGAGTCTATAATTATTCATTTATGATATATTGAATGAAGTTTAAATGTTCTAAGAGAACATATGAAAGTTTGTCCCCTCGAAGAGGCAACAATGGAGGTCTCGGGCTGCCCTCAAATCAGCCATATCCTCTCTCCTTTCTTCTTTTATTATGTTTTATAGTAAAAAGTACGTAACAAATGGTATGAAAGCTGTGTTCGTGATGATTTTAACAATGGCTAAATGGAATATTGAAATTTTGAAGGCTAAAGATTGGAGGAAAACCCTCTCAAAGTGGTCATCTTTATTCTACAATTGCAGTTTCTGTTTGTTTGTCTTAGTTGAAGATCCAAGAGTTTTATATAACTTAAACCTTGAGGATAAGGTTTTTTCAAGGGAGATAGAATGTTATGTGCCTAGGTAGTTATTTAGGGATAAGATTAATGGGTGATTTGAGTAATTTGTAACTACATTAGTCATTTATGATATATTGAATGAAGTTTAAAAGTTCTAAGAGAACATATGGAGGTTTGCCCCCCTCGAAGAGGCAACAATGGAAGTCTCGAGCTGCCTTGAATCAGCCATATCTTCTCTCTTTTCTTCTTTTATTATGTTTTATAGTAAAAAGTACGTAACATAAGAAATACTTCATCATCATGGAAGAGTCGTGGAGGTTGAACCATTCATTTTTTTAAAAAAAAAGATTAATTGCAAATGACTAATTTGTGTTTTTTCTAAAAACCATGGATGGTGGGTGAACCTTAACAACAGTTAACGGTTTCAAAAGGGACACGTGGTGACCTCAAGGGTAATAACCGGATTTACCAAATCCGGTTATCACAGTAGAAGATTTGGTCACAAAAAATGCTGGCCAACTGTTCATTGGGCGACCAGAGGTATCAGGTACAGCATCTTAATTTTTCACATATAATTTATTAGAGAATAAAAATTTATATTAAGAAAAAGAAAGAAGTTAGGTATTCAAATTATTTTTGTTTTATAAACCTAAAAGTCCAAAAATTCAATACAAATTTTATGATGTATATATCCAAAATATATATTGAGATAAGTTTTTGAAATTAATGTAAAAAATGAAATAATTATAAACATCATATAGCATTGGCACTGCAAAATATAAACATCTCAAATTCAAACACAAATTTAATATTAAGAAAAACAAATAAGTTAGGTTTTCAAATTCCTTTTGTTTTATAAACCTATAAGTCCAAAAATTCAACACAAATTTTATGATGTATATATCCAAAATATATATTGAGATAATTTTATGAAATTAATGTAAAGAATGAAATAATTATAAACTTTATATACCATTGGCACTGCAGAATATAAACATCTCAAATTCAAAGACAACTTAAAACGCCGTGAAAGATGATCATTACATTAAGAACTCATTTAATTATCATGGCTATCCTTATATTGTTTCCATGTCAAAAGAGAACAAAGCTGGACCAAGAGATACCAGGAAAAGCTGGCAAGAGACGGGCTCGACACCAGCCTCTTACCGCTATGGAAACTATTTAGATAATGTCCAATCCAACTCCAACTAAATTTGGAACTGAATTTGGATGACTGGTTGATTTGTAATGGAAGTCCAACAGCATAAAAATTAGGTGCCGAAGCAAAATAACTAGGATTTGGTTATATTTTAGGCTAGTCCCAAAAAGAATGTGCTGGTTATCCTTGGCATTTGGAAACCCTTACCCGGATAAATAACTCTGAATGTTGCCTAATGCCTAGCTTCTAGTTCATGAATTCATTCATAATCATTCCATAGGAAATTAGAGAGTTTTTCCATGAAGTATTAATAAAAGATTCACTTCACAAGCAAATTGGAAAATAGTGCATCTCTAGCGTTTCTTTAGAACATAGCACAAGAAGTGAAAGAAAATACAATTCCAAGATCACAATGCCAAGCACCGGTTCTGTGATTTGAACCAGGTTCAAGCAAAAGAAAAATACGAATAAAAGAAAGCACACATTCTCACACTAAATCAAAACCAGTGAGTTGCGAGTCATTGATATAAACACTATGCAGGCGAGGGAGATGAGGGTGGAGGGACTGAGAATCAAGGTACAAACCCAATATCCTTGAAGTATTCATGCTCCAGTGCACTCCGGGCTGTAATTCTTCTACTTGGATCCAAGCAAAGCATTTTCTGGAAAATGAAAGGCATGTGCATAAGAGGAACAACATATCTGTCTTAATTTGCGTTTAATTTCGTTCATTTATTTACTCTACTATTGAAGGTACTGGCTCATTTTCGTTATAGATGACACCAACAGGGAGGGGCAAAGTTCTAACCAAGGAACTTGCTTCCAGACTAAGAAATCCCAGGAGGTTCTTTGACAATTCTGATTTGAGGGGAAGATTGCGGTATTTTCACCAACCCTTGATGGATCTAATACCATCAAGAAAATCAGAAGTCAAGGGCAGTATGGCCAGAATGTTCCAACCACTCAAAGGCTGCCTGTCGGGTTGTTTCCTCAAACTTGCCCTCCTCAACAACATTGGATCTTAGAGACAAGTCAACAGAGCTACTCATTTTTCTAATACAAATAAAGACTTCAGCATCAATTCATCATCCACACATTGCGGTTTCTATAAATATGTAAAACCCAAGCTTACAGAAAGAAGATCAACTCCAGATGGTACAAGATCTGGGACCAAAGTTGATATGTCCTGCACAGCACAGGAGTAAGCACGGTTATATCTCACTGTATAAATATACCCAGAAGATTTTGTAACAGAAAGATCAAAGAGGATAACAATCACACCCCAAACCTCAATTACCTTAGGAGGCCACCTAGGAAAGGCTGACTTGAAATCAGGTAATGAAGTCACCCCAGGCCATATTTCTTCATTTGGAGTGCCTAAAAATCTTCATTGAAAAAACCACAAAAAAATAGAAAACACTAGAAAAAAGAGGATAATGTACACAAAAAGAGTAACAGAGTGTGCGCAAGCTATAGCACCTGAATATCTTGAACAATTCATCAATTTCGGAGTCCCCAGGAAAAAGTGGCCGCTGGTTCACCATCTCAGCAAATATACAACCCACTGACCATACATCAACAGGAGTGGAGTAATGGCGGGATCCAAGGAGGATTTCTGGTGCCCTGTACCAAAGTGTTACCACCTGGAAAGAAATAGCAAAGACATGAGAGTACAGGGATCTATTCAATGATGTAACAACTAGTAAGGCACGTGATTCAAATTGCTCATATGTGAATATAGACAATAAATATGTAAGGAGTTTAGGCATCTCATTAGAAATTGACTTCTGTATTTTCTGGCAAAATCGTCAAGAGATTTTGATGTTCATGAAGGGCTGAAAATTGACACCTCCAGAATAACGAGTTTTATGTTGTAAAGTTCTGACATATCAGAGAAAAGGAGTTGGCCCAAAGTAGTCTTTATATGACAACTGCATTATGTAATACCTTGGCATAATTATCAATAGAAAAGCTGATGGCATTTTGGCACTATATAGTAGCCATTTAATTTGAAATGCATGCAAGCTTCATGCATTTGGAGACATTGGCAGTTGTACATTTGAGTAGAGAGAAGACAACCTCAGACACGTCCTCCAACAAATAACTGTACATAGCTTCTTTTTACTTATAAATTGCCTCAGCTTTTTTTCTTCTATTTTATCTTTTTTCCTTTCTGGTTTTAGAGGGGCTAAAATTGGTTCACACAACTTTGCAAAACCCTTGGATTTAAATTTCAGTAAAAAGCATAGTCCCAAAAAACTGTGTTTTTTTTGAAAAAAACCCGTTTAAAACGAGCATTAATACCCTACTTTAGAAAACAGCGTTTAAAACCCGTTTTTTGAATAAAAGACGTATTATAGTTTTAAACCTGTTTAAAACGAATAATACGAAAAAAAAAACACGTTTAAAATGAATAATATGAAAAAAAAAAAGAAAAAAAAAAAGATAATCTTGAAATTGTTTGGGAATGAAGATTATGCAGATATTGACGACTTTGATGCTCTTTTGAAGGATTGATGAATATAAATTCTTGATAATTGATGTTTTAATGAAATTTAATGCCTTGATGGAATGAATTTGATGTTAAAATGATGTTATGAACTTATTATTGTTGATTATAGTTACTCTTTTTGTATAATCTCACGAAATTGTTCTATATATTAATTAGTATCGTTATTAACTTTTATAATTATAAATTTTTTCTCCGTTTTTTTCCCGAAGTTTGCCCGTATTTTCCCGATTTTTTCGAATTTTTCCATACTTGTCCCTTGCCAAATTATTCATGAACCCAGACTTTGTGACTATGGTAAAAAGAAGGAAGAAATGGCATCCTAGATGAATTTACACCAAGGATGAGATTGTAATTATTCAGCATAGTAGTAAATTAATATTGATTGGAAACAGAAATGCACATAGGCCAAAATACGAGTACGAAAAAAAAAAAAATTCCAGGGAAAGTTACATAAAGTGCCCATTTGTACCTCATGAGTAAATGTCCTGACAGGAATACCAAATGCCCTGGCCAATCCAAAGTCTGCGAGCTTCAGGGCATTGGTACGGCGATCTATCAGCAAATTTTGAGGTTTCAAATCTCGGTGGAGAACTCTATGAGAATGACAGTAAGCGATACCACGAAGAATCTGATACAGAAACATCTGCAAACAAGAACAAAAAATTACCTCATGAAATTTAATAATGAATTGGTTGCATTGCATCACTATTATCATCTTGAATTATCCAGAATCCGGATAAATTAAAAGAGAACATGTATCGTTTTTCCCCAGATGGTAGAGGTTCCTCGTATCTTTTCTCTACCTTTTATATAAAGTTTTCCGTACATGATAAAAAAGAAATTAGAAACTTGTCAAACTAAACATGCTAACCTAGTAAAATATATAAGGGTGGCTAAAGCCGAAAGTGAAGATCATCATTACAATTCCCTACAAAATTAAACAAAATTCTAGCAAGCATGCATCTCAAGTCTTTCAATGTAGCATCGTTGGATTCTATACTCCAAACTTATTCAAATTTTTAACCATACCAAAGTTATTCAAATTTAAAATTATTCCACTAATCTCAAAACACAGAATTCATGAACTTTCAAAGGGCAGAAAGATCTCACCCACTTTTATTATACGTGGATCCTTAGCAAACTCTGGACAAGAATCCATGTGCTTCTTCAAATCCAGGTCCAGATACTCAAAAACCAGATACAAGCGCTTCTCACTGTGCACTACATCCTGCAACCTGTTACCCAAAATCCATTGAATAAATTTTTTAGAGAAATTAATAAAATAAAACCAATTAGACTAGAAAATATTAGTAAATAATCCTAAAAATAAATATGGGTTAACAAACTAGAAGCACCAGATACTTCAGATCCAAGAACCAAATTCCTTTTTGAAATAACCACTACAATCCAAAAAGTTATACTCAATAAACAAGAAGCATCCACTTATAGTAGAATGCATTTTATTGAACAAGAAGCATCCACTTGTAGTAGAATGCATTTTATTGACACAGCTTTCAAGTAATTAAAGCATCCAGTTTAACCACTCTCAAACACACGAAATTTAGAAAGGATTTTATCCAATTTGGTGGAAATTTCAATCTACAACAAAGTGGAATAGAAACAGTAATAGTCTCAGTGCTTCAACGGGAGCAGGCTCCAATGTTCTTGTTTTCATGTAACTTTATGTCCTACTACATGATTTTATCACTAATAAGAATACAGCACAAAATAATTGGTTGATTGAACAATTTACAATACTAAAGGTGCACCAATGAGAAACACCCCACCAATTAGACTCAATAAAAGCTTCAAATTAAAGCCGTAAGAGTTTACTGCCTGCTCATAAATATGCTTTTTTTTTAATCGGTTGCTCATAAATATGCTTAGATATGTAGGTTTTGAAATAGCATAGCGTCTCAGAATACAGGAAGGCAAAGATAAATAAGAAAAAAAATCTTGGGACAGTCTAAACAATACTCGATTGGGAGGAGGTGAGAACTGTTCGACCCCCTGCCTCACGATATAAATCATCAAACCAATGCCTGGTGGCCTAAAATTTCTGCATTTCTTTCACCCCTTGCATCCTGCCTAAAACGCTCATGGCTGCCTCCATACACTTCCTCTTGAGTGGGTCACATCATCATCATTATGATCATCATAATCATCATTGTCAACACCATATTTTATGGATCGACCCATCAGATTAGCCCTAAGGGCTTCTCTCGCTGCAGCCACTCGCTTCTTCTCAGCTTTCTCATTCAAGTACACCCTCATTGCTTGGCTAATCTCTCGAAGGCACTTAGAGCAAGAGTAGACGTTTGTCCTTATACCCACCAAATGTTCTTTTAATCGAGTGATCCCACCACCTTTAGACTAAATTCCATATAAATCACATTTCGTTGTATACCTCGTCCCATCTAAAGACTCCCTATATATCTCTAACATGCTCTTTAACTTTATTTGGCGTCATCTAACCCTATATAGAAATAAACAATAATCATTGATATACAGCATTTCTAAGTACATAATTAAATTAAATATACTTATTTTAATAAAATTTACATGCAATAAATATATATTTAATTAAAAATTTAAAAAAATTAGGATTAGTAAAGAGATCTTGTAGATCATTTACATAATTACCCCATTTTATTTTTGAATCCTAACTTGAATGTATTTTTGAAATATTGAAGATTTTTGGACTTCAAAATTTTTCAAAAAAAATGTTGAAAGTCGCTAATTTCTCAAAAAAAAAAATTGATCAATGGATTTTGAATGAAATTAATAGATCTACTAATTTTGAGTCGATTAAACATATTTTCATGAACTTAAAACAACTAAAATTGAAAAAAAAAAAATCATATTTTTGAATATTTTGGAAAAACCCTTTCAATCTGAAATCAAACACTAAGATCTTCGTTTTTAACCTAAAATCGACAACGGGGTTGTTTTAGGCCTAGAAATTGATTAAAGGAGAATTATTTTGGAAAGAACGGGTTCAAGGGGTGTTTTGAAACACCCAAACGAGGATAGCACTTGGTTTTATGTTGTTTAAACCAATATTGTAGTAGTATCAGTTGGCACTTTAAAAAAAAAGGTATTGGTGGGTAAATCTGATACCCTGGACTTCTATACATTGCCTGGGCAAGAGTATCGATCCTGTCAAATCCCGAGACGTACAGCTATTTAAACCATGCTAGTGAGGTGTCAGGCTTTGGTGGGAATGCCTTGAGAACACCTCCTCCCTGTTCTTCATTTTCTAGCGGGTTGGAATAGAGTGGGGCTATCCCCATGCCTAAAGGTGAGTTCGTCTCCCACCAATCTTGGAAAACTATCTTCATAAAAGGGTTGTTCTTTCTATAGCTTGTAAAGGAAGAAGTTCGAAATTGTGACTGGGAGCATGTTGAAGGTGAAGGGGATCTTGTTGTTTTGGATGTGGGTACGAGAAAAGTGGATGAGACTCCTTTGTTGGCCTATGGTTTCTCAGGTGGTGGTATCATCGAAGGTTTTGGTCACTTAGGCTGATATTCTGAGTGAGGCAGATGCAGAGATGACGTTATCACCGGTAGTGAATCAGTGTTGAGCAATTACTCAAGCTTTGGTTTGGGGCTGAGTTGGTCCTTCGGTGTACCATTTGAGATGCAATCTTTGGTGCATGCACAAGGCCTAACACATATTTCCCGGAAGAGGATATCATGGTATCTCTCCTCCAGTCAGGGTGTCTGGAGTTGGCTATCCAGGTGGGTGTCCCAAGCTCTCAAGAGGGAGTTAGGGGAGTGTTCCCAATCCCGCTTTAGCTGAGCTGTTTGGTAGAGGCAGCAAGATCCCCTAGGATTCTTCTCGGCCAGGTTGTCTCCACCCCTCTGTTTAAATTACTCTTTCTATTTCTCCGCTTTATCACTCTAGAAGGCCTTTAAAATATGGTGTGTTTCAAGGTTTTTGAGAATTCGGTCCAAGAATTTTCAGCAATAGGAGTTGGTACCCATTGTTTTGCTAGATCTCGGGAATGGATTTATCTTTAGTTAGGAGATATGTACAGCATGATCTCACATTTATATCCACAACACCTTTGGCTATAATTGATGACCGTCTTCATCAAGGGGGCAAGGGTTTGGCTATCTCAGAGGTAGAGTTTGATAGTGATGATAGAATTGTTATGTCAGGATCTTGGTTGTCGGAGGATATTCTGCACATTGAGGGTGGAGCCGTAAAGAAGACGACATATCAGGTTGGGTTCTCAATAAAATAGAAGAGGTTGGAGTTTCTAGGCCTTTCTTTTGGTCGCAAGAGAGGAAAAATTTATCAATGAACCCAAAAAACTTGAAAGTAGTATCAATTATGAGGGGAGATCAGGCGAGCCAAGGAAAGGCAGCTCGGGGATGGGGATTTAAGAGTGTCCTTTTGGATTTTAGGTTTAGGGCCATCATGTAAGAAACTGGGTTGCGCTTCCGTCTATAGGAGCTTCGAGGGGCATTCTTCTCATTGGGGACGTGAGATCATATATGTGTTGGAGTCTGAAGTAGTAGCTTTCTCCCTGTTGACCTTCCGTTGGAAGGTCGGGGAAGACTTTTTTTGGGGTTTTCTCAGGGGGAGTATGATCCCACTGCAATTTCAATGCTCGAGGATTTCAAGCAAGAACTGGATGATGAGAAGGCCAGAAGGGATATGCCTTTATGCCTTGGAGGGGACTTTAATACCACAAGATTCCCTCCCAAGAAGAGTTGTAACGACCCGGAATTTTAATAGAATAAAATTATACGTTTATGGATCCTTAACTGAGGTTGATTAGTTAAGTATTTGTTAAATTTGTGGAAAATCAGGTTTGAAGGCGAGGAGCTCCACCTTTGGCGTTGGTCTTTTTCCCGAACGTGTTGGTAGTGTCCGTTTTGCCCCTAGACGTCTCGAAAAGCCCGAAAGAAGTAAAATCCCTCTCCATCTCTTCTCTTTTCCCTTATTTAAGCTACTTTAATTACATGGAATGGTTAGGTAATATTATGTGTGGATGAAAAAAAGAAAGGTCAAAGACCTTATGAATGATGTATGGATGGGATGGATGAGAGTGAAAATGGAGCAGAGGGATGGAGCCCTCGGTTTCGGGCTGTGCCTAGCTCGGAATTTAGGCTCAGTGTGATTTGCGATAGATCGCAGGGGAAGTGTGATTGACTGCAGGAAGTTATGAGAGCCCGACTGGGCTTCTATATGTGTGATATGATGTGATTTTGACATTGTAAGGCAATGGTAGGGTCCATTGGCCTGCTTAAGTTCTTTATCGGAACTACTCTTGTATGATGTGATGTTTGTTTTAAGGCAATGGTAGGTCCATTGGCCTGGTTAAGTTCCCTATCGGAACGAATCTGATATGATGTGATGTTTTAAAGGCAATGGTAGGTCCATTGGCCTGGTTAAGTTCCCTATCGGAACGAATCTGATATGATGTGATGTTTTAAAGGCATTGGTAGGGTCCATTGGCCTGGTAAAAGTCCCACCTCAGGACAACATTTGTGAATGATGTGCTATTGTTGGGACATGGTAAGGTGATGGAATGGTCCATCGGCCGGGTAATGCTCCACACCGGAACGGTATACCATCGGCCTTGGTCCACGGGCGTGAGGCCCAACTGGTTCAATTATTCAAGCAAGACTTGAATAATTGGGGATTTCCTATGGTTAGAGAACCTAATCTACGTGAACTGCTGTCTGTGGTCCCTCTTTGGCTAGGTTCGGAGAGGCGGTATCTGTTATGAGCCCGGGTTCCTCCGTGACTGATAGTCGGGAGAGTTAGGACGGCATTGGGCCATGGGCTCAAGGTTGGATTGGGGTCTATGGACCCAGGGATGTATTGAGTTTACGAACTCAATGATGTTACCTTGAGGGGGCATTGACCTGTGTCGGCAGGTATGCACCCAACAGAGGCTGTGATGATATATGATGGTAGCTGTCAGAAGTGTTGTGCCTGACAGAGGTTAATGTCAGATGTGTTTTGCCTGACAGGATTTGATGTCAGATGTGTTTTATCTGACAGGATTTAATGTCAGATGTGTTTTGCCTGACAGGATTTGATGTCAGATGCGTTTCCTGGTTATTAGATGGGTGTTCCTGGCATGTCAGATGTGTTATTCCTGGCAGGTCAGATGTGTTCCTGGTAATCAAATGTGTTTCCTGACAAGGGTATCATGTCAGAGGTGTTATGCCTGACAGAGTGATATGTCAGATGTGTTTCCTGGTTATTAGATGGGTGTTCCTAGCATGTCAGATGTGTTATTCCTGGCAGGTCAGATGTGTTCCTGGTAATCAGATGTGTTTCCTAACAAGGGTATCATGTCAAAGGTGTTATGCCTGACAAAGTGATATGTCAGATGTGTACCTGATAGACAGGTGTTTCCTGATGGTCAGGTGTTTCCTATTAGTCAGAGGTGCGTCCCTGGCTTGTCAGATGAGTTTCATTTTCCTGACAGGTTGGATGGGTTTCCTGGCTATCAGATGTGTATGCTGGCCGATCAGATGTGTATCCTGGTGATCAGATGTGTTTCCTGACAAATGTGGTTGTGTTTTGGTGTTCCCACAGAGGAAAAAATAAAAAGTAATATGTTAGAGGTGTTGTGCCTGACAGGATTTGATGTCAGAGGTGTTTCCTGGTTATTAGATGGGTGTTCCTGGCATGTCAGATGTGTTATTCCTGGCAGGTCAGATGTGTTCCTGGTAATCAGATGTGATTCCTGACAAGGGTATCATGTCAGAGGTGTTATCCCTGACAAAGTGATATGTCAGATGTGTACCTGATAGACAGGTGTTTCCTGATGGTCAGGTGTTTCCTGTTAGTCAGAGGTGCGTCCCTGGCTTGTCAGATGAGTTTCATTTTCCTGACAGGTTGGATGGGTTTCCTGGCTATCAGATGTGTATCCTGACCGATCAGATGTGTATCCTGGCGATCAGATGTGTTTCCTGACAAATGTGGTTGTGTTTTGGTGTTCCCACAGAGGAAAAAATAAAAAGTAATATGTCAGAGGTGTTGTGCCTGACAGGATTTGATGTCAGAGGTGTTTCCTGGTTATTAGATGGGTGTTTCTGGCATGTCAGATGTGTTATTCCTGGCAGGTCAGATGTGTTCCTGGTAATCAGATGTGATTCCTGACAAGGGTATCATGTCAGAGGTGTTATGCCTGACAGAGTGATATGTCAGATGTGTACCTGATAGACAGGTGTTTTCTGATGGTCAAGTGTTTCCTGGTGGTCAGGTGTTTCCTGTTAGTCAGAGGTGCGTCCCTGGCTTGTCAGATGAGTTTCATTTTCCTGACAGGTTGGATGGGTTTCCTGGCTATCAGATGTGTATCCTGGCTGATCAGATGTGTATCCTGGCGATCAGATGTGTTTCCTGACAAATGTGGTTGTGTGTGTGTCGGTGTTCCCATAGAGGAAAAATATAAAGTAAGTGTCAGAGGTGTGGTTCCTGACAGAGTGTGATATGTCAGAGGTGTTGTTCCTGACAGAGTGTGATGTGTCAGAAGTATTGTTCCTGGCAGTTATCGGGTGAAGACCCGGGTTATGTGTAGAATATGATGATTTAAGGATTAATTGGGTTGACATACCCAATGATTGGTTATAATCGGGAGAAGCCCCGATTGGTTGATAATTGAGTCTGTGGACTCATGGATAGAGGTTGTACACGAGCGAAGGCCCAGTCGATCGAGTCTGTGGACTCAAGGATAAAGCGTGAGCGGTTATCTGAAACGATAACCTGGTGTCGTGGACAATGACTTGATGAATTTGACAACTTGGAGGTTGGGAACCTCAAATAGGGTGAGATAGCTCTGAGTGACCTTGGGTCACGAATTACGATATTATTATAAATATGAGAATTGTACTGTACTAATATATCATTATTGATGAATGTTAATATGTGGAAAATTGTTTAGATGAGGCTTTATAGCTCACTCCTTCATCTTATGTCTTCAGATTCTGGAGCGATTGTAGATTGGCAAGAAGCTACGCTTGATAGAGTCTGGAGAGTTTTCCGGCGCAGTTGCGGCGCCAAAGTAAGGACTACTATAGCCAGTGAGGTAACGCATTTGCTTATGATGGGTTATTGTGATGACCAGTTGTTATTGCTTATGTAAGCTCATAAGAAAAGTTCAAAATTCCCGCATTTTCGCGGGTAAAGTCTTCCGCATGCGTGGTTATGACGAACGGACACGCGTCTCGGAACTTGATTCCTTAGGCACGGGTTCGGGGTGTCACAAGAGTGGTGAGCAGCGTAGGAACATCAATATGATCAAATTGAGGGAGTTTATAGATAGATTTTGCTTAATCGATAGCCCTCTCAATGAGACTGCATTCACAATAGTATTAAAACTCGGCGAGTCGACTCGAAACTCGGCCGAGTCGACTCGACTAGACCAGGTTTCGAGTCGAGTTTGGGGCAAAACTCGGTTGACACTGAAAACCAAGTAACTCGCCCTTGCATTTTTTTTTTAAACAAAAAAATGAGTAAACTATCTACCCGATTGATTAAATTATGTTTTTTTTCTTTTTTTTAACACACCCCACCCACTCTTAAGTATAAATACAAAACAAAAGGGGGGTGTTTAGTATATATTAAATTATATATCTCATTTTAGGCATGTTTTATCATTAATTTTGAATATATACTATATATATAATATTAGAAAAATATTATATATGTCCGAGTTTTAGGTGTCATTACTCGGACGAGTTTTACCCGAGTTTCCGAGTTGACTCTACTCGGCAAGTTTCCGAGTTGAGTCGAGTTTTCGGGTTTTAAAACACTGGTATTCACTTGGTCTACTTTTCAAAAGAAATTGTCTTTGGATAGGTTGAGATTTTAGTTCTACCTCGATTGGGAGGACCATTTTCAATCTATGGTGCAATTTTACTCCCAAGGCCCACTTATGATCATCTTCTAATTATGTTAGAGCGTTTTAGGCTTGGATGTGAGCCTTCCACTTCAGATTCAAGGAGATGTGGTCAAAAGCTCCGTACTTCTACGACACTGTGGAGTGTGGACAGTCAGAGGAATTCAAAGTTCTAGGATCCCCGAGTACCATTTTTGGTATGAAGTTAAAAGTATTCAAAGCAAAACTCAAGACTTCGAACAAGGATGTATTTGGCCTTTTAGAAACTTAAAAAGCGAGAATGCTACAGAAAATTGTGAATCTGGATAAGATTGAGGCTCTCGCGGCCTTCTGGAGGCAGAGCGGCAGAGCAGATAAGAGAGGAAGTAAAAGTGAACTTCCATAATAGAGTACTGAATGAACAGATCTCTTGGAGGCAAAAGTCTAGGGTTAGGTGGCTAAAAGAAAGAGATAGGAATACATTTTTTGTTCAAAATAACAAGGTTTGAAATATCGATAATATCGGCGATATATCGCCGATATATTTCGATATCGCCCAACACCGACACATCTATACCCTGTTTAAAAAAAATTACATCATATCGGGAGATATCGCCGAGATATCGGCAACATCTCAGCAATATCGACCAAATCTGAAATTTCCCTTGTTTTTTTTTTTTGCAGATGTGCATGCATCATCCAAAAACCATAAGAAAAGAGCAAAATGACGGACTAAAATCAGTCCTCAGTTCACGCTTTCACGGACCCATATTCAATACAGAAATTTGTGACCGTGAATGATTCATGGCCATTCATGCAAAGACTCAAACATCATTCTGTGATTTAAAAAAAAAAAGGGGGGGGGGGGGGGGGGGGGGGGGGGAAGGTCGAGAGTAGAGAAGAAAGAAGAGGAAGGCAAGAGGGTACATACCTTTCATCGTCGCCGTTCACCATCTTCGTGAGTTTTCGCCGTTGCCGTGGGCTGTAGCCTTTGCCGTCGAGGTCATCCCCTTTCTCTTCCTTTCCAGTTTCCAAGCTCTAAGCAACTTCCTATGTTACTTAACTTAATAAGAGAATTCTAAGGTCACTCCAGCCCTATGTTACTTAACTTAATAAGGGAATTCTAAGGTCACTCCAGCCCCATGGAATAACATACTTCTTTTATGTTTTAACTTTAGTAACCCTAACAAGGGTATGCTAGGGTCACTCCTATATCATTAAACATTTTTCTTTAATTGTCATGAAAAAAGGTAGTAAAATTCAAAAAAAAGTATTAAAATTTTAATATAAGGCCTTTTTTTATTTTAAGGATTACACATGAAATTCATGAATATTTTATTTAGTTATGAATTTTAATAATGTTCTATTATTATTATTAATAGTTAACAATTCTAAATAATGTACTTAGTAACATCAACTAAATAATATAACTTATTTAACTAATAAAAAATATATATAAAATTATTTAATATACTTAAATATATTATTTAATAACATTAAAAGTATTGATACTTTTCACACAAATTATTAATATGTTAAAAAATATAAAAGTGACCCGTTATAAACAATTTCTAAATAATCTACTTAGTAATATGAACATCAACCAAATAGTATAACTTATTTAACTAACAAGGGTATTAAAATCTATTTTAACATTTCCTGAAGATTCACTGCAAAATTTCATGTTTTGCCTTTTTTTTGCCATTTTTTCAAAAATCACCGATAAACGATATATCTCCGATATATCTTTTTTCCGCCACTCGACATGTCAAGCAATATTGACATTTAGAACCTTGCAAAATAGCATTCGCAAGGAGAAAAATGAAACCACAACACTAGATTAAAATCAGGGGAGGTGTGACTGGTCAGGGGAGAGGATATAAGAGAGAGAGTGATGGGATTTTATGAGGACTTGAACAAAGAAAGTCATCCGTTTAGATTCAATTAGGGGGCATGAGCATCAATCATATCTCGGCAGAGAATAGGGCAAACCTGGAAATTCTATTGTAGGAAGAGGAAGTCTTAGGGGTCTTAAGAGAAATGGATCGAGATAAGGCCCCAAGCTCTGATGGCTTTCCTGTCTCTTTCTATAAGCGTTGTCCAATCCTGAGAGTTGACTTTATGTGGGTGGTTAAGGACTTCTCTCAATTTGGCTTTTTCAGTAAAGTGCTCAATAGCACCTTTAGTAAAGTGCTCAACAGCAAGCTTAAAGATTTTTGCCTTATCAATCTAGTGGGAAGCGTTTAAAGATTTTGGTAAAAGTGTTAGCTTCTAGGCTTAAAAGGGTTATGGGATCGATCATTTCGCCCTTGCAATGAGCTTTTGTGGAAAGGAGACAAATACTAGATGGTATATTGGTATCTTGATTGCTAATGAGTGTTTGGACTCTAGGATTAGGAGCAGTAGGGCTGGTATCCTATGCAAGTTGGATCTTGAAAGGGCATACAATCATGTTAATTGGGAATTTTTAAACTATCTTATAGGTTGTATGGGTTTTGGGACTAAATGGAGAAGGTGGATGAAAGCTTAATATGAGTCGGCTTTGTCCTCGATATAAGTGAATGGCTCGCCTGCGGGTTATTTCAAAAGCTTAGGGAGCTCAAGCAAGGGTATCCCCCATCTCCCTTTCTCTTCATTATGATCTCTGAGGTCTTGATTCAGATGATTAACAAGATTGAAGAGGGCCTCCTTGGAGGTATCTTGATGAGCTCAAGGGTTTTAGGATTTCTCACTTACAGTTTGCTGATGATGCTTATCAGATAGGGCACCTTAGAGGTCTTCTAAGCTGTCTCTAGTCTTAAGGTTAATCTGAGAAGAGAGAATTGTTTTGTATTGGGGATGTCCACAACATTGTGGAAATTGCAAAGGTCTTGGAGTACAGGATCAGGTAGTTTCCTTCCACTTACCTTGGGATGCCTTTGGGTGCGGCGGGCTTTAAGAACAAATCAGTTGGGAACCCATGTTAGATAAAGTCTCGAGTAGGTTAGCAACTTAGAATTCTTTTTAACTTATATAAGGGGGCAGGTTTACGGTGTTAAAGAGCAAATTGGCGAGTTTGCCCACCTAATTATCTTTGTTAATTATTATAGCGTCTAGGGCTGATTCCTTGGAGCAGTTGCAAAGGAACTTCTTGTGGAATGGTCAATAGGATTCTAGGAAATACCATTTGGTGGACTGGAAAGACGTGTGTCGGTCTGTGAACAAAGCCTTGGATTGAGATCCATGCGGCTTATGAACGAAGCCTTGATGGATAAATAGATGTGGAGATTTGGGGAGGAGAGGGAGAGTGTATTGGAAAGTTATAGTGGCCAATATGGGATGGAGTCGAAGTGGAGGCCTAAGGATATCAACCACCCCCATGGTACGAGAATGTGGAAGGGTATTATGAAATTTAAGGAGGAATTCGACAAACACATTAGGTTTAAGGTGGGTTCGGGTGAGGAAATCAAATTTTAGGAATATCCGTGGTGTAGCGATGGGCGACTGAAGATCGAGTTCCCCAATCTTTATGCCTTGGTGTTGGATAAGCTACATAAGCAGTAAGGTGAATTCTCGTTTTCGAGTTTAGGAATGAATGAATGAATGATGAGGCTGTGTGGTGTCCGAAGTTAGGACGAGCCTTAAATGAATGGGAGGTGAAGCCTTTTATTAGGTTCTTGAGGCAGATCTCAGCAATTGTCCCAAACCTTAGCCTTCGTGATGAAAGGATCTAGTCTAGGAATATCAATAGACAGTTTTCTTGAGATTAATTATAATTCCTTTCCTTTGAGAGTAGTGTGGAATCCAGGGATTCCATCTAAGATATCCTTCCTATGGACCTCGGTTATAGAAAAAAATTCACCTTAGATCACTTATAGAGTAGGGGTTGGAGAGTTGCTAACAGGTGCTTCATGTGTATGGCTAGGGAGGAGACAGTGGATCATTTGTTTATTCAATGTCCTCTGGTTAGCATGTTGTGGAATCACTTCCTATCTCGCTTAGGAGTGCTTTGGGTCTTCCCATTCAACTTTGAGCTCTTAGTCTCTTGTTGGTTTTTGAGGGATACCAAAGCCATATAGGGCCAAATCTGGTAGGTTACTTTGGGAGCCTTTGCCTAGGGTGTATGGAAGAAGAGAAATAGGAGGGTATTTGAGAATTGTGTGGCTACTACAGTGTGGATGGTTATGACAATTCCAAGATGATCTTCGACTAGGATTTTGTTGACTTTGATGCATATGAGTTAGTCTCCTCTTCTTTTATTCAAGCTTAGCGATATTTTAGCTAATCTTGCTCTTTCCTTTGGTTTTTTTGCTTTCTCTTTCTTCCCTATCTTGATTACATGATTCCTTTTTTCTTTCTAGAGGTCACCTATCAGTATTTTTCATGTACTTACTTTCCTTCTTTATAATCTTATGATTACCAATCACATCAAAAAAGAAAATCATTGAATAGTGGACAAATTAGAATTTTCAGCTGATGAGGTGGTTTCCATATTTTTCTGAAGTTGTTTAAGTCATTAGAATTTGATGAAGGCCTACTTGAGAAGTTACGCAGAAAATCCAACTTTAAGGCAATTATATGTTGTTATTTAACAATGAAATGGAGAAAATATGGTGTTATAAAATGGATGAAGAAAGAATTTGGGGATATGTACTCATACTTTTTTTTGATCGATAACCAGGCAATTATATATATTATAGAAACGAAGCTACAAAGGCATAAAACATGCAATAGTTCACAAGATCGTGAACCAAAAAGACAAGAAAAAGGAAAGAAAAGCGAACCAAACTCTGGTTGCCCCTGATAGCGTACCCATGGCCACAATAATCCATCAAGCTAACTGTATGCCCAAATCCCCCCCCCCCCCCCCCTACCGGCCTAGAGGAGCACCACTCTAAAACCAACGAACGGATTCTAGAGCCGATAGTATAGGTAGATGAGTGGGAGTTCTCAAAAACTCACTTATTCCTCTCCTTCCATATGAACCATGCTATAGCTCCCAGCAAGACCTACCAGATAACTTTCCATGAATTATCCCCACTTGCCAAATCTCAGCAAGATAAGAAGTTGTGAAAGGAAGAGAGAAATACCCAATTCACACCCACTAGGGAAAGAAAGAAACTCAAAAGCTCACATGCAATACGACAATGCAAGAAAAGGTGATCTACCGACTCTTCCGCTTGAAGGCACATAAAGTAGCAATTAGTCATCCTCCACCCTCTACTTTTCAAGTGATCTCAAGTGAGAATTTTATTCAAAACTGCATTCCATAGAAAGAAAGATGCTTTAGAAGGAATGTCTGAATTCCACACAATCCTATGAGGAAAGGAGACGGTAGACAGTCACAAGCAACTGAGCGAGAGATCTCACTAAAAAATGACTCATGTTACCTCTAGACCATGATCTACA
The DNA here is from genome assembly GCA_015143295.1 of Tetracentron sinense. Taxonomy (NCBI): domain Eukaryota; kingdom Viridiplantae; phylum Streptophyta; class Magnoliopsida; order Trochodendrales; family Trochodendraceae; genus Tetracentron; species Tetracentron sinense. The sequence goes on from CM026554.1 coordinate 34,766,623, forward strand.
ATCTCTACCCTGAGAGACGGAGACCAAGAGATGTGACCCCAGACGTTGTAAAAGCCTACTGAGCTCAACTATTTCCCAAGCGTTTAACCCTCTCCTCAACTTAGGGCACCAGATATTTCAAATTGTTTCTCAATTATGAAAGAAAAGTATTCAAATCATGTGTTACAATCAAATACATAATTCGTTTCAAATTTATCCCCCTTATACTTGTATGATCCGATTCAACTTTGACAACATTGCTTGTGATAAATGAACATAATTCATTTACATACGAATGTAAGGAATCAAACACTCATTATTTGTTTTGAAATTAATATATATGTATGGAATCAAGTGAATAATTGATAATGTTTTAATGACCTTTAAGACAAAAGAATATATCCTAATCCTACGACATACAATTTGAATCCAGCAGCTATGCTTCCATCTTCTAATGCTAATGCTCTAACCCTCTGTTTTCATTTATATAATTGCATATGCCTCTAATACCTCTAGAGCATGACTAACTACCCATACAATGAGATTAAAGCCCACGAATCGCTACTGTAAGCAAGGTCAAGAAGATGTATGGATTTGAAAAATAAGAACGATATCAGCACCTTAATGACTGCCATCGTCAATAACTCTGTCAAGTCTCTTATCTGATTGAAGCTTTATGAAGCACTTTCATTGGACCTCGAAGGTATGGACTATAACTCTGTTAAGTCTCTTATCTGATTGAGACTTTACCAAGTACTTTCTTGGACCTCGAAGGTATGGACTATAATAGGCTTGAGAGTTGGGAGAACTGGTCTGATAGTATGGCACTCGGCAGTCTAACTAATTGAGGTTATTTAATCACTAAACGTCAGGAAACTTCCACGCCAGTTTTGATGCACAACAAACATGAAAAGTCTTTTAAAACCTTCTTGTATGCAATGTCATTATACATTCAGAAAATTTAGCTTAAAATTTTTTCACGCATTTTCATGTTCGCACTCCATTCCTTCTCATGTGTAGAATAGTCATCCAATTTAAAAGTTGTTAAATAGTTATAACATATTCTTTGGATATTTTATGTTCTTTAGAATATTACTGAAAATTTACATGTCCTTTCAAATTTTATCTATATTCTTCTTTTTGATAATACATAAATTATACTAGAAAGAAAGCTGAGTGAAAAAAATCTCCAAGGATAACTTTGAGATCCCATTGCTCTAGTTCAGCCACTTCTACTTTGTATCTCTCGAAATAAGGATGATATTGTATCTTCTTTTCCAACAAAAGTCTATTATTGATTAAAAACAGGAGTTCAAGACATAAATGGTCATAATATCATATAGTGAGTATGGAACTATGGATGAAGTGGTGCTCCACATAGAAAATAAAGATAGCACTACTTATTTTCACTTCATCAACATCATCTGTTATTTGCCTACAATAAAAACAAAAACTGCAGGGGGGGGTTGTCAAAAGTACCTGACTATGTTTCCATGCTGCATCTCCTTCAAGAGGGAGATTTCTCTGATTGCCGTGCTTGGGACTCCTTCATCTTCCTGCTCCAAGCGAATCTTCTTCAGAGCTATAGTCTCATTGGTCACACGGTCACGAGCCTTATAAACCACACCATATGTTCCTTCTCCTATCTTCTCAACTTTCTCATACTGCCAGAATCACCATCACAAACCAGTTCAAGGATATCATAAAGGAAGAATGTTAAATGACAAGAAACACGGAGTACCTGATCCATTCAATCAAGGTCAAACTGCTCCACCACTCAAGGAAGAATCTACAAAGACCAGCATTCAGAAAGGTGAGAGAGAAACAACACGCTCAGGAATAGGCTCAATAAACAAGGTCATATAAATACTTATCAAAAAGGTTAAATTTAATAGATAAAAAACAAAACGGGAAAGTTCACACAACTATAAGACACCTATAAGAACAACAAGATTGCAGGAAACTGAACTCACAATACAACAACACGCCTCCAAAACTCGCAGAAGAAGACAGATTCACTAGATAATCCTAAGCCAGAAAGGTCATGTACATAGTCATTAATCATCCACATGTAAATGCATCTCTATTAATCAGCCATAAAGCATATTTTGGGTACTAAAACATCAATGATCAACATGGAACCCCATGATTATATTTAAATTCATGAACTCTTCAAACTCTCCTTCCAAACCCAACTTTCCTTTTTCAAATTCTTTCCCCACTTCCAAGCCCCCAACAAAACTTCCAAGGTATATCAGAAGCCTCTCTTAAGAGATCCAAAATCCTAAATTCCCAAAGGAAATATGATCCAATGCATGATGATATTTCTGATATCTGGCATAATGGCATTACATCCCTGAGCTCATCCAAGAAAAAAATATATATCATCTCTACCTTTTAAGTCACTCTCTTGTCTCTCCGATGATGGCAAGTAAGACTATTTTTATTTTGAAACCATGCTGTAGATTTGATTGTTTACTGATTTACAGTCTCAATGCATTTTTCCCATTCTATTATACCCTATAAACAACCACTAATCTTCTTTTGATGATCCAAACATCATCATCAGTACCCATATGCAAACAGCTTCATTATTTATCTTCTCGACAAAAGTTCTTCCTCTAGGAGGGCACAGCAGCTCATTTGTCTTCCAAATGCATCCTCACATGTAGCTCAATAAAAAGCCAAATATCCTAGGAACCGTAGTTCAGTTACCCACAACCATCAATCATTTGTCAACAATAAACAAAACCCCAAAAGCTTTTCTGTGCCTACAATTTTCATATGCTTATTCTGATTCATATCAAATTTTATTGTCAACAGTCCAAAAATTCTCATATTTATTTCAGATCTCCAATTATTGTAGTCAAGGCATTCAGGTTGATGCCTACATGATAGGGGTTCCCTGGGCATGGCCTAGGCGATCCATCTTCAGCTATCCTCTCCCAAGGACTTTAAATAAGAAGAGGTAGTGCATTTTGACCCCAATTGGTTTTTTTTTGTTTAATCCAATAGGGATGTCTAGTTTTGTTTTTGGCCTCTCTTGGTCTGTTGGTCCCTCTTGGATCTTGGCCTTTACTTTTGTATTTTTGGGCATTTAACGAATGCCATCTTTACTTATAAAAAAATGGCGTCCAAAATTGATTATTTGGTCTTAACATAGAGGTGTCTAGTTTTGTCTTTGGCCTCTCTTGGTCTTTTGATCCCTCTTGGATCTTGGCCTTTGCTTTTGTATTTCTGGCGATTTAAGGATTGATTATTTGGTCTTAACATGATTATTAAATGGACCTAACCATCAGAGTTTACTAAAATAATTTTAGATAATTTTATCTCTATACACTAGATTTTGCTTTTCCATGTCTCACTTGTTTTTGGTATATTTTTCGAGGTTGATTTCTAAATTATTCTTTCATTTGCCAATTTTTTGCATGGAAATAGAAAATACTTCCAGACATATGATACTTGGAAATGATTTCAACTGGCCAAAACCATCAATCGACTGTAGTTCTATTATAGTTTCCTCTACATTTCCACATCTAATCCTTTAAAACTAACACATTAAATCTAAATTTTCAAAAACAGATACATATCACTGATCTAATAATCAAATTGATAACTCAGACCGTCAGAAAAACCTAAGCATACCTTAAATTAGAGGAAAAATGAAATGACCATTAAACCATAACTAAGAAAGCTAAAAACCTAAAATTCTTCCAGTAATTAGCACATCAGAAAATCAAAACAAACATTTAATCAGACACATTAAAAACCACAATGCTGCCATGAATTCGTCTTCACACACCATCCAACATGAAAAAAATTCATTAAATTTCCTCATGAGCACTATTTTGCATCTCTAAACAATGAGGGAAAAAAGAACTCTCAGAAACGCAGATCTCAAAAGCCTGAACTCGGAATAATAATAAAAACAACATAAAAAGAGGATAAAATCATTTAAAAAACAGTGAAAAATAATCAATCAGAGAAATGTAGTCAGATCTGTCAGTCTTGATTGGATTCCGAAAGCCTAAAAAACTTCATCTCCTGATCACAAGTTCATTTTCTCTTATCCGAAGCAATGCAGGTAAAAAAAAAGTGAACGAATGATCGAGATTCTTCAGTATAAAACAGTATTCTAATCGCATAAATCAATTGAAAAAAATTTGCAGTTGAATTTTATCCAATCGACAGATATCGAACCTTCAAAGTCACCAAACATTCTGATTATCACATAAAATATACATGAATTTGCACAAATATACAGGAAGAGATAGAGATAGAGATAGAGAGAGAGAGAGAAAGATTACCCCGGAGAGATGTCTCCGGCGAGCGACGGGACTGATTTGCAGACGACGGCGGCTATCGATGCAAGGAGGAATGGAGTGTGGATTGTGGAAGCTGAGAATGAGCCCTAGCTACTAGTAGTAGCTACCAAACCTTTTAGCCCGGTTTTTAATTTCTCAGTACCACCCCGAAATTAATTCCTAAAATGAGAAAATGGTTTTTGAAAAAAAATAAGGAAATCGATTTTTTGGGTTCTGCTCGTTTTGGAAGTCTATGGAGAGAGAAACTCATTTATGCTCCCTTTGACATATGGCAAAGATACCCCTTGGTAAGGTGTGCATGTGAATCTTCCAATAAAATGATTAGTTTTTGTGGGGCATCGCTGGCCGACACGCGCTCGGGTGTCCGCGCTCGAGTATCCACACTTCATCCGACATTTGGTGATAAGATTGAGATTTCATTTCATTTTCTCCCCATGTTTTTGACTTCTCCCCACTTGATATCTCTCCCTTTTTTATCACCACGTGTCTCATGGTGTGTGAACACCCGATTGCATGCCTCAGGCGTCCACCAAAGGTAATCTGATGCAATAGGGTGCCAATAGATCGTGTAAGCATCCAATTGTATACTTGTTTAGGGTTTGTAGGACCTAGTTTAGGGATGGAAGAATTTGATCTACAAGACACAATAGTCGTTTTTTGGTGAGATCATATTTATAATCCTTAATTTTAAATCCCTCATTACTGTTTCCTCATATACCTGTTTGGAATCCAGTTATTCCTTTGAATGTATTTTTTTTTCCTTTGGACTGCAGTTCCAGATAACATTTTCATTTGTGATAGTTTGAAAGAAAAAACAGTGGAGGATGGCTAATTGCAACTTTCTATGCCTCCGTACAAAAGATTTCATAGACTATTTGCTCTTACACTACCTTATTGCATATGAGATTTTGGGACATTTTCTCTCTTGTCAAGGAGTGGATTGGGTTTTTCTTTTATCATTTCATAATTTTTTATCTTGTTGATCTAAGGTGAGTATATATGTATGGTGCTTGGGGGGATAATTTGCGTTATTATACCAAGGGCTCTCATGGACAATTTAGACAGAGAGGAATTTAAGAGTTTTTGAGGACACATGCACTCTTCATCTCCTCGTGTGCTCAAGTATTAGACAACTAATATACATTGGTGCTCAATCTTTCGAGGAGACATTGACTTGTGAGTATACCTTGAGTGATATCGGTCATTTGGCCCCTCTTTTTGGTCTTGTTTTATTGTTGTGAGGAATTTTTACTGATTGGAATCATTCATCACTATTTTGTTCTCTTATGTTGAAGTTTACTGCTCAATGAATTGTTTCGTATGTATATTGTAATTTCTTTTCCATATATTCAATATTCTTGATTACTGGTAAAAAAAATATTCTTGAGTTGAAAACTTATAAATCACCTCTTTTACCAAAACTTTTTATCATGATAAAATTAGACTTTTTCTTACATTTAAACAACGTTGAATAAGGGAAGATGACTTTAAACCAACCACACACATGTCACCTTAGAATTTTACATTTTAAAAATTAGGGTTTTTTGTTAAAAGCTTTGGTGAGTAATCTGTGCTAGATGTTACACATATATGCACCTCAAACTTAACTTGTTAACCCTTTAAATCATTTTAAGCTACTTGATTGTTTTAAATGATTTCAAGTTCATGCAAGGAAAAGAAAGTTAAAAATGAAGATTTAAAGGTTTCCAAGGTGCTCAAACAAAGTTCAACCGTGTGAAAAGAAGAAAAAGAAAAATTCTGAAAATTTTTATAACCTGCGATAGATCGTAACTGATCTGCGATTGATCGTAGGTCAGGCTGCGATAGATGCTCAAGCTGCGATGGATCGCACATATGGCAGAGACATTCTGTAATATTTTCTCTGTATGCAATCGATCGCAAGTACTGTGAGATCGATCGTAGATCGGCATTTTTAGCTAGTCAACTAATCCAGAATTGAAGAACTTGAGTCCTAATGGGTTCTAAGAACCCTAATTCGGAAAACACCCTTCTCCATATAAATAGAAGACCTTGTGGCCTAAAAGGACATCAAAGATTTTGAATCAAAAGGAAGAGAATGAGCTCTGGAGATCAAGGAAGCCATGAAGAAGAGTTCGTCATTTTTGTCTATGAAGACGGTGTACTCCTTCCTCGCGATGAACTAACTTTCCATTATAGGGTTTCGATGAAACCCTAACCAAGTAACTGTGTCTTTTATTTTGTTTTATTTAGATTTCTTATTTGTAAAACATTGATTGCATAATGAGAGAGTTGTTTCATCAACCAAATTTATTTGATTTATATTCGATTTCAATGGAATTTCTATCCTTGTCTTAGGTGTTATGAAATTGAAATTAAACTCACTTATGTTAATTTTCTTTAGAATTTCAACATAAGTTTTATGCAATGGTTTTAATATATCAAGAAACTAAATCCTAAGATATCATATGCTAAGGGAAGACAAGTGATTACACAACTATAGATTAGTGTGTATCATTCGTGCTAACTGAAGATATGATATGCTTAGGGTTTGATCCTTTGAACTTTTTTTGATCAGTTGAGAGGGGACGTGCTGTCACTCTAACTGTAATGTTTACAAATCAAGAGTTTTGAATGAATGTAGAATATGATTAGTTATGAGGTTATTGGTGGATTCGAACACCCTAGATCTTTTCGTCCAAGGATTTAAAACTCAGTAGTTGATTAATTTAGAAATCTTAATTAGTTCAATTAATTTTTTTAGTTTGATCCAGTGAAAATCAATTATTCAAATCATTAGTTTAGAATTAATCTGGATAAAAGGCAACGAAACCAGCGCAGTCCTCAGAGGTTCGATACCCTTACTAGTACTATTTTACGGAATTATTACTATAAAGAATAATTTAAAATTGCGTAACGACCAGTGGGTAAAATAATTTTTACAAGCAATGAATCTCTTGAGAGTCGTGTAAATATTCATAAAAAATGATGATAAAATCAAGGAAGAAATTGCAAATTTCAGCTTTAGATGTTCTTTGGCTGCAAAATAATTGTCGCTAGACTCATTTTTTAATAACTACCAACATTCTCTATTTTGACTAATTTCCATCTCTAGTTTTCAAGAATGGTGGTCCTTTCCAAATTTGAATTAGAAACAATCATTCTAAACACCCATTGAACATTTATATAAAGAAAATGAAAAGAAAGGAAAAAAGAAAAGAAACTTAATTTTCTTTCAAAATAACCATCAAAAGATGAAGGAAGTTTTGGAGAGAAAGTTTGTCATTATTGAGAAAGTGTAAGAAAAGAAAAGTGTGCTTTCTTGCACACCGAATGCAAGAAAAATACAAGAAAACTCACTTTTCTTTTACTTTCTCACCAAACTATTGGCGAGAATGTGGATGAAAGAAAGAAAAAACTTGAATTTTATTTCAAAATAACCATCAAAAGAAGGAGAAAAGTTTTTGGGAGAAATTTTGTCACTATTGATAAAGTGCATGAAAATGAAAGTGTGTTTCTTGCACACCAAATGCAAGAAAAGTGCAAGAAAACTCACTTTTTTTTTACTTCCCCTCACTTTCTCGCCCAACGAATGCACCCTAAAGAGATTTAACTACTATTTTGGGAATACATAGTTCTTCTCTATTAAATTCAACTTGTATTAGGGATGAGCTCCTTTTATACTATACTTTTGGATAATGTTTCATCCCTCACCTTGGCCAATAGGAGATTAAGCAATTCCAATTTGAGTATAATTTTATTTTCTCATTCTATATCATATCTGTCATTCTTTCCCTCTCTACTATTTTACTTTTTACTTTTATGAGAACACAAGTGAAGTTTGGGGATGATGGGTGTTAAATTCTAATGTGGAAGTGTTATGGCTTGATTGAATTAGATTGGATATTAGGGATAGGTTTAGCCTCAAGTTTATTTTGATTAATTCTTTTGAAATTTGATTCAGTCAGCAAACCATGTTAGAATCAGCTCAAATTTAGTCCATGTACCTTATTCTAGCCAAAAATCAGATCTGGCCACAGTGATTTCTAATTGCACTGATTTACACCGTTGGTGCCTTACATCATATTATAAACATGATGCTTATCAGATAACCATCCTTGCAAATTTGATATCCATAAGTATTGAACCCCTTTGGGATCAATTATGGCATCTAATCTTGTTTTTGAGATTCATTTACAGTACTTGCAATTATAGGCTAAGATTAATTTTTGACCCTAGGATTAGATGCCTTAGATTTTATCTCTGAATCTTTTTATAATTTATTCTCTAATTAATTTAAATTAGAAAAAAAAAAAAAAACAAGACTAACGTAGATTCTGGATGACCAAGTTATGGGTAATAATTTAGTCCAGTGTGCTGAGAAACATAGAATAACAGAACTGTAGCTCATGGTAGGGTATCAATGGAAATGGATATTATTTATATCTCAATTCGTTTACTTGGACAATTATCAAATTAGGTATTCGGCAGAGCGAATTCAAATTGTGATTTTGCTATTCATGCGTTTATAAGCGTATACAAATACAAATATTGGTATATTTATTCAATAAATATCTGACCGATTATATAATATATTATTGTATATATACTTAATAAATATGAATTTACAAAACTAAAATAACCTTATAAATATATGTTTTTTGTATAATTTAAGACAAAATGTTTTTAATATAAATGAAGATAAAATTTTAAGTTATTTTTTTAAAACATAAAATTTATATATATATATATATATATATATATATATATATATTTTAGTATTCTTTTTCTTTCTTTTAAACTTTGAAATGTAATTGGATAATTAAGATATTATTCGAATTTGTATATTTTAATCTGAGTCAGGACAAATACCATATTTCACTATCTATTAGATATTTATTCGAATTCGCATAATCGAATATGTAACGAATTTGGATGTACCTCTTTCTGATTCGAATTTACTCTGTTGACACCTCTAGTTGACTATAGTAACCCCACCCCCTCTAGAAACTTGACATGTTGCATGCTTTTTAATAGATTGACTGTTGAATGTCAACATAGGTCCCTTTGGAGACTCATGACAAAAAATAGTTGAATTGGGCATTTTTAGATCGTTTCATTATATCATAGTTGATCAACATTAGCCCCTAGGTTCATTAGACCCTACCTAAGCTCTAGAAATCTTTGATTTTACAACTTTCTATCAGATGGTCTCCAAATGTTCGATCAGATTGATGTTTTGCCACATATCTCTCAAGGGACCCAACTTGACATGCAATGGTTGAAGTAAATAAATAAAAAGTCCCACGTGGTCAAGTTTTTAGTGGGCTCTCACCAGAGGCTATACAGAGCACCACCAACTAGAACATCACCATACATACATACATACATATATATATATATATATATTTATATACATTCTACTAATAAAAGTACAATGATCAACCTAAACTTTATGTAGACATAATTAACCTTCACCTTATTTTATTGTTGATAAGGTAAACATTATATTAATAAATAAAGAATGAAGTTTAGGACTAATTTTTATAGTGGTCCTTAGGGATAGTATGGTTATTAGAAATTTCATTAATGACATTTTATGTAAATAATGAGTAAATTAGAATTATATTAATAGTATCCTATTTAAATTAGAATTCTATTTACGTATACACATGTGATGAGAAAACTCCATTCTATTTAGTCTTTAGGTATACACATGTAAGCTTAGAAGGTTTGTTGTTTACAAATGTCTCCTAACTAGCTAGGCAATTTCCATATCCTATAGAGGACTCTTAAGTGAAAGTCATCTTCCTCCTATTGAAGTCTGTTTATGGTGACGATTTCTTTTAAGGCTCCTCTCCTATCAAGTGCAATGATGTGTTCTTCTCACCCCCAAAATAGAGTTCTCCGTACGACGACCTTCTTGGGAATTTTGGTAATACAAATACGGAATCAAATAGTTCAAGTAGGAAGGGATCGGGGGAGAAGATAAAGATGTGCCTGGTTTTAATGATTTGATAATAGGGTTTGGTGAGAGCAGTCCTTTATGGGTATTTTCATCTTTTCTATACCATGATTATGTCCCAGAATATGACGAGATCACATCAAAGTTGATCTGGGGGTGGAGAGACCAAGTTACATTTAGGAGTCCAGTGGCCGATGTGGCCGCATGATATGTTGCATGAACTGTATATATATGTTTTTTCTTATTCTTTTGTTTTTGTTTTAATTTTTGGGGTCTCAACACTATTATATACAATTGTTATTTTTATGATAAATAATTATGTTTTAATAAAAAATAAATAAAACAAATTATGTTTTAATAAAAAATAATAATACGTGCTTTGCACGTGCACATTTTCTAGTATATATATATATATAATCTATATAAGCATGAGGGCTGATCAAGTCGAGAGATGCATGGTCATTACCAAGTGGACCCTAAAGTAGGCAGACTTTATAAAATCAGGCTCAACCCAGCCATTGGGATTTAGAGACAAAAACTCCTCATTCTTGCAGGCCACAGAGGGTCGAGCTGGCCTAGATACCCTCACATGAGGGCCAAATTGACAATCCTACCTTGGGAATATTTTTCAACTAACAAAATGAAAACATAGAAATGCATTTGGATTGACACGAATTGGAATGATATGATTTTAAGAATCAACATGATTCTAATACAGTTTTTCATGAACAAAGAATAGTTATTTCTAAGAAACCATTTCTCAAAAACAACTTTCATTGTGGGAGTTGACACTATTGAACGAAAAATGATGGATATACCCTCTATGACTCTCACCACCACTTCCACTTCCACTTCCACCCTACTGTCTCCACCCCCACCATGCCACCCCAACACTCCCACTACCATCTCCCAAAAGAAGAGAGGTATATGGAAATCAAGAGAATGGATTATGACTGAATAATATTTATAAACGGGTTCTCCCCAAAGAATAAAATTTCAGAATCCATAAACCTAGGGATGGATTCTTTTTCAAGAATAAAGAATCATTAGAACTGATGTCATACGGACCCTTGGCATGAGAAATGGTGAGTCTTAGGAAATTTAAAATTTACAGGTGTGATAAAATGTTGAATGATGAGGTTTAATATCCCATAAGCCATAAGCCTTGAACTTTGACTCTCTCTCTCTCTCTCTCTAACTTGAACACATTTTCTCTCACAATTTCCTTCTCTGTCATGGCTATCAAACAGCACGACTTACCCAATCCATCAAAGAAAACTATCAAAAGAACATCTAGCTCAATTTATTATCTTATCTTTTCCATGCATCCAAAGAGTTCACCGAAATCTGGCATCCCTAATACCTTCAATGTTATTAGAAAACTAGTTTATCAACCACTCTATTTACACATTTGTCTTCACCATTGGTTTAGTTTTAATTCCTATTCACCCACAACTTAGAAAAGGTGGTGACTTCCATCATTTTGCAATTACATATTAGGGCTATCGTTTACCCATATTTGAAAATGAGTAAAATCAACTAAACAAAGTTGTGAGTCAAACATGATATAGGTAAAAGAGTTTGTTATGTTAAAATATGTGGGAGGCACTCTTAGCATCCACCAAAAGATTATTATTATTATTATTATTCATTAGACCTATATTATAATACTTGAAAACCGGTATAAAGTTATCCCTAAAAAAGAAAGGTGGTGTTAGGCGCACCCCAATTATATGATGACTGCACCTCGTATTAAAATCATTAAATGTACACCATTAAATTCATAAAATTACTTATACACATCGAAAACAAAAATTTATATATATATATTTTATAACTACACACCAATAATGAAATAAGAGGTTTTATTGAACTAGCTTAAACAAGATCCAGAGAAATGCAAAAAAATGTGAAAGCTGATAAAGGCTTTGTCTGTAGGCTTGTCGCACATATACTGAGAAGCAGAACCTCCTATACCAATCTTTTTAGGCAATGAGATTATGCTAACCATCCATCTATTGCATTATTTTCGATGGTCTAAGAACACAAGACAAAAGAATCCCAAAAAAAAAAAGAATTTGTAAATTGGATGTTAGGATCATATGATAAAGGGTTAGTTCTGCCTTGAAATATCTTACCTTCATGACCCTTTAAGTGGCAGCTCGTAATCTCCACATGTGTGTGTTGGCCAAATAATTGACCCTAGAGGAGGGTGAATAGGGTCTTGGCAAACTAAAACTTCTTCCTAACTCCTTAAGCTATCTTTTAAACAACTAATAAATATTTCAATTAAAGAACAACAATGTAATACCCAATGAAATAGTAAGATGCAAACACAACGATATGCTATCGAGGTTCAACTTCCTGCCTACGTCCTCGCCTCAAACTACCCACTTGAGGATTCAACACGATCCACTATCGCACAGTCTTCTTCATGGGTGAAGACCAAACCTTTACAATTTACAAGAGAAAACCTCACTTGACTTCTTTTTAATGAAACTTCACGCTTCAATGACAAGAATCACATCAACTCTTGATTTCGAATACAATAGATGTATGAAAGATTTACAATATGAAAATGCTCATTAAATGAGTTGGAAGATCACTTGAATGCTCACTAAGACTCTCAAAATTGGAGTTGAATAGTTCAAATTTCTCTCTTTTGATTTTTAGGGTTTTTCTCAAAGAATGAATCAATGAATGCTTGGGAGTGATTAATAATAATTAATAGGATGATAAGAGTTATGATTTTGTTCATAAATGATCTCTATTTATAGCCCAAGAGAAAATATGGTCGTTGGAGGTGCATTAAATGCATTTTGAGCTGTTTGAAAACTAGCCATTATGGGCATTAATTGCTTTATCGCTAGGAAATCAGTCGACTGATTTTTGTCCTCATTAAAAATCAGCCGACTGGTTTACAACCAATGAAATTCCAATGGCTATTAAAATCTCAAAGTCCAAATCAGTCAACTAGTTTTTATAACCAGTGAGAATTAGTCGACTGATTCTTAAAACTGTGTCTAGGAATGACACAGGGGATGAATTAGTCGGCAAATTTTCAATCCTCAGGAAAATCAGTCGACTTATACAAGCTTGGATGATATGAATGATCCAATTTGTCAACTAGCTTGTCTTTAGCAAGATTATACTCATTTGATATGATGTTTTAGGACCATATAATGATATGCATAGATGCTCTAAAGGTTCCTAAAGTCATTCTAGGTATTTGAGTTTTCAATCTTCCAATATTTGAGAAATTTTTACAAAAGTCCTAAGATCTCTCAACTAAAAATGTAAACACCTTTAACCTTCATAAGAGAGAATCTTCAATGCTCTTCAAGCTTGATCTTGGTTCATCTTCTTTGGTTTCATCTTTGTGATCTTCTTTATTAACCGAGATTGCTTCAAAGCGAGTCTTTATTTTCAAGTCAAGGATTATTGTCTTTTTGCAAGAAATGGTATGGTATTCAATTTATTAGGATATATTGTTTTATGTCTTGATTGTGGATCCATTCTATGTTTTGTGTCAATTTCATGTTTTATGCCTTGGATAGTATGCTAATGCTCTTTATAAACTGATTTTCACATAAACTTAATAGAGGCATTAATAACACAATGGTCATTTCATTATTGTGTTATCATCAAAATCATTAAAGGTTCATGTGGTTGTAACCTATAGGGCTAACAGTGTGCATATGGTAGAGGTAGGCAAGTCGTTTCTTTCCATTACTCTATCGTAAAGTATGGATACATTCCTTCTCCTATAGAAGCATTTGAGTTTCTAGGGGGTGTTGAATAGAGCAGCATTATGAAATGGAGGAAGGAGCAAGAGAATAGATGACCTTTTCTCAAAACTAAGATGGTTTGCTGGGTGTGTCTAAGAAAAAAGGTGAAAATTAAAAATAAGAAAAAATAATAAATGGAGTATAATATCAATATTGGGGTGAGGCTAGTACCATCCAAAAAGGATCACACTAAAGGATAATAAAGCAAGAAAATGAACATGTTTTGAAAGGAAACTAACTAAATCATGTCAAATATAAAAGTTCCTAAACATGAACCGAATTTATAAGAAACATGTTAATCATAACAACTTTTTGAATCTAAAAATGAAAACGCGCAGACAAAGCAACTTTCTAAATTTAGAAAAGAAAACAAATGTGCATGACAACTTACTAAATTAAAAATAAACAGGAAACTTGCTACAACTCAAAAGACATACTAATAGAAATATTACTAAAAAATAACAATGGTACCTAAAAGAGAGAACAAGTTGAAATAATAAAATATTATAAAATAAAAACATCCTAGATTAATTTTAAATAAAAATATTGAACTCGTAATGGTTTCCTACGTACCTTATAAAATATAAATTGGATTGAACTTAATTCATAATAGAAAATGGAGTATCATAATAACCTGGGTGATATACATTGTATCACTATTAGTATATCTGTCACATTCTTTGGTTGGCGACAATCACAATCTTTGATTAGCATCAATCAAAGATTTATATTAGATTTGATTGATTATGATTTCCATCTTTAGATTGATTTCACCTTTATATAAACCTTATAGGTCAATGTAATGAGGTATCCAATTATTCAATAAATTATTTTTTTTTCATGGTATTAGAGCCATCGATTCTTTGGTGACCCATTGACTCTTGTTTTCTCTTTCCGAAGGGTGGTGCCACCACCGCCCACTCAAACACACAAGCACACAAGAATACAATAATTTTTGTGTTTTATGAATTTTTAGAACATCTCACATGATTTAGGATGATAGAGACATTGGAGCATATGCTCATGCAAAACATCTACACCAACACAAGCATTCATAAATGACAACAAAAATTCAAGGAAAGAAAATACAAATCAGGCTGATAGGTACCCAATTGTACATGCCCAATTTCCAAAATAAAAAAGGCCAAAGAACACTTTGTTGTTATTTAGAATAGAGAACACTCTTCAGGCCTGAAAGAAGACTTTCACTGTTTGGAACAATGATAGACTATTTTTTGTGGAGTGCTAACACGATAGGCAAATTTAAATTATGTTCAAACTCTCACTTTAGTTGCTACACTTGTCATTGCTATCATTCAATAGGTTAAGAAAACAATTTTTTAAGGAAGAAGTTATAGTTTCAACATGTTCTAAAAGTAACAAGGAAAATTAGTGACACGTGTTGCTTCCTAAATGAGAGTTTGGAAGTTTATGGTTGAGGCTAGCATTTCTCTTTTTTTTTGTGCTCAGAGTTCTATGATATTACGTTGTTCCTAAAACTTTCAAGTGTCTAACTTGGTTTATGGATCTCAGATTTGAGTAATGTTTGGACGGTTAGAAAATTAGTAGAATCTATGGTCATATATAGTAGCTAAGTTGTCTTGGGTCAATCCTTAAAAGCAAAGTCAAACTTTGGGTTGTTCTGTCTGTATGCAATCCAAAGTCCATATTTGATTTTTGGAATCATTGGAATGGTAATCATGATTAAACTTCATAAACCAAATTTCATGAATTTTATATACAAACTAGTGGGCCACACATGTGATGCACGTGAGAGAGAGGGTAGGAGAGACTGTAGGGAAATTTTGTTAAAGGACAATTCTATCATTTCAAAATCAATCTACGTTTTCAACATGAGAATCCTCAGTATAATAGTCATTTATGTTATGATAGTAAAGATAAAGGCAATTTTGTTCAATCAATATTTATAAGTGCCCCATTTTCATCATAATAGTAGAGATAGAGAAGACATAAGTATAAACGTAATTTTATAATTCTCATTATAATTGTCACGCCCTATGATCCTACACATAATATATCTCATATTTGTGTAGATCCCGAGGCGAGATCTAGGGACAAACCCCAACAACAATGTAATTTATTCCTAATAAATATCATTTAGATATATTATCAAGCAACTAAAGTTTAAACAAACCACAAATAGTAAAATAGTTAAAACAAATTAATTAAACCTCATTACAGTTCACTCTACCTCAGATAAATGTTCAACTAAAACTCAACAAAGTCTCAACAACTAACTTTGTCCTTCCAATTCCCTAACCTCTTTAGGTGTCTCTTGAAAATTTCAATAATGGCAAGAGTGAGCTCAAACCTCAACAAATGATGAATACAACAAGCATGCAACAGTTTACAAAAGCAATTGACATTTAATATCCAAATTAAATATGCATTAATTACTGCAGTTAATTCCAATTGGTATGGTCCTCTGCCCATAGGGTTCTCCTAGAGTCTACCCCATTGGCAGTGGTTTAAGGTCATCTAATCCATCGTTAATGGACCCTTATGTCGTATTGTCACACTGAGAAGTCTCGGACTCTTGAGTTCATAAATACACCTAAGATTGTCTCACTACGAAGTCCCGGACTCCCTAATGGAATCTCTTGGAGATTACTCGTAGACTTAGACTTCTTCGAGAGTATCATACTCTTCACAGTCATCCATTGGGTAGTGGTCTTTACCATTAACAAAATATACTCGCTTTATTATGGTGTCTCATACCATCAAAATAAAGAGGAATAAGAATAAGCATACATTCAAACAATATATATAGGAAGCGAAGCAATGATAACAATGCATTAATTAAATAACTCATGCTTTTCAAGTCTACATATCAAGTTATGGAGTTTTACATAATTGTAACAAACAATATATTATTTTCAATGATCT
Source organism: Tetracentron sinense (assembly GCA_015143295.1). Classification (NCBI taxonomy): domain Eukaryota; kingdom Viridiplantae; phylum Streptophyta; class Magnoliopsida; order Trochodendrales; family Trochodendraceae; genus Tetracentron; species Tetracentron sinense. The sequence continues at coordinate 34,783,566 of CM026554.1, forward strand.
TCTTTAAAATAAATAAAACAATTTATTTTTTTATTTTATTTTTCTTTATTTTCCTTCTCTTAATTTATTTACTTATTCTTTCATAAATAATTAAACTCAATACAGTTTCACTGCCTCGTGAAATAATAAAAAACAGAGACCTTTATGGGTTTCATAATTTCTCAGAGATTCATCTCTTACCTAAAAATTATGAGACATACTTTTTTGGAAAATAGAATTTCAGAACACAATAATAAAAATATCATAAAAATTAAATTATAATGTATTGAGTGAAACACAATCTATCTGCAGTGAGAAAATTTCTGACGGTTTCGAGACCATTCACCAATAAATTCACCAAATATAAAATAAAAAACAAAATAATATGAGACCAATTGGGTTTAAATTCTATTAGATTATAGTTGGTTTAAAAATTTTAAAACAACACTTTCATGCATAAAATATTTAAAAATATTATAAAACAAGTTGAGTTTTTTAGATTCTGAAATTGCTGACAGGTTTAGCACATCTTAAACATAATTATGAAATAAATATCAAACGAATTCATTTTTATCTGAAATTTTGCAAAGAGGTGTATTTACCAATGTGCAAACTACCCACAAAATTTCATAATTGTTAGAATGCAAGAGAATATATTATGAATATGTTCCCACGACTAGTCCTAAAGTTCCAGAAATCTAATAATTTCATATTATTTCAATTTAAAATGTCTAAACCTAAAATATGATTCTAAAACTTCACATACTTCATAAAAGACTTTAAATGAATCATGATTCAAGAAGAATATATCTACTTTTAAATTAAAGAATTTACATACAAAGACCTAAATCTAAGGGGAGTATTCACTTGCCTCTATTCGAATCCCCACGAGCAATAGAGAAGACTCCTTGAGATCCGAGATGAGATCTTCGTGGCTTCAAATCTCTAGATCAAACCCCACAATTTCTAACGCTTTTACTTCAAGTTTTCTCCTCAAATCCTTTTTTTTCTACGATGTCTCCTTTTCCACAATTTAGGTTTTGTTAAAGATAATGGTTTACTAGGTTTAGTTTTATCTATTTATATTAACACCCTAATTTAGTATTTTATTAAAAGGTCCTTAGAAAGGGGTGTTTGGTTACTCATTAATTTATTTCAAGTTTATATATTATTCTTCTTTGTTTCTTTATTCACATTATTCTATTTAACCTTTAGTTAAGTAAATTATCATGGTTAACTTTAATTATGCAATTACTAACCTACCATCAATAGGATAATTGCCTAAATTACCCTTAGAATCGGAATAAAAATTTGAAGGGCATTACAATAATATTAGAAAATATATAAGTCTAAGGGTAATTTTTTCAATAGTGATTTTCCCATGTTCCTCTGGATGGGATAATGACACTGGGAATGACTTCCGCTGTTGGCCATTTTTGTCATGCACCGAGACTGACCTTAGTTAGACTATCAATTATATCTTGATGTGTCACTTCAACCCATGGGGATGCTTGTAGGTACTCTGCTTCTTCCGGAAACCATTCTATGGAGACTTCTTCTAACATGGGCTCCTTCCTGACCATGACCATATTTACGGTCTGGTTGTGATTTCATCCAAATACAAAGACTGAGGGATTATACTCAATTTCTAGTGTATCTGTATCAACATAGTTACCAGTATCCAGGGCCTTATGTTGCTCCATTTTGACCAAAGCTTCGTAAGCCGGTAGGAGAGTTCCTTTGACTTGCTCTCCTTCTTCAGGATCAAACCCTTAGCCTTTGAGGAACTTGGTAGTTGTTTTACCTAAGATAATTTTTTTCCTGTAAGGATTCGCAACCCTGCTCTTTTCATCGGTTCATGAGGAGTTTATCCTATCATATGCACCTAGGGAATTGAAGAGCATCGGCTTCTATTCTCTTCTTGACCGGCACAGTAAGACTGGAGGTAGTTTTTACCATTGTATAGTCCATCTTCCTCAAAGGGACTAGATGATCACCTTTCAGAGCTTGAAGAGGGTCAATTTGTTCAACCTCGCAAATCTGGAAGGGGTCGACTGGTTTGTCTTTCTCGAGCTTATAGGGAGATTCGACCAAAGCCAGGGTTGGTTATCCTTTTTTTCTTTGAGACTTTGGAATATATTTGAATACCCTTTTTGGAACTGCAGTTTGGGCAGGTCTATGATTGCTTTTCGAGCCACTCTTAATCTTTTGCCCTTTGGGCTTTGTTGAATGCTTCTTTGAGCATTTTTGACATAAAAACGCGCATCTGCATAATATATCTCTACATCATTGAATGGATCATCATCAGCATCGATCCTTACTTGCCTATTCCCCTTAGGATATTTGAGGCATTGGTGATAAGTGGATGATACAACTAGATGGTTATGTATCCATTGACGCCCCAACAAGGCGTTGTACGATGTATCAACATCGATTACCATAAATGTTGTAGTTTCAGCAATATCCCCAAACTTGGTTTTGAGGTTGATCATGCCCATGGGCTTTTGTTCATTTTGGTTGAAGCCTTGGATGATCGGGTTAATTTCATGAAGCCGACTTATTTGTACGCCAAGCTTGGACAACATCCTTTTTGGGAGGATATTAACGGCCGAACTTCCATCAATCATTACTCTGGAGATGCTAGTTTCATTAATTAGACCTGTAATGAACAATGACCGATTGTGTTGGAGACTCTCAGCTCGCATATCTTCTTCATCAAAAATGATTATGAAGAGGCAGGAAGTTCTTGTTTCAGGAGGTTGCGGCGACTGACTTGTAACTTCTTCAGAGAAGTTTTCTAGATTTGAGAGGGCATTAATGAAGACATTTTCCATTCAAGGGACATCTTGAGAGCATCATAGACGCTTAGCAAGGAAGGAATTTTCTTTAGATGGGTTAGAATATCGTACTTGACCCTCTAATTACTGGGAGCTGTTTGGGTTGGGACCGGTTGAGCTCTAGTCCGATTTTCATGTTGGACTGGCACAAACCTCGGTTGTAGCTTTCTTTTTTACCAGAGGTTGAGTTGATAGACTTTGATAATCGTTTGATCTATTGTTTTAGACGACTTTCCTTCCAAGAGTTGAACCATGTTCACAGAATTGAAGTTCAGCTTCCTTTCTTTGCTTTGAAAGGGCGAACGACTTCTTCTTTCACATTGCCTTGTCAGACTTCCAGGCTGGGCTGAAATTTGTTCAGATGTCAGTGAACTGTCAGCTGACCCTAAGTTTAGGAATGCTTCTTCTGCTGGAGGGTCCTTGTTTAAACCGAATGCAGTAGGTGAATCTTGATTCTCGGGCTGAGTTGAGATTTGTACCGTTCTCGTATCTGACGATGGTTTTGATTTGGGGCCTCAAGTATACTTAGCCTTTCTTAAGAGGAATTAGATTGTACTTATTCATCATTCGCCTCTCGTTCTCCTCCAGATAAAAATCCTTCAGAAAAATTTGAAAGTTATGTAAGTGTCCGTCCTGGTGTGGATGGTCTCCTTTTTGTGAGTTCGATATTTTTAGATTGATCTAGCCAATCCTGAAATATCCGATGTCTTTGAAGACTACAAAATACCACTTGTCTTGGTATGTTCAACTATGAAGGGACTTCATTTGGGACCACATCGATGACATAGCAAGAGAAGATATTGGATTCATCTCCTGAGTCTGTTGACTGGAGGTTATCATAGTACAGTCGGAGCAGAATCCCAAAGGGATGAAGTTCATTAAGGTGATTGTCATTAATGGCTTTTGTTCCAGATGAGTGTCTTGGGCGGGGTTATTTTTCTTGGCTTTCCTCACTCTTTCCCTTCTCTTCTTCTTTTCAGTCTTGGTTATGCGCTTTCCTTCTTTTCTTTGGGCTTGAGCCTGCCTTGTAGCCTGAGCTTGCCTTTTAACATCGGCATTTTAGGCCAATTGCTTTTTCTTCTTGGCTCCTTTGCTTTCAAAGAGAGTCCAATCTTTTTTATTTGACGGTTTGTAACCAGGAAGGTTACCACTTGATGATGCTTCATCTTTTTCAAATGATTTTGAAGCCACCACCGTATTGAATGTAACTGCCTGTTGGAGATCTTGACCAATGAAAATCTTTTTATTGCCCAAAAGTCTTTGAATGATGTCCTTCAGTACAAAACAATCACCTATTTTGTGGCTAATTATAGGATGATAAGGACAATATTTAGGATCATCTTTCATCTCGATCTCTTGAGGTCTCTTGCTTTCTGGGAGAGTGATGAGTTCATTGGCGAGGAGTTCTTCAAATAGATCTTCGACAATGTCTTCAGAGAATAAATATGTTTTATTCAATCTTTCTTCAATGATAATTTTATTTGGTCGATCGTGCTTATCTTGCCATTGTAGCCTTCTAGCTCTATCTTGAGCTGGTTTAGTACCAATCTTGACTGGTGCTTTACCATTGTTTGATCGACCGATTAGTCTACCCGTACTTAATGCTAGTTGCGCAGTATTTTTCGTTTCAACTACTACGATTATTGAGGATTCAAGATGATCAATGCCTCTACTTCGTCTTCTCTTTCCTATATGACTCTCTATGTCGTGTGCTTTTGTGCACAGGTCTTTAAAACCCACAAAGGTTTGGACCATGAGGGTAGTCGACAGATCATGCCTGAAGTTGTTGAAGCACATTCAGATGAGTTCCAGTTGAGTGAACTTTTGAGGACATAAGAAGGTCAAAACTCTCCATTGGCAATGAATTTTGTTACAGACTTATTGTCTCTCTATTTGGTTTCAATCAATTCTGGAACACCCACTCTTCTTTGAGTGTTGTAGAATTATTTGTTGAATTCATTCACCATCGTACTCCAATCAGGGATCGAATCCTTGGGAGGTTGGCATACCATGTGAAAGCAACACCTTCTAGGAATTGTACGAAGAGTTGGAGACAAAGAGCTCCTGTCTTGGACGTCAATCTGCACCTCGAAAGGAAATGAGACAAATGTTGCCTCGGATCTCCGGTACCATCAAACATTTTGAATGTTGGTTGAATGAAGCCTGGTGGGAATGAAACTGCATCCATGATAACTGGATAAGGCTTCACGATCATCCAGACATCATCTTCTTTTTCTTTGGCCTGCCGTATTTGATTGTGAACGGTCTCTTCAATTGCAGCAAGAAAAGACAGTGAAATTCCTCCTAAGGAGATAGCACTTGGACCCCGTTTCTCAAATGGTTGTGCCTTGATTGCTGCTATCTCCTTAGTATGAGAAACGGGGTCCAGGTGCCGATGCAGATTTGAGAGTTGGTAATTGACTAGCCCACTCTTGCATTTGAGACATCATAGCCATGATCTCATCATCCTTATACCGAAGCTGAGCCTGTAAGTCTATTGTTTGATCATTTGATGGTGGAGGTGCCGAAGTTGAAGGGTTATTCCCTTGACCTGTATTCCTGTCCAAGTTTGTCATCATAACCGATACTGGTCGTTCTGACACTGATCCCTGTAGCTGGAACAGATTCAGAAATTCTTCTTCTGTGAAGTAAGTGTCAGACATCCCGTATAGAAGATTAGGTGCATTGAAAACCATTTGAGGTATTTCTGATACTACCTCCGGTATTGCTGACTGGACCACTAGTTCGTCAGAGTCATAACTCTTGGTTGGAAGGATTCTTCCCAATTCTCTTGGAGAGGTTATCGGGGTCGGTTCTTGCTCTAATCCCTCTTGGTATCCACTGACATCAGGCTCTGAGGCTGATTGAACTAGGTCTTGGGCTTTTTCTTTGCCTTTGGCTTGATTTTTGCGATTTCTCCTCCTTCTCGGAATTGTTTGACCGAGAGCTATTGTTTCAAAAACTCTAGAAGATTTTGTCTCCTCTAAAGCGACTAAAATGATAGCGGCTAAGTTCTAAGAACGTTGCCTTTTTGAGAGATTTTGCTCGAGCGGTGTAGTGGTTCCTTGGAACAACAGAATTGTAAACTGCTCCGGATCAGGGTTATTCCTTGTACCAACCACATTTACGGACACCATTTCATAATGGGGGTACAATGTTTTGGTCTTTGGTTCTTCCCGAACACGATGAGTATAAGATGACCTTTGCTTTCTAGACCTTCTTGGCTTTGACCGGTAATTGTATGCCCTTCTTGGCGGAGCCGATGGGTGTTTCCGGTTTCTGAGATGGAGGATTTCCTCAAGAATTTTCTTCCTTAACATTTCAAAGGGAAAAGAACTTATAATCAGCACTTTGACCTGAGGGTTATACGATGCTTTGGTTCTTCTTTTTGGTTTCGCATTTGTTCGGCCCCAGAATGGACTGACATCTCTGAACGGAGGCCGTTGATATTAATGACAAACAGTTGTCGTCATTGCTACGAAGGTCGCCGGATTAATGTCTCTGAATGCATTTGGACCTAGCTTGAACAACAAGTTCATATTTGCTAGTGCTGAGTCCAAGTTTGTATTTGCATTAATAGCCGGGTGACTTTGATCACGGCTGTTAATACCCCTTGTGTAGTTCGAAGAAACTCGTAAGTTCGCACTTTCACTTCTTGGAAGAAGAATTATCTGTGGATGATGTTGAATTTATCCACAAGTCCCTCCTGCTCTTAAGAGGGGCTTGTCCGTGGACTCTTTTGTCCACAGACTCAGGTCTATTTCTAGACCTGTTCGCGGAGTTGCTTGTAACTCTGCCCGTGGGATAAGCCTGGGCTGGACCCTTGGGTATGGCTAGGCATTGGGTCTATGGACCCTGATTGGTGTCCGTGGATGGGCATTGCCCCTTGTCCGCAGAGTGGCCTTGGCCAGTTCTCCTTCTGTCCGCAAGATTAACTTACGGACTATGAACTTGGTTGTTTTTAATCAATTTTGTTGGGGAAGTTTCCGTAAAATCTTTTAGGCCAATGATCTTGTTCTTTCGCCCTAAGATAATCTGGGCATCATCTCCCCCCTATTGATAAACTTTTGAGGGGTGACTCCCAACAACCAACTTGGACTGGGGGATCTCAACAGTCCGTCTTAGGATCGACCCGTAGGGCTTTTCCTCTTTAGACCTTGACTGGCTTATGGTTTGGGCTTGAAACAAGCTTGCTCCATTAATTGACCCCGAAGGGTTAACAAATTTGAGATCCCCTTTCCGGGTTTCCGGTGACATAGGTCTACCTTTTGGGCTGACGTATCGCGAAGTGGCTTAGCCACTTTGCCTTGTGTGCACCCTCCTTGGTATCCGTGGACAGATATATTTACGAATGTGAACTTCTTTTCTGAGATGCCCACGGGCTGGTTAGCATCCTTTGGGATACCCGTGGGCTAGCGACCTGCTATTGGCGGGCAGCCTGATGTGGGCGGGCTGCCTGCCTTTTGATTTAGGCGGTTAGACTGTCTTTCCACCCCTGAGTTGATGGGTGGGTTCTGCTTCTGCTGCGGACTGGGGCGTCTTCAACAGAGGCCTGGTTTGGTGACCGCGGCCTTTTTACAGAGGTCTGACCAGTTAGTCGGACTTGCCTGGCTAGAGCTACTGCTACCTCGGCCCAGGTGAGTAGATAGGTCACCGGGATCTAGATCTGGGGCACATACACCCGCTGGTTGATGGTCAGGACGTAGACCCTACGAATGTAGACAGTCTCGATGATCTTGGTCAGCAACAACAAGAAAAGAGAGGAAATGATCACTCATCTTCTCTTTTTTTGTTCTTCTTATTTTTTTTTAATCATTTTTCAAAGATGAGAGGAGGAGAAAGTTTCACTAGGCGTGCCATTAATTTGTAAGCCCAAAATTTATCTTTGCTTAACAAATTTCCTCTATTGTTGTATGGAGTTTATTGTTTTGTGTGGGGGACTATCCTTCTAATCTTAGTAAACTCAGACTGTTAATTACCTTCCTTATTTAGGGAATGACCTCTGATTAAGAAGAAGAATTAAAGAAGAACGAGATATTGAATAAAATGTATTTATTTATTCAATGGGGTTGCACAGATCTCATGTAGGCGTTACAAGATACCTCAGAGAGGTTTTAAAATCAAAAAGAAAGAATAAGAAAGAGAGGTGGCCATATTGAGGGTTCACCTGGTATTCTCCATATATGGGAGATCCTTCTTTTTCCTTCTTAGTTGTTGTTGCTTTTCTGCTTTTCCTCTTCTTATATGTATGTAGGTATATTTTTGCATTGGGAGTTTCTTGTGAGAAACTCCCTCTTTTATATTTTTCGGAGAGTCCTCTTTGGACTCCCCATTGACTTCCTTTTTTTAGGAAATCAAAAGATGCCAACTTTCCTTAGAGAGGGTCATCTGTCCATGACAGCTCGTTTCTCTTATCTTAGAGAAACCATACGAATGGGAGTCCTTTTTGAAGGACTCCAAATTGGTTTCATTTTTTGGAAAACTTGGAAGGATCAAACTTTCTCCCCCAAAAGGAGAAAAATTCTTATCTTTACAGAAAAGGGAAGAGATAACTTCTCCTCTTGGATAGGGTGTCATATGAAACTCTCTCGTTAGAGAAAGAGAGGGGATCTCTATCTTGGGATCCCTCAAAACTGGCAAATAGTCTTTTTTTGTTAAGGATTCCTTGCCACATGGCGGTCAGATACTGGCTGCCATCTAGGAAAGGACTGACCTTGGTTAGCCCGCAAATGAAAGAGGTGAGACCATGGGTCTCACCCGCGGTCTAAGTTATGTCCAAAGCTTATTTGAGCTGCGGACTAGGGTCTGACCTTAGTCAGTCCGCAGACTAATACAGGGTGGAACCATGGGTCCAACCCTTGGTCTAAGTTAGGTCTATGACTTTTTATGATCATGACTGGCCCGCGGATGGACTCGTGGAGTCTGTCCGCAAGCTTGAATAAGGGTCTGTCCGCGAGGGCAAATCTTATCCACGTGTCAGTCTCCTAAGGACTGACACAAAGGGTGTCCACAAGACATTATTGTCCTGCTGCTAGCATTTAATGCTAGGTGGGCTGGCGGTAAGCCAACCATTTGCCAACTGGTGAGCGTGCCTTTGGCATGCGCGAAATATAACCGCTCATTCAATGGGTTGTGATCCTGTGTAGGGAGGTGCACCACGCACCCGCCTTACGGGCGGTGAGATTTCACTACCTACAAATAATCCATACGATTTCAGATCGTTGCTGCAAGAGCAAAATAGAAGACTCAAAATAGGGCCTAAAATGCATCAATTCTTAGCCAAAGCTCCATGTAGAGACCCATAACCATAAGTGTAAAGGCAAGTAAGGTTAGAACCTGACAGGTTCCAATAGCATCGAATTACCCAAAATAATGCCTGGAAATGCACCCATGTCATAATGCGCCTAGACTCAAGAACTTCCCAATAACAGCTGTGAAAAATAAATCTCTTAGGATTTCCAATCTAAATGTTTCAATGTTTAGAAAAAACCTCCCTGGTAAACCATACAAACCGAAGTACATAAGACATGTCAAACTCTTAAATGTTTAAGAATGAAAAGTGTCTTGCTTTGTCTACTATTTATAGGGGATTAGGGAGAAGGTAGACCAAGAGTTAGAAAATGTGAGGATGGTAGATGTTACAATTTAATAAATTGTAATTAAAGAATGTGGATAGAGATAAAGAAAGAAGAGACCCTTAGGCTTCATATTTTTAATAATTTAGAGGTTACAACTTAATTAGTTCCAATGAAAGAGTAGAATTAGAAGAATTAAATAATAGAAAGGGAGAAGGTGAAGGTGAACATTTAACCTATTACTTGATTAGGAAGACAAAATAATAATTAAAATGATGACATGACATATTCTTATTGGATATATTAAAGAGTAGATGCCATGTTAACAGACACGTGACATCAACCAGAAAAGAGAATAGAGGTTAATGAGATATGTCACGTGGAACCAACTCACATATAGTATTAGTATAGAAGTATAGATAGATATATGGATGAAGAATGCTAAGCATACTCTCACCCTTTTTAGATAATAAATCAGATGACATTGTGTGGGGCCCACAAATGGGCTAACTCAAAATTATTTGTTTTATTATCTAAAAAGGTGAGATTATGCTTTGCATTTCTCATATATATATATATATATATACTAGCGGGTGGCACGTGCGATGCACGTGAGAGCGAGGGGAAGGAGTTAACCACAGTTAATAGGAGTTAAAAGGGACATGTGTTAACCCGCGTGTGCGATTGAACTCTCCCCAAGTTCAATCGCGATTGACTATGATTCTATTCTTTAAATAGATAGATGTGGGTAGTTTGGGAATTAAAGTAAAACATTAAATTAAAGTTTTGCTTTATATAAGGGTAGTTTAGGAATTTTAGAAAATTCAGGCTACGGCCTACCTCTCCCATTATAATAGTAAAGATATATATATATATATATATATATATATATATATATATATATATATATATATATATATATATAAACACCTCCATGATAGTGTCCATCGGAGGGCATGCTAAACTTTTACAAACCTCATAAGCTCCAGTAAATTACATGAAAAAAAGTCTAAAGTGCAATTTATAATTTATCATGTAAACAACAAATTTCAGCAAAATTCTAGAAATGAAAGACCGGAGTTCAAAGTTCAAGAATTTCAGGTAACTTTAACAGTAATAGCTAACACACTGAATTTTCTCTACATTAGAACTGAAAATATGATTGTATCAATTCTAAACCAACTTTATAGTATCAAGTTAAAGTATCAAGATGGAGCTTTTTTGTCGTTGTTAAGAAGATATCATTTATTCACTAAGAGGGGAACAAAAAACGACTGAGGGCCTCTAGCCACAAGAATTTTCCAACACCACCAAGGTGACAAACCTTTGAGAAGGAAATCGTGGTCATTATAAAGGCTTAAGCTAAATCTAGCTTAGTTTATGGGCAAAAACATTAGAAGCCCAACATGAGTAAGTAACTAGGGAACATGGGATTCGAAGAAGCCCTAGCTTGATGTCAGTCAAAACTGCCACAATTTCTGCAGGCCCTCCCTTTTTTGGATGTAAAATGAGATCAACTAAAGCTTTGGCATCGAGTTCAAATTCCACTTTCCTCCAGCCTTCGGAGTGCGCTAGCAAGACTGCATTTCGGAATGCTACTGCTTCGACAATTACGAGGGAACCCCCTTGTAATGCTTAAATGTGGCCTCGAAGAATTGTGCCTCTTGAATCCCTCGCCATGACCCCTGTACCGACTGCTCTGGACAGCTGAGTAGCTCCATCTGAGTTGATTTTCACCCATCCTGCTTGAGGAGGTTTCCACCTATTGCTTGTGCGTTGGGTTTGTTGGTGACTGCGTGTAATGCTGTTGGGCGTTGTATGTGGAACTTGCAACCATGATAATTTAGTTCTTTTTTTTTTTCAGATACTGAAGTTTTTTTTGGAGGTAAGAGCTTCAAGATGGAAGTCATACTTGAACTATTTTTTTAAAACTTTTATTAAATGTTATGGGTAAGACCATGAATCAGAGAACTGCACACTGTCTGATTCATGGACAATGTATATCCCCCTGCATGACTTTTTTTTTATACTACAACGGTTGATGCAGGAACAACCTAAAAACACTGAATCGAAAAAACAAAAAACTGCTCCCATTCTTTCGAAAACTCAAGTAATTTTGTAGTATCCGGTGTGTGTACTATGGTTTGTACACCCCATTGTCATCAAACTCATAATTTTCATTTTTGTTCTGTGATGAAACAGGGTAGAAGAAACTCAATTGTAGTAGTGAGAAACAGGTTGGATGTGATGAATTTGACAACGCAAGTAAGCTTACATCTGTATGTCCATCAGCCATGCTGAAACCCATAATCTTGGCTCCTGATTGTGTATGGGGGGCCAGGCAGTATTTATTGCAACCCAAATCTCTGATCATACTGAAGAGTGCATTTGTTTTTCTCTGATTTGCATAAACAGATGATGATCTTCTAAGCACAATCTATTACTCTTTCCCTTAATCACAGGAAGTATAGATGTTATTAAAGGCTTTCTAACAAAGAATAACAACAGAAGTTACGAAAAACATACCAACTACTTCCGTTGACGACTTCCTCATCATCAATCCACAGTAATAACATGAGTGCAAAAAGCATAAAGAGGCCACAAATCAAATCAAGAGCAGCCTTCCCAAAATTCCTCCTTTTTAGGCAACGGCTTTGAATTCTGGTTTTATCTTCAGGGCCAACTTCACAAGACACTTTTGCATCAGCATTGGCAGGAACATCAGCTGTTGACATCCTGCACCTGCTCACCAGTCTCGGACAATTTTTTGTTGCCTTCAGCCTCATTATTCAGATCATATGAAAGAAAGTTTTTCCATCAAATTTCCTTGCTGGGTTCCATTCTAATTTGTTTGAGGCTTGGATTCTGAACCTTCTGGATTGTTTCTCAGAGTAGTCAAAGTACACATCAATTGGATCCTGAAGAGAGTGAATGAGCTTCCTTGGAGTTGTGAAGATCTTAAAGTCGTCAATGTTGAGCTGGGAGTGGGAGAGTGATCTCTGAAACAACAAATGCATTTTGGTTTGATCAGTACCACATAAAAGACATCAGATTTTTTGCTATCAGTAAGCAGGCGAAATATATATCATAAATGATACAAAAGATTATGGCAAGTAATATAGTGGAGACACAAGAGTGAATAGAGTTTACAAGTGAATAGACTCAAAACACTAAAAAAGACTATCCTAACAACACACAAGAGTGTTGTCCCTATACTGAGGCCCGGCAAACGGCGCCTATAGCACTAAAGAACCCTGTTCAAACTAAGAGGCTGCTCAAACTAAAAGACATCAGATTTTAAAGCTCAAGTTCAGTTTCCGCGTTTATTAAAGTAAAAAATGGGAGATTTAGATAAACTTTGACACTGACTTGTTCTTGAGAATACCAATACAACCTCACCCTCAAGGAAGGGTGGTATGGGAGTGCTACTCGTAAAGGGGAGGTCCTATAATTGCTCCCAAAGAGGGAACTGCCCTATGAATTTAGAAAGAGTCCTCTAGGGTGATGTGGCGGTGGCCCACACACCCATCCACTGCATTAAAATTGACATTTAAGGTAGACATATGATGTCACACAACAGGGGAAAAAAAGACTCCCAGTTTCTATGATAGAAACAACATCGAAGTTCATCTCAAAGTGTTCTTTTTTCTTTCTTTGGAATAGATGATATTGGATCAATTGTCCAATTTTAAAGTTGCTAAGGTACAGTCCATGAACTTCCATAAAGAGGACAGAGAGGTCTAAAATGCCTGAAGTCATTTAGTTACAGGAGACTTCTTTGGTTTACAGCTATATCCTAGCAAAAACATTGAAGAACTAGATATCCTTTTGTTGCAAAGTGGGTCGGAAGAGTTAGTTTTTGTGAAAGATGTAACAGTTATAGGGTGATTACCTGGTGACTGGGAGTAGTGCTTCGTGTTACTCCATTTCTAAGACTTAACTGAAGAAACCCTGAGAATACCTCTGAATGATCTCCGTTGTCGCTAAGTTCATCATCCTGTCACTAAGTTCATCATCCTCATAGCGATCAGAAAATGTATTTGACATTTTATTACCTGTAGTAACCTCCGGAAATAAACAATCCATAAGTGACACATCCACCCTGTCATTCTCATTCCTCCAAAGATTCCGATTCATGCTCCTACCACCATAATCATAGTTACACAAAACCTGCCCCATTGACACTGGCGATTCAGCCAGAAAATCCTATTCAACAAAAGAATCAAGTCTGTGATTCAAGTGATGCGGGAACGGGAGATTGATCTCTAGCACGTCATAAATTTCTCCTGCAACTATTATCTCTCGTCCTTCCAAAAATTATGACCCTGTGATTGAACCTGGGTCCTCAAATCTTGACCCTTCTTCTGCAGCTTTTTTCCTTGCAATTTGCAGTGCTTCAATAGCATCCCCACTCACATGTGGCATCTGATTGGATTGGCATTCCTCCCAACTCCTCAATCACAGTTCCAAGCTCCGAGAAAATACTCTTGGGGTCCAGGCACTTCATCCAAAAATTCACCATATGAATGGCTAACAACCGCTTTTGCAAATTTCAGTCTGCAACCTGTATCCAAGAAATCCATATCATATTAGTGATATGGCATACGACTCAACAATTAGGCTATTATGCATTACCAAAGACATAGGCCCATAGCCAAGCCCATATGAGAATTGGTCTGGGTGGTCACAATCTCATTGGACACAAACAGCCAGTTTTTAGAATCCATAAGAGCATTCAGGCAAAGAACAGCCCCAGAAGTAAGGCCGCTTGAAAACCCAAGAGGGAATCAGACAGAGGAATTCAGTGGCAGTGGATTACCTTTCTCTTCTTGTCCTCCGGAGTAGACGGGTCGATTCCAGATCTCACGATTGCTGGGAACACCTTTGAACAGGCTTGATGAAGGATCCTGCGCTTGGCAGTTAAGGTCTGGGTGGGTTTCTCTTCCAGTTCTTACTGGAGAACTGGCCTGAGATTTCTACCTATTGATGAAACTGAAACAGCAAAGAGACTTGTAAGATAATTGAGAATGTGAATCACTGAAACAGGTTGAAGAAGAAGGTGAACCAAAGATGGAGTTTCAGATAATCTCATTGATTTGTACTTTGAAGGTTTTCCTTATCTGGGTTTGTGACTACAAGAAGCAAACTAAAACTTCTCATCAAGAGACCTCAGGAGTCAGAACTTCAAACAGAAAAGAAGATTTCTTCGACGCAGAAATCAAAGATGGGGTTTAAAAAAATGGGACACAAACAGACCTGATTGATAGATGGGCGAGCTCTGTCATCTCTTTTGCTTCTCTCTATCTGGTGATATTCTTTACTTTTCCATGACTGTTTGGATGAAGAAAAAAAATTGAAAATTCAAAGAGAGATATGGGTAGGTGAGGGCTTGATCAAAACATTGGGAGGTCGAGAATCAAATCCAATTGATCAAAATGGGAAACATTCTAAGAATTGCTAGATCAGAGGTTTTAGTATTTTTATGGATCCATCATCCTTCCCTGTTTTTCCTTTTTATCGCTTAAACTTTGAGGGGTACCTTGAAAATCGAATTATTTGCCTGAATATCCCCCGCCACCCCCTTTATTTTTCGGGGGACAGTAAATACTATTTTCGAGGTGGATTGCTAATTGAAAATCCAAACAGAATAGGTAGCGTCTCAGTAGCTCAAAGATCTGTATGAGTATGACTGGAGAATGGTATTCTTTGAATTTCATATTGTTTAACTGATCAAAAACTAATTTTTTTCAAGTGATGATTAGAAGTAGCGTAGTGCAAAAGCTCATTCAGCTATATTACTTAAACACGGGCCTGACAGCCTGGGAGCTTGGCGAGCTAGACCTGTTAAGCATACTAGCTGGTTTGTAGTTTGTGCAGAGTTCAGACGTTCAAATTATTATATATGTATACCAGGTAGGTTTCTTGAGGTCAGTTCTGAAACCAACACACTTATCTGTCTGTGTTACATTGGATTAAGAGGATATCTGTCAGAAGATATAAATTTTTTTTTTTTAAAAAGTATAACTAGATATTTGTCTATAAATAATTAGCTATGAATCGATGACATATTTCTATTCATCTAGAAATTTTCTATACCTCACGGTTTAGTAATATTACAGATTTCTATATCTTGTGCTTACCAGAAATATCTTGTGCTTACCTAAAATTGTATTAGATCATATTTATAATACACTTCTATATCTTATCCCTCAATTATATAAACTCCACCAGTGAGCTGGGCTGTCGATTTTTCTGAGGTTGCCATACATAAGACCTTGTCTTTGCATTTGGCATTCAGAGGGTGCATGCCTAATGCACAGGTGCAGACTATATACAAATGAAGCATAGTAACAAAAATAAACGGCTGTGTAGACTAGAAAGAAAAGAGAAAACTGATAGTGAGATATAGAGAAAAAGTACTCACATTTTCATTGTCTTAAAAATCATGTGAATTCTAGTATTTAGTCCAGGTACCAGAGTAGTTGAAGAATAATGAGAACTTTGATTAATTCATACACCAGAGAAGTTAAGATAATATCAGAACCTGGTGAAAGACAGTAGGTTGGTTCATTTGGATCAATGGGTTGATCAGCATCAACGGGTCAGGAATACTTTTATTATGGCTGCCTGGAGGAGGCATGAGCTCAAAATCCCTATCATGCTCCCGGTAATATAAAAAAGAACATGACAACCTATGCATAAGGTGCCATTACACTTTAATTTCCAGATAGAAAACTTCTATTAATTATAAGTTATAACTACTTGAGTACTGTCTGATCATTGGGTCAACTTGCTCCACCTAGGAGATCTCATAGCCCATAAATCAGCATGATCAGATGATCCCAACCATCCGTTTGTTTTAGGATGGTCATGGAAAATGGTCCCGAAAAGGTCCATGTATTGGATAACTAGATCATCAAAACAGATTCAGTTTTGGCCCAGTGATCTGCAAGAAGGGACTTGCTTAATTGGTTGGTCCGTATAGCAGTCACGGTATTTATAATGCTATGCTAGCATCAAATTTTCCCATATTTTAAAATGTTGCAGGCATTTTGGTAATTTACAAAATACATTTGAGATGTTTCAGTAGTATAACAAACCTCTACTGGAACCAAACTGAAATCCCACAGAGGAAAGTCTCTTGCAGGCTGCAAGCAGAGCAACAGACTTATTAGGTGCCAGGGGTTATGGTACATGGCGCTTATCAAATCCATTAAATGGTTTATAATTGTTTGAAAATCCAAAACTGATGGTGGTAGGAAACAAAAGTGAAATTGTATAATCAAAATTTATTTTAATTTTGGTGGGTAAGCTGGACTCAAACACAACTTCTTGGTTGTATTGGAGTATGCCAAGTTGCCAACCAATAGCGCTACAGCTCCAGCCTGAAAATCCAGGTTACAATAATCATACCTTATTTTAGATCTTCTGCAAAGTTGTTCAAATCTTCATTGAGTTGTTTGACATGGCTATCTATCTGAAAGGAAGTACAAAGATGATAGTTTACAAGCTAAAATTCTCAAAACATTATCATGAAACGTGGACTTTGACAAAGATTTGAGGCCATTTCTCTCAAACACCAAGACAATCACTTAGTATATCATCAAGTGTATCTCATATAGTTTATGAATAAGTTACACTGGTACTATGGTCACAAAAAGCTCCAAATATGGCCTCAAGACATTGAATAAATAGGAACTTAGCAAAGAAAATAAGATATATGTACAGCTGTCACAAACCACATTCTTATAGCAGAGGACTTTTGGAAACAAATAGGGAAATGATTATGTTTCCTTTAGGGGTCCGTTCTTTTGCTAAGATTTGTAAAGTTTGGCACTTTGTAAGTTTTGTCATTTGACAATATGCATTTTTTAAGAACCAGATGTATTGTGCTTTTCATCTCTTGGGTTGCAATTCCTAAGCAAAATGAATGATTCTACTCTCATAAAAAATGATAAGACTTGAAATCTCATGATGGTAAGAATTTATTTGTTAGAAACATTGACAAAGTGACTCAAAATTCCCAACAACTAACATGATAAAGCGCAACGTGAAGCTTTATAAGTCTCAAGAAAAGAATGGACCCTAGTAGGAAACACACATAATTCCCAAAAACGTAGCATGGTAACCTCACCATGATACGAAATGCATTTTATATGAATTGACCCAACTGGATACTTTTGAGCATCAACTTTACCTTTTTTTGGTCGAATTCCCTCAACCTTCCCCTTATTTTTTACACCATCCACAAGAATTGAACGGCAAAGATGGTTACAATTGTCCAGATGGGTCAATACTTGGCATGGCCCCGTAGCCTACTAATAAAATTACTAGCAGCTGAATACTGTTAATGTGGTCATAATACCTGGATGCATAGAAGAAAACTGCAAGGGCTTTAAATACTAAACAAAATTACTTAATCGAACCATCAAACTCTTCACCAGATTTACTATGATGGCAGGAATTGTTTTGCTTAGGTTTCAATACATATTGTTGTGTTTGCTTGTAACTTTTCTTGCCTAGTAATGAAGGAAATTGCAAACCATTTTATAGTTTGTGGAAAGTAGCTATCATATCGACACAAGGTGTAAGTTATGGCTATCTTGGAAGACTGAAATTTGATGTATTGATACAGATATTCGACGATATTCTTGCATATATTTATAATTTCATATAAGATAAATATAATATTTACCAAATAAAACAAGTAGAACTAAGTTACTTATATAAAAAGTAATATACAAGAAAATGACATAGTAATTTGGATTGGATCTCGATGAAACAATACATCAATGAGAGGTTAGTTCAAAAAGTTTGGTGAATTCTTTTGGAGTGGCCAAATAAGGCTTATTGGATCTTATTATAAAGTGTCAACATTAACATTTAAAACTTGACCAGAATTCTTTTACTAGTTTATATATATAGTGCACCGACACGCCTTCATAGACGTTTTTCGATCAAAAGGCCGAGAGCTAACTATCGAAACTTTGGGTCATCCGGGCACATACTTCGTGAAAAGGTTCATGCATGTTTTTTGCCGGGGGCAACAAGATCAAGTTGGTAAGGATCAAAGTATCATTTCATTTCTCTATTGATCTCTATGATCATCGCTCATAGAGGGGCCCCCTTTACCATTTGGTATAAGTGGGTTATTCTAATTTGTACAAACATGATAGAGGGGAGGCATAGTTGTCAAGGCGACCAGGCGACATCCCCATGGACACTTGAGGCGGTAGCTTGAGGCGCCGCCTGATGAACTTTTTGTTGAAGAAATTCCCCATAATATTAGATCTATGCATAATGCATTTTCTTTTATAAGATGCCCTACATTCATATAAATTACACCATTGTCAAGATGCACTTTGATAAAACCATTGTCAAAGACAATTCTAACAATAATAAAAGGGAATTTCAAGTGTTGGAAAAAAAATAGAATAAAAATTAAGTCTACAATGACTGCTGAAAGAGGGAGAGAGGGATTGTGAGAGATAAAAAAATAGAAAGCCCAACAATTAAGAGAGAGAGAGAGAAAGGAGGGGAGAGGATGAAGAATATAAAACTGAATAAAAAGTAGAAAAATAGTCCGATAGTTAAATGTAACGCGAAATAAGGGAGAAATAGCAGGGGGGATCAATCTATTCATTGCCTCAGAAGATCACACAGAAGAGTAATAATAGGTTACATAAGAAAATAAAGAGAATCCCATAAGTAGGAAGCTAGAGCCCTATATCAAGCAACTATTAAAAAGGAGAGTCATATAAAGGAACTTCTAATCGTGGTCAACAATGTACACCCACGATAGAAACAAATCTCCTCTCTTCTCTCCAACACTCCTCCTCAAGTTGGTGCAAAAATATCCCACGAGCCCAACTTAAACAAATATCTTGGAACTTGATAGTTGGTAAACCTTTAGTAAAGATGTCAACCAATTGTTGATTATTGCCAACATAGGGAGTACAAATAATGTAGACTTGTACGTTTTCTTAAACAAAGTGACAGTCTACCTCAATGTGTCTCGTTCGTTCATGAAACACCGGGTTTGAGACAATATGAACCGCGACCTGATTATCACAAAACATTTTTGCCGGGTAAGACGAACCAAATCTCAAATCTTGCAATAAGGCGCAAAGCCAAAAAATGGCATCTTTCTTAACCAACGAAAATGTGTTAGATTTACTTCAAAAAACATGCAAAATGAGTGTGAAACCAGCTAACACTCCTACTGAGAGTGGAGGTAAACATGATTTGGATATTGGTGAATCACTGACTGATATTGGTCAGTTTCAAAGATAAGTTGGTAGACTAATCTATCTCACAATTACTCACCCTGATATCTCCTATGCAGTGAACTTGATTAGTCGATTTATGCATGCTCCAACAATTAACCACATGAATGTTGATAATAGAATATTACATTATTTGAAAAGTCTACCTGGAAGACGTATATGGATGCGAAAGAATGGACACAGTTGTATAACTGCCTATACTAACGCTGATTGGGCAGGATGCTCAATTGATCGAAGATCTACAATAGGGTATTGTCCCTTTGTGGGCAGTAATTTAGTGACTTGGAAAAGTAAGAAATAGAATGTCGTTGCCCGTTCACTGTTCAAGTGCTGAAGCTCTGAATATAGAGCAATGGCATCCACCACCAGTAAAATTATTTTGTTCCATGCCTTATTCCAAGATTTGAGATTTGGTTCGTCTCACTCAACAAAAATGTTTTGTGATTATCAAGCCGCGGTTCATACTGCTTCAAACCCAATGTTTCATGGACGAACGAAACACATTGAGGTAGACTATCACTTTGTTCAAGAAAACATACAAGCCAGCTTTATTTGTATTTCCTATGTTCGCAGTAATCAACAATTGGCTAACATCTTTACTAAATGTTTACCAACGACCAAGTTCCAAGATATTTTGTTCAAGTTGAGCTTGTATATTTTCGCACCAACTTGAAGGGGAGTGTTGGAGAGAAGAGAGGAGATTTGTTTCTATTGCGGGTGTATATTGTTGACAACGATTAGAAGTTCCTTCATAAAGGGCTCTCTTTTTTAGTAGTTGTTTGATATAGGGCTCTAGCTAAAATGGTTCAAGATTCCAGCATCCTTTATATGGGACTCTCTATTTTGGTAGTTGCTTGATATAGGGCTCTAGCATAAATGGTTCAAGATTCCAGCACATTTTCAGCTGAGCTTCTGAGGCTTCTAAACACCATGAGAGAACTCGATGAGAGATTCCAAGGTAGGATTTTTATTCACCAATTACCTTCTTTGGCAATACCCAGACAGTGATGTATTCAGTTTTCAATTTTTTTGAGTTACAAAAAGGATCACCCAAACCAACCGAGTTCTTGTTCAAGAATGACAATGGAGAAGGGCCTTAATCCTTAGACAATTAGCTTTCATGACCACCTTCTTCTTTAGCTCGTCCATAGACGCCTTAAACTTTTCAACTTCATGCAGTCCAAGATCATCAATGGGTGCATCCCACCAAAACCACCCTTGTCCCCCTCTTCATAGTTGTTCCAGTGCCTCTCCTCGCTTCTTCTCATCTTCCAATTGGTGAAGGAACTCCATGTACTGTTTGTTGGCCTCACGAATACTAGCACTCCTATGAGTGTTGACAAGTGGGTACTACCAACATCGGGAGGGGAGTTTCAAGTGAGGAAGCGATGAATGACAGAGTCAACGTTAACATTATCATAAATAGAGGAGATGTCTATAATTTTATAGAAGTATTTATAATAAAGCGGGAAAAAGAATTCAATTTACTTTGTCAAATTATATTTTAATTAGAAATTTTGGCTGAATGAAAATTCGAGACTTTAAATCAGCAAAAATATCGCTTAAATTTTGGAAATTTTCTTTTCGGTTCTAAGGGGGAATGAAATCCATACAATTTCGATCTCTTCTAACTTGCTTACAAGTTACAACCTACATTAATTGTAATGGTACTACCAGCAATGTATTGCTGAGACCTGAAACCTGCACCCATAGTTGTAGGGGTAAGGTACATAACTGTGATGATATTCCATAAATGGAACTGCATCAATGAAGGTTAGGCTATGAAATTCATCATATAAAAAGGAAGAACAAAAGCATCTATATTGAACCCTCCCTCGACGCAGAGAAGAGAATTTCAGAAAGGCCCATATCCAAAATCAAAACCATGAGGAACAGTAGAATCATTAGCCTCATTTGTTTGAGTAGCACAAGGATCACCCAAACCAACCGAGTTCTCGTTGAAGAATGACGATGGAGAAAAGGCCTTGATCCTTAGATAATCAGCTTTCATGACCACCTTCTTCTTTAGCTCTTCCATGGACGCCTTTAACTTTTCAACCTCATGAAGTCCAAGATCATCGATGGGTGCATCCAATTCCCACTAGAACTGGCCTTGGCCCCCTCTCCTCAATTGTTCAAGTCTCTCCTCGCTTATTCTCAACTTCCAGTTGGCTAAGGACCTCCATGTATTGTCAGTTGTCTCACACCGCATCCCTATGAGTGTTCACAAGTGGGTACATAGTACGTACCAACATCGGATGGGGAGTTTCGAGTGAGGAAGAGGTCAACGATGGAGTCCACACATAGGTGGCCGCAGGAGAAGACCCTGCCAGCAGGGGAGAAGACAATTGCAACGACATCGTCAACACATAAGATGCAAAGCTCACTAGTCTCCTTAAATTCTCTCATCTTGTTTTGGCTAAGAATTGGAAGGAGAGATCGACCTTGGTCTCATTCTCCATGAAGTCCAAATCTCATTAGTTGTGATTCTTGCTCCTTTTTTTTAATCTATTGTTGGCTTGGAGACGAGTGACGTCTTTATAAGGATTTTTTATCTCATAAAGTCTACACTAATCGATTGTGTCTCTCGTCTTGTTTGAGGCGACTAGGATCCTTCTTTAGTCCAATTCATAATGCATCACTCATAAACCTCCCCCAGTCAAACTTTTTTTAAGCCAGTTTATCAAATTGAAAATTCAAGGGAACCTTGAAAGCATAGGTAACTGACTTTTGGACGCATGGATTGAGGTGCCTAATTCCTACCATAATAGATAATCAAACCTCTCTTCATAGAATTTTATTTAGTTTTGGAGATCCAGAGTACTTTTATTTTAATTTTAACTTATGGTGACAATCACACCGTAAGCACTGTTATTTTAATTTTAACTTACGGTGACAATCACACCGTAACCTATTTTTGGTGGCGACTCCAAATACCGGATCTTGTGTACTAGTGTAGGAAAGACTTCTTTGGCCTCCCTCTCTCTCTCTCTCTCTCTCTCTCTCTTCTGAAGGTCGCTATATTACTTTGATGAAAAATAAAATTCCAAATAGATGATCAAAGGATTTGGATTTGGATTTGGATTTGGATTTGGATTTGGATTTGGATTCATGGCTGAGTGCTTTATATTTTTGAAAATGATTTGAAAATAAATTTCTTCTCTTGGAACCAGTTTAATCAGATAATCCCACCCAAATATCAGATCTTTCACTATAATCCCAACCAAATATCAGATCTTTCACCAAACTTTTATTTAAGTGTTTGTACTAAAGTGACAGAGCAAATGGCTATGAAGTTATGATTATGTGATTGAGTCAATATTGTTAAGTATGTTACAACTTCCAACTAAGGGGAAATATCAAATGGAATTGATAAAAGTTACTTCTTACCCCCCTCCCTCCTTTGAAATTCAAATCGTAGCTTATCCTTACTGTCATGGAACTTCAAAGTTCCAACTATCGCAATCACGCCCTGTCACCCTATCACAAAGCCAACAAATCTAATAAGATTTTTAAAATTGTATTTCACAAAATTATTAGAAGAAAGTGACTTTTTTTTAACTGATTTCATTCACATCTTACTGTGTGTGGGCAAATGTCTAAGGAGTGGTGTGTGTATTGGGTGTGGTGGGGTGGTTTGGATGGGGAAGGTGTGCCTGATGGTAAATTCAACCAAAGAACAAATAAAAAGTTACCTTTAAGAGATGAGATACGTCTATACTCATCTTCCTACCTTCCTTGAAAGAAGATGTCCCAAACAGGAGAACCATTAACTTCTATAGAATAAGAAAAGCACACTAATTGTAAGGAAACTCAAAAGTTGAAGGGTACTAACAGTTCATAAAAAAAAAATCACAATTTTAGCATTGCCTGCACTGCCTGTATATTGCCTACATGTAAAAGAGGTATATAGCAACCAAGAGCAAAAAGGATACCACATCAAGGACTGAACAACCACGCTTTCTACTGGAACTGTAAGAACTTCCACAGAGTATCCAGTTTTCCGTAAGTACAGATATTTTTCAAAAGAACAGGAAAGACAAAATTTAACTTACTAAGGGATCTACACCAGATCGACCCTGATCTGCTCGAATCACGCAACATGCAGTTTTCTTGGGGTGCTTTAAATTATATTTTAAGTCTAACATAATCATCCTTTGATGAGGGGTAAAACAAAAGAATCAAAAAGACTATAAAACACACAACAAAATTCAATAAAGAAGATACACATTGTACAAGATGTAAATTCATGATTAATCTTGATTAAAATTGTACAGACCTCTTCCATACAAACACCTCTTCTTTTCATTTCTATATTTTTTCCCTAACATGTACATTAAACAGTAATATACTTACTTTACTTGAAGAATAGTTCGGTTTTATCTTTACCAAGATTCCAATGATCCTCCACCTTCCCCATGAGCAACAGATGAAGCCTTCACTGTCCAAAATTGCTCATCCTCACCCAAACCCAACAATTCACCACTCTCATCATCTTCACCACCAAAATCTTCCCACTCGTCCTCCAACAAATTCTCAAAACCATCATCATCATCATCATCTTCTTCAACTTCTACTTCATCATCATCATCAATAATAGCACCATTCTTTCTCCTTTCTCTCCTCATCCTCTTCCCTTCCCTGACTAAGTCCATCAACCTCTCCTTCGCTACCAAGAGCTCATCCTTCTCCAACAACCCACCCTTATCGTCATACCCCTCCGTCAAGAACACCGAATCCCTCTGCCCCTTCACACTCACATAAAACAATTCCGGGTGCCTCACCAGCATTGCCCTCACCTTGTTCGACAACCCGAACTCCTTCCTGAAATGCGTCAAGTGATCTACAAGCGTCCGCTTCTCCACCGTCATCCCCAACACCTCCCTCACCACCCCACAAGCCCTCTTCTCTGCCTCAACCGACTCCGACGCCAATTCTCCAACCGGGGTATCATAAGGCGACACCTCCGGCAATTCCCCAAACTTCATCAAAAACTCCTGATGCCGACGCTTCAAATTCAACCCCTTCCGGAGTCTCAACCGCTTGAATTTCAAAGGCCTATCCACAATTAACCCCGGCGGTCGAAATTCAGGAGCGGGGATCGGAACAGCGAGCCGGGGGTCCCATGAAACGAGCTCGAGGGCCCGCCCATAAGAGGTATCAACGGTTTTGAACCGATCTGAATGGTCATTGCAGAGGCGAGAGCGGAAATTAGGGGGGAGGCCGAGGTCAGGGCCGAGGTGAACGAGTTTCGATAGGAGGAGACGGCGGTGAGAGGAGAGCATGAGAAGCTTCTGGAGTTTGGAGGCCAATGTGGCGGAAATGGCGGATTTGAAATGGGATTCTTGGGTGGCTAGGGCAGCAGCAGCAGGGGTGAGACGGACGCAGAGCTGGGAGTTGTTTGTGGTGAGTGCTGATGGGGGGGTTGGGATTGTGAAGAGTTCGAAGATGGAAGGGTAACGGTGGATCATGGAGAGGAGGGAGCGAGGGTTTGGGAGGGAGAGGTAAGAGCGGCACTTGGAGAGGATGTGGAGATGAATGTAGTGTTTTGGTTTAGAGAGGAGTAGGGTTTTGAGCTTTTGGACAAACCGGATTTTGTTCTGCTTCACTACATGTCTGTCTAGTGATGGGTTGCGAATGATTTTTAGGGATGAAGATGAGATTGTGAGGTTTTTGGGGTTTTTGATGTCTTTGTTAATGGTTTTGAGATGGAGGGGTTTGAGGGTTGGAGGGAGGAAGTTGGAGGTGAGGATGGTGATGGGGTTGCTGTGTTTTGGAGACAAAACTTCCATTTGTCTCCTCTGGAATTACAAGCTTAATGGTGAGAATGGGGGAGGGGTGATGAGGGCTTTTGAGGTTAGGATATAGCATATCAGTTGCTAGGTTTATCCTGATATGCAAATAAGTATGTTATGTATAATAACTTTGCAAATTAACTCACCATTTCTCAACATAACCTAAGTCTTTAAGTGTTGGACTTTGGTTAAATACTGTTTAGTAAAATGACTATTGTGCCCTTAGGATATTCATAACCTCACAAAGCCCCTTTAAGTGCCCTTGGACTATAGTTAACAAGTTTTAACATCTGTGGTTAACTTTTTTTTATTTAAATAATTAGGGTTAGATGATTTAACCCTAGGGGTTAGTGAATCTTAACCATAGTTAAAAGATGACTTTAAGATATTTCATAACCTCACAAAAGCCCCTTTAACCGTCCTTGAATTATGGTTAACAAGTTTTAACCCCTGTGTCAACTTTGTTTTATTTTTTTTCTTCTAAAAAATAAGGTTAGATGCTTTAACTCTAAGAGTTAGTGAATCTTAACCACAGTTAAAGGACACCTTTAAAATATTTTATAACCTCACAAGGCCCCTTTAATTGCCCTTCAACTATGAGTAACAAGTTTAAGTCCATGTAGTTCATTCCTTTTTTCTTTTTTTGTAAAATCAAGGTTAAATGCTTTAACCATAAGGGTTAATGAATCTTAACTACTAGTTAAAAAAATTACAGATATAAAAATTAAAAAAAAAACCCTTATGTAATTTGTATTTTGGCATAAAAGTTTTGATTATTTACATTAAACTTGTAATCACTTAAACAACACTAAAATAAAATAAAAAAGTAAACAGGGATCTGCTTGTTTACATGAAAATATTTTATATTTACATAGTTACATCCACTTCACAATCAAATAAAATTACAATCATTTCCTTTTTCTCTTGATGCAGGGTCTTCGATGATTTAACTATCTCCTCATATTCTTATATTGATTCAGTCATGTAAAAACATTGAGCTCGTCAATTGCAAATAAAAATAAGTTTAAAAATTAAATTAAATTATAATTATTTATCAAAGTTAATGTACATTTATAAGGTTTTCAGATTTCTAAAACATAACATGGATAATCATTTTAAAAAAAATGATTTATATATCCCCTTTACTTGACAAAGAGAATAAAATGTAGTTAAAAATTTTTAGAATAAAGAGAAATATTAAGAAGAAATTACAGACAACGCATGTCTCTTAACATGGTTCTCATATTTGATAATCTATATGCTTGCATCCAGTAATATAATGAATTTTAAATGTGTATTTATGTTTAAGTATTGAATCTTTAAAGTTTCATCTTAAATTTTCAATGTTTTCTTAAAATTTCTTAAACTATTTTAATTTTTATATAACTCTATTAGTCTTCCTTAAACTTACTCAAAACGAGTCAACTTCCTTAACGGCCAAAGTTTATACTGAAGTCGAAGTTTTATACCTTGACCATATGCACATCACCGTATGTAACCACGTAAGAGAAAAATATAGTGCCCCATTATTGCTATCATGAAAAGAAGAAAGTACACATAACAAGAATGGACAAGAGGTGAAGGGTCTCACCTGTTTGATACCAACAATTTCCAAAACCTTTCATTGAACATCCCACTTGTAAATTCTCAAACTCTCTCCACCAATATGATAAAACCACAAAGAACTAAATTAGAAGTTCCCCTTTGAAGTTGAACCACAAACTGGAGCTTCCAAATTACGTAACCAGAAATATCAATGAGAATAATAGTTAAAAACTTCAACTCCATTGTAGACCATGCCAAGGTCTGAGCCAAGATTCTCTTCCCGGGGGGCTAACAATGGGGGTTTGGGGGCATAGTCCCCGAATTTTTTTTGTGAAAACCAAGTTCATCGGCCATCACGTCTGTTTGTGTCCATTTGTAAAGAATATATATTTTCTCTAAAGTTTTGGGGGGCTAAAGCCTTCGGCTCCGCCCTTTTCCCAGACTATGCCCTATTAATACTATAGGATTTTTAATTCAAAATTTCAGAGAGGGCTTCAGCCCCCGGCCCCATGTGACTCTGCCCCTAATCATAACCTCATCCATAATAAAATCTGATTACAACCCTTCAAACATAAAATAAAGGTCTAATAAACTGAAATCAATAATGTGGGAACTGATCCAAATCTCTCTCCTCTTCGGGATAGTCACCTTCTGGTTCATCTATGTATTTTTCCCCTATCTGAGGCTCAACCGCTGCAATATCAAGTCCTGAACTTGTCAATAATAAAAATTCGGTTGAGCAACAAAACGCTCAGCGAATATAAAACTTTAATTAACAATATCATAAACATTAATGTACTACATTAATCATAATCTAACATAACAAGCATACATACATAAATCAGAGTGCGGAAATGTCTTTTCTTTACAAATCTTACTTGTGTTTACTTTTCTCGTGAGTGACATCAACTTACATCCATTGTGCAATAGCTTAAAATAGCTCATCACCATATATGTGAAGAAGTTACTATATATATTCTTACCGAGGTACCAATCCTTAGTTGTTTTTTCGATGTGCAGAGACTTACTTATGATTCACTTACTTTGGCACTCATGTCATGATTTTAGATTAGTGGTACTCAGGCAGTACAAAACTCAATCATGCAATCATACTTGTATTCTTACTTATGATCGTGATCTTTCCATAATTGTGCATATATCATCATAGTGAGTAAAAAGTGATAAACACTCAGTTAAATTACACCCAAGATTATTATTCAAGAGCCATCAAAAATTTATCATAGCAACCCATATCACTGTGATAAAAATACGAAGCAACAAAACCATAATTCAAGGCTCGTTTACCCGAACATATATCACAACATGCGAATCGTACATTAAAATCATGGCATATCATATATCTCATTCATAAAGCGTACATGCAAAACATAAATTGAATATGCGAATCATGGTTCTTATTGAAAACATCAAGTTATCACAAATCATTCATTACAATAATCATATTTCAATTTCACACATTCAATTCCATAAAATTAATTGACCTAAAAACCCTAATTGCACAAAATATCATAATCTTACATCAAGCCATAAGTCAATCAATCAACCCCGAAGTACATCATTTCCTCCATATTCAATCATATATACATAAATCATAATCAAAATCTCATTTTACATTAATCATTCATGGTAAAACTTGCATAAGAGGAGTTCATATGAAGAAAATCATGCTTAAATCATGTTATTACTTCAAACTTATTTTGGTATTCCTTATTAGCATTAATGATTATGCTAAGGTGAGACAGTTTCAACCATATAAATCCAACCATAATCATTCATGATTATGCTTAATCATGTAGGTGAGTTTCTCAACTTCGTATTCTCCGAACACTATTATTTGAAAAAATGATTATTTGATCATGAATTTCTACACAATCAATTTTATCAGAATTGATTATTGGCTAAAAAAATCCAATCCAATCGCCACCTAATTAGCTATTGTAGTTATGGCTTAGCTTGAAATGAACTCATTTTTTCAACCATATAAATAAAAACTACTCTTATTTTACGATGGCCGCGAACAATCTGCATGCACAAGTAGACAGTTTGGAAATTAAGACACAAGGAACGAGATGGTCAATCGGTAGGGGTTCTCAACAGCGTTGGGTAATGTTAGCATTGATGTAGCAGAGGGTATTGGACGCTATTGGCAATAGGGCTTCGGGTTGAGGATAGTATCAATTGATGGAAGAGTACTAGCCCCATACGCACACTTCCAAACTCTCACCGTGGTGGTGACACTTGTCATTGCTAGCCCTTCAACAAGTCACAATTTTTTTTCAATTGAGTTACGATTTCAAATCTAAAGGTAACAGGGAAAAATAGGACACCACTACAGTGAGTAAGTTAAAGATCAAATTAGGGCGTATTTATTTTTTAGGACGGGTCACAAGGAGCGCTTAATTTAAAGGCTTAATATCATTTAATGATTAATTTTAACAGTTTAACCTAATCTGAGAACATATATTTTTTTGTGTCTTAACACTTACTTTAAGGTCTTAATAGGTCTAGCCCGTTAAGCTTCTAAATACATGCTTAATTAAGTAGTTTAATGACTTTTTGCTTTAACCTCTTTTTATTTATTAAGTGCTTTAAAATTTTACTTAAAATTCAAAAATATCCATTCTAGTTTTAAAATTGCTTAATCTCTACCAAAGAGTGACAATGAGATGGTCCCAATACTCTTTGGGATTAGCAACACAAATCCTGTATCCCCATTCTACTCTGTTAAAAGCCATGACTTGTAATATATTAAAATCCTGTTTCATAATCAATCATATTTTTTTGATAGATTTCCTTCCAAAAAAAATTATTTTCTTATAGATTATTTTATCATCAAGCATACAGAATAGTGATTCATTCTAAACTTCACATCCATACTGCGTAGTTCAGATTCCGTCCAGTTTCAGTATGTGAAATCACCACAGTTTCAAATTGCAGAATTATCAACTACAACAATCAATAAAATCAACATAACAAAAAGCTATATACATCCAAGAGCTTCAATTTATTGCAGAACACTATCAAATTGTCAGAAAGTCACAACAATTTTAATATCATGTTGAACCATCAACAAAATGAAGAGTAATTAATTATAGTTTTTTTTAAGTGGGAAATTTTTGAGATTGCACAAGAATATGTACAATAAATGAAGTGGCAATTTCAGAATTTTTCTAAGATATCACTAAGAAGATTTCTTGCATTTGTACTTGGCAGCACAGAAGACATAAACCAGCTGGTTTAAGAAGCTGAGACTGGCCAGGAGCCAGAAGAAGTAATCAAGATGACCGTCATTCAAATTATCGGGTATCCACCCTGGCTTTCCACCTCTGGTAGTTATGGAAGTCACGATGGTCAGAATAAAAGAGCTTAGGTAATTTCCCAATGCAATCGTGAGAAGTGCAAAATGCACTGCATAGACTCCGCATGGCATCGGGTGATTGGTCGTAGAAGAACTCGAGCTGCCCAATGAAGGTAAATATCTCTCAAGCCCCCACCAAAAAATATTGAGGTATCTGCCACAAGATACTGATGGGTACCGCTACATCCTTGTCAACCAAATCAAGGGATTTTGCAACCTCCAACCACTTGATCTCTACCAAAGCAGCGACTACCATGGATAGTATAGATATAAAGAGGCCGATGCCCATACGTTGCAACTCCGAGAAGCCTCTCTCCTTACCTGTGAACTTCCTTGCAATCGGTACAAGGAACCTATCATAGAGAGGGACCTACACAATGACACTAATTACATCGAAAGTTGATAGAGACGCTGGAGGAATGGTGAAGGAACCAATAGTGGTGTCCATAACCATCCCCTGTTCCAGGATCATGGTAGGCATTTGGGCATAGACAGCCGAGAAGACTATGCCAGTAGCCCAGATAGGAAACATGCGGATCAGTATCTTCAGTTCCTCCACCTGTGTAACGGTGCAGAGCCTCCACTGGTTGGAAAAGTCCCCACTTTTAACTTCAAGATCCGACACCACAGCAGCTTTGTCAAGGCACCTGCAGGAGACGGAAACTGTGAACATTATACGGGCAATGTATATGCCATGCATAGATTCCAATTGAGAAAGTATGCCTACATCTCCGTACAAGTATAATGAAGCAATAAAGCTGATTAAGAAAAGGGACATAAATTTAAGAAATCATCAGTAAAAGGTTAGATGAGAGTTTCCTTCTTTTGTCTCTTCTGGCAGCTTAGGTTTGCAATCTCTGTCTAATTGTTGAAGGTTCTTAGAATCTAGATATTTGTTTTTCTCATGGTTCAAAAGCCCCAAAACTCGACTCGACTCGACTCGACTCAATATTTAGCCGGGTCGAGTAACTTGGAAAACTCAAAAAAAGAACTCGACTCGGTCCAACTCAGAATATATATGTAATAACTTGAAAAACATAGGTTAAAAGAACTCAAAGTATGCTAGTTTTACAGCCTCAAACCTATAAACTAGGTTTAACAGAACCCATAGTAGGTTGTCTTTGTAGAGACCCAAAAAAATTAACTCGACCGAGTTACTCGAGTGACTTGCTGAGTTTTTGAACTATGGTTTTTCTAATGATTCCTTTACCAAAGTTTCTAATAAACTAATAGCTTAGAACTGGTATTTCTCCAACTAGCATACATGGATGTGTTTTATCTGTGTTCAATAACATAACAAACAAAATGAATCGCTAACTCCTCCCAGTAACAAAAAAATTTGTTCAGGAATTCTCTGATTTTCTTAATGATTTCAATTAATCCGTTTGTTTCGATGTAAAATAGGGGGAAACAAATGAAAGTCATGGAAAATGTCAATTATCCTACAGAAAATACACGCAAAAATGATATTTTCCATGGAATTCTTTTGTTTTTCCCTATTTTACATCAAAACAAACGGAGCATAAGTCATAACTTACACCATATAGAATGTATATGGAAAACAGGAAAATAAATTTCAAGTTATCCTAATAAGAGATGTAGCATGTGTTGACAACAGCATAATATATAACAATGAAGTGCCATCCTCACATGATTACATAAGCCAGCAACCTTACCATTCGAGAAAAATGTAGGATAATTAAGTATGCAGCAAGTCAATAAGATATATATATATATATTTTTGTTCGATATTGGGCTGATAGACAAAAAGATAGTAAAAAATAAAAGGATCTGAATTAGTGGAAAATTACTTGAGTTCATCACTGTGCTCCAGTTTTCGGCTTCCTTCAATTGCAGAGGACTTGTCTGGCAGTTCATACAGGAGAGTGCTGTCATGAGGGACCTCCACATTCCACTTGCGGAAAGATGCAACCAAAACCTGGAACATTCTTTTAAGAGCACTCCCTCCTGGTTTCTGAAATCTATAAAGTGGAGTGCCTGAAAAGAAACTTGCAATTGCAATTCCCATAAACAGAGTGGGAATGCCAAATCCTAGGCCCCACCCGGCATTATCTTGGATCCACACAAGTAAACTACTGGATATGAGAGAACCAATTGAAGAAAGATCCCTTCTTTACCCTTTCTCCTGGATCAGTATCATCAAACTGATCTGCCCCAAAGGAGGATACACAAGGTTTGATCCCACCAGTCCCCAGAGCTATGAGATAGAGACCGACAAAGAATACTGCATACTGAGCAGGAGTTGCAGGTGGGCAGCTGGACTCCACACAGGCAGAAGGCTTAAAAGCAGGAACTGATGCTGAGAGGGTTAATGTACCCATTCCCTATACAAAAGTAAGATAATATGCTGATTCAGTAGTTGAGGAAACCATGCAGGAGAGTCACAGACAGAAGCAAATAGAGCATATAAAGAGAAGATATATTATATGCTGAACCAAGATATCAAGCATCCTCAATCAACCATGCTAAGCTTGCCTAACTATTGCCACCGACACATTCAACTGGCGACCCACCTCATGAATGGGGGATAACCTAAACTAATTTTACTGGTTGTTTCTAGCAGCACAATGGAGGTACTATTTTACTGGCCATTATCCTTATTTGCTTTCAACCATCCAAGTTTTCACCTAAATTGTTAGGCTAAGATCCTCCTGTAAGTTGATGGAATTATTGAGCACGATAGTTGAGGAAGATGGATACTGCAAAGTCATTAATTGAGGATGATGCATCTGAGGTCCATCATACATTCTTTCTCTAAAAAATTCATTCTCTTACAATAGGTAATAAATCAACTGAATAAAAGAAAAGTCAAATTCTTTTGTTATTTACAATGAAGTAAATTGTGGAGAACACTGCAATTGTCCAGTGTCTTCCCCAATATGCATCTGCTAAAACGGCTCCAATGAGGGGTGTAATATAGCAAGTGCCTTGCCAAGTGGTATCATTTCTTGCAGGTGAGATATTTTCTTCATGTAGTTTGTTGGTGAGATAAGTAACGAGATTTGTCGCAATTCCATAGTAGGCCAAACGCTCACAGCATTCAGTGCCTGTACAATGTTTTGCAGTTGTAAGAAGAAAATTGATTTTTAGCAGATAACATTAAGATCATTGAACATCATTAGATACCTAGAATAAAAGAGCAAGCTCTCCAATTTCCAGTGTTATTCTTCAGAACAGGCTTCCCACTAATGTCAACTGATCCATCTCCTGTGTAAAGTCCTCCGCTTTCATTCTGAAGTACAAAGAACTTAAGTTATGCAAGGTTCATAATCCTTCTTTTAATGAGCCTTTGGAGAGCAGCACAGTTTCAAAAAGTATCTCCAATTTAAACATGATAAATGGATGATAAACATTTAAAGCTTTAGATTATAAATGGTATTGTGCTTTGGTAAATGCACATCGAACGTCAAATTTAGACGTGAAGCCCCACCTATATGTAAATGGGGTTTGTCTTCCTCCATCAAGATTATGACAAGTAAGAATGAAAAATGCTTGGTATGTAAGCACAATTGAGTAACAGATGCAACCAAATGAATTCTCAAATTGTGCCAAGGGCATGATATTTGAAACAAGATTTCAAAACATCAAACGATCTTTGACATCTCTTTTTGCGGTTAAATTAGATTACAGCCATGACCTCATGCTTGCAACACTATAGTGAGCATTACTAGAAAAAAACCCCTAACCTCAACAGAATCACTTCATTTCTGAAATTGATGTAACCTTTAGCAAGGTCTAATTGACATATGCAGTAGGTTCAAAAGTCCATCTTGGTTCTTTCCATTAGGGGAGACATGATGAACTTAGTCATTTATTTCTTCATAAATCTATTATATGAAAGATCATACTTTCTTAAATGTTGCACCTGTTTGGTTGTAATTTCATGAACTATACAATTAAAACCAAAAAAAGATCCTAATAAAGAATGTTAAGGGAGTTCAAAGAAGATTTCAAGTTCTGCATTTATAATCGAATTGAATGAAATTTGTCCCACCTCATTAATTATGCATAGAAATACTTCTTGTGCTGATCTGGCCCTCTATCATGAATCTGATGTTGTTATGAAAAACATTCCTTGTGCTGAACCATGCTTCTTTTTAAACAAAACCTAAACTAGCATGATAAGAGTAGTTCTAAACACTTATGAGATCCAGAAATTGAACAATAAGGGGAAAACATTGAATTATAATTGAACTCTTTGAGGTCTTTGGAGAACGACACTAAGCTACAATATACCAAGACAACCAATCTTCTCTGTGAGGAGGAAACAAGAAGCAAATCACATTGTTTTTTTGGACTTTTAAGTTTACAAAGGATTAATTAGCACATCAATACCCTGCTCCAAGATCAACTGATAATCAGTGCTTCGGGGATAAATTGAACTTCTTGCTGATATGGAACTATGGTACTTAGAGGGTTATTGGATATTATTCATATAGATAAAACTGTTATTCAAAACCATAATTGCTTGCTTACTGTTACAGATGCATGCAAGTTGTCGAGATAATTATAAGTGTGTGATTTGTGAAAGCAGATGCTATTAAGGCTTCTCAATAATCTCTGTACTAGGAAACAGTCTACACCATGGTTTTGGGTAATGCTTAATTGAGGAACATTCATCTGTTAAAGAACATCTGAAACGAAATGATGATTATAACTAATTTATTAGAGAAATTGATATTGCTAAGAGTTTCTATAACAGATCTCAAGTGATGAAATTGATGTACTAGTCTAAGGTTAGTAAATTGTTAAGAGAAGAATTTTCAGATCTCACTCGTTTCAAGGTAGGAAATGGGAAGGAGATAAGCTTTTGGCATGATCCCTGGTGTGGCCCTTGCCCTCTTGGAAAAGTATTTGGCAGCCTTTTCCTATTAGCTTCAAATAAAGAGGCATCGGTGGCCAAGTATTTTGAGAGGAGAGATGGGGTGGTCATTTGAACTCCAGTTTTGAGGCACAATTTATTTGACTGGGAGGTTCAAGATTCTGTGATTTTACACTCTCAACTTCAACAGGTTACCCCAAGCCTGCTCGGTAGGGATATTCAAGTTTGGATTCCGGACAACAAGAGGCGGTTCTCAGTGAGGTCCTTTTTAGAGTCATGACAATCTAGGCCTAATCCTCATTTTCCTCATTAGGCTGTTTGGTACCTTAGTACCTTCTAAGGTTTCTTTTTTCTTATGGACATTTGTTCTCTATAAAATCCTTATTTGCGAACACATCATGATTAGAAGATGGTGCCTAATAAATTGGTGTTTCATGTGCTTTTTAGCGGAGAAATTTGTAGATCACCTTCTATGCATTGTCCGATTGCGAGAATTGTTTGGTCTTACATCCTTTCACATCTTGGCATCCCGTGGAGCATGGACCTTTCCCCGATCCTTTCGGAGCTTCTTATCCTGGTTGTTGCTGCTAGCTTTCAATGGCAGGCGTTGTTTGGCCTTTCCTTCTAGGGGTAATAGCTTGGAGCCTTTAGAAAGAAAGGAATATGAAAGTTTTTATGACACCTTGTTGACCATGCCACAGATCCAGTCTCGAGTGCGCCATCTAGTTTCAGCGCTGTGTTCTATAGGGGGAACAACAGTGACCCTTGGAGGAACTTTTTTCCGCCTTCGTCTAATAATGTAACTCGGGTCTTGTATTTGCTTGTTGCTTTTTTCTTTTCTAGGTTCACACTTTGTAAACTTTCTTTGTTTTCCCCTCTTCTTGTTATATATTGATATCTTGATTACCGAT
Source organism: Tetracentron sinense (assembly GCA_015143295.1). Classification (NCBI taxonomy): domain Eukaryota; kingdom Viridiplantae; phylum Streptophyta; class Magnoliopsida; order Trochodendrales; family Trochodendraceae; genus Tetracentron; species Tetracentron sinense. Next base: position 34,819,716 of record CM026554.1, read on the forward strand.
CAAAAATAAATAAAATTTGTTAAGAGAGATATTCTCCACACCCCTAATAAATCCCGCGGAAACCATCATCTCACGCTAACCATCACGTAATGGTTTAATAAAAACCAAACCAATAAGAGTAACTTTACATTACGTAATTGCAATTACATAACCTTTGACACTTTATTAGGGGGCGTTTGGCATCGTTCCTGGTGAGAAACTAATTCTAAAAACAGAACGTTTGAATTTTTAAAAACGGTTCAATGCTTAAAATCCATTTGGAAGCAATCAGCCAAATTTTGTTATGGAGAACAGAAACGACAAAATTTCATTTGGATGAGATAAAATGACTATATTTTGGACCTAGTTATCAAAGCCTTACCAAACCACTTAGATCACCCAATTCGATGTTGATCATTAATCTTCTGTTAGCACCCAATTTTTACACCCCATTTTTTTAACCATGGCTAACCCTAGTCAAACTCTAGGTCTAACCCTAGTTCTAGCCCTAGGTCAAACCCTAGTCTAACTCTAGGTCTAACCCTTAGTCTAACCGAAGCTAGGCCTAGGTCCATTCCTAAGGTCCATGACCAAGCCCATGGTTTAAAACCCTTAGAGCCCAAGCCATGGTTCAAGTTCATGGACTAAGATCCAAAGCCCAAGCCCATTGACCCATGAGCCACTTTCATGTTTACCCGAAACCCAAATGGAGTTGCAGACTGTTTCTTGCACAAGAATAGAAAGGGCAGACTGCCCCCCCCTGCCTCCATGCTTCCATTTCTGCCCTCCCCAGGTTGACTGTCCAATCCCTCTCATTTGTCTCATCAACCCATCTTCTATTTACAAACCTACCTCAATACCCTTCATCTCTATAAAGGCAGCCTAAACCAAAGCTTAAGGGGGGAGAGAAAAACACCCAAGAAACCCCAATGTTTTGTCCAAAAGCCACCCTCCTCTCCCCTTTCCAATGGAAGAGGCATGTCTGGCTTAATAAATATGGGCCTTTCAGCTTGAGAACCAGACCCTCTTGAGGATTTGTACCCCTTTGAGTTTGAGTGACCAAAGGCTAAGGGTAGGTTCTCCTTTGTCCCTTTTCTAGTATTAGCCTTCAACTTATGAGAAGGAGGGCCCCTCCCCCTGAAGAACCAAGGGTCCCATTTGCATTGCTGTAGCAAAGAAAAGGGACCCCTATGGCCATAGGAGGAGAGGTACTCCCTCTTTTTCTGCATGTCATTTTCTCTTGAGGTCATACACATAAGTTGGTGGTTAGCACGGTCCCCCTTTTTTTTTTAGCTTTATTCATTGGCTACTAATCCGCTCGGGTTAACATTTAACCCAGGTCGAGCTCGTCGGTGGGTGACACCGAGTTTGCAACTTGCACTACCAACCTTAGAACGGTGCTGGTTCTGGTCTCCCCTATGTGCTTTGAGTCTTTCTTATTACCCTCTAGTGCAACTAGAGTTAGCACCAACCCCAGGTCCAGCTCGCAAAGCCCCTTGCCCGCATCCCTAGACAAACTATAAGTGTCTGAAACACAGCTTTTCTAGGTAAGTTGCAGCTAATTTTATTGATGCAAAGAGTGGGGTGGCTCCTTAACCACGGTTGGATTTGGCATTGGCCTAATCTCCACCGCCTACGACCATTGGACCGTTTCTTGTTTTTGAGGATTCTATCAAGACCATGGCTTCACCACCGTTAGTGGCTGCCACATGTATCAATTAGTGCGAGCTACGTTTTCAGTGGGGCATTGGGTCAATGGTGGACTTCGGATCAATCCCTTTTTATTTTTTCCTTCTATCCAGAGACTTATAGAAGATTAACTCTAGCATAACCTAGCATAACCTTGCTGGACATCATGTTTTCTTTGAGAAAAATGTGCACAGTAATATTTCTTTTGTGCCTTTAGGACCTCCCTTCACCTCAACTTGAGACCCACGAAATCCCCTAGCATCCCGAGTAAGCTTAATCTTGGTCATCCCATCAGCTATCTTGCCCGGGTTAGATAGATCTTGGCCCTCTTCACTCATCGGGGTTCATTTCAATCTCCATAGCATGAAAAGAAGAAGTGGGGATGACGTCTTCTTTATTTAGCCAATGCTGAGATTGTATTTACTCCTCCAAGTTAATTCTAGACCCTATGAAATATGCTAGACCTAGGGTTCTTCATGTTTAATGGGTAGTCAAGTTCAGGTATTTTGAAGTTTGAGTTCATAGCTCCAAAGAGCATGAAGTCATGAACTAAATCAGCTCAAAGAAGCAACAGATCATTAAGGGTTTTCTTTCTTTCCTTCTCCTTTATTTTTTTAGTTTTGATTTGTTCGATGTCTGGGCTGTCCTCTGTATGCTTTTTGTAGACCCCAAGCCTTAGCCAGACCTCTAACTAGGGTTAAACTTAACCCTAGTTGATTTCTCTTATCACATAGACTATTAATTAGGGTTAAACTTAACCCCAGTTAATTCTTATGTTCTAAGATGGACTTTAATCAAATCTCAAAAAAAAAAACATACTTTAGTCATTATGGGGCTAATCCCTAACCATGATTGATAGCCTTAACCATGGTTAACCCCATCTTTAGCCTCCGGGCCCATACCCAAGCCTCGAGGCTTAAACTCTAGCCACTCTCATGCACATGACCATCTCGGTCAATCAAACCGTACCCTCCGGGCTAGACCCTTAGCCACTGCGGTACACATACACACACTCCCCTTAACCCCGGCACGGGTTCATGTGCCAGAACTACGCTCGGTTTGATCTCACCTCGGTGAGTACGTAGGTAACCCAACCCGGGTTCGACCCTAGTTAGAATTTTTCATTTTCTTGGATTAGTATAATCTAAACACTTAGTAATTTTGGACTTAACGTGACTTATATCTAGGGAGTAGGTAACCATTGTAAAATGGAGGTCCAAGGATACCAAACACCTTTCCCGGAACTTAATCGAATCACTTACCCTAACTTTAATCGAGACCATTGGTCTTAATCTAAATCTGGGACCTATCCCTCAAAATAAATTGATGGCAACTCTCAATCAAAACAGTGAGTAAAATCCGTGCTCACATCTTCTAAGAACTAGAGCTTAGATTTAGCTATAAACTTGTTAAGTGGTTTTATATTTAAATCATATACTTAAGCATTAAAGTAACATTATAATGTAGCTTATGACTATTAAAATCATTCTTTCTCACTAAAATATAATTGCAGTAATAAGAGAGTTCCACTCCCATTACTGTTAATGATGATTACAACTACCAGGAGGTATTTGATTTAGAAGAAGAAAATAAAAGACAGAAACAGAGGGCAACAGAACCCCTCATGTTCTTTCGTTTCTACTCTAGAACATACGAGGGGGAAAAAGAAAAGACAAAAACAGAGGGCAACAAAACCTTTCATCCTTTCGTTTCTACTCTAAAACACATAAGGCATGCTCCCTATCAATATAAATGAATTAAACTCCAGTAATTGGAATATTTACCTATGTCATAACAATAATTCTATGTATTTGTCCCCCTCTCTTGTTTCAATATTATAAACAGTAAACAGGGGCACTGGAAGAACTCCATTAGATTAGGGACAAAAACAGTGAAGGCTGCTGCACTCCCGAAGCAATTGAAACCCAGAAATCGGGAAGAATGGACGGTTGAGGTGTTTGATGTTGAACTGATGAGTTACCAAAACATTGAAGAAGAGATGGTTCAGATTGCCATGGCTTGTGCAGTGAAGGCGCGATGTAATGGTACCATAAAGAGAGAGAGAGAGAGAGAGAGAGAGAGAATGGTCATTTTCGTCGTCAAGGAAGGTCGGAGGAGGAGATCGTTGGACAAGAGGAACCCATTTTCAGTTCCATGAAAACTCAACTGATTCCAGGACCTTCTGATGAAACGTTTGAGAATCGCCCCCCACACTAAACACGTTTTAAAAATCACCCCTTACGTACCGTGAGTTTTAGAAACCCATCCTCACTCCCCACTTATGAATTTTCACTTTCCTCCCCCTCTAAAGCAAAAGATGAGCAATAAATCATTTTGTGTATCAAAACTAGTTCTATAATACGAATCAACAATTTGAATAATTAAAACCCATTTTTGGGAAAAATCAGTTGTTAATTTTTAAATTAGGTAAGATTTCTTAACTTTTTCAACTAATGTTTGTTAGTATGCATACTAACAAGCTTAGTACACACATTTGTGGATTTCAAGTGAAATCCATGAACCTATGATGATCCGGGTTATGCTTTTTTATTTTTGTTTTGTTTTGAATTAAATAAACTTGATAAATTAGTATTTTTCATGCATAATATGCATTTAATGTAAATGATTTTGTTTTCTTTTAAGTTAAAAATTTTTCCTCTAAGTTTATATATTTCTTAATTTTATAAAGTTTTTTTGTATCTACCAAACGCTATATGCATTACGGTTTTGGCCCCAAAGGGGTTGAAATTGTTCCGTAAACCGTTATTTACAACTTTGCTTTAAACACCCCCACGCACCTCAAACAAACTAATCAGGTCATCTAGGGCAATGTAGTAAATAAATCTAAGATATGCCTAGGCTTCCCAGTGGTCATGTGTTCAACTCTCACTCCTCAACTTACTCTAGTATCCGTAGGAAAAATTCTAAGTGGATCGGTGCGAATACCCAAAAGGACTGGTCATGGCTCAAAGGTTTTGGGAAACCCTCCGTTACCAAAATAAAATAAAATATAGGGGTTCCCTAGGAGAGGATTTGTCAAGGCATGAGTTAGCATGCTAGCCCCTAGACGACCAAAATTTCTTTATTGGGGAGAATTATACAAATTAAGAGTTTCACGTATCATTGAAAATAAAGATTAAACAGAGCATATATGATACCAAAATGTCATTTAAAAAAAGACTTGGAGAAAGAGGGAGGGATCTAGATGCAGAATCCCTATGCACGCGCGTGCATAGACACTCACGTTTTATGTGGTTATGGGCATCTTTGTCATTAATGCTTTTGTCATGACCCGACTTATGATTACCCAATCTGACTTCTGATTAACTGATAATGTGTTATTAGGTATAAATATAGTTATAATATTTAAATATCTGAGTTAAGAAAATATATATGTATGTATACTTATAGTAGAAGGTGTGACCCCAAGAGACCCTAAGTGACCCTAAGAATTTTAGACTTCAGATCATAATATCAATTAATCGGAGCATAATTTCTAAATTTCGACAATAACAGAAATGATCGGTCTAATGTAGAGAAGGATCTGGAGAGAAAACAAAATATTAATTTTTTATTACTAATTATAATTAGTGACGAATTAATTAATTAATTAAGTATAAGTAAGGATTTAATTCTAAAGATTCTTTTAAATTAAGGGTTTAAGTATAAATAAGTTTTAGAGGAGGGACTACATAATAAATAGGAAGAAGTTAAAGTGAGGCGTGAGGTGGTGATGAACCCACCCACACGTAGACAACTCTAGAGAGGTTAAAAGTCTCTCTTTTGTTTGTTTCTTCATACTAGCAGCACAAGAACAGTAATTGCACAGTAAGTTACGATAGAAGAAAAAAGGGAAAAGGAAAGAGAGAAAGGAAAGAGAAAAGGAAAGGAGGAAAGGGAAAGAAAGAGAGGGATCTTGAGTTGGTTGCTTTGCTGAAAAATCTGCAAAAAGGAAGTAAGTAATTAGGCATATTCCTTAGGGTTATACTCTTTAATTGAAAATTTGATTTAGGGTTTATGATGTTTTTGGCTAATTACAAATACAAGTAACTCAATCAGCTCATAGGAGTTTCTAAATAAACAATTCAATTGTCAAATTATATTTATGATATTCTAAAATCTGATTTCAGGTTTTCAATGGTATCAAATTGTATTTATGATCATTTAAAATCTGAAATAGGGTTACTGATTTAATTTTATATGGTTTCCATTGGATGTCTAGATGTTTTCTATTTGAAAAAGAAAACCTATTTGGTTTCTATTTGACTGGTTCTTATACGATTGAGTCCTTGGGTTTCCGAAATAGTGTAATAAAAGAAGTGCTTCGAATCATTGCTATTTGACTCGGACCTGTTCTAAAAAAGTCGAGGTATTTCGAATTGTTTGTTGACACGGACAAAGTCAGGGAAAACCTCTGAAATGATTTCAATATTGGACCTTGGACATATAATAGTTTCGAATCGAATCTCTTTAGAAAGAAGATCTTTTGTCTCATGGTAGCCTGCTCCAGTCCCCTTACGAAACTTTCGTTATTGGGTTAGCCATACACTTCACATGTTTCTAGCGATTCACATTTGATTAAAGAAACCTTAACTGGTTTCTATTTGAAAGAATACTTCAAATTACGAAGCAATATATTATTTGGAATTCAATATGTTATCTGACATTATATATGATCTATATTTCAGTGGTTACTTGAATTTGAAACATGCTAAATTACGATTTGCATAGCGATGCCAAGAGTGAAAGCAATTTCAAGTGAATATATGCGTATATGTGCATGCTGATTTAAGGACTTAAGTGAAAAGAATACCATGCCTACAGGCAAACAAGTGACCCTTGGCCAAGTGGTATAAGTGGAACTCATTTGATCAATGAGAATAAGTGGCCTCTATTGACAACAGTCATAAGGGGTGGCACTCGGTATTCAGTGCCGTTTAGTTATATTATAGTCTGGGCATCTATATGAGTGTTCAGTTATGTTTACTAATTTGAACATAATGCTGATTTTTATCTGAATTGGTATCTGTATTAACAACAACATACAATATTATTTGATCGCATGTTTTGATTAGTTATGAACCCTATTGAATATAATTTTTACTTGCTGAGCTGTTGAGCTCATTCCTTCCATCTCTATTATTTTGCAGAGTGAGCTATAGTAGCGGAGATAGTTTTTTTTGAGCAAGGAGACAAGTTGGATTTTTGGGAGGTATACCAGTCTCAATGTTTTGGATGATAGGATGTACAGTGTGTAAGAACTTTAGATGTTGATTGTAAGTATGTTTAGTTGGAAGTGAATGTTTTAGTTTTGGCTCTGTAAGATAATATGGTTTGTGTAATAAAGAGAAAGGAATGAATGATATTTTGACCATATTCAATCTATTATGACATCGCGCCTCAAGATTTTGGAAAAATATGAATTTTGGGGCGTGACAGATTGGTATCAGAGCACTAGGTTTTAGATCCCTAGGTTGTGAAATAAGAGTTTAGATAGATAAGTTAGTATCATATTAAGAGTTAGTATTGTGTGGACAGATATTTTGCAATGAAGAGATATACTAGTATGGGAGAAGTGTGCAAGGCTTTGGAGAGTATGACTGCTATTTTACAGCAACAAATGCAGAACAACAATAAGCAAATTCAGCCAGTGACTGATAATCACCAAATTGTAAACAGATTTAAGAGGTTGAATCCATCTTCTTTTAAGGGTGCTCCTGATCCACTGGAAGCGGAAAGGTGGGTTATGCAATTGGAGAAAATGTTTGAGGTAATGGGTTGCTTGGATGAGCAGAGAGTTCTTCTTGCTGTGTTTATGTTAAAGGGTGAAGCGGAATATTGGTGGAAAATGACAAGAAGAACCCAGACACAGGGAAACAAGCAGATGACTTGGGCGCGATTCATGGAATTATTCTATGAAAAATATTTTCCTGAAAGTTTGCGAGATCACAAAGAAGTTGAATTTTTAGAGTTGATACAAGGGAATAAATCAGTGGCACAATATGAAGCAAAGTTTGCTGAATTGGTCAAGTTTGCCCCCCATATTGTTGTAGATGAAGCAAAAAGAGCAAAGAAATTTGAACGGGGTCTGCGACCATCAATTAGAAGCAGGATTTCAGCACTTAAGCTGAGATCATATGCAGATGTGGTGGATAGAGCCCAGATTGTAGAAAAGGCTAATGAAGATTTCTAGAAGATAAAAGAACGAAAAGTCAGACCAGCAGCGGGAGATGGGCAAAAGGGAAAAGAGTGGGCGAAAGCAGACAAAAAGCCAAGGACAGAAGCACCAAAACAAGCATCACCATCTCAAACTTCAAATGAAATTTGTGGCCGATGTGGGAAGAAGCATGGTTCGATGCCCTGTCACTGGAATACTGGAGCTTGTTTCAAGTGTGGGAAGAAAGGACATTTAATCAAAGATTGCCCTCTTTTGCGTGAGCAACATCAGCGGCAACAACAACAACAAAAGTCAAGTGGGGAAGTACGAAAGCCTTATAACCAAGGAAGAGTATATGCGTTGACACAACAGGATGCACAAGCATCAAAATCAGTAATTGAAGGTACTCTTCCTATTTGTAAGATTATGGCTCAATTTTTAATTGATCCGGGGTCTACTCATTCGTTTGTATCGACACACTTTGTATACCAACTAGTAGTAGAACCAGAAAAATTAGAGTATACATTGTCAGTAGCCACACCCGTTGGGGTTTCATTAGTCACTGATTTAGTGTACAAGTTTTGTATAGTAGAAGTGGAGGATAAAAAATTGCTTGTAGATTTGATTCTCTTGGAGATGCAGGATTTTGATGTAATCCTGGGCATGGATTGGCTTTCCACCTACCATGCATCTGTTGACTGCTTTGAGAAAGTAGTCACATTCCACATTCTTGGTCAACTGATCTTTCAATTTAGAGGCACTAAGGAAGTCTCACAACCATACCTAATATCATCCATCCGTGCTGACCGTCTCCTTAGAAAGGGATGTCAAGGCTTTTTGGCTTATGTTATGGGGGATCAAAAGGAGAAGTTGAATTTGGAAAACATTCCAATTGTTAGGGAATTTTCTGATGTATTTCCAGAGGATTTGCCAGGGTTACCACCCAGTAGAGAGGTTGATTTTACCATAGAGTTGCTTCCGGGAACTGCACCAATTTCTAAGGCTCTATACCGGATGGCACCTACTGAGCTCAAAGAACTTAAAGAGCAATTATAGGAGTTGTTAGACAAGGGTTTTATTCGACCCAGTGTATCACCATGGGGTGCTCCGGTGTTATTTGTTAAAAAGAAGGATGGATCTATGAGGTTGTGCATTGATTATAGACAATTAAATCAGGTGACAATAAAGAACAAATATCCACTACCAAGGATTGATGATTTATTTGATCAATTACAAGGGGCACAATTCTTTTCGAAGATTGATCTCCGGTTCGGATATCATCAACTTAGAGTTAGAAATGAGGATATTTCCAAGACAGCATTCCAGACTCGATATGGGCATTATGAGTTTTTAGTTATGCCTTTTGGACTAACAAATGCACCAGCAGCTTTTATGGACTTGATGAATCGAATCTTTAAACCTTTCTTAGATCAGTTTGTAGTGGTGTTTGTTGACGACATTTTGATCTATTCTCAGACTCAAGAAAATCATGAGCAACATTTGAGGATTGCTTTACAGGTGTTGAGGGAGAATAATTTGTATGCAAAGTTGAGTAAATGTGAATTTTGGCTAAATGAAGTAATATTCTTGGGTCATGTCATCTCTAAAGAGGGTATAGCAGTAGATCCCGCAAAAATAAAGGTAGTAGTAAAATGGGAGAGACCGACTAATGTGACAGAAATTAGAAGCTTTATGGGATTAGTAGGGTATTATAGAAGGTTTGTAGAGGGGTTCTCTCGTTTGGCAGCTCCATTAACTCAATTGACTCGGAAAAATACAAAGTTCGATTGGAGCAAGAATTGTGAAAGGAGCTTTCAGGAGTTGAAGACTCGATTGACATCATCACCGGTGCTTACTATACCTTCAGGGAGCAGAGGATTTATGATTTATAGTGATGCCTCTCACAAAGGACTGGGTTGTGTTTTGATGTAGCATGGAAAAGTAGTAGCATACGCATCTAGGCAATTGAAGAATCATGAACAAACTTATCCAACCCATGACTTAGAGTTGGCTGCAATAGTATTTGCTTTGAAGATTTGGAGACATTACCTTTATGGTGAGCAATTTGAGATATATACTGATCATAAGAGTTTAAAATATTTGTTTTCTCAAAAGGAATTAAATATGTGACAGAGGAGATGGATAGAATTTCTGAAAGATTATGATTGCAATATCCAGTACCATCTAGGTAAGGCAAATGTGGTAGCGGATGCACTAAGTAGAAAATCTGCTGGGATTTTAGCTCACTTGATGGTAAAAGAAGGGAAATTACTGGAGGAAGTTAGAGATTGGATTCAGAGTTTCAATTGATAAAAACTAAGGCATGTATTGCTAATCTAATTGTTCAACCGATTCTAATCCAAGAGATTATAGAAGCACAACAAAGAGATTCTCGGTTAGTCACCATTATAGAAGAGGTTACAAAGGGTTTGAAACCGGATTTCAAGATTCAGACATATGGGAGTTTAAGATTTAAAGGCCGATTTTGTGTTCCGGATGATACAAAGTTGAAGAAGGAAATATTAGATGAAGCTCATCGTTCTCGTTATACCATGCATCTGGGTAGTAGCAAAATGTACCAAAATTTGCGGGGCCAGTATTGGTGGAATAATATGAAGAGAGAAATTGCTCAGTATGTGTCTAGATGTTTGATATGCTAGCAAGTCAAAATAGAACATCAGAAACCCTCAGGTTTGTTGAAATCTTTACCCATTCCCGAATGGAAGTGGGAGCAAATTACCATGGATTTTGTTATGGGATTACCCAGAACCAGAAATAACCATAATGCTATATGGGTGATTGTTGATAGATTGACTAAATCAGCCCACTTTCTAGCCATTAAAGCTACATATTCCCTGGATAGCTTAGCAAAGCTTTATGTTCAAGAAATTGTAAAATTACATGGAGTACCAATGTCCATTGTGTCAGATAGAGATCCTCGATTTACTTCTCGATTTTGGAAAAGTTTAGAGGAAGCCATGGGTACAAAATTAGAGTTTAGTAAAGCCTTCCATCCCTAAACAGATGGACAGTCAGAAAGAACAAATCAAATTTTGGAAGATATGCTCAGAGTCTGTGCATTGGAATTCAAAGGAAGCTGGGATGATCAATTGCCTCTGATAGAATTTGCATATAATAACAGTTATCAATCGAGTATTAAAATGGCACCCTATGAAGCACTGTATGGGAGAAGTTGTCGATCACTAATTTGTTGGGATGAGATAGGAGAAAGAAGATTACTTGGACCAGAGTTAGTTCAAGAGACTACAGACAAGATTAGACTTATCCGCGATTGACTTTTGGTTGCTTAGAGCAGACAAAAGAGTTATGCAGATAATCGGAGGAGAAATCTTGAATTTCATATGGGGGATCATGTCTTCTTAAAGGTCTCTCCTTCCAAGGGTATCATGAGATTTGGTAAGAAAGGGAAACTAAGTCCACGGTTTATTGGACCTTTTGAGATTTTGGAACGGATTGGAGACGTAGCATATCGAGTGGCATTACCTCCACAATCGCCAGGCATTCATGATGTTTTTCACGTATCTATGTTAAGCAAATATGAGCCAGATGCATCGCATATCCTAGACTATGAGCCTATTCAAATCCGAATTGATTTAACATATGTAGAGCAACCTATTCAGATTCTAGATCGAAAGGAACATGTATTGCGAACCAAAGCGATTCCATTGGTAATAGTATTATGGCAACATCATTCTTCAAATGAAGCTACGTGAGAGAGAGAAGATGAAGTCAGGGAGAAATATCCGCATCTTTTCCAAAACTAGGTATGTAAATTTAGAGGACTAAATTTCTTTTTAGGAGGGTAGAATGTAATGACCCGACTTATGATTACCCAATCTGACTTCTGATTAACCGATAATGTGTTATTAGGTATAAATATAGTTATAATATTTAAATATCTGAGTTAAGAAAATATATATGTATGCATACTTATAGTAGAAGGTGTGACCCTAAGAGACCCTAAGTGACCCTAAGAATTTTAGACTTCAGATCATAATATCAATTAATTGGAGCATAATTTCTAAATTTCGACAGTAATAAAAATGACCGGTCTAATGTAGAGAAGGATCTGGAGAGAAAAAAAATATTAATTTTTTATTACTAATTATAATTAGTGAGGAATTAATTAATTAATTAAGTGTAAGTAAGGATTTAATTCTAAAGATTCTTTTAAATTAAGGGTTTAAGTATAAATAAGTTTTAGAGGAGGGACTACATAATAAATAGGAAGAAGTTAAAGTGAGGCATGAGGTGGTGATGAACCCACCCACACGTAGACAACTCTAGCGAGGTTAAAAGTCTCTCTTTTGTTTGTTTCTTCATACTAGCAGCACAAGAACAGTAATTGCACAGTAAGTTACGAAAGAAGAAAAAAGGGAAAATAGAATAAAGAAAGGAAAGAGAAAAGGAAAGGAGGAAAGGGAAAGAAAGAGAGGGATCTTGAGTTGGTTGCTTTGCTGAAAAATCTGCGAAAAGGAAGTAAGTAATTAGGCATATTCCTTAGGGTTATACTCTTTAATTGAAAATTTGATTTAGGGTTTATGATGTTTTTGGCTAATTACAAATACAAGTAACTCAATCAGCTCATAGGAGTTTCTAAATAAACATTTCAATTGTCAAATTATATTTATGATCTTCTAAAATCTGATTTCAGGTTTTCAATGGTATCAAATTGTATTTATGATCATTTAAAATCTGAAATAGGGTTACTGATTTAATTTTATATGGTTTCCATTGGATGTCTAGATGTTTTCTATTTAAAAAAGAAAACCTATTCGGTTTCTATTTGATTGGTTCTTTGATTAAAGAAACCTTAACTGGTTTCTATTTGAAAGAATACTTCAAATTACGAAGCAATATATTATTTGGAATTCAATATGTTATCTGACATTATATATGATCTATATTTCAGTGGTTACTTGAATTTGAAACATGCTAAATTACGATTTGCATAGCGATGCCAAGAGTGAAAGCAATTTCAAGTGAATATATGCGTATATGTGCATGCTGATTTAAGGACTTAAGTGAAAAGAATACCATGCCTACAGGCAAACAAGTGACCATTGGCCAAGTGGTATAAGTGGAACTCATTTGATCAATGAGAATAAGTGGCCTCTATTGACAACAGTCATAAGGGGTGGCACTCCGTATTCAGTGCCGTTTAGTTATATTATAGTCTGGGCATCTATATGAGTGTTCAGTTATGTTTACTAATTTGAACATAATGCTGATTTTTATCTGAATTGGTATATGTATTAATAACAAAATACAATATTATTTGATCACATGTTTTGATTAGTTATGAACCCTATTGAATATGATTTTTACTTGCTAAGCTGTTGAGCTCATTCCTTCCATCTCTATTATTTTGCAAAGTGAGCTATTGTAGCGGAGATAGTTTGTTTTTTTGTTGGGTTCATAAGGAGCAAGGAGACGAGCTGGATTTTGGGAGGTATACCAGTCTCAATGTTTTGGATGATAGGATGTACAGTGTGTAAGAACTTTAGATGTTGATTGTAAGTATGTTTAGTTGGAAGTGTATGTTTTAGTTTTGGCTCTGTAAGATAATATGGTTTGTGTAATAAAGAGAAAGGAATGAATGATATTTTGACCATATTCAATCTGCTATGACATCGCGCCCAAGATTTTGGAAAAATATGAATTTTGGGGCGTGACAGCTTTAGTGCCTCGGAGATGAGGCTAACGCACTACCTAGGTGACCTCATCTTAATAAGTGCCTTGTTAGACCCTGATTGGCAATAGGAGTCCTAGCTAGGCGAGGTAGTGGCCTAAGCGTTGTTTAGGCAACATTTTGAATACACTACCTCTAGGAAATTAAGAAAAAATATGTACCCTTGGAAATCTAGATTAAAAGATTTAATATAAACTAAAAATTCAAAGGAATTCCAATCTGATCTGTCTAATAACTGTGTTTCAGGTATGAGTAAAAGAAAAAAAGAAGAAAAAATTATGTTTCAAACTTTCAGTTCAAAATGTCCAGTTTTCAAATTGGGTCGATATGGTAGGAAAAACATACCGGTTTGTGGTTTGGATATGCTTTTACAAGTCGGGTTCATATGGTAAGAAAAATGCCCAGTTTTGAGGTATTTATTAATTTTGGGCCCTTGCTATATCCAAGGCATATGGAACAAATAGTGCAATGAGATTTTAAAGGATTAAGGGCTTAATTGAACCTAATAACACATAAATCTTCTAGTAGACTGGAGTATGCTTAGTAGGTATTCCCAGATGTGATAGGATTTTGTTGAGTAGAAACATACTATCTGTGAAATACAACAAACAGATGCTAGATAGAGAGAAATGAACTCTTTACGAATTCCATATCAAAACGACTGGAATTAACTTGAAATACTCTTAAATAATTCAAATCCATAGAATATGCCTCCATTGACCGGACATATCCATATTCAATACATAATAATAAATAAATGATTAAGCAAACAGAGTTGAACCAGCACCAAACCTCAATTTAATTTACAATTTTAAAATTTCTAACATAATGAATGAATCTGATAACCACGGCAGAGCTTGAATTCAAAAATAAAACCCATCATGAGAAAGATTAAAAGCTCCTTTATATGTAGTAGCTAACATCCAGTACCTACAAGCGGGTTTTAGATCGTTTGCAATGCAGTGCAAGAAGGTGGGAAAAGTCACTAGCTTATGTTACTGAGGATGTTTTAGGGTTTGATTATGCTTTATTTCATCTGATAACAGATTTAAGAAAGGTGGAAAAAGAAGGGTTAAAAAAAACTAATTTCCTAATAGATTGGAATTGAACTATCAAGCACATCCTTAGAAACCCTAAAAAAAGCAACAAATTTACTAGGCCTGATTTTTCTATTTCAATATCTTACGAACAGATCTTAGAGCATTTCCAACCCAATTCTTAAATTTCTCTACTTTTACTCTATAGTAGAGAGTTTTCTTAAAATAGGGGGCACTTTTTCTCCTTGCAACTCCAACAGTTGATTTTGATTTAAAATTGTTTTAAATTAATAAAAACCGGATCAGTAGGATCCGGGGTTTTGATTTTAAGCATGGACTAAAACCTCCCATTAATTTAATCCTTGTTTAGGTTGGGTGTTTAATCTCTTGAAAGAGAGAAAATACACTTTTAGTGCATTTCCCTTAGTTCTTTAGTCCCACATCGGAAAAGTAAAGAAAATCTAATGAGTTTATTTACCCCCTTGGTTGCTTAGTTGTCAACAACTAAGAGTGAGGTGTAGACTTTGACCCACCAATTCTTTTAGACGATAATTAGGGTGCGCGAGCGCTCGCAGCGAGCGCGAGCGCAAGCGCACACTCACGGGCACAGAATCGGGTGCGGGCATAGGGCTTTGGGCACTATGAGGCGCACTTTGCACTTCGCACGTGCGCATCGTCGCTTGGGTCGCTATTTCTTTTGAGTAAATCAGAACCGTTGATCTAATCTTAACCGTAGATCTAGGTTGACCCTGATCGGATGATCAGAGCGGTTGATCAGAGCCGTCTGATCGAGTCTCTAGCTAGGACTGATTTGGGTCGTCGGATTTGAGTGTGTGAGATCCGAGAAGACACATGGGTGTGTTAAGTGGATCAGATCTCATGAGTGCCTTGGGTCAGTGGGTGCAGGCCCATGATGGGCTACTCTGACCAAGGCCTGACCTTGTGTGCCATGTGGCCTGTCTGGTGCAGGAGGGCCTAGCTAGGTGGCCGAGCCCATGAGCATGCAAGGGGAACTAGGCCCTCTATAAATAGAGGGCCTTGGGGAGGGTTTGAGAGTTGTTGGAACTCAGACCAGAGCCTGATCCGTGAGCCCAGACCGCGGAGCCTAGAGACCAGTGAGCCTGATTCGTGGACCCAGTCCAGTGAGCCAAGAGGGAGACCAGTGAGCCACCAGACCAGAGTAGGTGCACCCTGGTCCAGTCTACTCCGAGTAGCCATGGTCCATCAGGATGACTCCGTACCAGGGACCTCTTAGGAGGACCCTAACCTGGAGATCTCCATTAATGGTGGTCCTTGAGCTCGATGGAGAAGATGGTGACCCTGACTCATTATCCAGAGGCCCAGAACCCAAAACCAGACCCAGCAGGCTATCCAGATCGATCCAGATCCATGGATACCAGGAAATGGATAGCTTTGTCCAGCTCCTGATGAGGTTGCAGAATGCCTTCGGGCTTCTCAACTATCCATACTGTTCAGTTGCCCGATTTGGGATTCCAGATCGAGTAGAACAGTGGATCTGTCCTACATGGGTAGAACCATCTTGGTGACCATCCGATTTCGGGTGATCCTACCATATCCACATGATGGACCCAATCAGGGGTATCTTGTGGAATGGGTTAATCTGGACAAGCCTGTTCTTGTACCCAAACAGAACCCGAACTGATAAAATTGGATTAAGTATAATCTTGTCACCAAACTGACTCGGATTAAGTTAAAATGAATTCACTTAAAATCTGTAACCAAATGGGACTTAAGGCAGAATTGATTCTGGCCAAAACCAGAATCAGATTCTGTGCAGAATTGATTCTGGACAGAACTAGATTCTGTAACCAAACTGAATAGGTGCAGACGTAAAACTGGAATAGGTTAAAACAGGATTAGACCAAACCAGAGTGGACCTAACCCTGTAACCAAACAGAACTTTAAACCCTAAGGGGTAAAATGGTAATTTTGGATATTGTTTAATTAATTAGATTATCTCTTACTGTAAATCCGATGAGACTTTAGGACACTTGGATAATTAGGCAAACCCTAATTAAAATGGATATACATATATTTATATATTTATTTTGAAGGGTATCTTAAAGGAAGATCAGTACTCCGTCTTCTACCGAGTAGTGCAAATTCGTTGGGAAGACCAGAGAGAATCCGAGCTGAGTTGTATCCCGAAGATAGAGCTGCCATATCCCTTGCACATGGGAGGCTTCGACTATCTTCAAGAAAGACTCACTTGTAGTGCCTCTCAACGAACCGATTCTCTACCTTAATTAATTAAATAATTAATTATTTATTTAACTACATTATTATCTGTCAGTATTTGCTAAGTGGCTATGTGTGCAAGAATTTAGCCCAATTACACCAACAATTTGAAGATATAGTCTATCTCCATGGCTGCTTTGTAAATGCGAGGACTGAACCAGAGGGAGCCGATGCCTCGATTCGATGGAAAGAACTTCTACCGCTGAGAGCAGATGCTGAAGTTTTTCTTGAAGCAATCGAAGGTTGATTATGTCCTCACGGAGGAGTGTCCGAAAATTCCAGAAGATCCCGACATCGCTGAAATAGATTTAGATTACGCTACTACAAAAGTGCAAATGTGGATTAATGATGATGATACAGCCCGAAATCACATCCTCAACTCACTGTCGGACCAACTATATGAACAACACTCAAGGAAGACTAAGCAAGCCAGAGACTTGTGGGAGGTGTTGAGGCTAGTCTACCTAGCAGAGGAGTCTGGAACAAAAAAATTTCATGTTGCAAACTACTTGGAATTTAAGATGGTGGATGACAAGACCATCATGGAACAAATTCAAGAGCTACAGAAGATAGCGGATGCGGTTACCTCGGCTGGAATGGTTCTGGATAAAACCTTCCATGTCAACGCTATCATTGCCAAGCTTCCTTCATCCTGGAAGGAGTATCGCTCGAAGCTGATGCACAAGAAGGAAGACTGGAATCTTGAAACTCTGTTGCACCATGTCAGGGTAGAAGAAGAAAGCAAAAAGCGTGACAAGAAGGAGGAGCCGACTGCTAAGGCTCATATGGTTGATTCACATCAATCGAAGAAGTTTCAACCGAGAAAGAAAGAGTTTAAGAGAACAGAGAAGTTTGAGAAGAAGAAGGGTCCGTACAACAACAACAACAACAACAGTAGCAACAACAATAACACCGGTAATTTCAAGAAGGATGTGGAGTGTTACTCTTGTGGTAAGATGGGGCACTATGCCAAGAACTGCAAGATTAACAAGAGTGAGAATTTTTAGAAGAAGAGGAAGTTTGTGAAGAAGGAAGAGAAGAAAAACCATGTCCACATGGTCGCAGTCGTGACTGAGGCCAATATGATTGACGAAGAGTCTGAGTGGTGGATTGACACTGGAGCCACCCGTTATGTCTGCAGTGAGAAGAACATGTTCGATTCCTACGAACTAGTGGGGGAAGGAATGAACATGTTCATGGGCAACTCATCATCTTCAAGGGTCGCAGGAAGGGGAGTAGTAAAGCTGAAGTTTACCTTCGGGAATATTATTGAGCTGAAGGACATTCTGCACGTACCTTATATTCGAAAGAACCTTGTCTCGGCATCTCTGATTGGCAAGCTCGGATACAAGCTGGTTTTTGAGTCTGACAAGGTCGTTGTAACTAGAAATAGAATATTTATCGGGAAGAGATACCTTGTAGCGGGAACGTTCAAGTTCAACACTATGAATGAAACTCCAATTATTTCTGCTTATATCACTGAGTCCTTTGACCTATGGCATGGTAGGCTATGTCATATTAATTTCAAGAAAATAAAATCTATGACCAATCAAGGACTAATAGCTAACGCATCCAGTGATAAGCATGAAAAATGTATTGCCTGCAGTAAGTGTAAAATTGTGAGACCTCCATTCAAGGGTGTAGAGAGAGAATCAAAGCTACTCGAACTTATTCACAGTGATATATATGAAATGAATGGTGTACAGTCAAGAGGAGGGAAAAGATATTTTATCACCTTCATCGACGATGCCTCTCGATACATGCATGTTTTCCTCATCCGAACTAAAGATGAAGCATTTGAGAAATTCAAGGTTTTCAAGTCAGAAGTTGAGAATTTTCAGGAAGCTAGAATCAAGATACTTAGAACTGACTGAGGTGGTGAATATCTTGATTCAGAGTTCGTTAAGTTTTGTGAAGATAATGAGATCTATCATGAGATAACTACACCGTACACACCACAACAAAATGGCGTTGCAGAAAGAAAGAATAGAACTCTGACAGAAATTGTTAATACAATGTTAACCAGCTCCGGTGCTCCACCAAATCTTTGGGGTGAAGCACTTCTATCAGCCTGTCACATTCTCAACAGAGTTTCTCAACGGAAAGTAGAATCAATTCCATATGAATTATGGAAGGGAAGAAAACCTAATTTACAGTACCTTAGGGTTTGGGGTTGTCTAGCCCAAGTAAGATTGCCTAACTTGAATAACCCCAAGGTAGGAACCAGAGGTACTGACTGTGTCTTCATTGGCTACTCAATGTCAAGCAAAGTGTATAGATTTCTAAATCTGGAAACTCCAGCACCACACTCGGTTGTGGAAGCTATTGGTGTTAAATTCTTTGAAACTGTGTTTCCATACAAGAGAAGTCAATAAGTAGTGGGGGACCAACCGGAATCCAGTTCCAAGCGAAAAGAGCCTGAAGACCCAGTTCCTTCCGAACCTAGAAGAAGTACTCGACCAATAATTCCAAAGGATTTTGTCCCTGAGTATATTTGTTTGATCGAGAATGATCCAACAAGCTACACTAAAGCAATGATGTCTAAAGACGCAGATCTTTGGAAAGAGGCAATGGATGATGAAATGCACTCTATCAACTCTAATAATACTTGGATCTTGGTGGACCTACCTCCTGAAAACAAGACAGTAGGGTGCAAGTGGATCTTCAAAAAGAAATTGAAACAAGATGGATCCATAGAAAAGTTCAAGGCTAGACTGGTTGCGAAGGGCTTCAGACAGCGAATGAGTTTTGATTACTTTGACACCTATGCCCCTGTGGCTAGGTTAAATTACACACAAGATTATTAGTCAAGAGTCATCAAAAATTTATCATAGCGACTCATATCACTATGATAAAAATACTGAACAACAAAACTATAATTCAAGGCTCATTTATCCGAACATATACCACAACATGCGAATCATACATTGTACATTAAAATCATGACATATCATTCATCTCATTCATAAAGCGTACATGCAAAACATAAATTGAATATACAAATCATGGTTCTTATTGAAAACATCAAGCTATCACAAATCATTCATTACAATAATCATATTTCAATTTCACACATTCAATTCCATAAAATTAATTGACCTAAAAACCCTACTTGTACTGAATATCATAAGCTTACATCAAGCCATAGGTCAATCAATCAACCCCGGAGTACATCCTTTCCTCCATATTCAATTATACATACTTCAGAAAACATCTCTTCTTTCATATTCAATCATACATACATGAATCATAATCAAGATCTCATTCTACATTAATCATTCATGGTAAAACTTGCATAAGAGGAGTTCATATGAAGAAAATCATGCTTAATCATGTTCTTACTTCAAACTTATCTTGGTAGTCCTTATTAGCATTAATGATTATGTTAAGGCCTCAAATGACTATAATAAAATTAAATTAATTAATGTTTAATTTCTTTTATTTAATTAATTTTGAATCACAATCACCCAAAGTTACAACAGTTATCACCTGGGCCCACTAAATGAGGACCAATGCTGGAGTTCAACTTATACTAAATACAAGACAGCTTTGTAGAAGAGGAGTTAGCCTGCAGGAATGGACTCCCAATGAGAGAGATGCTCAATAGAAGGAAGATTGAGACATTGGCTCACCTATTTCTAAACTGCCCTTTTACATCTGCACTTGGAGATTGGTCGAAAACTAACTAGCTATTGCAGTTATGGCTTAGCTCGAAATGAACTCATTTTTTCAACGATATAAATAAAAACTACTCTTATTTTACAAAGGCCAACGAACAATCTGTATGCACAGGTGAGACAGTTTGGAAAGTAAGACACAAGGGAGCTCAGATGGTCAATCAATAGGGTTCTCGGCAGCGTTGGGTAATGTTAGCATCAATGTAGCAGAGGGTATTGGACGCTATTGGCAGTAGGGTTTGGGGTTGAGGATAGTATCATTGAGAGAGACTCCAATTGATGGAAGAGTGCTACCGCATATGCACACTTCCGAACTCTCAACGTGGTGGTGACACTTGTCATTGCTAGCCTTCAACAAGTTACTAATTTTTTTTCAATTGAGTTACGATGTCAAATCTAAAGGTAACAGGGAAAAATAGGACACCACTACAGTGAGTAAGTTAAGGAACAAATTAGGGCATATTTTTTATGATGGGTCACTATGAGCGCTTAATTTAAGGGCTTAATATCATTTACTGTTTAATTTTAACAGTTTAACCTAATTTGAGAACAAATATTTTTGTGCGTCTTAACACTTACTTTAAGGTCTTAACAGGTCTAGCCTGTTAAGCTCCCAAATACATGCTTAATTAAGTAGTTTAATGACTTTTTGCTTTAAGCTCTTTTTATTTATCAAGTGCTTTAAAATTTTACTTAAATTTAACAGCTTCAACCTTACAAGCAAACTAAATCTCAAAAATATCCATTCTAGTTTTAAAATTGCTTATTCTCTACCTAAGAGTGGCAATGAACCTAAGAGTGACACTGAGATGGTCCCAATACTCTATGGGATTGGCAACACAAATCCTGTATCCCCATTCTACTCTGTTAAAACTTAATTAAAACCCATGACTTGTAATATATTAAAATCCTGTTTCATCATTCAATCATAGTTTTTTTGATAGATTTCATTCCAAAATAAATAGATTATCTCATCATCAAGCATACAGAATAGTGATTCATTCTAAACTTCACATCCATACTCCGTAGTTCAGATTCCGCCCAGTTTCAATATGTGAAAAGACCACCACAGTTTCAAATTGCAGAATTATCAACTACAACAATCAATAAAATCAACATAATAAAAAGCTATATACATCCAAGAACTTCAATTTATCGCAGAACCCTATCAAATTGTCAGAAAATCACTACAATTTTAATATCATGTTGAACCATCAACAAATTGAAGAGTAATTAATTACAGTTTTTTTATCTGGGAAATTTTTGAAATTGCACAAGAGTATGTACAATAAATGAAGGGGCAATTTCAGAATTTTTCTAAGATATCACTTAGAAGATTTCTTGCATTTGTACTTGGCAGCACAGATGACATAAACCAGCAAGTTTAAGAAGCTGAGACTGGCCAGGAGCCAGAAGAAGTAATCAAGATGACCCTCATTCAAGTTATCGGGTATCCACCCCGGCTTTCCACCTCTGGTAGTTATGGAAGTCACGATGGTCAGAATAAAAGAGCTTAGGTAATTTCCCAATGCAGTCGTGAGAAGTGAAAATGCACTGCATAGACTCCGCATGGCATCTGGTGATTGGTCGTAGAAGAACTCGAGCTGCCCAATGAAGGTAAATATCTCTGAAGCGCCCACCAAAAAATATTGAGGTATCTGCCACAAGATACTGATGGGTACCGCTACATCCTTGTCAACCAAATCAAGGGATTTTGCAACCTCCAACCGCTTGATCTCTACCAAAGCAGCGGCTGTCATGGATAGTATAGATATAAAGAGGCCGATGCCCATACGTTGCAACTCCGAGAAGCCTCTCTCCTTACCTGTGAACTTCCTTGCAATCGGTACAAGGAACCTATCATAGAGCGGGACCCACACAATGACACTAATTACGTCAAAAGTTGATAGAGACGCTGGAGGAATGGTGAAGGAACCAATAGTGGTGTCCATAACCATCCCCTGTTCCACGAACATGGTAGACATTTGGGCATAGACAGCCGAGAAGACTATGCCAGTAGCCCAGATAGGAAACATGCGGATCAGTATCTTCAGTTCCTCCACCTGTGTAACGGTGCAGAGCCTCCACTGGTTGGAAAAGTCCCCACTTTTAACTTCAAGATCCGACACCACAGCAGCTTTGTCAAGGCACCTGAAGCAGATGAAAACTGTAAACATTATCCGGGCAATGTGTATGCCATGCATAGATTCGAATTGAGAAAGTATGCCTACATCTCCGTACAAGTATAATGAAGCAATAAAGCTGATTAAGAAAAGTAAGGGACATAAATTTAAGAAATCATCAGTAAAAGGTTAGATGAGAGTTTCCTTCTTTTGTCTCTTCTGGCAGATTAGGTTTGCAATCTCTCTCTAATTGTTGAAGGTTCTTAGAATCTAGATATTTGTTTTTCTCATGGTTCAAAAGCCCAAAAACTCGACTCGACTCAATATTTAACCGGGTCGAGTAACTTGGAAAACTCGACTCGGTCCAACTCGGAATATATATGTAATAACTTGAAAAACTTAGGTTAAAAGAACTCAAATACGCTAGTTTATAGCCTCAAACCTATAAACTAGGTTTAACAGAACCCATAGTAGGTTGTCTTGCGCTTCTCTGTGAGGTTGTTGTACCAGTCCCTGCGTTCTCTCCCGAGGGGATCTTTTCCCTATAGAGTCGTGTGGAACCCTGATTTGCCGTCGAAAGTGTCCTTCTTTCTTTGGTTAGCGTGGTTGGATAAAATTCTTACAGGGGATCATTTACAGCATCGGGGCTGGAGCTTGGCGAATAGATGTTTTATGTGTCTCCAAGCGGAAGAAACGTCGACTCACCTTCTTTTGCACTGTTCTTTAGCGATGGAGGTGTGGAGTTTCTTTATGTCTCGTATGGGGGTAGAGTGGGTTGTTCCCTCATCTATTAGCACCCTCCTAGATGGTTGGCATCGAGATAGAGGTGAGGTAGCGTGGACAGAGATTTGGGGTGTTCTTCCGGGAGCCATTCTCTGTGGGATTTGGAAAGAGCGCAATCGGAGGGTCTTTGAAGGCATTTCATTCACGGTTCCAGCTTTGTGTGCTCGAATCAAATTGTTAATTTTGGAGTGGGTGGGGTTACATAGGCCAAGGGAAGAGATCCAGGAGATTCTGTTTTAGGAGTCTTGGTCGTTTGGGAGGAGTCTTGCAGGTTGGGAGTAGGAAGGGATTGAGTTTACTTGCTTGTAAGCGTTTCGGTCTTGTGTCCTATGTTCCTTTCTTGTTTATTCAATAATATGAGGTATTGATCAAAAAAAAAAAAATAGTAGGTTGTCTTTGTAGAGACCCAAAAAAATGAACTCAACCAAGTTACTCGGGTGACTCACTGAGTTTTAACTCGACCGAGTTACTCGGCTGACTCACTGAGTTTTTGAACTATGGTTTTCTAATGATTCCTTTACCAAAGTTTCTATTAAACTAATAGCTTAGAACTGGTATTTCTCCAACTAGCATACATGGATGTGTTTTATCTGTGTTCAATAACATAACAAACAAAATGAATTGCTAACTCATTCCAGTAACAAAAAAAAATTGTTCAAGAATTCTCTGATTTTCTTAATGATTTCATTTAACTTACACCATATAGAATGTATATGAAAACAGGAAAATAAATTTCAAGTTATCCTAATAAGAGATGTAACATGTGTTGACAGCAGCAAAATATATAATGATGAAGTGCTATCCTCACATAACTACATAAGCCAGCAACCTTACCATGAGAGAAAAATGTAGGATAATTAAGTATGCAGAAAAATTCATTATAAGCAAGTCAACAAGATATATATATATATATATATATAGAATTTGATCGATATTGGGCTGATAGACAAAAAGATAGTAAAAAATAAAAGGATCGGAATTAGTGGAAAATTACTTGAGTTCATCACTGTGCTCCAGTTTTCGGCTTCCTTCAATTGCAGAGAATTTGTCTGGCAGTTCATACAGGAGAGTACTGTCATGAGGGACCTCCACATTCCACTTGCGGAAAGATGCAACCAAAACCTGGAACATTCTTTTAAGAGCGCTCCCTCCTGGTTTCTGAAATCTATAAAGCGGTGTGCCTGAAAAGAAACTTGCAATTGCAATTCCCATAAACAGAGTGGGAATGCCAAATCCTAGGCCCCACCCGGCATTATCTTGGATCCATACAAGTAAACTACTTGATATGAGAGCACCAATGTTGATAGAGAAATAGAACCAATTGAAGAAAGATCCCTTCTTTACCCTTTCTCCTGGATCAGTATCATCAAATTGATCTGCCCCAAAGGAGGATACACAAGGTTTGATACCACCAGTCCCCAGTGCGATGAGATAGAGACCGACAAAGAATACTGCATACTGTACAGGAGTCGCAGGAGGGCAGCTGGACTCCACACAGGCAGAAGGCTTAAAAGCAGGAACTGATGCTGAGAGGGTTAATGTACCCATTCCCTATACAAAAGTAAGATAATATGTTGATTCAGTAGTTGAAGAAACCATGCAGGAGAGTCACAGACAGAAGAAATAGAGCATATAAAGAGAAGATATATTATATGCTGAACCAAGATATCAAGCATCCTCAATCAACCATGCTAAGCATGCCTAACTATTGCCACTGACACATTCAACTGGCGGCCCACCTCATGAATGGGGATAACCTAAACTTATTTTACTGGTTGTTTCTAGCAGCACAATGGAGGTACTATTTTACTGGCCATTAACCTTATTTTCTTTCAACCATCCAAGTTGTCACCTAAATTGTTAGGCTAAGATCCTCCTGTCAGTTGATGAAATTATTGAGCACAGTAGTTGAGGAAGATGGATACTGCAAAGTCATTAATTGAGGATGATGGATCTGAGGTCCATCATACGTACTTTCCCTAAAAAATTCAATCTCTTACAATAGCTAATAAATCAACTGAATAAAAGAAAAGTCAAATTCTTTTGTTATTTACAATGAAGTAAATTGTGGAGAACACTGCAATTGTCCAGTATCTTCCCCAATATGCATCTGCTATAACGGCTCCAATGAGGGGTGTAATATAGCAAGTGCCTTGCCAAGTGGTCACATTTCTTGCAGCTGAGACATTTCCTTCGTGTAGTTTGTTGGTGAGATAAGTAACGAGATTTGTCGCAATTCCATAGTACGCCAAACGCTCACAGCATTCAGTGCCTGTACAATGTTTTGCAGTTGTAAGAAGAAA
This sequence comes from Tetracentron sinense, assembly GCA_015143295.1. Classification (NCBI taxonomy): domain Eukaryota; kingdom Viridiplantae; phylum Streptophyta; class Magnoliopsida; order Trochodendrales; family Trochodendraceae; genus Tetracentron; species Tetracentron sinense. The sequence goes on from CM026554.1 coordinate 34,845,436, forward strand.
ATTGATTTTTAGCAGATAACATTAAGATCATTGAACATCATTAAATACCTAGAATAAAAGGGCAAGCTCTCCAATTTCCAGTGTTGCTCTTCAGAACAGGCTTCCCACTAATGTCAACTGATCCATCTCCTGTGTAAAGTCCTCCGCTTTCATTCTGAAGTATAAAGAACTTAAGTTATGCAAGGTTCATGAACCTTCTTTTAATGAGCCTTTGGAGAGCAGCATTGTTTCAAAAAGAAACAAAAAGTATCTCCAATTTAAAAAAGATAAATGGATGATAAACATAGAAGCTTTAGATTAAAATGGTATTGTGCTTTGGTAAATGCACATAGAGCATCAGATTTTGATGTGAAGCCCCACCTATATGTAAATGGGGTTTGTCTTCTTCCAAGTAAGAATAAAAAATGCTTGGTATGTAACCGCAATTGAGTAACAGAAGCACCCAAATGAATTCTCAAATTGTGCCAAGGGCATGATATTTGAAACAAGATTTCAAAACATCAAATGATCTGAAAGATTGACTTCTCTTTTTGTGGTTAAATTAGATTACAGCCATGACCTCATGCCTGCAACACTATAGTGATCATTACTAGAACAAAAGTCTAATTGACATTTCTGAAATTGATGTAACCTTTAGCAAGGTCTAATTGAAATATGCAGTAGGTGCAACAGTCCATCTTGGTTTTTTCCATTAGGGGAGACATGATGAACTTAGTCATTTATTTCTTCATAAATCTATTATATGAAATATCATACTTTCTTAAATGTTGCACCGGCTTGGTTGTAATTTCATGAACTATACAATTAAAACCAAAAAAAGATCCTAATATAGAATTTAAGGGAGTTCAAAGAAGATTTCAAGTTCTGCATTTATAATTGAATTGAATTAAATTTGTCCCACCTCATTAATTATGCTAGAAATACTTCTTGTGGTGATCTGGCCCTCTATCATGAATCTGATGTTGTTATGAAAGACATTCCTTGTGCTGAACCATGCTTCTTTTTAAACAAAACCTAAACTAGCATTATAAGAGTAGTTCTAAACACTTATGAGATCCAGAAATTGAACAATTAGGGAAAAACATTGAATTAGAATTTAACTCTTTTGAGGTCTTTGGAGAACTACACTAAACTAAATTATACCAAGACAACCAATCTTCTCTGTGAGGAGGAAACAAGAAGCAAATCACATTGTTTTTTTGGACTTTTAAGTTTACAAAGGATTAATTACCACATCAATACCCTGCTCCAAGATCAACTGATGATCAGTGCTTCAGGGATAAATTGAACTTCTTGCTGATATGGAACTATGGTACTTAGAGGGTTATTGGATATTATTCATATAGATAAAACTGTTATTCAAAACAATAATTGCTTGCTTACTGTTACAGATGCATGCAAGTTGTCGAGATAATTATAAGTGTATGATTTCTGAGGAGAAAATTTATTAAGGCTTCTCAATAATCTCAGTACTAGGAAACAGACTACACCGTGGTTTTGGGTAATGCTTAATTGAGGAACATTCATCTGTTAAAAAACATCTGAAACAAAATAGTTGCAATAAGGTTGGACTACAACGATGATTATAACTCATTTATTAGACATATTGATATTGCTAAGAGTTTCTATAACAGATCTCAAGTGATGAAATTGATATACTAGTCTAAGGTTAGTAAATTGTTAAGAGAAGAATTTTCAAATCTCACTCGTTTTAAGGTAGGAAATGGGGAGGAGATAAGCTTTAGGCATGATCCCTGGTGTGGCCCTTGCCCTCTTTGAAAAGTATTTGGCAGCCTTTTCCTATTAGCTTCAAATAAAGAGGCATCGGTGGCCGAGTATTTTGAGAGGAGAGATGAGGTGGTCATTTCAACTCCAGTTTTGAGGCACAATTTATTTCGCTGAGAGGTTCAAGATTTTGTGATTTTACGCTCTCAACTTCAACAGGTTACCCCAAGCCTGCTTGGTAGGGATATTCAGGTTTGGGTTCCGGACAACAAGAGGCAGATCTCAGTGAGGTCCTTTTTGCAGTCATGACAATCTAGGCCTAATCTTCTTTTTCCTCATTAGGCTGTTTGGTACCTTGCAATACCTTCTAAGGTTTCTTTTTTCTTATGGACATTCGTTCTATATAAAATCCTTACTTGCGATCACCTCATGATTAGAAGATGGTGCCTAACAAATTGGTGTTTCATGTGCTTTTTAGCGGAGAAATCTGTAGATCACCTTCTATGCATTGTCCGGTTGCGAGAATTGTTTGGTATTACTTCCTTTCACATCTTGGCATCCCGTGGAGCGTGGACCTTTCCCCAATCCTTTCGGAGCTTCTTATCCTGGTTGTTGCTGCTGACTTTCAATGACATTCAATTCACTGGCGGGCGTTGTTTGGCTTTTCCTTCTAGGGGTAATAGCTTGGACCGTTTAGAAAGAAAGGAATATGAAAGTTTTTTATGACACCTTGTAGACCACGCCACAAATCCAGTCTCGAGTACGCCATCTAGTTTCAATGCGGTGTTCTGTAGGGGGAACAACAGTGACCCTTGGAGGAATTTTTTTCCGCCTTCGTCTAATAATGTAACCCGGGTCTTGTATTTGCTTGTTGCTTTTTGCTTTCCTAGGTTCACTCTTTATAAACTTTCTTTGTTTTCCCCTCTTTTTTTATATATTGATATCTTGATTACTGATTCAATAAAATAAATTTGTTCAAGAGAGATATTCTCTCCACCCCTAATAAATCCTGCAGAAACTATCATCTCATGCTAAAAACAGAACGTTTGAATTTTTTAAAACGGTTCTATGCTTAAAATCCATTTGGAGGTAGTCGGCCAAATTCTGTTATGGAGAACAGAAACGATAGAATCTCATTTGGATGGGATAAAATGACTATATTTTGGACCTAGTTATCAAAGCCTAACCAAACCACTTAGATCACCCAATTCGATGTTGATCATTAATCTCTTCTAAGAACTAGAGCTCAGATTTAGCTATAACCTTTAAGCATTAAAGTAACATTATAATGTAGCTTATGAGTTATGACTATTAAAATCATTCTTTCACACTAAAATTTAATTGCAGTAATAAGAGAGTTCCACTCCCATTACTGTTAATGATGATTACTACTAACAGGAGGTATTTGATTTAGAAGTAGAAAAAAAAGACAGAAACAGAGGGCAACAGAACCCCTCATGTTCTTTCGTTTCCACTCTAGAACATATAAGGGGGAAAAAGACGAGACAAAAACAGAGGGCAACAAAACCTTTCATCTTTTGTTTCTACTCTAGAACACATAAGGCCCCCTTTCCATATAAATGAATTAAAGTCCAGTAATTGGAATATTTACCTATGTCATAACAATAATTCTATGAATTCGTCCTGCTCTCTTGTTTCAATATGATAAAGTAAACAGGGGCACTGGAAGAACTCCATTAGATTAGGGATCTAGGGTAAAGATCTCCCTTGGAACCGCCATGGGCATCGCCCACATCCATTCCAAGGGTGGTTGTAAATTCACTCACAACAATATCAAGTCCTCCAATGTGCTCCTCAATCAAGACAATGACAGCTGCATCTCGGATTTCAGCCTGGCCCCGTTCAAAGTGAAGGCTGCCGCACTCCCAAAGCAATTGAAACCCAGAAATCCACTCAGAAATCGGGAAGAATGGACGGTTGAGGTGTTTGATGTTGAACTAATGAGGTACCAAAACATTGAAGAAGAGATGGTTCAGATTGCCATGACTTGTGCGGTGAAGGCGCGATGTAATGGTACCATAGAGAGAGAGAGGAGAACGGTCATTGTCGTCATCAAGGAAGGTCGGAGGAGGAGATCGTTGGACAAGAGGAACCCATTTCACGAAGGAGTTCACAAAAGGGTCGCTTTTATTTTTATCAGGCTGATTTGTTCCGTCATTCCGTTCCGCAAGGAGCAACTTTTTTTCGTTCCATGAAAACTCGACCGACTCCAGGATGTTCTGATGAAACATTTGAGAATCGCCCCACACCAAACGTGTTTTAAAAATCACCCCTCACATACCGTGAGTTTTAGAAACCCATTCTCACTCACCACTTATGAATTTTCACTTTCTTCCTCCTCTAAAGCAAATGAGCAATAAATCATTTTGTGTATCAAAACTAGTTCTATAATACGAATCAACAATTCAAATAATCAAAACCCACTTTTGGGGAAAATCAGTTGGTAATTTTTAAATTAGGTAAGATTTCTTAAATTTTTCTACTAATGATTGTTAGTATGCATACTAACAAGCTTAGTACACACATTCGTGGATTTCAAATGAAATCCATGAACCTATGATGATTTGGGTTATGCATTTTTATTTTTATTTTGTTTTGAGTTAAATAAACTTGATAAATTAGTATTTTTCATGCATAATATGCATTTAATGTAAATTATTTTGTTTTCTTTCAAGTTTAAAATTTTGCTCTTAAGTTTATATATTTCTCAATTTTATAAAGTTTTTTGTATCTACCAAACGCTATATGCATTACGGTTTTGGACCCAAAGGTTGAAATTGTTCCGTAAAAGTTTCAACCATACTCGTTACATAAATCAAAGTTACCAAACCCGTTATTTAAAACTTTGCTTTAAACACCCCCATGCACCTCGAACTAACTAATCGGGTCATCTAGGCAATGTAGTAAATAAATCTAAGATATGCCTAGGCTTCCCTGTGGTCATGTGTTCAACTCTCACTCCTCGACTTACTCTAGTATCCGTAGGGAAAATTCTAAGTGGATCGGTGCGAATACCCAAAAGGACCGGTCATGGCTCAAAGGTTTTGGGAGTTGGGACACCCTCCGTTACCAAAAAAAAATAGGGGTTCCCTAGGTGAGGATTTGTCAAGGCACGAGTTAGCCCCTAGACGACCAAAATTTCTTTATTGGGGAGAATTATACAAATTAAGAGTTTCATATATCATTGAAAAAAAAATTAAAAATTAATAACAGAGCACATATGATACCAAAATGTCATATAAAAAAAGACTTGGAGAAAGAGGGAGGGATCTAGATGCAGAATCCCTACGCGCGCGCTTTGTGTGGTCATGGGCATCTTTGTCAGTAACGTTTTAGTGCCTTGGAGATGAGGCTAACGCACTACCTAGGTGACCTCATCTTAACAAGTGCCTGCCTAGACCCTGATTAGGCAATAGGAGTCCTGGCTAGGCGAGGTAGTGGCCTAAGCGTTGTTTAGGCAACATTTTGAATACACTGACTCTAGGAAATTAAGAAAAAATATGTACCCTTGGAAATCTAGATTAAAAAATTTAATATAAACTAAAAATTCAAAGGAATTCCAATCTGATCTGTCTAATAACTGTGTTTCAGGTATGTGTAAAAAACAGAAGAAAAAATTGTGTTTCAGACTTTCAGTTCAAAATGTCCAGTTTTGAAATCGGGTCGATATGGTAGGAAAAATATACCCGTTGTGGTTTGGATATGCTTTTACAAGTTGGGTTGATATGGTAAGAAAAATGTCCAGTTTTGAAGTATTTATAAATTTTGGGCCCTTGCTATAACCAAGGCATATGGAACAAATAGTGCAATGGGATTTTAAAGGATTAAGGGCTTAATTGAACCTAATAACACATAAATCTTCTAGGAGAATGGAGTATGCTTAGTAGGTATTCCAAGATGTGATAGGATTTTGTTGGGTAGAAAGTAGAAACATACTATCTGTGAAATACAACAAACAGATGCTAGATAGAGAGATATGAGCTCTTTACAAATTCCACATCAAATCGACTGGAATTAACTTGAAATACTCTTAAATAATTCAAATCCATAGAATATGCCTCCATTGACCAGACATATCCATATTCAATACATAATAATAAATAAATGATTTGGCAAACAGAGTGCAACCAGCACCAAAGCTCAATTTAATTTACACCATATAGAGAAATGAATGAATCTAGGAACCACGGCAGAGTCTTGAATTCAAAAATAAAACCCATCATGAGAAAGATTAAAAGCTCCTTTATATGTAGTAGCTAACATCCAGTACCTACAAGCGAGTTTTAGATCGTTCGCAATGCAGTGCAAGATGGTGGGAAAAGTCACTATCTTATGTTACTGAGGATGTTTTAGGGTTTGATTATGCTTTATTTCTTCTGATAAAAGATTTAAGAAAGGTGGAAGAAGAAGGATTAAAAAAAACTAATTTCCTAATAGATTGGAATTGAACTATCAAGCACATCCTTAGAAACCCTAAAAAAAGCAACAAATTTACTAGGTCTGGTTTTTCTATTGAAATATCTTACCAACAGATCTTAGTAAATCTTAAATCAGTTGCAGAAATGATTTTAGAGTATATAAAAAATTGAAAAGACATCCACAGCAGCCCTAAACAAATCCCATCAGTTTATGGGGGTCTGATTTTCCTCCTATTAGCTTTCTTAAGAATAGATAAAAGAGATATCTAGAATTGAAAGCCAATATTTTTCTCCCAAAAATAAATAAATAAATAAATAAATAAATAAATAAAGAGAAGCAAATAGATTGATGAAAACCTGTGGAAGTCCATCTTCCAAGAGCAATCTCTCCTCTTCCTGAGAACCCATAGCTCAGAATCACCAGATTCAGAAACTACTGAAAGATGATCAAGAAGATTCTCTCCTAAACAGAAATTCAGAAGTCACTGCTGTATCTGACTTACCTACCAATCAAAGTAATAAGGGTATGATGAATGAATTTGCTTTATTCCATTCTCACCTTAAAAAGACAAAAATCCCCCATCCCCTAAATGTCATTTCCTCTTTTACCCCTATTATGTTGTGATGGAGATAAGTGGTTGAGAAACAAACACATATTAAAAACAAACTCTAATTCCATTGCTTAATAAGAACCATTACAGTCGTCTCCTTACATCAGCAGTGAGCAGATTCCGGAGTTCACTTCGATTTTTGTTGGGACGTGACTGTATAGATTAGGTAGACTTTGACCTTAATCGATATATTACTGCTCTGACCAAAAATAAAATAGATATATTATTAATGGCTTTGGACTGTAAACCTCCTCTCGGGTGTCCATACATCGATGCCGCGTGGCACCTTGTCAGGCACCAAAACGAAACCGAAAAAGGAAACTCGCAAATGTTAATGTTTTACCTATGTTATACTGTTATATATTCTCAATAATTTAAAAAAGAGGCACAATGTTCTATATATAAAGGGCACTGTGAAGTTTTGTAGGGTAGGTACATGTTTAGGTGTTCTCTAATCCCAAGCACCGAAAAAAGAGACGTTCTATTAGCCAATTAAGAGTATTATATAAATTGCAGTGTCGGTCCGATAATTATCTTATAGGGTTCTCTAGTCAGATTCAATAAAATAAAATATAACGTTCTATATTAGTTATGAGATAGTTCTATGATGATCAATGTTATTGTTAACGTTCTATATTAGTTATGAGATAGTTCTATGAAGATCAATGTTATTGTTATACACTGACGTTGTGTTTTATTTTTGGACCATCTAAAAGAGAGGCGCAATGTTCTATAGAATATTTAATAGGTGTTTATGAAGTTCATGCGGTAGATATAAAGTTTATGGTGTTCTATATTCTCAAGTAATAAAAAAAAAGATGGTGTTCTATTCTCCAACTAAGCGCGTTCTACGAAGTTCAATGTTGTTTGTATTGCTGTGTTACAAAGCTCTTTACCCAGATTCAATAAAATTAGAAGACGACATTTTGTATGAGTATTAAGAATGTTTTATACATTCCAGTGGTCTTGTGATACCCATGTAATGTCATTCTATTTTTGCATCATTACAATTTGAGATACGACATTTTATAGAACTTTTAAGTGTGGTTTATGTCGTCCAGTGTGGTAGGTATAAATTTTTTTATAGTGTTATATCTTCTTAACCAAAGAAAAAGTAAGACATTCTATATGCTACTTAGGAGCGTTCTACGTAGTGCAGTGTTGTTTGAATACATATGTTACGAGGTTCTTTACTCAGCCTCATTGAGTAAATAGAAGATGAAGATTTAAATTACCAAATAAAACGTTGTATTAAGTCCAGTGTTATTATTATACGTATATTATGTTGTTCTATTCTTGCATCATTTAAAAAAGATACGCGATGTTCTATAAAATTATTAACAGCGGTTTTTTGAATTTTAGTGTTATAGCAATATATATGTTATGATGTTCTATATTCCGAATCACGAAAAATAAGACGGAGTTCTATTTGCCACTTTAGAGCGTTCGACGAAGTCCTAGGTTGATTTGAAATCTATAATGCGTAGTTTTTGCATCAAAGATATAAGAGAGCATTCTATTTGACAATTAATATCGTTTTCTAAAGTCCAGTACTGTTTGTATACCTATATAAAGTAGTTATACATTATTCCGATGTTAGAAAAAATTAAAGACAACGTTTTACATTACTATTCAGAATGTTCAATGAAGTCAGTATTGTAAATATACATATGTTATGGTATTATATATTTTTATCATTTTGAAAATGAACACAGCGTTCTATACAACCAAATAGAGCAGATTATGACGAGTAGTGTTGTAGGCAGTGAGATTTGATCTTCTTCTTACTATTTAATACCAAAGCATGCACCTCAAACGATTGACGGATTTTATATGCTAATGTTAACTTTCTACGAAGTCCAAAATTGTTATGGTACTTGCTTTCAGGTTTTCTATTTTCTTAAGATGATAGGTAATAAAATATGTGTTATATGTTTATATGCGTTTGTAATTGTGTTCTGTATATCCGAACGTATAACATAACAAAGATTAGATTGCATCAGTGGCACAATCCTAAATAATTCAATGACGATGAATTAATTGTAAAATATTTTTGAAGGACTGTGGTATAAATGCTAGGAAAAAGTAAACTCGGTGCAAGTAACATAGAAGGTACCCATTTTGAACAAGATGTTATGAGGTTCAGGATCGAAGTATCTGCAAATGTGTAAATAGTTATAAGAAAATATAGTCCCTATTTCCCAGGATCGATACATGTAGAGATTGCAGGTTATGTTCTACTTTCAAATCGTTGAACATGGAAGACCTGTATATAGAGGGTAGCTGAAGAATTGGCTAAACAGTCAACTATCTGTCGACATCTGCCAATTGATTTCACATTTAAATGTATGCTAGGATTACTTACGAGGTATGTGAACTTTTGTCGAAAACAAAATTACACCATGCATTATGTTAGCTAATATATTTATCGAATTTAATTATTTTGGGGGCCATTTTCACCTATCTCATTCAATTCTGAAAATATATGTTCCCTTAACTCGAAAGGCAACTCTTCGATCTACACTCCTGCACATCATCCTGCATGTCGAACTGCATTGTTAGACATTGAGGGTTGAATTTATAATATATATGTCCAGCAATTTAGAGCTATGCCTATGTAAATACGAAGTAACTGTGATTCATCCAACATTTGTAACTTGCTTGATAGGGACGAGTAAGCCGGACTGAAATAATTTTCCAATTAATTAAAGTTAGTAGTAGGAAGCTCAAACCTAGCAGTAATATTTACTATACTTGTGTTTTCTAGAATTTACAGGAAATTCTGCATCCTCTAAATAGTGTCGCCGGCACACTATAATTGTGAGTTTATATAATCTGCAGGTCCTTGTCATAGAGCATTCGTGCATTTCTCTACAACATTGAGCATTCGTGCAATTCTAAAAGCAGATAAGCAGTGACAAATTAAAAGGTATACTATACAATTATTCAACGCGACCCTCCTGTATGCTTGGCCTGTGTTACATTCCCACAAGAAAATGCATCCAATGAATGTTTTATCCCCACCAAAACTGTGTTTGAATCTGTTCTTGATCTTCAATATCAGTGAATCGTCATTTGAACCCCGCATTGAGTTGCAACATTCAATCGAATTGTGAGGGTATAGCGTCAAGCGTTGGTTGCGTAGCCAAACTCGGTTATAAAACCTCATTGTTAATGCTTAAATGCACGACCAACAAGTAAATATTGGAACAATTGAGAGCTTCATGTGCCCACAAATATTTGACATTCAATTTCGATGATGCAAATTCGTCAACTAAGCCAGTTATCCCTTACAGATATGATGTAACAAACTACTGCACATACACAAAATGTAGAAGGTGTAATGTATAAAACTTGCTATAATAACTCATTTATTGAACTACCAATTGATTTCCAATGCTTGAATGACTAAAGTTGCCTTAGGCTGTTCATCAATAGTTTCGCCCGGAGAGCCGAGCTGGATTTGGTTGCGGTACCATGTGAATGTACAATACAAAAATCTGGCTAAAATCCCCGCTGTGGTTCCTGGAGAGCCCTAATTAGTAGACATCTCGATGCCATGTGCTGCTCACCAACGAGTCAATGAATCATTTCCTCACCTAATTAACATCCAAAATCCCTCAGTTGTTGCTTTTATGAGGTCCGTGCATTCCATGAGTGTTCAAGCACATAGATAGGGTGTAATAGCTTCGTCTGTATCCTTTCCAGTAAATTTGAATTACCACTGATGAGCACTAATCCTGCATGCGAAAATCGGCATCTCACACATAGTGTGTAAATATACATGCATCTAGTTATTGGCAAGCCTTAACAATTCACGGTTGTGCAATGCCCCTACACAGCTCAAGTGTCATCTGCCTTCGGAAATACGACATGTCTCCCTAACAAATAAACCGGAAGAATGGAGTGTGAAATGATACCTTTGTAATTGACTATTAACCCCAAAATGAATCGGAAATGTGTACATGGTCTCAACGTACTTGTGAGAAAGCCATCTCGCCTGACAAATCCAAGACTGAGCACTTGTAGTCGACAAATTTTACCATGTACATGCCACAATCATACCTGGGCATTACCCAAAATATCGAATAAGAATAACAAAGAACATGTTGGCAGGTAGTTTGCTATTAGGGCTACGAAATGAGAACAGTACATGTTCCCTTGTTTAAGAATCCCGATTGCTTCGGCAATCGTCTAATCCCTTCTGTCCATTGCGCAGGGTTCCTCTGCTGCCTCAAACAATGGCCCAATACCAACAAGTTGTGTCAAAGATACATTGTGGGGTTTGTTATATGGAATTACATAGGGTGTTTTGTTATTATTGTCGTGATGTGTAGTTAGTGTCTTACCAAATCATTGAGGTAGTGGGCATGTTTATTTCCAAGGGTTGCTCTCTATTGGATCTAATATGTATATTACCCTTTCTTTGACAGTCAGCACCGCAAGAAACTAGTGACTATTGGCGTCATTAATGGGTATAAATACGTAGTCTCGTGCTCACATTCCTGGATGAAATTCATTTCCAGATGCAATTGCAAGGACATTTTGTCCCCATGCAAATGAATCATCCTCTGTAGACATATCCAAATCTTGTGCAATGAATTTATGTCTATTTTCTCATGCACTCCACATATTCACTGTTGAGCGGAAGCACACTTGTTTCAAGAACATACATATTGTTGTTATATTTGCACAACTCGTTCGATGTCAAAGAACGCAAAGTGACAACTATAATTAATATTTCTCATTCTTCTCATGCCTATCGTGAACTAGCAAGATGTAAAAGTGCATGCTTGTGCATAAAAGTCAGGGTGCTTGTGGTTGCGTTCTGCGAGCAGGACAAAGTATGCATCAATGTGATGCATATTACCGCGCATGATTATCTTACGTATAAATTGCGGTGGGAAATACAATTAAGTATGCTTGTAATTGATGATTATACGATCACCGACTTTGAAATCGTACCTGGTCTCCCAGCAGCCTTTTCGAGAAGATCTTGCAACAATTGCGGGGTGATGCTAACCCCTGCTACGTGCGATGACACAAATGCACGCTTTCTTTTCACCCCTCCCTCTCCCCTATGAAACGAACGCAACCGACTTAGTAAAATATGAGGTGCACAAACTGAGAACTGACATGGACTAAGTAGGTATATGCATGAGCTCCATAGAAATTGAAGATAATGTACCTTGCATATCGAAGCATGCTCTGGACCTCATCCTTATCCATCGGGGCAAGAGGATCAATAATCCCACTCCTTTGTGCAGTGCCCCCAACCCTCCTAGTGCAAATATTACTGATAAGATAAGTTGAGATGAACAAATTCTGAATTTTTACAGAGGGGGCCCAGCTTTGTTATATGAGCATGATAACGTCTCTATTGTTTTTGCTTAATAAGGTGTTGTAAGTTTCTCATTGTAATGAATTTTTTTTTATTATTTCCGCCATAATTATGAGTGTGAACATTACATGCACGATTCTACTGAGGCAAACTATTACTAAAAAGAGAATTGGAGATGCACAACACTCAGTTTTGCTCATGCAAAATTTGATTGGGAGGAGAATATGTGGTGAATAACTGAGGTATAAGTGAACCTTATAAGAGCATTTCAACATTCCATGTGTTCCCTGTGTTTCACGCAGGATGGTTCGTAATGCTGTTCTAAATTACGACCTCCATCGAAAACTATTTTCGCAATCGCCTATCCCTACGTTGATGGAATATTAGGGACAGTCGATTCTGGTTATGAAGTGTATGAAAATAATCATTACGAACTAGAGGTGCATAGATAAGGTATACATGAATAATATATTCATCACACGAAGTGATACATGATACTCTATATACCTTCGCAGAGCGTTCTATCATGTCCAGTGTTATTACAACTGCTTCCTAACGCTGTTATGTATTTCATTTCTATGAATTCATTCAATAGTATCATTTAAGGTGGTCTATATAACATCGGGCTGTTGGTTTCGTATTTGAGAAATTTACTAATAGTAACCTCTCGGCCCTAAAAGAGGCCGTTCTGTAAAGCTTATAAACGTGTTTCGAAATGTCTAGTGTTGCTAATATTTATTCCTAAAGGATGTTTTAAAAAAGAGAATATATAAAACAGTTCTACATGACCAACTAAGAGCGTTCTACATGACTCTAACTTGTTGCAAAGCGATGTGAGGGCTTTCCATAAACTTACGACTATGTTCTAAGACGACGTTCTCTAGTACTTATATCCACGTTTTAAATGAAGAGGTATTGTTAGATTTCGTTCGTAACGGTGTTTCTTTTATGCTAAACCAGAATTTAACAAAGCGTTGCATATGACATATTGTTGTGCATTATTCAAATAATAAAATAGGTAAATTCAGATGAGTGAGTTCATGAATTACTGAAGGAAATGTAAGTTAGTCTTCCATAAATTGATTTAGATTAGGATAAAGTAATATATCATAGCTGAGTGGATTGTTAACTTTTGGAAGCAAAGATTCTTCATATGAGAAAGTCTTGTTTCAAAAATTGCACTTTTCAAGTTGGAAGAGTGGTCTTCTGAAGTAAATTGAGCAATCTATATCTTCTTGCCAATAAGACCGTTAGTAATTGTAAGTTTGTTGATTTCTTACTAATTATAAGTTTGCCGATTTCTAAGACCATATTTTAGGATGTGGAGGAGGAATGAGTTATGATATGAATTGATTGAGATATTAGAGTATGGGCCCAGACACTAACCATTGAATAAGTTTTCTCAAAGTAGTAAGGCAATATGTGAGATAGAATATCATTAAAACAATGTTGACAAAACTTGCTTAAAATATTACTATAATTTGGAACATGATTGCAGAGAAAGACAGAGAATAATGTGCAAACTCAGTTGACATACATCCATTAGAGAAAGCCACTAAAAAGAAGCATCAGAAGTAGTTACTTCATCATAAGTAGTTAACACTCATTGACTATGGAACTTGGATAAACATATGCAAAATGAAAATGATAGTAATTATCATTATAGAGTGTAATAAGAATTACATTTTTCCTTAGAGTACTTTCACTTCAGGAAACCTAATCTTTTATAATGATATCCTTTTATAAGGATATCATCTTTCTATGAATCTCTAACTTAGCTACAATGGTTGCTACAATAATTATGGCTTGGTCTGCATTATTGTTTTCCTCCTTTCACGATTCTCATGCTCAGATTACTAAAAACATAAGTGGGTTCTAGTACCACCGTTGGAACCAATTTGTCTTGGCCCTCACTCTCCGACTATTTCGCATTTGGCTTCTACCTAGGGGTTGAGCCACATGGGGCCCAATGAAATTTTGGGAAAAAAATAATTTCTTATTGTATTGATAGGGATGTAGCTTGAGAGGGGCAGATTCGGGGAGGACGGGGGCTCTAGCCCCCCCCCCCAAGCTTAAAAAAACAAATATTTTATACAAACAGACGCGATGACCCATGAACTTGGCCCTAAAAAAAAAATCGGGGACTACGCCCTGAACCCCCATTGTTAGCCCCCCTGCAGGAGAATCTTGGCTCCACCCTACTTCTACCTTCTTGCTGGTTGTCAGGATATGGTTCGATATGATTCCAAAAAGAATACTCGCCTAGTTAGCTAATTAATATCTAGGAGATACCTCATACAATATGAGCATCTCCACTACACAAGAGCTTCAACTGCAATGGCAATAGGGGGAGTAATATTACATATGGAGCCCATGAGATATTTGGGTTTACACAAAAAGGATCCAAGACTAAGGCTATGCTCTTTTGTCTACATGAGAATTCCCCTTTTGCAGGACAATCAAATTCTGGAATTCCTCTTTTGTTTTAGATACCCAAAATTTGCATGTCTTGATAATTGTGCAAAATAAATGATAATCTTGGCATTTGTGTCAAATAACAACATTTAATGTGTCCTAAGTCAATTATAATTATTGTGTACTATGATCAAGGGTTTAAGCAAGTTAAAATTGACCAAATAAACAAAAACAGGGGAGACTAGTCGACTGGTAGTACAAAAAGGAGTCGAATTTTTATATGGGGTTTTTGGGCACAGAGTGTACAAACCACCGGTCGACTGCCCATCAAGACCAGTCGACCGCCCACCTACCGTTCGATTGCCCCATCTCACCGGTCGACCGCCCAGTATGTGTTTTGCCTAGAAACCTTCTAATTTGAGGATATCTGAGAATTGTAAAGGGTTTTGGACTCCTAACTCTATAAATAAACCACTTACTCATGAGTTTTAAACATTCTAAGAGCTTTAGTAAATTCCAGAAAGAGTTTAACCTATGGTTTAGAAATAGCTTTCACTCGGAGAAGAAGAGAAAACTTGGAAGATCGAAATCAAAGGTCATTCGTAAGCTTGTGATCGCAGGGAAGCGATCAAGAAAGGTAGATATACTATCCTATGCTGATTATATTATGATCATTGATGCTAATAAGAAAAAGTAAGATAAGTTTTGAAGTAAGAACATGATTTTTGCATCGTAGGAACTCCTCTTATGTAAGTTTTAGCATGATTGTAAATGTATAATGATATTTTGATTATGATTCATGTATGCATGATGGAATATGGAGGATGGGAATGATGTGAAGTTTTGTATGATTTGAATATGGAGGAAAGGATGTATCCTGAAGTTCGATTGTATGTCTTGATGCAAGATTGTTGAATTTGTGCAAATAAGGATTTTAGGGCCAATATCTCGATGTATGAATAACTTGAAATTAATATATGATGAATGATGCCATGATTTTATTTGAGAACCATGAGTTCGCATGTTTAATTTACAAGTCATGAGAACTACATGCCATGATGAATGATGTATAATGTTGGTTTTGCATGTTGTTATGTTCGGGTAAACGAGTCTTGAATTATGGTTTTGGTTGCTTAGGATTTTTATTATTGTGATATGGGTCACTATGATGGATTTTCAATGACTCCTAACTAATAATCTAAGGTATAATTTATCTGAGGGCTTATCACCTTTTACTCATGATAATAATATATGCACAAAGCATGATGCAATCACGATCACAAGTAAGACACAAGTATGATTGCATGATTGAGTTTCGTACTGCCCGAGTACCAACAATCTAAGATCATGGCATGAGTGCCCAAGTAAGTGAATTGTAAGTAAGTCTGTGCGCACCAAAAAAAATGCTAAGGATTGGTAACTCGATAAGTAATGTATAGGTAATCTTTTCACATATATAGTGGAGAGAGAGTTATTGAAAGTGTATGTAAGTAGATGTCACTCACGATAAAAGTAAGAAAAATAAGCACAAGTAAGATTTGTAAAGAAAAGATGTTGATTTATGTATGTATGCTCGTTTTGTTATACCATGATGAATGTATTATATTAATGTTTATGATATTATTAGTTAGGAGTTTATATCCACTGAGCGTTTTGTTGCTCAGCCGAATTTTGATTGTCGGCAAGTTCAGAGTTTGAGGTTGGAGCTGAGCCTTGAATCGAAGAAGAATATATAGAAGAACCAGAAGGTGATTATCCCGGAGAAGAGAAAGATTTAGATCGATACCCATACAACTGATTGGGCTATCTTTTCAGACTTTTATTTATGGTTTTTATTAGTCTTTGAATTTTGAAAGGATTGTAATCAAATTTTATTATGGATGGCTAGATTTACATTATAGTTTGTGAATCATAATTGAAAAATTCAAATATTCTGGATTTCAGTTTTTAGTTATGGATTTTAGATTCAATTGATATATTAATTGAAGAAATTTTCTGGTTCATATTTATGTATACCTTGTATGCTTTAAAAATGATTGCAAGATAAGTAAGTCACGTGCCAAGGTTTCATTTAAAACTAGATGAGATTTTGGGGTGCGACATTTGAAATGTCCAATGAGAAGATAAGTGATTCTCAATTAGTATCTGTAATCCAATGCAATGCCCCATTTGTCACAACAAGGCGAGCAATATCATCATGGGTGGCAAACTGAACTCCCTCAACAATGCTTCATCCTTGTGATTGCCAATAGTAAAGATGTTGCAGATGTCAACAAATCCTCCAACTTTAGAAGCAATAATAAAGCCAATGAATCATCCAATTTTTGGCTCAAAGAATCATGGAATAATGTGAAAGAAGAAGTGAAGAATTTGAATTTGATCGACAAGGGATAACTTTACATCGGCGAGTGATGGGATTACAATTCTAATATTGCATACGATTAGAGTCGCTTTGAATCAGGATCAAACCATTGCAAGAGGTTACCAGTTTTATTCTATCATTCACACAATCTTAAGTTTTATTAAATTATTTATATCTTTCTACTAATAAAAGTACAAGGAGTATGCAAAACTTTATTTGGATGTAAATACCCTTTAATTAAAAATATTTATTAACCTATGCTATCAATTAAAAATATTTGTAGAAGTTTAGTTAGTTTATAATTCATGTTTTCCTCTCACTATAGTACTCCCATCTCCACAACTCTCCCCAAAAAATTCCCAAAAAATTCTAAGAACCAAGGAAGTGGAGAAATCTCTTCTCTGCTTAGCCCCATGGGACTGATTTCTCCTTTGTATGATGATTGGAAAATCACAATCCTCGTCAGATTGTTCCTTTCCGGTTGGTCTCTGTCCAATTTCGGTTCTAACGACATACCCTAGTTTTCAAATATAAGCCCATCATGTCTTGAATCGATTTGTACCAATCGTAAAACCTTGGCGGCTGGGCCTATGAGCGAGGCTCGGATTTATGTTTTGTCGACACCGGAAAGATCCAGCATGTGTGGTCAGAGAGCACATGGAATTTACACGTACTTCTTGATCTCGTGTAGATTTATTTTTGGTAAGTAATGTTGATGACTTCTTAATCTCATGTAAATATATTTTTGATAAGCAATGCTGATGACTTCTTGATCTCATGTAGATTTATTTTTGGCACAGATATCTTGAGAGCCTCATTCCGTTCATTTATCTTTCTTCCTGTGACAAGTAACAACACTAGGTTTTATACATAATTAAAGGGTGAGGAAGTGTTGGTATTTTCAGCTATATCTATGGCAGAGAGAGAGAGAGAGATCACAACTCAACTGTCCTTTAAACCTCTGTTGAGAGATCACAACTCAACTGTGTCCTTTTAACCTCTATTGACTGCAGTTAAGATTCACTAACCCTTGGGTTCAACGATATAACCTTGCTTCTAGAAAAATAATATTAAAAAACATTAATCTTGAGGGTTAAAATTTTAAACTGTAGTTAAATATTTATTTAATACTTCTTTTTTCTAAAAACCAAGGTTATATTGTTGAATCCCAAGGATTATTGAAACTTAACCACGATTAATAAGGTTTAAAAGGGATACATGTTGACCTATGGGTGCGTTTGAACTCGGGGAAAGTTCAATTGCAATTGCAACATGTTGACCTAAATTTTCACTTTCTAATAAATTTATATTTATTATAATTAAGAAACGTTTTTCTTTATTTTGTTGTTATTATTGGTAAGGCTATCACCATAGAGGAGAATCTCCTTTCGGAATGGTATTTGGTCTAGCCCTTGCTAGACCAAAATAGTTTGGCCCCCCTTCCCACGTGTCAACACATGTCTCTTTTAACGCCCCTTAACTATGGTTAAGATTCACTAACCTTAGGGTTCAATCATCTAACTTTGATTTGTAGGAAAAAAATATTAATTCAAATGGTTAAAACTTGTTAACTAGAGTTAAAAGAGCAATTAAAGAGACTTTGTGAATCAGCCAGATGGTTTTGGTCTGGCAAGGGACAATCCAAATCAGATCTATCTCCTTCCTCATCTGTCACTTTTTGTTTTTTTTTGGTAGGCAACATCTATTATAGTTATTATAGTTAGTTATGAGGGCACTTACAACGCTGTAGCCTCACTACATTAAGATTTGAGCATTGGCCTCCTAAGCGGAGAGTATGATACCTGCCATCCAAGACTCCGAGTTTAAAGGCCTATTGAGAGAGAGAGAGAGAGAGAGAGATGCTACAGAGTCGACCCAGCATTTCCCTTAGGCAAATTCTAGTAATGGCTCTTTTACAAAAAAGAAAAAGATTAAAAAGGAAAAAAAAGAAGAACAAGTAGTAATTGTATTATTGCTAGCTCTAAGCCTCTAAGACACGATACTAGGGGTGCGTTTCACGTTGGTTGGGTCAAATTAGGGGCCAACTGAAGTACAATCCTACAAACATGCTAATATGTCAATGCTCCAACCTAACCTTACTTTCAACCCAAGGCATCTGCCCCAAGTCCAATTTTAATTTAGATGGGTTGGGTTGGGATGGATTGGATTAGGTTAGGTACCCAAACCTATTTTCAACCCAAGGTGTCTAACTAAAGTCCAACTCAATGGCTCATTTGTCAACTGTACCTTTAATTCGGGTTCGATGGGATCAAATTGGATTAGGTTGGATTGAAGTTGTATAAATAAGTTATTTTGCTAAAATTGTAAGTGGCATTTAACATGAATTTGATGACTTATCTTTCGAGAAAATGTCACTAAGTATAGAAAAAGAAATAACCAAGTGTTTTGAGTGTTTCAATACAAAGTGTTGAACTAGCTAGGGAATGCTTGTATTTTCATATATATATATATATATATTTTTTTTTTGGACGGTGCGCCAGGCCTAAGCAGTAGTGCAACACATGGGTGACACATGAAAGCCCCAATAGCAAGCTATTGTGATGGGCCCTCCCCCAAAGAAAAATTAATTTAATATCATGTGGACCTATTGCCCACGTACAAATATTAAACTGATCAGAACAGATACTACACAGCTAAATTGGACATGAAAATTTTCTTCTCCTTCTACAAGGTGGGATTGGTAGGATTGGTTTCAATGGGCATTGGAATTTGTTAACCGAACAGATACTAAACTTGATCTTAGCTAGTCCTACATTGGACATGAAAATTTTCTTCTCCTTTTACGAGGTGGGATTGGTAGAAGGTCTGCCTTCAAAGGGCATTGGAATTTGTACAATACACATGCTATGATTAAATAAAATTCCATTTTACTAAATCTTTATTTCAATTTACTTACTTAGTTTATTAATTAATTAATTATTATTATTATTATTATCATCATCTTTACTATTATAATAGTAGAGGCAGGCATAGTTTGAATTTTCCAAAATTCCTAAACTATCCTTATATAAAACAAAACTTTAATTTAATGTTTTACTTTCATTCCCAAACTATCCTCATCTATTTATTTAAAGAATAGAATCACAGTCAATCGCGATTGAACTCGGAGAGAGTTCAATCGTACCCGCAGGTTAACATGTACCCCTTTTAACTCCTATTAACTATGGTTAACTCCTTCCCCTCACTCTCACGTGCATCGCACGTGCCACCCGATAGTTATTATTATAGCCATTTGGAGAAAACATACCTAATTGGTGTAACTAAATGAGTCTCTAATAAGACCATTAAGGAATTTTAAGAGACTCCTTTCTGTATTCTATAAATAAATCCCCTCTTATCTTTTTACCGACATGGAATTGAAACGAATTGCTCTACTATATTATTTTCTCTCTCTCATTTTGTTTTTCATTTTTGAGATCTTGTTTTTTGAGATTTTGATTATTCCAAAGTTGGGTGTGGATTGTAGACTGTTTATGACTATAGTTAGTGTTCAGATTCTGTGAGCTTACTGTATGGTGGAGGCATCGCGTCGAATACCCTGTGCATCACATGTAGAGACGTGAATTGTCTTAAAGAGAGCAACTTAATCTACCCCTCAATTCACAGGTATGCCATTGCAGTTTCTGTATTTCTTTGGTGCAACTTATTGCACCAACATACATCTTTCATATTTAGGGCACAATTAGGAAATCAGAAGTCCGCCTTTCATGTGAGGTCCTAATAGCTCTATTTAAAATAATAGATGAGGGAGGAATTGTAACAAAAAAGTAACAAGCATTAGGAAGCAAGAGCAAACTTGTTTTATAATATTTCGAGAATGGGTAGATGGAATAATTATTGAGATAGGCAATGACAATTTTGTAAAGGTTTTTCTCCATATTTATAAGTTTGCCATTGACTTTACATTAAAAGGGAGGCTCCACTTAACCATAACCATAACCATAACCATAACCATAACCATAACGTACGTCTTTAGCTTTGCCTCATATTTAAACTCTCTCTTAAGCCTTGAGAGGAAATTAAGCAAATTTGGTGCTAACAACAAAGCCAATGATAGTTCTCTCTCTGCGATAACATAGAGCCGCCGATCTCTAGTTAACACCATGCCCTTTTAACCCTCAAAGTTAAATTTTTTTTCTTCTAAAAATCAAGGTTAAAATTTAACCTTAAGGGTTAATAAATCTTAATCACAATTAGAGGGAGTTAAAAAAGACACATATATGTTTGCTGTAGATGTGATTTGAACTCTTCCAAGTTCAATCGCAGTTAGATATGATCCCAACTCACCACCTCATGATATAATTGACACCCATTAGGGGACCAATTCCGCGATTGGATTTGGTTGTGGTCGGGCCCTTGGCAGACCAAAATTGTTTGGCCCACTCACAGAGCTCCTTTAACTGTCGTTTTAACAATGGTTAAAAAAAATTAATTCCTAAGATTAATTTTTTTTTCTAAAAATCAAAGTTAGATGTATGAACTCTTGGGGTGCATGAATCTTTACCATAATTAATGAGTAATAAAATGAACACATGGCGGCGTGTAGAGCATAGGACAAACGTTCAGGCGAGGGCAAACCAAATCTAATCTCTAATTCTCGGGTTTAAAACCATGATTTACAGTATTTCTCAATTTTACTCTTTGGCTTTGTTTGTTTGCAAGGAAAATAGGGGAAGGAAATCATTTCCAATGGAAAAGATTCCTTTCATGTGTTTGGTACCCTGTAAAACAAAAAAAATCTGGAAAAAATTTCATTCAAATCATGGAAATGTTTTCCATTATAATATAAGATAGGAAAACTTTTATTTAAAAAAAGGGAGGGAAGTCATTTCCACGCTCGACCCCGATGCTTGTTCTTCCTTCTCCATTGCCGATAGCAACGAGCGACTCCGACTTCAAAGCTGCCACTTCAGGATCACATACAATCCCAAAACTGAATCTCCTACCTCACTCCCTAATCTGAAATCTAGGGTTTTGATCTTACTCTCAAACCCTTGTTCATTCTTCACAATCACTATTGTTTTCTCTGTATTTGTATTTGTATTTGTATTTGTATTTGTATTTTTGTATTTTTGATTGGATTGGGATCTCAATCAACCCCCTATTGTTAATTTGGTCTGGATTTAAAGCATGTTCTTGGTTTGATCATTTTATCGCGTAGGCTGTTTTTAGTTCTTTCAATTTTAGGTGTTGTTTGATCTCTATAGAGGAACCCAACAGCCACTGGTTTCTTTTGAGTTATTGTTCTATCTAAGGCTCCATCACAGGAGGATGACTCCTTCATCGCCATTTGATTAAAATGGGTATCTCATCAGATAGATATATAGCCATTAAGCTCTTGATCATGTACTTGAACCATAAGAAATTCGTTGAAGCTGATGAGATCCTTAAAAGCTTTGGGGGGTTTGACCTTGTTGCATGGAATTGCATGATATTTGCTACTGTCCAGTAGGCAATCTGGAAGAAACTTGTCGTTTGTTTGACGAAATGTTAGAGAAAAATGAGATCTCTTGGACTGTATTAAGCGCAGGTTTCATGAAATTTAGAAGAATGGAAGAATCAATGTGGTATTTCAAGAGGAACCCATTGCAAAATGTGGTTTCTTGGACACAATCCACCTGTTTGTGGAAATGCTCAGTTCAGGATAGCATTGGCTTGATTAATCCAAACACGCATAGAAATTGTTATATATATTTGAATAGCTTTTCAAATTAAAATTTAACTATCTAAACACAAAATTAATTTTTATATGATTTTCTATTAATTTTTTTCCTTCTAACCAAACGGTAAAAAATAGAAGATTAGGAAAACTTTTCATGGAAAATAATTCAATTGGAAATGTTTTTTTTTCCTCTCATTTTCCATGCAAACAAAGGGAGCCTTTGGGAATATGATTAAGTCCATGTCGGTTGGTTATTATTGGGGGTTGAGTGAAATGACTACCATTAGGTATTCGAGAAATGTAAAACCAACGACCGGTGGCTACTGGTTTTGGTAAAGGGTCAGAGTTCCATTCTCAGGTTGGTGCACTGGCTGCTCGAGGTTTCAGACCGCCCCGAACCATCACTTTTGGACTTTGAACCTTCCCCCTCATAAAGGAAACAACGTGAACCCAATAATACAATGTGCTTTGCAGATTACAATAATGCCCCTGAATCCCTCCTCTGTTCAGCTCTTTCGCGGTAAATATACAAAATAAAGTATAAACTATGTAAATAAAATCCCCAAATGGCAATTCAAAGCTTCCCAAAAATTTGTTGATTTTCCCTCTTGGAAGCCCAAATAATAAATATTAATTGAAATTCAATTAAAGCTGGTGAGCACACACAAATTATATATATATATAGAGAGAGAGAGAGACATGTGGCTTGAGAACCTGCCATACTATAAATTAATGTCAACCCTAAGTTGATCGAGGGGACGTTATATGTATTTTCCAAATTCGACCATTGAATATTAAGGTGGGTCTCTTGAGAGATGCGTGACAAAAAGTCAGTCAGATAACAGTTCTTTAAATTATTTAATTAGACATTGAAAAATAAATATTTTTTATAGTCTAGATATGGTCTTAAGGGTTAATGTTAACCAATTAAGATAATTGAGGAGTATGTTGGATGCATTTTTCAATTTGATCGTTGAATGTTAAGGTAGGTCTCTTGAGAAACACACGACAAAAATTAGTCCGATAGGAGATCTTTAAACTATCCAATTAGATGTTGAAAAATCAATAATTTTTATTTCCTAGGTATGGTCTAGGGGGTTAATATTAGACCACTTAGGATGTAATCAAACAGTTTAGAAACATCTTATGAGACTAATTCTTTGCTACATGTTTATCAAAGGGCCCACCATGAGATCATACGGTCTAGAAACATTTAATCAGGCTAATTTTTTAGCACGTTTTTATCAAAGACAACATGTAATAATCAAAATCCAGTGACAGACACATACGATATCATCTGTTCATCCATACATATTCTATGTTTGGAATTGCTTAAGAAAAATATAGCTTTTGAGACTTTGGGAGCCTATATAATACCACAAAATATATAATATCAATACGTTCGTCATCATTATTAAATAGTGGGTCCTGCCCTACTGTCTATATTCCGCGTTTATGTTTAAGAAAATATAGTTTTCGAGACTTTGGTAACCTATAATATCACAAAATGTATACTAATACCGCTATGTATTACATTTTAATGATTCTATTTTTTTATTTTTAAATTGAAATTGGTTAAAAGAAATTTTGACCAAGTTTGTCAAACTTTTCTAAAGTTGGAAGAAGGTCCTGCTCTTCTTACCACAAAGTTCAATGGGGTTACTTATGGTTTCTCTTTATTTCCAAAGCTCAAATCAAAGTCATGAAAGTTGATTCGGAAGTCATTCTATTTATTAATTTCACAGGTCAGACCTTGGATTGAAACCACGTTAGGTCTCAAGGGTTGTTTAGGTGCACTTTTCTTCCGACAAAACCTGTTGATAAAACAATGCATTGATCTATGAATTATACTTGAAAATGCTGGTCTGCTCCCTGACTTTCATATATATATATATATATATATATATCTTTATCTTTATTTTTATATTATTATAATGCAAGAGGCAGGTGTAGCCTGATTTTTCTGAAATTCCCAAACTATCTTTATATAAAACAAAACTTTGATTTAATATTTTATTTTAATTCCCAAACTACCCCTTGATCTATCGATTTAAAGAATAGAATCACAGCCAATCACGATTGCACTTGGGGAGAGTTCAATTGCACCTATGGGTTAACACGTGTCTTTTTGAACTCTTATTAATTGTTGTTAACTCCTTCCCCTCGCTCTCACGTGCCACCTGCTAGTATATAAAGGTTCAATAGATAACAGACCCGTGCCTGAAATATGGCCCGACAGGTGCATTTGGAGAATTATATAAAATATTTATGACAAAAATGCCTTTATTTATATTTATAATTTCTAAATTATCCTTATAATAAAGCATATTCTAAAGAGCTCTGATTAATTACCTCTTAGAACCTAAGCTCTGTTTATATATAAACTCATATTTTTAGTGGGTTTCGAGAGTACCAATAAAGCTTTGATGCCAAGGGCTCTTTCGGTTAGCATACGTCATTTATCTATTGTTAGCCAGTAGATTGATGAGCACGTCATTGTTAGGTAGCCCCACTTTCCTTTCGGTCAATCTCCCCATTCGAATAAAAAGTCAAAAAACATGTCAATTCTTTGTAAGGCTCACAATTTTACTGTGTTTTTGTTCAAATGAGGGATGATTTGAGGTTAGAGAAACATAGGGCTAGCATTATACTTGATGGCATATCAACCGCTTCAGGCTTCACCCAGACTATTGGGTACAGAGAATACACTAAGAAGGTGTATGCGAAGGGCTATGAAGTTTGAACGAAACCATAATATTGTCTGTGTTCTTTCCAGTGGTCATGGTGTTTGAAGGCCAGATCGAATTTATAATTATTTACCGATGTTAAATCCATACAGATAGTTTGATCCTAGCCATTAAATGTTCATAGCCATGGGGAAGAACCCAGAAAAGAACACAGACGATATGCTTCTGGTCAGAACAGTCTGTTGCCTATATAAAAAAGCAAGATAAAAAGGTAAATGGGTGAAGCAGTTTCTTCCCTGTTTCATACATAAAAGGTGGTCAAAATTGGTATTTCGTTTCTATTCTTCTAGAGAAATGCCATGAACAATGCCTTTCTTATGTTTATTCCTTACGTGCCTAATGAGGGTGCTACCCTACCCTCCTCCAATCTCCATGTTATTGAATAGAGAAATAATATTATATCTAGCTAAACAAAGAATAATAATAATTATTATTATATAAAAGAAGGTGACCGACCATCTCCTATATAAACCAACAAGCTCTTCTTCCTCTATCTCCCAAGCAACCCTTCAACACAACCTTGTCTAGATCTCTCTCTAGCTATTATCTGATCATCACCATGGTTCTCTCCAAGACTACTTCAGATTCCGACGTCTCCGTCCACTCTACTTTCGCTTCGCGATATGTCCGAGCTTCTCTTCCTAGGTGATATTTTCTCTTCTCTTCTCTTTTAATATAAATCAGGAGATCGATCGATCCAACCCTAATTTAATTACTAAGAGAAGTAGTATTAATTGTTTCAGGTTCAAGATGCCGGAGAACTCGATACCGAAGGAGGCGGCGTACCAGATCATCAACGACGAGCTTATGTTGGACGGAAATCCGAGGCTGAACCTGGCCTCATTTGTGACCACATGGATGGAACCCGAGTGCGATAAGCTCATGATGGCTGCTATTAACAAGAACTACGTCGACATGGATGAGTATCCTGTCACCACTGAGCTCCAGGCAAGTTATCTACACCCTCACCCCAAGTTGATGATCATAGTAGCTGTTGGATAGTCCTACAGAATGATAAAAGTAGATGCTTTTGTATGGTCCCACTCCCACCGGTTCTAATTGACAATCGTCAACGGGCATGAAAAGTAGATGATTCTCAAGGAAGGTGGGCTTTTTCTAGTTTCCGCGTTTCTTTCTTTAATTGCGTGCGGAAGACTCGTGATTCTCTCCGGTTGTAACTGACTCGAGGGAGTCCTTACGCCACTGACGCTGCCACGAGTCCTTTTTGATATCCCTTAACCATGGTTAAGATTCATCCACCACTAGGGTTCACCTATCTATCGTGGTTTTTTTAGAAAAAAAATATTTAAAAGGAAATTTATTCCCGGTTAAAATTCACTAACTCTTAGGGTTGATTTTTTTTAATAATCTTTTATGAAATCTAAGGATAGGTGGGTGAATCTTAACCATAGTTAAGAGGTGTCAAAAAGGACACATGGTAGTGTTAGTGCCATAATCCGGACCCCCCCCCCCCCCCCTTTAAGTCCAGTAACAACGGGAGATGATTACAAGTCTCTGGAAATACAAAAAGCTAATCCATTGACCAAAGACTAATCTTCTCAAGTTGTAACCGGTTTTTGGCAAAACCGGTTAGGCCTCTATGGTCACCACATATCCCTTTTTACAATCTTTAACTGTGGTTAAGATTCAATTACCCCTAGGGTTCATCTAACTATCTTTGGTTTTTAGAAAAAAATATTAAAAAAATTAACCTTAGGAGTTGGTAAATTTTAACCACAATTAACAAAATTTTGTATTATTTAAAAAAAAAAACCCAAGATAGGTGGGTGAACCTAAGTCAGGACTGAATCTTAACCACGAGTCTTTGGGGGACGTATTCTTCTCCAGTTGTAACCGGTTTTGACAAAACCGGTTACACCCAACCTTTTCAACATACGGCGGACTCACACCATGGATTTGTCCTAATGGCAGTGTCTCTCCTTTTTGAGGTATCTCCTTTTTGGGGTAGGTTTGAAGATCTCTCAAAGCTTCAAATGCTATTTTCAAGGGTGCCATGACCCCATTCTTCCATGGTAGCAATTTCGGGTCAAACTTGTCAAGCCGCCCGATCCTGGCATGTCCTCCTATTAGGGGGTTAGGGTTTATGGTCCATACACGCTGGGTTGTTGAAAACCACCTATAGTGACCTGGGTCGGATTAGGCCAAGAGTGCTAAGCATGCTCTCACAATCCTTCCTCTTGTCATTTTTAAATGAGTGGTTTTATTTTCTTTTAAAGGTCACTTTTTTTTTTTTTTGAAAGGAAAGTGTGCTGGTTCAAAATACGTGTATTTCTTTCAATAAAAGATAAAATAATACATATTTTCCTTAAAGAAAGTAACTTTAAAATAAAATAAAGCTAACATTATCATTTTCAAATTATGAAACAAATGACTTTAAGAGTCGGCTCACTTGTAAAGTTCAGGTATTGGGTTCAATTTCCTTATATTTGTATAGTTAAGGGATTGGCACGTAGAACTCACCCAATGACACGTGCGACCCATTGATGGACCACAGAGAACAAATGATAAAAAAAGGTTACTGGTACAGAGGATATGTTGCAAGTGGTTGGAGCTGGTCAAGTGGATCCAACTGAAACCCGGCCCATTTGATCATCAGGCATGGATCCGCTAACCTTAGTCCAGACTCCAGAATAAACAGGTTTTTAATTAGGCGCGGTTGTAACTAAGTTAGGTTCCATCCATGAAAATATTCCCAAACCTCTCTAGGAATATCAATCCAAACCTGACCCAATTCATAACAAAGCTGGGGTATGCCAATATATATATAACTCGGGGTGTCCCTAACCCTTCGGGTGAGGACTAGTTGTGTTCTGAGCTAGAATTACGACTAGTTGTGCTCTGAGCTAGAATTACGAATATCAACCCGAACCTGACCCAATTCATAACTAAGTAGAAATTTATCTAACAAGCTAGCTAACTGAATCGATCCTAACACAAAATGAGGACTAGTAATTATTTAATTAATAAACTTTAGGTTTACATTTAATTAATGATGAGGTCTATGATGGTTAGGTTTATATTCTTTATTTAGAACCCTCCATTAGACAAAGAAAATGATGCTCACATGTTTTTATTATTATTCATACAGAATAGGTGCGTAAACATGATAGCGCATCTTTTCAATGCCCCACTTGGAGATTCGGAGACCGCGGTGGGAGTAGGAACAGTTGGGTCATCGGAAGCGATAATGCTGGCTGGCCTAGCATTCAAGAGAAAGTGGCAAAACAAGAGGAAAGCCGAGGGTAAACCCTGCGACAAGCCCAACATCGTCACCGGAGCCAATGTTCAGGTATTCATACTTCATCCCTGCCGAGCACAATTCTATCAATAGTACAATAGCCAAGGTGCCCCCGAGCCCAATGGGTTCTATAGCTTCTCTAGCTAGGCTTAATGTAATCCTGTTTAAGCTACACATAGAGGCCCATCTGCTTGAGCTTGGGCTTAATCTTATGGCCCGTTTAATAATGGACCAGGCTTAAGCTGAGCACGTAGAGTGGCCTTAATTTAATAGCATTGCTAGAATAATATTCATGGGCCCATTTTGGGCCCATATCTTCTTTCGGCGCAAAAAACTAAAGATTTCGTGGTAGAGCACATGAGAGCTGACACAAAATCCTTGTCTTTTTGCTCGATAAGGGAGAGTTCATCCAGGGGGACTGAAACCAGCACTTCATGGTTAATTTTTTAGGTTTAAGACATTTAATGATGATCTTTTGCTGTTAATCCCTTGTGTTATTATAGGTATGCTGGGAAAAATTTGCAAGGTACTTTGAAGTTGAATTAAAGGAGGTCAAGCTAAGGGAAGGGTACTATGTGATGGACCCTGCAAAAGCAGTGGAAATGGTGGATGAGAACACCATTTGTGTTGCTGCTATCCTGGGTTCGACACTGAACGGAGAATTCGAGGATGTCAAGCTCTTGAACGATCTCTTGCTAGAGAAGAATAAGGAAACTGGGTATGCTTGAATCTTCCAGTAATATCAGTTTAGTGATGCGAAAACATCAATAGATAAATCTATCAAAATTCTTACCTGTGGTATGTCGAACTGAGTGTCTTTTCTATGTTGTTGTATAATTTTTGCAGATGGGATACTCCAATTCATGTGGACGCCGCTAGCGGTGGCTTCATTGCACCGTTCATCTACCCAGAACTTGAGTGGGATTTCCGGCTACAGTTGGTGAAGAGTATCAATGTTAGCGGCCACAAGTACGGCCTCGTCTATGCTGGTATCGGGTGGGTGATTTGGAGGAGCAAGGAAGATTTGCCTGAAGAGCTCATCTTCCACATCAACTACCTTGGAGCTGATCAACCCACCTTCACCCTCAACTTCTCTAAAGGTAACTAATGCAAGTTGATCTATGATATAATAATATCATAATTATCATATAGCCCTTTCAAACATAGTTACCAAGTTGGAGTTTGGGAACTATTGGGTCTGAGAGAAATTCGGGAAAACTAAAAATAATGTCGGTCAAGAGATGAAATAGTATTTTAATTATGAAAAATTATAATAAATATATATTTCATACATTAAATATTTATTGTTCAGGAAATTTCAAAAAATCATGAATAATCCACGCTTTATTCACAAAGTTCGCTATTTTTTTTAAAAACACTTGAGTTTTTTTTAATTTTTTTTTAATTTTTATGAAAGTGGTAAATACGTTGTGAATTAATCTTTCAATAAAAAGTTGACACTTGTTCCGGAATTTTTTAAGAAATTGGAGACCTTTGTTACTATACCGTCAATAGCTCACCATTGTCCGTCTCCTTTGGCCATTTTCTACCATGGTGTAACATTTTTATTTCTTTCGATAATGATTGTGCTTTGTATATTGCAGGATCTAGTCAAGTTATTGCTCAGTACTATCAACTAATTCGCTTGGGTTATGAGGTGAGACCACAAAAATAATTTAAGATAACTAAATATATATATATAACCTAAACTTAAAAGTAGCAAAACAACACTTGAACTATGCTTAACTTAAAATTATGTCTATCAGGGATACCAAAATGTCATGGAGAATTGTCGAGAGAATGCAATCATGCTGAAAGAAGGATTGGAGAAGACTGGGCGTTTCAACATTGTGTCCAAGGACAATGGGGTTCCATTGGTGGCCTTCTCCCTTAAAGACAACAGCTGCCACGACGAGTTCGAGATTTCACACATGCTACGCCGCTTTGGGTGGATTGTTCCGGCCTACACCATGCCACCCAATGCACAGCATGTAACAGTTCTTCGTGTTGTCATTAGAGAAGACTTCTCGCGCACTCTCGCCGAGCGCCTTGTCATTGACATCCAGAAGGTCCTACATGAGCTTGATACACTTCCTGCTAAACTGAGCGCAAAAATGTCGATCACATGTGAAGAGAAGAAAGGAAATAATGGCATTTTGGTAGTCAAGAAGACTGCTCTTCAGACGCAGAGGGAGATCACCACAGCTTGGAAGAAGTTTGTGATGGCCAAAAAGACCAATGGTGTTTGTTAAATGACTTTGAGAGTTCTTCTCTTTTTTGTTTTTCCTACACTTTTATTTGCCCCAAACTGAGTTAGAGGTTTAATGTATGTGTCCTTAATATTATTTCCTTCCCAATTAATGAAAGAGCTTACTTTTGTTTGATCTAAATGATAAAGAATGAAATATATACCGTATCTCACAATGTGATTTGAATTTGAATTAATTAGATTAAATTTGATTTGATTGGGGTTTCATTTTACTTTAGGAATCCTGAATTATCTATTTAAACCCTCTTTGTGTTCTTGTAAGCCATTCAACTCTATAAATGATATTGAGTTTCTTTATGGTATCGGAGTCACCGATCCTTTGGTGACCTCTTAGCTCTTGTTGTGTAAATTAATGATTTTAAAAATCGTCCCATCTACGACCCACACTTCTCATACTCATGCCTCACAATAAGTATGAGATTTCATTTGACTGGGATTATGGTATTAAAGGCTTATTAGCTTTCCATGTCCTGGATGATGGGTTCTTCATGTCAGATTTTCTTATTGGTTTGTGGTCGAGACAATGTTCATTCTCTGAAACCTAGATTAAGTGTACTTAGGTTTTGGGTATCAACCATATCCAAACAGTGGTGATGTGGGGCATTAATAGAATAATCAAGGTTTCTAATTAATGAAGGTTAAGTCTCCTTGATGATTTCTGAGATTAAACACCTACCTTATATAAATTCTTTATGTATTTGGGCCGACCTCCACTCTTACATAAGCTAGAGTTTGCATCATTCCCATCGAGAGCAAAAGAGAATTGGTGTTGAAGGTCGTGTTCATGGTTTGTCTTCAAAGTTCCAAAGATTTAATTGAAATGACTTTAATGGTGAATACAGATGTAGGAAGGCAAATTTTAGAAAGGTTGGACTCTACCAAATGGGACCCAAAAATCTTATAAGATTGATTAACAACTAAAATCATTATAAGTCTCTCAAGAGACCTTTTTTTTTATTAATATTTTGCATATGATATCAAAGCTAGTTGCTCAACCACGTTTAAAGAATCATAGGTCATTTTTTGCCATCAATATATACTAGTGGGCCGCACGTACGATGCATGTGGGGGGGGGGAGGAAAGAGACTGGAAAGAGGGACCCTAGAGTGTTGCCTTTTGGGAAAAAGTTTATAAAATATTTTGGGTATAGATATTTGAGGGAAATTTTGGGTCAAAAAATAGTGAGGAACACATTGGGTATAGAAACATGACATGGGGACATTTTGAGAACCAAAAAGCTTTAGGGGCATTTTGGTATAGAAAAACTTAGGTTACTTTGGGTATATAAACTTGAGGGATATTTTAGAAATAAAGAGAATAAAATATGGGCAAACTTGAGGATCATTTTGGGTTAAAAAAATTGTAAGATGCATTTTAGCTATAGAAATTTGACTTGGGGGCATTTTGGAAACAAAAAATTATTTGGGACATTCTGATTATAGGAAAAAAAAAAAATTTAAGACATTTTGGGTAGAGAAACCTCACTTAAGGGCATTTTGAGAATAAAAAAAATTTAGGGACATTATGGCCAAGAAAATAATAATATATATTTTTAATAATAAAAGGGCATTATCCAACTATATCGGTCGAACTAGGAACCGGTCACCCGGCCAAATCGACGATTGGTTCGGTTATGAAAACATTGCTTTATATATTAATAAATAATATTTTTAGAATTAAATTAAATTTCACATTAATAAAGGGTAATTTGAGAATTAAATTAAATTTCAATCAACTTTTTAAGTCCACTATATTTTTTAGCGAAAAAGTCTCCTATATAATTAAAATCTAAAATTAACAAAGGGCAATTTTGGAACCAAGCTAAAATTTAATTAATTTTTAAAGTATCATTCTCTTATATATTAGCAAAGGGGCAGTTATGGAGTTAACCTAAAATTCAATCAACCTTTTTAAAGTACCATTCTCTTTATATAAGAGTAAAGAATAGTTTAGAATTACGTAAAATTCAATTAACGTTTTGAACCCAGATGTGTAAAGGGCAGTTTTGGAATTAGCTACAATTAATCAACGTTTGAACCTATATGAGTAAAGGGCAGTTATGGAATTAACTAAAATTCATTCAACATTTTAAATCTATATGAGTAAAGGGCACTTTTGGAATTATTTAAAATTCAACGGCAATTTTAGAATTAACTAAATTCAAGTAAAAGGGGCAGTCTAGAAATTATTTAAAATAGATGGGCAATTTTAGAATTAACTAAATTCAATCAACGTTTGAGTCTCATATGAATAAGGGTACTTTTGGAATTAACTAAAATTCAACTTACGTTCTTAACTCCCTCATCATATTAGTAACTAGTGGGCCGCACGTCAATGCACGTGAGAGAAAGGGGAGAGGAGAGAGATAGGGAAGATGGACCCTAGTGAGGGGCATTTTAGAAAAAATTTAAAGAATATTTTGGGTATAAAAACTTGAGGAACATTTTTAGATATAAAAAATTATGAGGGACATGTTGGGTATATAAACATGATGTAGAGACATTTTGAGAACCCAAAAGATTTAAGGGCATTTTGGGTATAGAAAAAATTGAGGGACATTGTAGAAATAAAGAAAATGAAATATGGGCATACTTGAGAAGCATTTTGGGTTAAAAAATTTGTGGGAGGCATTTTGAGTATAAAAATTTGACTTAGAGACATTTTGGGAACTAAAAAATAGTCAAGACATTCTGACTATAGGAAAACAATTTGAGTGAATTTTAGGTATAGAAACCTAACTTAAAGACATTTTGAGAATAAAAAACTTTAGAGATATTCTGGCAAAAAAAATAAAAAATAAATATTTTTAACAATAAAATGACATGATCCAACCGGACCGGTCGAACCGGGAGTTGGTCACCCGACCAGTTTGAGGTCGGTCCAGTTATAAAAGCATTGCTTTATATATTAATAAAGGACAATTTTATGATTATATTAAATTTCAATCAACTTTCTAAGTCCCCTGTATTTTTTGGTGAAAAAAAATTAATAAAAGCTAAAAGTAAAGGATAGTTGTGGAATTAAGTACAATTTAGTCAACGTTTTGAACTCATATGTAAGGGTAGTATTGGAATTAACTAAAATTTAACCCATATATGTAAGGGTAGTTTTGAAATTAATTAAAATTTAACCCATATGTATCAGGGCAGTTTGGGAATTAACTAAAATTCAATAAACTTTTGAACCAAAGAAATTGTAGTTTTGGAATTAATAAAACATCAATCAAACCATATGTTTAAGGACAATTTTGGAATTAACAAAACTTCAAGCTATACATGTAAGGGTAGTTTTGGAATTAACTAAAATTCAACACATATGTGTCCGGGCAGTTTTGGAATTAATTAAAATTCAGTCAAGCTTTGAACCAAAGAAATGATAGCTTGGAATTAACAAAACTTTAATCAACGTTTTGAACAGGTAAATCCTCGTTATATTAGTAAAGAAGATAGGTATTTATAAAGTTTAACAAAGATCACTGATCTCCGACGATGCATGGGCTAATTTTTCAGTCCAATGATAGTCACTGGTCTGTAAGGATTTGAGGAGAAGGGACTTTGGTTTTTTAATTTTGTTATAAGATGACGTTTCTATTATGGTTAAAATTCCAAAATTTACAGAACACATAATACATAAAAGATTAAAACTTCTGAAGATCGAGAGGATATGTGGGTACAATGGCCTTGTGGCTTGGGCATGTGTGTGGTATTGTATTAAAAAAAAAAAAAAAACTTCCAAAGATCAAATCCCCTTCCCATGGTTAAAAGACTATTTGAAACGAAAATGGAGAAAGTGATTTTTCTTGTGTGCAGCTCAAGGCCATGAAGGACAATATCACATGGCAAGTTGGCTGACCTCAGCCACCCCTTCACTGGTGTTTTGACTGAAAAGATTTGAATGTGGTTGTAGGCATGCAAATTTTGATAGGATCAAAATTGGCACATGACAAGATCTCAGAAGGTGGATCCTACTTTGTGTTAAATTTATATAAGATTTAAACTCTTTAAAGATAAGTGTTAGCTTTCACCAGATGAGACTTACAAATTGGATAGACTCCAAATGTGATCCACAAGTCTCACAAGATTTATCAACAACTCAAATCATGATAAGTCTCTCAAGAAGTTGTTGTGAGCACGAATTTCGGTTACTCACATTGGTGTTATGTTTAGAGTCGCCACTTACTAATTCAGTAGGGATAAGTTTCAGGTAATGGATAAGGTCTTGAGTCTGCTTAGAGTTCTGAGTAAGAGGTTCAATTAAGCCCAGGGAAGGTGTTAGGCGTCCCGGCAGTTCCGTTTTACAACGATTCCCTACTTACTAAGTTTAAGCCAATTTAATTTCAAGTTATAGTCAAATGTCTTCGGTTTAATTTATACTAATCCAATAAGAGAAAAGCTAAACTAGGGTCGAACCCGTGTTGGGTTGTCTACGTACTCACATTGGGGTGAGATCAGACCGAGCGTAGTTCTGGCACATGAGCCCGTGCCAAGGCTAGGGGAGTGTTGTGTTTGCACTAAGGGTGGCTTAGGGTCTAGTTGGAAGGCTAGGGGTGGTTTGACTGGGTTGGTCAAGTGGTCGGTTATGATTGATTGGACCTGGTAGGCCAAAGGGTAATCCGGTAGACTAGGGTTTGGGCTCAGTAGGCCAAGCGGCAAGCCCGGAGGTTAGGGTGTAGTCCGGTAGACTAAGGATTGGGCCCGGTAGGCCAAGGATAAGCCTGGTAGGCTTGGATTGATCCTGGTAGGCCAAGGGTGAGCTTAGTAGGCTTGAGTTGGGCCCTGTAGGCCGATAGTAAACCCGGTAGGCTTAGGGTTAAGCCCGGTAGGCCAAGAGGAGTGTAACCGTGATTAGATTTGCTAACCGGGGTTGGGTAAGGTCTAAGGTATGTTTATGGTCCTTAAGAATTGATTAATGATTTTTTAGGATTTTTTCCAATTTTCTAAGTTAAATGGGGCTAACCATGGTTAAAACATGAGTTTAATCATGATTAGTCCGGATAATCATGGTTAGGCATTCTACAAAGTTGAATTTGGGATTAGAATGCCGTTTGAGATTTTTTGGCATTTTCTAGGGTTTAAATGAGCTTAATCATGGTTAAACCAAGTGTTAACCATGGTTAAGCTCATCTAACTGTGGTTAAGCATGAACACATAATCCAAGAATGATGTTCTCCAAAGTTTTAGAATATTTTGGATTTTATGGGATTTTTAAAAAAATTTCCAAGAGGTTTGACCAATTAACCATGGTTAACTCTTAACCATGGTTGAGTTAACTATGAGTTAAGGCAAGACAGGGCCCGGGCAGCTTGGCATGGGCCCCAGGGGTCAGGTCAGGTCTGTTGGAGGCCTTCCATGGGCCCTGGGCCACTGTAAAGCCCAGAAAAATTCAAAAAACCATTCTGTCGGCAGATGTATTACCGATAGATTCAGCACATTTTAACCCGAGTTTGAAGCCTTGTAACTCGAGTTAGGAGAGGAGTTAGGGGGTCTATTGTCGCGACCCAAAACCCACCCTAGGAGTTAGAGTGAACTTTGGACGACTAATCATGACTTGCTTGACAACTAACCTGCAAAACCCACAGAGCATATACAATAGAGGATATAAACAGTGGAAACATACTCTAACATAGCACAGCGGAAGACTACCAAACCTCTATGTATATACATACACAAATCCAAGTTTATACAAAAAGTAATCCATACGAAAGAGTGGACATGCCCGCCAAAATACATAAATCTAACTCTCATCTCACCCACAGCTAATCCACTCAGAATCTAATCACCACCTACTGATAACCCTCTACGGGAGGTTCCTCCAAAGGCTCCTCGGCGTACTCCTCTTCCACCCATGGACCAGGAGCACAAACATCAAATGGGGCAGCAGCTCCCTCAGAACCTGCCGACAAAAGAAGTACGGCTGAGCATGGAATACTCAGCGGGTACTAAATACTAACCAACAATTATAGCGTAGAAATAGCAATACATAATCAGGAGCAATTCATATATGTCAAACGGAAACAATTCACATCATACAAGGAAGTAAAGCAGTTTATAATCATGCTTGTAATTCGTAGAAAACCGATAAATCCTCTTGAAACATCGTGTGCTTGACTTGACTTGAAATATCTTTTTGTACTTGAAAGCTTGTCATGTCTATCTTGCTTGATTCTTGTATGTCGTGTCATGTCATGCATGTCATGCGTGCTTGCTTGTGATCATGTAACTTGTGAGATATCCTTGTGAGGTGTCCTTGTGAGATTCCTTGAGAGGGAAGGGAGACCCTTCTTTATGCAATGCACTTGCGAGGGAAGGGAGACCCTTCTTTATGATATGTATGTACTTGCGAGGGAAGGGAGACCCTTCTTCATGATATGCACTTGTGAGTGAGGGGAGACCCCTCGTGGAATGTTGGTTCTTGTCTTCTTTTGAAAAGCGAGGTAAAACATATCGTAGGATATGTCCCACCTCTAACCATGTTCTTGAAAACCTCGATAAATCATGCCATGCATGCCGTGCTCGTGGAAACCGTGTACATACTTGCATTCAAATTTAAAGATGACATTTGGGTAATTTCACAACACATATAGCATCAAAGATTGAGTAATGTAGTATTCATAGCATTATGGGAAAACAGGAAACACACTATCATAGTCCCTAGCAATATTCATAATTTATTAGGCATGCATTTCCAGATTTTCAGCTCACTGTGTTCACCTTGGCATTTCATCAAACATGGTGTGTTCATTATGGATTTACCCTACAACATGCTTTTCTAGATGGGTTTTACTCAAATCATACATGTACATTCATTATTGGAACAATGCCCTTCCCCATTTGTTCATCACACACAACCATTGGCATCCAATCGCCCATTCCATCTCCATTCACCATTCACCATTCACCATTTACCATTTATCCATCTCATAGCACATGTGTAAATGAAAGAAAATGAAGAGAAAAGAAGGGGAAAGAGGAACTATAACTAGGAGGGTAGTAAGAAGCACCGACCTTGAAGAAATGAGGAAGAAACCCCTTTCCAAAACGACTGTGTAGCTGCTGCCCTAGTTTGAGGAGATGCTCCTCACGAGTTTGTGCCTTGATCTTGAAGAAAAACGGGCTGGTGGTTGATCTAGGGTTTCAAACCCTTTGATTTCTCTCCCAAATGGAAACCCTAGGTTGGAATCGCCTTCTCCTCTTTCTTCTATTCTC
Source organism: Tetracentron sinense (assembly GCA_015143295.1). NCBI lineage: Eukaryota > Viridiplantae > Streptophyta > Magnoliopsida > Trochodendrales > Trochodendraceae > Tetracentron > Tetracentron sinense. Next base: position 34,883,492 of record CM026554.1, read on the forward strand.
TCAAACTCTCTAAGTGTCGAATGATGCCCTAAAGGCTCAGATTAAACTCTTAAGGTAAGAGTGAACTGACCAAAAGACCGAAATACCCTTATTGGGATTTCTGTGAATAGTGCTGTGAATAGTGCCAACTCGTTGTGCTGTGAATAGTGCCAACTCGTTGTACTGTGAATAGTGCCAACTCGTTGTGCTGTGAATAGTGCAAACTCGTTGTACTATGAATAGTGCCAACTCGTTGTGCTGTGAATAGTGCCAACTCGTTGTACTGTGAATAGTGCCAACTCGTTGTGCTGTGAATAGTGCCAACTCGTTGTGCTGTGAATAGTGCCAACTCGTTGTGCTGTGAATAGTGCCAACTCGTTGTGCTGTGAATAGTGCCAACTCGTTGTGCTGTGAATAGTGCCAACTCGTTGTGCTGTGAATAGTGCCAACTCGTTGTGCTGTGAATAGTGCCAACTCGTTGTGCTGTGAATAGTGCCAACTCGTTGTGCTGTGAATAGTGCCAACTCGTTGTGCTGTGAATAGTGCCAACTCGTTGTGCTGTACAAACGTGCCCGTGGTGAGTTGTACAACGTGCCCGTGGTGAGTTGTACAACGGATGCACACAGTATACGTTTTCCTACAGGTACAGACTGTTTTGGCCATATCTTTTGACTCGTTCGTCCGATTTTGACGATTCAACTTGCGTTGTGTTCGTACTTCGAAGAGGAACAATTCTGACAGTTCAAAATTTCCAAATTCTTCCTCATTTATTAATCATACCTCTAAAAAGGCAAGATGACAACGAAAGTGTCATGTATTAAGCATGGAAAAGTCTGGGGCTCTACATCCTCCCCCCCTTACAAAAATTTCGTCCTCGAAATTCAGACACTACTTGCATTACAAATCAAAAAGGACATTACAAGTCATATACAGACTTCACACAGAAACTCATTCAAGTAATTCTGGGTACTTTGCTTTGACTTCGGCTTCACGCTCCCATGTAGCTTCTTCCCGAGCATGGTGTTGCCATTGCACAAGAACCAAAGGGATTGTCTTGTTGCGAAACACCTGATTCCTTCGATCTAAAATCTGGACTGGCTTTTCAATCAAGGTGAGGTCCTCTCGAATCTCCAACTGTTCCAAGTCTATGACATGCGAAGGATCCGCAAGATACTTCCGAAGCATGGACACATGGAAGACGTTATGAACTGTAGCCATGTGAGGTGGAAGAGCTACTCGATAAGCAACTTCACCAACTCGTGTGATAATCTCAAAAGGCCCAACATACCGAGGACTGAGCTTGCCTCGCTTCCCAAATCTCATGATCCCTTTGCTAGGAGATACTTTCACAAAAACTTGATCCCCTACTTGAAATTCCAAGTCCCTACGGCGTGTGTCCGCATAACTTTTCTGGCGATCTTGAGCGGCTTTCAATCGATCCCGGATGATCTTAACTGTGTTTGCAGTTTGCTCAATCAACTCCGGACCAAGCACTTTCCTTTCGCCTACCTCATCCCAATAGAGAGGAGACCTACAACTTCGCCCATACAAGGCCTCAAATGGTGCCATTTGAATACTTGCTTGATAGCTGTTATTATAGGCAAATTCAACCAATGGCAAGTGCTCTTCCCAACTACCTCTGAAATCCAACATACAAGCCCGAAGCATGTCTTCAATGACTTGGTTCACTCTTTCGGTTTGTCCATCCGTCTGTGGATGAAAAGCGGTGCTGAAATCAAGTCGGGAACCCATAGCCTCCTGGAAACTTTTCCAAAATCTTGACGTGAATCTTGGATCCCGATCCGACACAATACTAACAGGCACTCCGTGCAATCTAACTACTTCCTTGATGTATAGTGCAGCCAACTGACTTGAGTTGAAAGTAGTTCGGTAGGGTAAGAAATGAGCGGACTTTGTCAAACGATCCACTACTACTCATATCGCATCTGAGCCCCTTGCCGTCTTTGGCAAGCCAACTATGAAATCCATGGATATGTTCTCCCATTTCCACTCGGGAATCGGAAGGGAATGCAATAGACCAGCGGGTCGCATGTGTTCTGCTTTCACCTGTTGGCACACTAAGCACCGTGCCACATATTCCGCAACCTCCCTCTTCATATTCCGCCACCAAAAGTGACTCTTGAGGTTCCGGTACATCTTTGTACCCCCTGGGTGCACTGTGTATTTCGAACGGTGTGCTTCATCCAAAATTTCTCTTCGAAGATCTGCATTGGCTGGGACGCACAGTCTTCCCTTGAAGGTGATAACACCCCGACTAGTGAGAGAGAAGTCCTCACTACCCTTAGCAACTTCCTTGTCCCGATAAGCCAACAATTCAGCATCCATGGCTTGATATTCTTGGATCAAATCTATAATGTACGGCCGAACCGTAACATTTGCCAAGGTAGGACCACGGACAGAGTCATTCACACTGATGTCCAGATTTGCCAAATCTTCTAGTAGCTTCCATTCTTGAACCAACATATGTGCTAACAACCCTTGAGGTCTTCTACTCAAAGCATCTGCCACTACATTTGCTTTACCCGGGTGGTATTGAATGGTACAATCATAGTCTTTCAAAAATTCCATCCAACGCCGTTGCCTTAGATTCAGCTCCTTTTGGGAAAAGAGATACTTGAGACTCTTGTGATCAGTGAACACATAGAACTCCACCCCATAAAGGTAATGACGCCAAATCTTAAGTGCAAACACGACCGCCGCAAGCTCCAAGTCGTGCGTGGGATAATTCTTCTCATGCTCCTTCAATTGCCTTGATGCATAGGCAATGACTTTCTTATGCTGCATGAGTACACACCCAAGTCCAACGTGTGAGGCATCACTATACACCTCATACCCATAAGGTCCAGATGGCACAGTAAGGACAGGGGCTGTAGTAAGCCTCTTCTTCAGCTCTAAGAAACTGATCTCGCACTTATCACTCCATACAAACTTGGCGCTCTTCCTTGTCAGGTAAGTGAGTGGTGCTGCAAGGCTAGAGAAACCCTCTACGAATCTCCTATAGTAGCCTGCCAATCCAAGAAAGCTGCGTATCTCGGTAACACTCTTGGGCCTCGCCCAACTCATAACTGCTTCGATCTTCTTTGGATCTACCGATATACCTTCTGCAGAAACAACGTGGCCTAGGAATGCCACCTCTTCTAACCAAAACTCACACTTGCTAAGTTTGGCGTATAGCTTGTGCTCTCTTAGCATTTCCAAGGCAAGGCATAGGTCGCGTGTGTGATCTTCCCGTGTCTGGGAATAGACCAAGATGTCATCCACAAATACAATCACGCACCTATCAAGGTGTGGCCGGAACACCCGGTTCATCAAATCCATAAAGGCTGCCGGCGCGTTCGTGAGTCCAAAAGGCATTACCAAGAACTCGTAGTGCCCATATCGAGTCCTGAAAGCAGTTTTGGGAACATCTTCCGCCTTAATCTTCAACTGGTGATAACCCGATCGAAGATCTATCTTCGAGAAAAATCTCGCTCCCTTCAACTGATCGAACAAGTCATCAATCCTAGGCAAGGGATACCTATTCTTTATGGTGACTTTGTTCAATTGCCGGTAATCGACACACATCCGCATCGAGCCATCTTTTTTCTTAACAAACAACACCGGGGCACCCCACGGTGAGACACTTGGTCGAATGAAGCCAAGGCCTTGCAATTCTTCCAACTGAGTCTTCAACTCCTTGAGTTCAATAGGGGCCATCCTATATGGAGCTCTGAAAACAGGAGCTGTGCCTGGTGCAAGCTCGATCATAAACTCAATCTCCCTATCTGGAGGCAATCCTGGCAACTCCTCTGGAAATACATCCAGGAACTCACTCACAACCGGAATAGTCGATGAGTCCTTTGCCTCGAGATTAGCTAAGCCCAACGCCGCAAAACTAGCAATAGATCTACTTCTCAACCCGCGAAAGTGGAATGGTTTTCCTTCTACTGGCTTGAAGAGTACCATTTTCTCAAAGCAAGCTACATGCCCATGATGTGCTGCTAACCAATCCATTCCCAATATAACATCAAAGTCTTGGAATCCAAGGACGATGAGATCAACCGCCAATTCGTGGCTTCCAACTTGGACCACACTATTTCTATACACTTTATCTGCCAATACTGTTTTGCCGAGAGGAGTCGAAATGGCTAACTCCGGTTCTAGCTGACTTGGCCCTGCAGAAAAACCTTCTGAAAAACTCGGCGAGACAAACGAATGAGTAGACCCGGTATCAATCAATACTCGAGCCAAATACTCATTGACTAGTAGGGTTCCTGAAATTTTAACTAACTAAGTCAATCCATGCATCAACAGAATATACTCATAGGTATATATATATATCATACCAAGTATGTACACAAGGAATAAAACACAACATATCAATCACGAATAACGAAAATAATTCCAAACGCGTACCTTGCACCACATCATCAGATGCAAGTGCATCACCCTCTGTCAAAGCAAATACACGCCCCTGGTTTGCCTGGCGAGACTGAGGTGTAGACCGGGTAGTCTGAGATGACGCCTGATATGATCCTGCTGGGCGTGCTGGTGGATTAATCCCCTGAGACTGGCCTGGTAAATGCCGACTGGGGCAATCCCTGATCATATGGCCCTGGCGACCACAATGAAAACATCCACCCGATGCCCTTCGGCAATCCCCTGCCGGGTGCCTTCGGCCGCATGAAGTGCAGACCTCGTGTGCATAAGTCGGAGGGGCCGAAAGTGGAGCATAACTCATCGTCTGAGGTGCAACAGGCCGTGGGGCTGGAAGAGCCTGCGGTCTCGGTGCCTGAGGCACATACTGCCGTGGAGCTGGAGGCGCATAAGAAGGCCTCATCAATGGTGCTGGCCACGCATACTGATAACGAGTCCGCCTCTCTGGAGGTGCTGAACTACTAGCTTGGCCTCTCGCTAACTCCCTCTTCTTGGACACTGTCTCCGAATTGGCCTCGACCAATAAGGCCTTGTCTACTACCTCAGGGTAGGTAGTATGCCTGAAAATGGACACCTTCTCCATAATCACATCCTTGAGCCCTTGCTCAAATCTCCTCGCCTTCATTGCCTCAGTAGCAACCATATGAGGCGCAAATCTCGACAACTCCGAGAACTTGGCCTCGTATTGTGCCACCGACATCAAACCTTGCTCAAGGTTGATGAATTCTCTCTCTTTCTTTTCCCGTGCTCCAATCGGAAAATACTTTTTGTAAAAAGTATCCTTGAACTCCTCCCAAGTCCAAGGTAGACCCTGCATGGTCAAATCTCTCGTCCTCAGTGCGGACAACCACCAATGATGGGCTTCGCCTTCTAGCATGAAAGCTGCCCATGCTACTCTCTCCTCCTCTGAAGGTGAGAGGACCGTAAAGATCTTCTCCATCTGGAGGATCCATGCCTCCGCGGTAAGAGGGTCCACACTCCCATGGAAGGATGGAGGACTCAATCTCCTGAATGCCTCAACTCCAGCGGTACGATGTACTGGAGCTACGGGCGGTGGAGTAGGTGCCGCCGATGATGGTATAGCCTGCCGAGCCGCCAGTATGGCGAGTGTCTCAGCAATAGAGCCTAAGACTCGAGAGAGGTCCGGCTGCTCATCCTCATCCCGTGAAGAAGAGGAAGCTCTGGTATGTGGTCCACGACCCCGTGTGTTCCGTCTCATGACACAAGTCCTGAGAATAATAACACCACATGAGTCTAACTTGAAACCACAGTTTACTTCAATGCCATTTCACAATAATCCAATTTGTATTAGTTGTATAATACTAATATACATCGCATTAAGTCATCAGAGTATTTATAATGTTATACTTTGGTGTTCTAGCGTTCCTAAGGCTCGTACTTGGTTGAAATAACCATTTTGACTAAGACTAAAGTTTAGTCTTACACTTGGATCAAGACTCTCTTCCGACTTACTTTCTTCCTAACTTGTTTCCTGACATATGCTCTTGTCAAGCCGTGGTATAAGATTCTAAGTGACCCTAGAGACCTAAAGCCTAAGCTCTGATACCACTTCTGTCGCGACCCAAAACCCACCCTAGGAGTTAGAGTGAACTTTGGACGACCAATCATGACTTGCTTGACAATTAACCTGCAAAACCCACAGAGCATATACAATAGAGGATATAAACAGTGGAAACATACTCTAACATAGCACAGCGGAAGACTACCAAACCTCTATGTATATACATACACAAATCCAAGTTTATACAAAAAGTAATCCATACGAAAGAGTGGACATGCCCGCCAAAATACATAAATCTAACTCTCATCTCACCCACAGCTAATCCACTCAGAATCTAATCACCACCTACTGATAACCCTCTACGGGAGGTTCCTCCAAAGGCTCCTCGGCGTACTCCTCTTCCACTCATGGACCAGGAGCACAAACATCAAATGGGGCAGCAGCTCCCTCAGAACCTGCCGACAAAAGAAGTACGGCTGAGCATGGAATACTCAGCGGGTACTAAATACTAACCAACAATTATAGCTTAGAAATAGCAATACATAATCAGGAGCAATTCATATATGTCAAACGGAAACAATTCACATCATACAAGGAAGTAAAGCAGTTTATAATCATGCTTGTAATTCGTAGAAAACCGATAAATCCTCTTGAAACATCGTGTGCTTGACTTGACTTGAAATATCTTTTTGTACTTGAAAGCTTGTCATGTCTATCTTGCTTGATTCTTGTATGTCGTGTCATGTCATGCATGTCATGCGTGCTTGCTTGTGATCATGTAACTTGTGAGATATCCTTGTGAGGTGTCCTTGTGAGATGCCTTGAGAGGGAAGGGAGACCCTTCTTTATGCAATGCACTTGCGAGGGAAGGGAGACCCTTCTTTATGATATGTATGTACTTGCGAGGGAAGGGAGACCCTTCTTCATGATATGCACTTGTGAGTGAGGGGAGACCCCTCGTGGAATGTTGGTTCTTGTCTTCTTGTGAAAAGCGAGGTAAATCATATCGTAGGATATGTCCCACCTCTAACCATGTTCTTGAAAACCTCGATAAATCATGCCATGCATGCCGTGCTCGTGGAAACCGTGTACATACTTGCATTCAAATTTAAAGATGACATTTGGGTAATTTCACAACACATATAGCATCAAAGATTGAGTAATGTAGTATTCATAGCATTATGGGAAAACAGGAAACACACTATCATAGTCCCTAGCAATATTCATAATTTATTAGGCATGCATTTCCAGATTTTCAGCTCACTGTGTTCACCTTGGCATTTCATCAAACATGGTGTGTTCATTATGGATTTACCCTACAACATGCTTTTCTAGATGGGTTTTACTCAAATCATACATGTACATTCATTATTGGAACAATGCCCTTCCCCATTTGTTCATCACACACAACCATTGGCATCCAATCGCCCATTCCATCTCCATTCACCATTCACCATTCACCATTCACCATTCACCATTCACCATTTACCATTTATCCATCTCATAGCACATGTGTAAATGAAAGAAAATGAAGAGAAAAGAAGGGAAAAGAGGAACTATAACTAGGAGGGTAGTAAGAAGCACCGACCTTGAAGAAATGAGGAAGAAACCCCTTTCCAAAACGACTGTGTAGCTGCTGCCCTAGTTTGAGGAGATGCTCCTCACGAGTTTGTGCCTTGATCTTGAAGAAAAACGGGCTGGAGGTTGATCTAGGGTTTCAAACCCTTTGATTTCTCTCCCAAATGGAAACCCTAGGTTGGAATCGCCTTCTCCTCTTTCTTCTATTCTCTCAAACTCTCTAAGTGTCGAATGATGCCCTAAAGGCTCAGATTAAACTCTTAAGGTAAGAGTGAACTGACCAAAAGACCGAAATACCCTTATTGGGATTTCTGTGAATAGTGCTGTGAATAGTGCCAACTCGTTGTGCTGTGAATAGTGCCAACTCGTTGTACTGTGAATAGTGCCAACTCGTTGTGCTGTGAATAGTGCCAACTCGTTGTACTATGAATAGTGCCAACTCGTTGTGCTGTGAATAGTGCCAACTCGTTGTACTGTGAATAGTGCCAACTCGTTGTGCTGTGAATAGTGCCAACTCGTTGTGCTGTGAATAGTGCCAACTCGTTGTGCTGTGAATAGTGCCAACTCGTTGTGCTGTGAATAGTGCCAACTCGTTGTGCTGTGAATAGTGCCAACTCGTTGTGCTGTGAATAGTGCCAACTCGTTGTACTATGAATAGTGCCAACTCGTTGTGCTGTGAATAGTGCCAACTCGTTGTGCTGTGAATAGTGCCAACTCGTTGTGCTGTGATTAGTGCCAACTCGTTGTACTATGAATAGTGCCAACTCGTTGTGCTGTGAATAGTGCCAACTCGTTGTGCTGTGAATAGTGCCAACTCGTTGTGCTGTGAATAGTGCCAACTCGTTGTGCTGTACAAACGTGCCCGTGGTGAGTTGTACAACGTGCCCGTGGTGAGTTGTACAACGGATGCACACAGTATACGTTTTCCTACAGGTACAGACTGTTTTGGCCATATCTTTTGACTCGTTCGTCCGATTTTGACGATTCAACTTGCGTTGTGTTCGTACTTCGAAGAGGAACAATTCTGACATTTCAAAATTTCCAAATTCTTCCTCATTTATTAATCATACCTCTAAAAAGGCAAGATGACAACGAAAGTGTCATGTATTAAGCATGGAAAAGTCTGGGGCTCTACATCTATGACTTATGATTTTGAAGCTCAGGATGGGGAGAATGCTCTGTGCCTGTTGTGGGCCCCAGAGGATGCCACATGTGGGCCTGGGACTGGTCCAAAGTTACTACACACGAAATAACAGACTGTCGGTGAACTATTCACCGACAGTTTGACAGTTTTAAACCCAAGCTAATGAACCATGGTTAGGGTGATGGGGAGATCTATAAAGTTCAGGTTAGGTCCAAGGGGAGCTTAGATGCCAAAAACCAACCCTGGAATGGACCAGGGTTGCACCAAGTGGGGCCCACAAGCAATGGAACAGAGACCTCTAGGAGTGTCAATACTTTGTTTACCGACACCCCTGAATTTTTTTCAGAAATTAAATCTACCCTATGAGGCTGCTATTGGGGTGTTTCCAGGGTTTCCCCATGAAATGAGGGACCCCTAGAAACCCCTAAGGAGGGCCTACGGCTGTGGACTGCTGGTGTACCCCTAAGGGGTTCCCCACATCTATGAAGAAGATGGGAGAACACCCTGTTGTGGGATTTGCAAAAATACAAGTATGAAAGTCCCTTGGAATGGACCAGGAGCTCACAATGAGGATGCAAAACAGAAGTAAATAGGGTAGGGGAAGCCCTACCGAGTTGTTATATCGCCTGAGGTGTCGGTGGCCGGTTGGTGGAGCTGCAAATGGCGATGGAGCTCGGTGGTGGTCCTGCGCGCGAGGGGAGGGAGTTATGGAGGTCCCTGGGGAAGCTGCTACGAGCTTCGTGGATCACAGGGGATACCTAAGGTAGCCTACGAGGTTTTGGGCAGGGCTGGGGCTTCGGATGCTTCGAATTTTGACCAGGGCTCAACTATGGGAGTTTGCAGATGGTTTTACAGCCATGGGGAGGGGAGGGGGGAAGTGTCCCCTTTATAGGGCAAGGTTGGGGACACCCCTGGTATGAGTACCAGGGTAGATGTGGTCACAGGAGGTCGGAGATGGGTGGTGCAGGCGTGCCTGAGCCCTGCAGGGGGTGGGTGTGCTGCTAAATACGCTATCAGGTATTGGCGGTAGATGTTCTACCGCCATTTCCAAAACAGTGTATATTGGTAATGGCGGTAGATGATCTACTGCCAATACCAATTTTTAACTGTTAAGGCTCTGGCTCAGGCAGGCACGTGGTACGGAGGGATTTTGTTTGAATTTATGGGCCTGGGCTTAGGCCCAGGCCGAGACTTTAGACCCTAGGGGGCTTTGGACTTAGGGTTTATGCACTAAGGGCTTGACTAGGCTAGGGCTAGGGCTAGGCTAGGCTAGGGCTAGGGCTAGGGCTAGGGCTAGGGCTAGGGCTAGGGCTAAGGCTAAGGCTAGGGCTAGGCTTACCTAAGGTTTATCTAGGGTTAGAGTCTTGACTAGGGTTAGGCCTAGGTTTGAATAGAGATTTTGCTTACTAGGGCTTTATCTAAGGTTAACTAGGGTTTGTCCTAGGGTTTAAGGGGCTCGATTGGGGATAACCATGGTTAGGATAGGGGTGTAAAAATTGGGTGCTTACAGTTGTGTTAAAGGATGACTCTACCACTCAAAATCTATAAAAGGGTAGCTCATTCTCTACAGAAAAAAAAAGAAAAATGACAAATAAAAAGAGGAGAAGAAGAATACAAACTTTGAAGCTCCAAAAATCTCCATTAAAGCTTGAAATTATGTAGATCTCCATTAAAGCATAAAGCTCTGAAGATCTTCATTAAAGCCTAAACCTCTGAAAATCTCCATCAAAGTCCACAACTCCGTAGATCTCCATTAAAACTTGAAGCTCTGTAGATCTCCATTAAAGCCTGAAGCTGCATAGATCTCCATTAAAGTTAGAGTTCCTGAAGAAGCCCTAAATCACAAATGCTCCAACAATATTTTTAACTTTGATTATGAAGTTTGGATATGAGAATACACTGTTTTCCAGCCCTCAGATTAAAGGTTTGTAAAGAAAAGAATCAGAGATTTCTCTTTTTTATAGAGATTAAACCTCAGAGATTTGTACCCTCACCAATATCAATAAAAAAAATTTTTAATCATTTGTCATACTTCTCTTGTCTTTGATTTTTGGACATGAAATTTGTGTCGACAATGGTTATGCAATCTTGGATTCTTGTTTAAGTTTCATTTTTTGGCTTGCTTGCGTTGACAATTCTGGATTTTGGGTCTAGATATTGGGTTTGTTTCTAAAGATTAATGATGGTCTATAAAATACCATGCACCTACACTACATATTAACATATTTATGTTGAAGATGCCCCTTGTAAACCATTAATTCGGATCCATCAAGCAATATATGTGTTGAAACACTCCTCAACACAATTGTGTAGCATAAAGGATGAATCACACTAATAGAGTAGGTCGAGCGTGTTCTTATTCATCATTCAATTGTAGCTGATGAGCCAGCAACAACTGAATGGATTGTCTCCAAACCTTTGGGCGATGTCAAAATCAAGGTTCAGGTCAGCCCCGACAAAAACAAGTCTTGACTAGTAAGGGGAGCATCCTAGGCTATTTGATGTAGTATAGTCACGGAGACTACTTGCGTCGTCTGCGTGAGGGTAAAGCCCCCTTTATAATTACCACAAAATGGAGTTGGAGCCCACAGCCAAACCAGCCTGCCTGAGTAGGTAATAGCGAGTTAAAATAACAAGAAGAAGATTCTCCTTAATTATGACAACCCTGATTTTCCTCTAGCTGATTGAAAATACCGAACTCCAGAGTTAGAAGAGACAGGAGCCAGTCCCATAGCAGAAGATGTCGAAGAAGAAAATCATCGTACCTTTTTGGTTGACCATACTTTATATAAACTATATACTATAAAGGACTTTAGTCCTCTCTGTGATTTTCTTTCAAATTTCTTTGAATTACAATCATTCCAATAAGTGAGAGAGAGATTTTTTTATTACTTTGATTTAGCACATAAGATGAACTATTTTACAAATGAACGTGAGAGAGTGGAAAGAGAAGATTTTAAAACTATATTTTATGACTTTTTTTAAATTTTTGTCTTTTTATTTGACATTTCTCATTTTATTGGGGTATTGATGGAACTTGAACAAAGAGAGAGAGAGAGAGGAGACAGAATTCAGGTTAGTCTCAATTCGAGTTAGGTATTACTCTCATACATCACACGTGGGCTCTTTTAATAATTATAATAAAAGAGAAAAGAAAAATAGGTAAAGACATGGCAAGAATACTGGAGTTGCCATTGTGATGGTGAATCATGAACCAGGCTTTTTCAAGGAATTAAGTTAGTTCCTTGATAATGACTTACAAATAAATAAGTGTTACATGGATAAACAACTTTCCAAATAATTTTTAAAATAAGTTCTACTTAGTCAAAACAACGTTTATTTAATTAATATATTGTCAGTGAAACAATTGTCAAGATAATGTTGTTTAGTTAAATTGGCTTTTAGTAAAAAAAGTTATGAAACGGTTTAAATAGAGAACAAATTGAAAAAAAAAAGTTGTTTTAGGGGGAAAATGCATGTTAATTTTTAATTGAATTGGTTTTTACTTTAAATATCATGGAATGCATATATTATTATGCATTAGATGTATGTTTTTAAATGCGTTATTTACTTAAACTGAAATATAGATAATGGTTGTTTGGTTAAATTGTCTATTAGTTAAAAAAAACAATAATGAAAGGGTTTAAATAGAGAACAAATTGAAGAAAAAAGTTATTTTGGGGAAAATACAAGTTAATTATTTGTTTAATTGAATTGGTTTTTACTTTAAATATCATGGAATGCATATGTTATTATGCATTAGCTATATGTTTTTAAATGCATTATTTACTTAAACTGAAATATAGATAATGGTGGTTTGCTGTCAAGATAATGGTTGTTTGCTTATACTGGCTTTTAGTAAAAAAACTACGAAAGGGTTTAAATAGAGAACAAATTGGAAAAAAAAAGTTGTTTTGGGAAAAAGCATGTTATTTGTTTAATTGAATTAGTTTTTACTTTAAATATCATGGAATGCATATGTTATTATGCATTAGATGTATGTTTTTAAATGCGTTAATTACTTAAACCGAAAAATAGATCATGTGAAGACGAAATTAAAGGGTCATACATGTTAAACATCCAACTACTATTTCCATGTTATTATAAACTAACATTAGTTTGTGTGTCAATGTTATGCTTTTTAGGTCATATTTAATCTGGTGGGGCTGAGATTATTCGCTAATATTAGGTCCTCCTTTTTCAACACTGTCCTAATCGAATTTTGAGTCAAGAAACCTCATGTTCTAGTGTTTTGCTATGATATTCGCGTATCAGGACTTTGTATTAGTCTTTTGAGCATTTTACTATACTTCAAAGGTCTATGTAATCTTGTTTCAACTTTTTTTTTTATACCTATAGGAGGTTAAACTATTTTGGACATTTTTTAAAAAATCAGAAAAGTTAAAGAATTTATAAAATAAAAATTCTCATAAAAATAAGTTTGTGTACTTGAAATTATGTGTAGCTTGATTTTATGCAAATGAATATATAAAGCAATCCCATTCAGGTGTTTAGGGGAATGTTGATAAAACTGTCTTGCCATATTTCAAGTTCTAGCATGTTTTTTTTTTTTTTTAGAATAATATCGTTACAAGAGGCTTTTCAAACTTAGTCTAAAGGCCCATTTGGATCATAGGAATTGAAAATTCAGGAATAGAATTGGAGGATACAAATTCCAATTTCCGGTTTTTTGATGCCCACAATAAATTCATATGAGAATTGAAACAATATCATTTCACAGCATTGTTAGCTCAACTTTTTACACTCATTACAGTGGCAATGTTCTATTACGGTGGGTTGCAAAGTTGCCCAACCTCTTTCAATAATTACAAATGTGCCACGGCCATGGTAAAAAAGGGGAGCTCTGCTTAGAGAGGCGCAAAATTAATCTCAAATATTAATGAGAATAACTATGATCAGGAGTTCCGGCCGGTTGAACAGTTAACTAGATCAACCAAAAAAATGCCTCTGGGAAGTGACAATTTGGTAGTTACGAACACAACAAATGGTATTTTTTTAACACTTAATTGTTTCCATAAATACCCCTTCCAGTTTAGTAATTACGAATACAACAAAGGGTATTTTTAACACTAAATTGTTTCCATAATTATCCCCTTCCAAGCCATTTTTTGGGTTGTTCCTGTTGATCTGAAGCTCTTGTTGACTGTTCAACCCGAGCTCATGTTCATAGTTAATCTCAATATTTATTATAGTTGGCTACAATAAACTTTCAATGTGAGACTATTAAATGAAAAAACAGTTTTTTTTTAAAATATAGGTTTATTCCCAAACCAACTAGTTTTTAAAACACCATTTAATCAAGGCTCAGGATCCTCTCGAGTTCAACTCGAGAATCTCTCCGATTCGAAGCCCTAGAGGTCGCCATGTGTCTCCTTTGACACCCCTTAACCATGGGTAAGGTTCACCCACCCCTAGGGTTCACCCATCCATCCTTGGTTTTTTTTTAAAAAAATATAATTCTTTTTTTTTAAATTAAAAACTTTTTTTAATACTAAAAAAACTCTAAAAACAGTTTTCTTAATTTAAAAAATAATAATTAATATATAAAAAAAAAAACCAAGGATTGGTGGGTGAACCCTAGGGGTGGGTGAACCTTACCCATGGTTAAGGGGTGTCAAAGGAGACATGTGGCGACCTCTAGGGCTTCAAACTGGAGAGGATCCTGAGCCTTTAATCAAACCCAATGAATTATTTCAATTTTCTTTTTCTTTTTCTTTTTAACAATTAAACTGAAAATATTCTAAGGGTCCGACATAGACACACAACACTAAACAGAAGACGGCCATGCTTGTCTAAGGCATAAAGGCATACAGGGAACAAAGACTATCTAATAGTTCTTCTGCTCTTCTAGCACATTGTCTAAAGCCATTTTTTGAACAAAGATAATCTAATCGTTCTTCTGATCTTCTAGAGTCGCTACCATATGCATGAGCAGGTGGTGGATTTGAGGCTTTCTTTGGTTCAGCCTTCTTGATCTCCACCTGAGCACCCTCCATATCAATCATATTTCCATTTGCTAAAAATATCGTCTACAGCTTGTTCACTCTCAAATATTATAAATCCAAAGCCTCGAGAGCGGTTGGTAGCATGATCGCGTATAATCTGATGATCTGTCACGAGAAGAAATTCTTAAACTCAAAATCACAGGTCTGGAGAAATTTTTTTCTCCAGAACCTTTTAGGAGAAAATACATTTACACCCACCGAGGTTTGACAAAAATACACATCCCCTCAGTTTTCAAAAAATACATTAAGTACCTTTACTTTTTAAAACAATGGCACTTAGACCCCCTCCATTAGTTGACCATTAGTCAACTCTCAGAAATGTTGATACATGCTGATGTCATGTGATGAAGTATATAAAATTCCAAAATTACCCCTTTAATTTCAGAAAATACTATTCTTGCTCCAAAACTCTATTTATTTAATATTTAAAAATCCGGTTCTCACCCATGAGGTCACCGCGTGTCCCTTTTGACACCCCTAAACCGTGGTTAATATTCATCCACCCATCCTTGGTTTTTTTTTTTCAAATATTAATTCTTTTTTAAAATTTAAAAAAAAAATAGAGTTTTTTTAATACTAAAAACAGTTTTTTAATACCACCCCTTGAGGTCGCCACGTGTCTCTTTTGACACCCCTTAACCGTGGTTAAGATTCACCCACCCATCCTTGGCTTTTTAAAAAAAATTATTAAGTCATTTTTGAAAATTAAAAAAAAAATAGAGTTTTTTAATATCACCCCTTGAGGTCGTCACGTGTCCCTTTTGACACCCCTTAACCGTGGTTAAGATTCACCTACCTGTCCTTGTTTTTTTTACATATTATTTTTTTTAATTAAAAAAAAATTAGAGTTCTT
Organism: Tetracentron sinense; assembly: GCA_015143295.1. Taxonomy (NCBI): domain Eukaryota; kingdom Viridiplantae; phylum Streptophyta; class Magnoliopsida; order Trochodendrales; family Trochodendraceae; genus Tetracentron; species Tetracentron sinense. The sequence goes on from CM026554.1 coordinate 34,899,031, forward strand.
AATATTAAAAACAGTTTTTTAATATCACCCCTTGAGGTGGTCACGTGTTCCTTTTGACACCCCCTTAACCGTGGTTGAGATTCACCCACCCATCCTTGGCTTTTTAAGAAAAAATATTAATTCATTTTTAAAATTAAAAAAAAATTAGAGTTTTTTTAATATTAAAAACAGTTTTTTAATATCACCACTTGAGGTGCCCCCGTGTCCCTTTTGACACCCCTTCACCGTCACCCCTTGAGGTTGCCACGTGTCCCTTTTGACACCCCTTAACCGTGGTTAAGATTCACCCCTTAATTTTCAAAACTGGATTATAAAAAAACCAAGGATGGGTGGATGAATCTTAACCACAGTTAAGGGGTGTCAAAAGGGACACGTGACGACCTCAAGGGGTTAATATTTAAAAAACTCTATTTTTTTTTTAATTTTCCAAAAAAAACTAATATGGAAAAAAAAACAAGGATAGGTGGCTGAATCTTAACCAGGGTTAAGGGGTGTCAAAAGGGACACGTGACCACCTCAAGGGGTGATATTAAAAAACTCTATTTTTTTTTCATTTTCAAAAATGAATTAATAATTTAAAAAAAGCCAATGATGGGTAGGTGAATCTTAACCACGGTTAAAGGGTATCAAAAGGGACACGTGACAACCTCAAGGGGTGGTATTAAAAAACTGTTTTTAATATTAAAAAAACTCTAATTTTTTTTTAATTTTTAAAAAAGAATTAATATTTAAAAACAAAGACCAAGGATGGGTGGATGAATCTTAACCACGGTTAAGGGGTGTCAAAAGGGACACATGGCGACCTCATGGGTGAAAACCGGATTTTTAAATATTAAATAAATAGTGTTTCGGAGTAAGAATAGCGTTTTCTGAAAATAAGGACAATTTTGAAATTTTATGTACTTCATCACATGATATCAGCATTTCTGTGAGTCGACTAACGGTCAACTAATGGAACGGGTCTAAGTGCCATTATTTTAAAAATAAGCGTACTTAATGTATTTTTTGAAAACTGAGGGGTCTATGTGTATTTTCGTCACAACTCGAGGGGTGTAAATGTATTTTCTCCAACCTTTTAATATCTCATAATAAACTTGATTTAAAACACATTTTTATAAATCATTAAATTAGCAAACGGGTCGGGAATGAGGTTATCCATTTGACTACTGAGGTTAGGCTAACCCTAATCTGTTTATTGCAGATTAAAGACGGCACAAATGGCTGTGTTTGTGATGGGTATTTACTCCCTGAACCTGACCCGCAACATCCGTACAACCAATACAGACTGTTGTATCCTAATGAACTACAACATGGACTATTGCTCATCTACTCTCACAGGACCCATGAAATTGAAGCTTGGTTTTATCTTTTTTATATTTTCCTGATTCTTTATTATCCAAATTCTTTTCTGGGATGAAACATTATATTCAGTTCAAGTAAATGACAAATCGACTAAACGGTTAAATGGTAATAAATATAGTTGATTAGTAGTAGTATTAGAGTCCTCATTGGCCAAAGTGCTTCTAGCTTTCCCACTCAAGTGATTTGTATGACTCGTCATTTTCATTAGAAGTTCTTTAGAAGTTCTATACTTACCAAGTCCTCCTATTAAATTCAATTCAAACCCTTACGTTTCCGAGTATCTGTGGATTTTCTCCTCTAGGAGTGGAAGTCCAGAGATTCGTATTTGACTATTTCTTGCGGCTTTCCTTTGATCCATTCTTTGGCTGAGACTTATAAGGTTCGACATTTTAAAACTTTTGGCATTTGACAGTATGTTTTTTCTTTTTCTTTTGAGACTAAATGTATCAAGCTTTTCATCTATTGAATTGCAATTCCCTTAAAGACCTTTTTTTTTTGGGTTAAAATGATATCATGTAACTAACACACACTCTCTAAACACACACAGCCAGACCTAAGGTAGCCGTTAAGGTGCCATAAGGGTAAGTCCAAGCAATCGCTCCAAAAGGGTTCCAAAAAGATCTGTCTTATGACTTCAGCAAAATGAATAAATTTAAATTGCATAAAAAAATTATAAGACTTGAAAACTCATGATGGTAAGAATTAATTTGGTTAAAAATCTTTAAAAACTCCAACAATGGTCAGTTCTTGGGTATGTTCTTTTGTGTTGAGACTTGAAAAACTCAAACACTTAATAAGTTTCAAGATTGCAAGTGCTTGATTTTGTAAGTCTTTTTTATTCTTTTAACTTTTGAGTGCTAGATTCAATAAATAAAATTATTATCATCTTCAGGAGAATTCAAGTCCTTCTACTTTTTGTGAGACTTGAAATCTCTCATTTTAGGATTTTTAAAGTCTTGTGAGAAATAAAAAAACAAAAGATCCTCACAAAATCAAGCACTTAAAATTTCTAAACTTGTAAAGTGACAATTTTTAGAAGTCTTAGCGAAAGAAGGGACCTTTGGGAGATTGAATGGTTAGGAAATTCTCTTTTAATTAAGCTCTTGTTGGGGTTTAGTACTTTTTTCAATTAAAGGAAGTACAAATGAACAAATGAACTTCAAAGAATTGCCTATCAATTTGTTGAGTGTTTAAATTGGGTATGACAATTATGTTGTCCCTCCAAGATTGCTCATTTTATGTGGTTATATAGCGATAGCCTTCCTACCATACATCTCTTCTTCTTTTTTCTCTTTTTTTTTTTTTTACACAAAGGGGAACACACACTATGCAAATATATACACGCACAGCTCAATAAGCCATATATCTCATAGTTGTTTTTTTTGTTGAAATGATATCATGTAACTAATGTAAGTACTCAATTTTTACACCTCCATCCTAACCATGGTTAAGGATTCTTAACCATGGTTAAGCCCCCAGTCAAGTCCCTCAACCCTAGGACAAGCCCTAGTAGACCTAAGGTACACCCTAAACAAACCCTAAGTATAACCCTAGTTAAACCCTAACCCTAAACAAACCCTAGGTATAACCCTAGCAAACCCTAGGATTTAACCCGAGTTAAACCCTAACTTAGCTCTAGCCTAGCCATAGCCCTAGCCATAGCCTAGTCAAGCCCTTAGGGCATAAACCCTAAGTCCAAAACCCCCTAGGGTCTAAAGTCTCAGCCTGGGCCCAAGCCTAGGCCCATAAATTTCAAAAACCTCACCTAGTACCGCGTGCCTGGCACAGGCCAGGGGCCTATTGGGCAAACCCCAATAGTCATTACCTGGGTTTGTTTCCTGTTGCACACCAACCCCCTGCGCACAGTGGACGCCATCTACGGCCCCCTCTTCGGCTTCAGGCACTCCACTTCGCCTCCTGAACCCCCACCAACCCTGGTACTATTACCAGGGGTGTCCCCTTGGTTCTCCCTATAAGTAGCAGTGTCCCCATGGCCTGCAACTCACTCCACAAGCTCCATCCCGAACTCCTGTTCAAAAAATCAAGTCCTCAAACCTCTAGGCCCCTCCAGCAGCTCCCCAGCAAACTACAGTAGCCTCCCAAGCTCTCCCAGCAGCTCCCCAGCAAACTACAGTAGCCTCCCAAGCTCTCCCTTGTGTCTGCGCAGTACCACCACAGCACCATCGTGCTCCACTGCCCCTGCCATGCTTCTCCAACACCTCCACCAGAGTTACAACAGGGTAGGGTTTCCCCCTACCCCTTTTTACCTTGCTTTGACACCCTTGTGAGCCCCTAGTCTAATCCAGGGGACCTTGTTCTCTTGTTTTGCAGGTACATCTATTGTGGGGGTCTCTCCCTCCATCATGGTGTGTGGAACTATCCTAATGGTAAAACATCACTCTAGTGGCTTTAGTGGCCCCCTGGGCTCCCCCAATCCATGAGGGAACCCCTGGGTTTGCCCTCATTGCAGCCCCATAGGTCATTTTTCGAATTCTGAAAAAATTACAGGGTGTCGGTAAAAACAGTGCCGATACCCATTGAGCTTTCTGTTCCAAGGCCTGTGGGCCCCACCTGAGCCACCCCTGGTCCTGTCCAGGGCATGGGTTGACACCTCAACTCTCTTGTGAGCTTAACCTCGAAGTTACAGACCCTTCTCATCACTCCACCATGGTTAGTTTACCTGAGTTTAAAAGCTGTCTTATTGTCGGTAATCACATTACCGACACTTGTTATTTTATGTAACAGTACCTTTGGACCTATACCAGCCCACTTAAGGCCTCCCTTGGGGCCCACAGCAGGCCCATGGCCTTCCCCTCAGTTTGAGCTTCAAAACCATGGGTCCAGGACCCCCTAACTCTTCCCCTAACCTGAGGTACAAGCCCCTAAACTATGGTTAAAGAGTTACCAAACTGTCGGTAATCCATCTATCAACAACATGAGTTTTTCTTTTTTCCTGGGCCTTACAGTGGCCCACAGCCCTTGGGGGGCCTCCATCAGCCTTGATCTAGCTCTTGGGGCCCATTCCAAATATGCCCAGGCCTTGCCCTTACCTTAACCGTGGTTAACTCAATTATGATTAAAAGTTAACCATGATTAGTTGGTCTAACTAACTTGGAAAAATCTGAAAAAATCACAGAAAACCCCAAATATTTTGAGCTTTCAGAAAATGTCAACTTTTGGCAATACAAGTTTGTTTAACCACGGTTAAATGATCTTAACCATGGTTAACACTTGGTTTAATCATGGTTAAGTTCATTTAAACCCTGAAAAATGCCAAAAAATCATGAAAAATCCCCAAATAGTATTCTAACCCCAAATCCAACTTAATAGAGTGCCCAACCTTGGTTTTCCAGACTAATCATGGTTAAACTTATGTCTTAACCATGATTACCCTCATTTAACTTCGGAAAAATTTGGGAAAAAACTCTCAAAGTATTCAAATCACACTTAAGGACTATAAACATACCTTGGACTTTACCCAGCCCCGGTTAGCAATCCTAGCCACGGTTACTTGGCCTACCGGCTTAACCCTAAGCCTACCGGGCTTACCCTTGACCTCCAGGTCCATCCAAGGCCTACCGGGCCCAACCCTTAGTCTACCGGACTAAACCCTAGCCTCCGGGCTTGCACCCTTAACCTACCGAGCCCAACCCTTAGTCTACTGAACTAAACCCTAGCCTCCGGGCTTGCACCCTTAGCCTACCAGGCCCAAACCCCTAGTCTACCAGACTACCCCTTGGCCAACTGAGCCCAATCAACCATAATCAATCACTTGACCAATCCGGTCAACCACCCCTAGCCTCTCAGCTAGACCCTAAGCCACCCTTAGTGTACACACAATACTCCCCTAGCCTTGGCATATGCTCATGTGCCAAAACTACCTTCGGTCTGATCTCACCCAATGTTAGTACGTAGGCAACCCAACCCAGATTCGACCCTAGTTTAACTTTTCCCTTATTTGATTAGTATAAACTAAACCTAAAGCATTTGACTACAACTTGACATTAAATTGACTTAGAAACCTAGTAAGTAGGGAACCGTTATTAAACGGAAGTGCCGGGGTGCCTAACACCTTCCCCGGGCTTAACCGAATCTCTTACTCCAAACTCTAAACAGATTAAAGACCTTATCCATTACCCAGGGACTTATCCCTATTGAATAAATAAGTGACGACTCATAAGCAACAACGCAAAACTGTGGGTACCGCAATCCGTGCTCACAGCTTTGGCGACTCTACTGGGGAGATCTTAATTTACCATACCTCAAGGTTCAACCCGGAACCTAGGTCTAAGACAAATTAACTTCAATACTACTCAATGTCTTTAGAATTTAGTCTAATACTAATTCTTTATACCTTTTGAGTGTATTTTGTATTGTGCATCCCATACATAGCGTAGTAGTATAACAACCCTGAATCTCATTAGACAGACTTAATATGTTTACGGCTGCTGGATGACTATCCTCAGTGACAGATGCTTAAAAGTCTTGGAGGTCTGCAGAGTTACTCCTGCTGGGTGATTACCCTCAGGGAAGGATTCTGAACGCTCCCGCTTACACCAATCATTCCTTTTCAAATGAGTCGCATATACGGTGTTAAGTGACCCTCCACCCTGATAGGAACACACTTGCATTACCCCATCATGCATATATATAGCTTAAGTTAGGGTATAGTCTACAAGAAACCAACCTGGAAGGATACTCTAAACCCTAACCTGCTTGTACCCTATACCTATCCCCAATCATGGTTGACTACCCAAGCACATCCTACCCGGATAAGCACCTACTCAGGAGCATGTGAAGAGCTAAACATGTGCTTGTAATAAAACACATCCTACCCCGCATCCTGACATAGCACATGGAGTTCAAATTTCAGGAAGACAGGTCTCCACTAGACCTATTCCTACCTTGACCTGATAGGCCCCCGGTTCCCAACAACCCGGATAAAGCATGTCGGATCTCTGTCCAATTGCCATATCGGATCACATGTGCCCTGTCGCACCCTATAAAAAAAAAATTATATGTATAAATATATATACATCATCATCTTTGCATCTTGCATTTTGCATTTTGCATACACAGTGCACTTACACAGAATCTGTATATTTATCCAGGTAGAAGGCAGATCCGTCAGGAATTGTTCTGTCAAATGATCAGCCTTCGCGGCCCATACACCTGACTTCTCAGGAGGTATGTGAACAAACTCTCTAAGATACAATTCAAGCCCTAACTCAGGATCAGCGTCTCGCTTAAGCTCAGTACTACCGAGTGGGTAACACCCTAAACCTGTCCATGGTTAAGCCAGACTGACGCCTCTTAAATGCAGTCATCCAGTGTTGGAACCTATCATACACGGTGTTCCATTTCGGTAAGAATGAGCTGTGTCCAACACTGGAAGAGATACAACGCATTCTTGGCCTAACCATGGAAGGCGATGCCATAGTACCGCGTTACAGGGCAAACTTCCAAGCAGACCTCTCAAGGTTTTTACAAATCAAGCCTGCCTCCCTACAGCACGATCCTAGCGGCACTTACGAACGGGTGTCTATAAAATTTCTTGAGAAACAGTACCGGTCCATGTGGAACCCTGACTCCCTGACAGCTGAACTTCCTGGTCTCAATGTCTTTACATTGTTCATCATGTCCCAGTTGATGTTTTCGAGATGCGGCACCCTTGCCGACTCCATATTGGTGGGGATTATTGAAGACATGCGCGACTCCAAGATAGTCATCCCAGTCATCCTTGCAGAGTTACTCAGGGCTCTCAACCGAGCATCAGAACGTAGAAAGGGCATCTTCCATGCTAGTGCATCGTTATTACACTTTTGACTGGTATCACATCTGCCTACCATCCTACTGGTGCCTGACGTCCCTCGAGATGCATACAGCCTACCCAAGAAGATTTCTCAGAATCAGGGCCAGTTGGTGACTACAGACGTCAAGACTCTCTACAGACTTCTCCAGAGCCCAACAGAGGAACAGATTACATAAGAATGCGTGTGGCTAGTTCGTAGACAGCTACCGCGAGTTGTCATAGTAGAAAGGCGATGCATGGTCCTATCAAGTCTCACCGGCTCTACAGCTTACGTACCACTCTGAGTCCTCCGCCAGTTTGGAGTCCCTCAACACATTCCGGTGATAGACAATCTGAAAAATAACTTTGTCGACTTCACAATACAGTTTGAATGCCTCACTCGCTGATTCCAAGCAGATTGGCGAAGCTCCCAGAGAGATCAATGGCCAGACTTCATGGTCACAACAGGACCACCAACTGATTCAATATACCGACTATGGGTGGAAGACCCTGACATTCCTTCTAGTATGCCTGCACTCAGGGAACTACCTACACCAGTTGCAGCATCATCACGAGGAACTATACTCATCGCTGACATGGTGGTTCACTGGAGAGACATTTTCCTACAAAGGCAGTTACAGATCCAGGAAGCAGAGAAGAGGCTACGGAAGGCCTAACGAGCATTCAGGAAGCAAAGTAGAACCGTGAACCTAGCCATGCAGAAACAGGTTGACCAGCTTGAGCATACAGTCCAGTCCCTTCAAAAGAGACATAGGGGTGATGCCCGAGAGACCGCCATCATCAGGGCCCAACTACACTTTCATCAAGAACAGCTTGACAGTATAATGGTAGATATGACCAATCGAATCCGACAGTTCGGGTTCCGGATGTTCAATGTCACAGAAACAATTGAACACATGGAGGTTGAAATCACATCCCTCCAACAACAGATTATGGACCTTGAAGGCGTGCCCCGACTACTTGACTTTGCCATCCCTGATGGACCTGCTTAGGGTTGAGTCTTTTCCTTTTCTTGAGTCACTGTCCTGTAATCACACACTTAATCATGCATTCAATGAAAGTTTTTTCCTATATTTTGTCTCATCATGCATAATCGTGATTAGCCATTACATTCTTTTCAATTGCATGAGCCAACCCATGACTCGCTGTATGACTGTAATTCTCATAAAAGTAGCTGATGCAGTCCTGACAGAAGTGCCGGTCTCAGAACAGGTGCCCATCCAAGCTGTATCATAAAGCAGTTCAGATACAATGACAAAACCAGCAGATTAGTACCAGCGGACTAGTGAGATCCTACAAGCTCACGATAGGGACATTGTGACCATGCAAGCAAAACTTGACAGTGTTCTGGAATCTCTAAAGATTGTGATTGGAACCCGAATTGATGAACCCTCTTCCCGGATCCCTACCGGTGAGCCATCCGAACAACCTATCCCTGAGCCTCACCCTATTCAAATCATCATTCCTAACCCTAGGCCTGCTGCAGGTAGAGGTGAAGTGGAGTACGAACATTTCGAGGGTACAGAACAATCCAAACTTCGTACATCAATCAAGATAAACCATCTTCTTCCTCGGACTTGATGTCAGCTCTCCATGATCAGCACGAAAAGATCAAGCAGATGAAGGAGGAAATAAGAAAGATGAAGGGTGCTTCTGCCAACACGAGTTAGTCTCTAGAAGATTTGACTTTCTCTTAAGAGGAGGTTATTCCCGTAGGCTTCAAAGTGCCGAATTTCGACAAGTATAATGGTACAAGTTGTCCGAAATAGCATTTACAGCTATACCTGAGGGACATGCTCCTACACCAGAAGAATTAGCCCCTCCTCATATAATACTTTCAGAAGAGATTGAAGGGAGCAACCCTAACTTGGTGGATGTCTATAGACAAACAGAGGATCAAGACTTGACAAGATGTCATGGACTGCTTTGTGGAGCAGTATTCCTTTAATTAGGAGCCCTGGCCTCAGCGGAGCCATCTCGAGCAAATGAGCCAACACAACAATAAATCATTCTTGGAATACGTCACCCGGTGAAGGAAAATGGTAGTTAAAATCCCTACTCTTATCCCGAATGAGGAACTGGCAAGCATGTTCATAAGCACATTGAAGCAGCCCTACTCGACCCTGATGGTCCCTTTGCCCGTGGTAGATTTCGACACCATCTTCAAAATTGGTGCCCGCATCAAAACTGTCATCAATAGTGGGTCCATCTACTTTAGTCTCGGGCTTGATCCTCCCAAAGCAACAGCCTCAACCAGCAGGAACAACGGTCCCTGGGACCAGAGAAAGAAAGAAAGTGTACACATGGTGGCCTCTACAACACCCATCAGACTTCCAGCTCCAGCAGCTCTAGCTCAATCAGTTACCAGAAACACTCGGTCAGCCCGGCCTAACCAATGGTAAAACCATCAATAAGACAAGTCCCCTTGAAACTTCACTTCCCTCTTTTACACTCTCAGCCAATTGCTAGAGTTCTTCACCAAGCAGGGTTTTCTCACCCTGAAAGGCCCTACTCCCCTCTTATCCTTAATAAGAAAAGCAAAAATTACGATGTCAATCAACACTGCGTCTTTTATAGAAGCCTAAGCCATGCAACAGACTATTGCATTGGCCTAAAGTGCACTATCCAGGATCTCTTGGATGAGGAAAAAATTGAGTTGGCAACAAGTAACACCAGCATCGACCAGGCACCAATGCCCTCACACAACAATCAGGCCAATTTTATCCAGTGGGAAGAGCCCGGAGCAGGGCAGCCTAGACCCAGCACGTCGGCAGTCAATGATGACATCATCTGGCCTTCTTACAAACCTCCAGTCATTATCCCCCTCCCTTTGTCAAATATCCAGGCCATCCAGGCCCCAGTACAAATCCCCGCTCTTGAAACAGACGAAAAGTAAATTTTCTACACAATTCCCTGTCCCATCAATTGGCCCACGGCTACAGCCTAAGTCTCTACATCTACCGGCCCAGTCCAAATCCCTCACATCCCTTCTCAACCTTTCACCTTCAACTATGTACCCGCTCCTCGCCCTCTCATCCTTGAGAGCGAAAGCATAGCTAACCTAATCCGATCTGGCCGGGTGTATCAATTACTAGCAGCTGAGCAGGCAAAGACAAAAGGAAAAAGGAAAGAGAAAGAAATAGAAGCAGTAAGGGTATCAGACCTTGAGAAAGAATCAGCAAACTCTGCAATTCTGCTAAAAATCTTAGAGAAAGCGGAAGAATTCAACATCACTCAGCAGTTGAGTAAGATACTAGCCCAGATCTCAATCATGGGTCTTCTTCTAACTTCCAAGCATCACCGGAAGCAACTCCTCCGAGTATTTAACAGCGCCCACGTGATACCCGATATTATGCCCGAGAAGCTGGGGCATATGGTAGGACAAGTGTTAGAACCAAGAGTTATCTCCTTTACAGAAGGACAGATACCGGACGGTGACAGAGACCATTCTCAGGCCCTTTACATAGCAGTACAATGCATGGATAGAACCTTCTCCTTAGTACTAATAGACAACGGCTCCGGCCTGAACGTCTGCACACTGTCAACGCTACAAAACTTGGGTATGAACCTTAGTCAGGTGAAGAAGAGACCCAGGACAATCCGGGCTTTCGACAACTCAACAAAGCAGAATCTGGGTGATATCGATCTGGCTATCAGAGTCGGACCTGCTCAATTCACTACAAATTTTCAAGTTGTAAATGTGCCAGCCTCCTTTACTTTGTTCTTTGGGAGGCTGTGAATTCACACTGCCGGAGCCATTCCCTCATCTCTGCACCAGTGAATCAAATTCATCCAGGACGACCGCCTAGTCGTAATACCGTCAGAGGAATTGGCAAGTTCTTTCGGGACATCCAGGAGTTGGGGCAAGGCACAACCTTTATGTCGTACCAATTTGAGCAGGTCAGTTTTATCGCCCATATAGAAAAGCAGAACAAGCAGCAGATTCCGTCATTTGTCAGGATGATGGCGAAGATGAATTATCAACCAGGGTCAGGCCTGGGAACTTGAAACCAAGGGATGAAGAAGAGATATACACCTTCGCGCTACATTTCACCTTTTGGACTGGGCTATAAGCCCAAATATGAGGACTATCTCGTAAAGCTTATAAAGAAAAACAGTCGATCGACGAAACCCGAACCTCGATCCCATATATCTGTAACCTTCCCAGTCGGAACCTTTGAGCCTTACCCCGACACCTCTACTGCACCAGTTGCCTTAACCTCTCAGCCCAATACCGAATCTTCAGAGATTCCAGATCTAGAGATCTTCAGCATTACCCAATTGTTCGACGAGCTGACTGTCGAAGATGCTACTAAAGTAGAATACCTAGTGGGAGGATAAGTTTGCACCCTCTCCAACAGCGACGAAGCGTCATCCAGTCGCCAGCCACTAATCCGTTGCTTGATTGAGGCTCTCATCATTGAGGCCATCCAAGGCCGAGGCAACAGCAATACAGGAAAGATCGATCAGACTAGGCAGTGAACAAGCATCACCCTTCCCCTCTTTCTATCTCTCTTTGCTCTTAGTTGTAAAATCCAAATGTCAAGCCACTGTCGGCCTATTTTGTTTGAGTCAACTTTTGTAACAACAATCATATTTGTTTTTATAAATGAAATCTATCATTTTGACTCAAAAACATGTTTTGCATCAAACATTTTGGCTGATGACGAAATCACACAAACTCTTCCACTGGAAGGCCTAGCGTCTTGAAGCCAGCAAAAACAAAAAAACATAAGCATGCTAAAATTAACTAAATGTTTTGCCAAAAAATCGCTTGTACTAAGGCTACCCTTGACACCCTTCTGGAACTAACAGAAGTGGAATATGACTCAGAGCATGAAGAAGAACCGCCTCAAGAGATACTGGATATCTTAGAACGCAGTGAAGAGTTATTACAGTCAAACATTAAGGATACCGAGACAATGAACCTTGGATCCGAGGACAACCCACAGCTAGTCAAAATCGACACAAGCATGAACCCGCAACAGAGGACAGACATGATCAGCTTTCTGAAGAGCTACAGTGATATCTTTGCCTGGTCATACGCAGACATGCCCGACCTGGATCCAGCATTGGTGGTACATAGACTGCCCCTGAACCCTAACGTCAGACCAGTTAAGCAGAAACTGAGATGGATGAGACCCGAATGGTTGCAGAAAATGAAAGAGGAGGTAGAAAAATAAATCAATGCAGGCTTCCTGGTAGTAGCAACCTATCCCGAATGGTTAGCCAATATCGTGTCGTACCCAAAAAGGACGGTAAAGTCCGGATGTGCATCGACTATCGGAATTTGAACAGGGCAAATCCCAAAGACAACTTCGCTCTCCCGCACATCGACATTCTAGTCGATAATACTGCAGGGCATGAGACTCTCTCATTTATGGATGGTTTCTCTAGATACAACCAGATCAGGATAGCAAAAGAAGACATGGAGAAAACTTTCTTCATCACACCTTGGGGCACGTTCTGCTACAAGGTCATGCCCCTTGGACTCAAGAATGCAGGGGCAACCTACCAGAGGGTCATGACGGCACTGTTTTATGACATGATCCACAAGATAACTGAAATCTATGTGGATTAGATGATAGTCAAATCACCTACTGTCAGGCAACACTTGAAAGACCTGAAGAGTCTCTGTGACAGACTCAGAGAATTCGACCTGAGACTGAATCTAGCCAAATGCCTCTTTGGAGTCTCATCAGGAAAGCTCCTCGGCTTCGTAGTCAGCAAAAGAGGTATTGAGATCGATCCTGCCAAAGCCAAGGTTATCATCGAAATACCAATTCACCATACTGAAAACGAGATACGCGGTTTCCTGGGCAGAATTCAGTATATCAGCCGGTTCATCTCTCAGCTCACTCTGATCTGCGATTCGATTTTCAAGCTTCTCTGGAAGAATACACCAACAGTCTAGACAGACGAGTGTCAGGAAGCCTTTGACAGAATAAAGCAATATTTACTCAACCCTCCAGTACTTGTGCCTCCTATGCCATGACGGCCCCTACTACTCTATATTTCAGTACAGGAAACCTCCATGAGATGCGTCCTAGCACAGCACGACGAGACAGGCAGAACAGAGCAATCCATCTATTACATCAGTAAGTGCCGACTGGAGTATGAAGAAAGGTATAGCTCTCTTGAGAAGACATGTCTGACACTGGTCTAGGAAACTCAGTGTCTTTGGTACTATCTGCTTTCCTACTCGGTAATCCTAATCTCCCAGATGGACCCACTCAAGTATCTCTTGGAAAAGTCAGCCACCACTGAAAGGACTGCCTAATAGCTTATGATGTTGTCTGAATTCGACATCATTTACATGACATAGAAGTCAATCAAGGGACAAGCAATAGCAGATCACTCGGCCCACAGTCCAACAGAGGACTACGTCTTATTACATGATCAGTTTCAAACGAAACCATCTTGTACACAGAAGCAGAAGAGCAAGAATACTCCAGTTGGGAGTTATACTTTGACGGAGCTGCCAACAGTCATGGGCACAGGGCAAGAGCAGTCTTAATCTCACCCAAGGGAGCACACCTCCCCATCTCAGTCAAGCTGAAATTCAGAGGCTCCAACAATGATACAGAATATGAGGCATGCATAGCTGGTCTAAAAGAAGCCCTGGACATCAGGATTGAAGAGATAGACGTCTATGGTGACTCATCTTGGTAATCTGTCAGGCAAACAAATCTTGGGTCATCCGAGAAGCTAGGCTAGTACCGTACCTGACCTACTTCAACATGTTGATCTCTCGGTTTAGAAGAATCACCTTCAGTCACAGATCCCGGAACCACGACAGGTTTGCTAACGCACTAGCCACACTCGCCTCCATGGTTTAGATCCCCAAGGGTATCATGCTTTGGCCAATTGAAATCCAAGAACAGGATCAACCTTCCTACTGCCTCGAGCTAGACGCAGTATCGGATAACAAGCCTTGGTACACAGACATCAAGCAATACCTCAAGGACGGGATCTTCTCCCTCGATGCCACCAAAATAAACTGGCGGACAATCAGGAGACTGGCTATTCAATTTGTCCTCTCAGGAGGAGTCTTGTACAAAAGTCACCGAACTTAATCTGGCTCAAATGCCTTGACACCAGCGAAGCAGCATAAGTAGTCGAAGAAGTCCACGGAGGAACTTGTGGCCCACACATGAACAGCTTAATGCTCTCCAAGAAGATTCTCAGGATGGACTACTACTGGTCTACAATGGAAGCTGACTTTTGTAAGCACGTGCAGAAGTGCCACCAGTGCCAGATCTATGCTGACAAGATCAACGCACCGTCGACAAGGCTACACAATCTGATTGCTCCTTGGCCATTCTCAGACTGGGGCATCGACGTCATCAGACCTATAGCTCCGAAAGCATCCAACGGACATCGATTCATTCTGGTTGCAATCGATTACTTCACAAAATGGGTTGAGGCATCCTCTTATGCCAACGTCACAACCTCCGTGGTTTAATATTTTTTGAAAAATGATATCATTTGTCGGTACGGAGTCTCATATGAGATTGTGACAGACAATGCTCTTAATTTCTACCACAAATGGATGACTAACCTCTACCGGAAATTCAAGATACAGCATCACAACTCCACACCATATAGGCCTCAGACTAATGGTGCGGTAGAAGTAGCCAATAAAAACCTGAAGAAAATCATTGAGAAGATGGCAACAATTACTCTGCCTGGTATGAGATGCTCCCATATGCACTCATGGCCTACAGAACGTCCATCAGAACCTCAACTGAGGCCACACCATTTTCTCTAGCTTATGGTATGGAGGCAGTCCTCCCTGTCGAAGTACAAATTCCATCACTTCGGGTACTAATGAAAGTAGAAATCTCAGAGGCAGAATGGGCTCAAACCCGGTACGAGCAGCTGAATCTGATTGAGGAGCGGCGATTGAAAACCATCAATCACTCCCAAGCCTATCAGAGGCGTATGGCTAGAGCATTCGACAAGAAAGTTAAGTCTCGCAACATCGAATTCGGTGACCTAGTTCTCCAAAAAATATTACCAAACCGCCCTGACCCGAGGGGCAAGTTCACACTAAACTACGAAGGCCCATACATCGTCCGAGACAAACTCTCTGGCGGCGCCCTTCGACTCGGATAGATGGATGAGGAAGACCTCCCAAAGCCCATCAACATAGACAAAGTCAAGAGATACTATGCTTAGGGTCTAGATCTGATAGGTTCTTCGTACTCTTAGTTTCTCTAGGAAATGATAGGAGACCATCTTTGACACACTCTTTATCCACAACATTGTAAACCCTTTTACAAAAATCAATAAAATCCGTTAGTTAGCCCCTTGTGCCTAACAACTTTTCTTTCACAAAAACATTTTCAGAGACGCCCTCCCTCGCCAACCTGTGGCATTTACTTAAACTACGTCATGACCTGATCCTGCAAAGGGTATATAGGCAACCTATCAAACCAAGTGCGGTCACAAAAAAGATCAAAATCCTTTCTCCCCCAGAGGATCAAACTTCATCGACTCTCCCCATAGAGTCACTCCTCAAGCAATAATCCTCTTGACTTCCCCAGACGAGTCAACTCTCAAGTATATAAAATTTTCATAAAGGGAAATCCCAAAATAGAAGTCGAAATATTCTTAAAAGTCAAGGATTCCCTCCTCGGGCTTCCCCCAGCAGAATCAGCTTCTCCCAAATCATTTCCCCAATATAATTAATTTCTCTCCAGTGGAACCAAAACTCTCCCAGAAGAGTCAACTTCTCCCCCAAATGGAGAAAATCCTCAGTCAACCTCTACCAGTGAGAGCAATCCCAAAAAAAAAAAAAACTCTAAGGGAGTACAAACCAACTACAACTCAGGGTGTCCCAAACTTTGGTCCCCTAGCCTTCATTTCGTCCTACTCTAAGTCCTTCTAGATCCCCTAGAAACTACAAGTGCAAGGGCAATATCACATCTACATCCCTCAGCGAAAATATCACCCCAACTCCCCAAAGGAGTGTCATCCAAGGCAATGACGGGAGAAGACGTATTTCCCCCAGCAAATCACAGGCTTCCCCAGCTAGTCACGGGCATGAAACGGCCTCATTGCGCAAAGATTATACTACTCCCGGATCTAGTCTTGCGACTAGGGACAAAAGGGACAAAAATCAATCAGTTTCGCATGCATGAAGAAAATCGGTAACGGTTTCATCACACAAAAATTATGTGAACGCCATGACTTGATCATTCCAAGGGTAAAAAAGAGAGAAAAAGCTGAAACCAGTTTGGCAACCATATCTGACAGCAATCAAACTTACCGAATTCCCGATTTATCCCCAGTAGTCAGCATCTCTCAGCGGACGTCTAACTCCCAAGTATCGCCCAGCAGAAAATCCTTCTGAAGATACCTCCCCAGCATATAGGCAAACATCAGGAAATCCCCAACGAGCCAAAAATTCCCAAAGTCCCTGGCAGTGGTCCACAGCAGAAGCCCACTCCCCAGCTGAGCCTCGACGGTAAACAATATTCGAATCCCGAGTGGATCCCTCGTGGAAGCCTCCGATGGCTCAACAGTACTCTTCCGCAGCAAGAGTCCATAAGCTTACGAAGCCCATCAGAAATTTTCTCCTCAGCCAGGGCCCTCAGCCTGCAACAGCATTTGACAAGCTTGTCTACCCCCAGTAGCATCCTGCTCTGAGTCATACTCCTCTCTTCGAGAGTGAAAGACAATTCACTAATTCTTATAAGCCCTAACATAGGCGATTTACTGACACATTCAAAAGCCAACTAAGCCTTTTTGTTGTCAAAACTAAAATCTTTGCAGAAGTCTCCTACACTTTTTCTTGAGAAAAAAAATTTCAAAAACAAACTTTTGGTATCAAGATCCGTTTGTACCTACCTGTGCCAAACAGTCATGGCCAGCAAGCAGAGGAAGCCGACGCCACGCATCCCTGGCAATTGCGAATCATTGCAGAGTCATGGGAAAGCATCTCGTCTTTATCCCTGCATGACAACATAACATCATATCCTGCATGATCTTAACTGCTCAGCAGTATTCAACATGATCAAAATCCAGTTTCTTGGGCAATCCCAATATCAGACCGGATATTATGCCTCAACATTTAGAAACACCCCCGTGTGATCTCAACATATGAGTCTACATTGACGCCGAGTCAATATACCGACACTCATCACATGTCCCTCCTAGAGACATCCCCGTACGTTCTCGACATACGAGTCTTCATTAACGCCGAGTCAATATGCAGAAACTCACCGCATGTCCCTCCTAGAGACGTCCTCGTATGTTCTCGACATCCCAGGTCTCCGTTGACGCCAAGTCAATATGCTGACACCTTGCATGTCCCCCACATACGAGTCTCCATCGATAAAAACATACCTTGTCGACACACCGACACTCACTGCATGTGCACCCCCTAACACCCTATGTGTTTTGACACCCTGTGAGTTCCTGACACCCCATTTTTCCTCTGATCGTTTCAGTTAGTATCTCTCGGGAAACACCGTTTCGATCAAAACCCCTACCGCTTTTGAGCAACACCCTCTTTCGGCTAAGCGCCTCCAAGCCACGCCATCCCTGCATCCATTTTCTTCCCCAGCTACTCGGTACTCCCTAGCAGTGATCCTGATCTCTGCATTAGCACTCACCACTTGCACAACACGCATTATGCTGCATTTCCAAAATTCAATTTCGGCGTAAAAATCGGATGATTCCAGTCTTTGTCGTTGAATTGTTAATCTCGGCACTTCTGACAAAGAAGGGCAGTTGTAAGCACCCAATTTTTACACCCCTATCCTAACCATGGTTAAGGATTCTTAACCATGATTAAGCCTCAAGTCAAGTCCCTCAACCCTAAGACAAGCCCTAGTAGACCTAAGGTACACCCTAGACAAACTCTTGGTATAACCCTAGTTAAACCCTAACCCTAGACAAACCCTAGGTATAACCCTAGCAAACCCTAGGATTTAACCCTAGTTAAACCCTAACCTAGCCCTAGCCCTAGCCCTAGCCATAGCCTAGTCAAGCCCTTAAGGCATAAACCCTAAGTCCAAAAACCCCTAGGGTCTAAAGTCTCGGCCTAGACCCAAGCCCAGGCCCATAAATTTCAAAAATCTCACCTAGTACCGTGTGCCTGCCACAGGCCAGGGACCTGTTGGGTAAAGCCTAACAGTGGCGGTAATCCTTTCGCCGACAGCAAGGTCTATGCAAGTTTGGTAATAGCGGTAAAGGCTTAACCGCCATTACCTGGGTTTGTTTCCTGCTGCACACCAACCCCTTGGACACAGTGCACGCCACCTGTGGGCCCCACTCTGACTTTAGGCACTCCACTCCGCCTCCTGAACCCCCACCAACCCTAGTACTATTACCAGGGGTGTCACCTTGGCTCTCCCTATAAGTAGCAGTGTCCCTATGGCCTGCAACTCACTCCACAAGCTCCATCCCGAACCCCTGTTCAAAAAACCAAGTCCTCAGACCTCTAGGCCCCTCCAGTAGCTCCCCAGCAAACTCCAGCAGCCTCCCAAGCTCTCCCTTGTGTCTGCGCAGCACCACCACAGCACCACCGTACTCCACCGCCCCTACCAAGCTTCTCTAACACCTCCACCAGAGTTGCAACAGGGTAGGGCTTCCCCTACCCCTTTTTATCTTGCTTTGACACCCTTGTGAGCCCCTAGTCTAATCCAGGGGACCTTGTTCCCTTGCTTTGCAGGTACATCTATTGTGGGGGTCTCTCTCACCTTCATCATGGTGTGGGGAACCCCCTAATGGTAGAACATCACTCCAGTGGCTTTAGTGGCCCCCTGAGGGTCCCCCAATCCATGAGGGAACCCCTGGATTCGTCCTCATTGCAGCATCATAGGGTATTTTTTGAATTCTGAAAAAATTACAGGGTGTCGGTAAACACCGTACCGACACCCATTGAGCTCTCTGTTCCAGGGCCTGTGGGCCCCACCTGAGCTACCCCTGGTCCTGTCCAGGGCATGAGTTGACACCACAACCCTCTTGTGAGCTTAACCTCAAAGTTATAGACCTCTTTCATCATTCTAACCATGGTTAGTTTGCCTCAGTTTAAAAGTTGTTTTACTGTCGGTAATCACATTACCGACACTTGTTATTTTATGTAATTGTACCTTTGGACCCACACCAGGCCCACTTAAGCCCTCCCCTGGGGCCCACAGTAGGCCCATGGCCTTCCCCTCAGTCTGAGCTTCAAAACCATGAGTCCAGGACCCCCGAACTCTTCCCCTAACCTGAGATACAAGCCCCTAAACTATGGTTAAAGAGTTACCAAACTGTCGGTAATCCATCTACCGACAACATGGGTTTTCTTTTTTCCTGGGCCTTACAGTGGCCCACAGCCCTTGGGGGGCCTCCATCAGACCTGATCTAGCTCTTGGGACCCATTCCAAATATGCCCAGGCCTTGCCCTTACCTTAACCGTGGTTAACTCAATTATGGTTAAAAGTTAACCATGATTAGTTGGTCTAACCAATTTGGAAAAATCTGAGAAAATCACAGAAAACCCCAAATATTCTGAGCTTCCAGAAAATGTCAATTTTTGATAATACAAGTTTGTTTAACCACGGTTAAATGAGTTTAGCCATGGTTAACACTTGGTTTAACTATGGTTAAGCCCATTTAAACTCTGGAAAATGCCAAAAAATCATGAAAAATCCCCAAATAGCTTTTTAATCCCAAATCCAACTTGGTAGAGTACCCAACCTTGATTATCCAGACTAATCATGGTTAAACTCATATCTTAACCATGGTTAGCCCCATTTAACTTGAGGAAAATTTGAGAAAAAATCCTAAAAATGTTCGAATCACATTTAAGAATCATAAACATATCTTGGACCTTACCCAACCCCGGTTTGCAATCCTAACCACGGTTACACCCCTTTTGGCCTACCAGGCCTAATCCTAAGCCCACCGGGCTTACCTTTTGCCTGCCGGACCCAATCCAAAGCCTACCAGGCTTACCCTTGACCTCTGGGTCCATCCAAGGCCTATTGGGCCCAACTCTTAGTCTACCGAACTAAGCTCTAGCCTTTGGGCTTGCACCCTTGGCCTACCGGGCCCAGTCTTGGCCTACCGGGCCCAAACTCCTAGTCTGCCGGACTATCCCTTGGCCTACCGGGTCCAATCCACCATAATCAAGTACTTGACCAATCTGGTCAACCACCCTTAGCCTCTCGGCTAGACCCTAAGCCACCCTTGGTGTACACACAATACTTCTCTAGCCTTAGCACGGGCTCATGTGCCAGAATTATGCTCGGTTTGATCTCACCCTAATGTGAGTACGTAGGCAACCAAACCCGGGTTCGACCCTAGTTTAACTTTTCCCTTCTTGGATTAGTATAAACTAAACCTAAGACATTTGACTACAACTTGACATTAAATTAGCTTAAACCTAGTAAGTAGGGAACCGTTGTTAAACGGAAGTGCCGGGGTTCCTAACACCTGAAGGGAGATCCAGATAAAAATTTATGTGGAAACTAGATCTCCTAAATCTTAACACCATAAAAAGTATCAAAATTATCTCTAAGAGTTTTAGTCATATCACCTCAGTGAATGTTTTTTTTCACCGGTGAAGCTTAATCCACTCAAACCGTCAGAACTCTTTGTAAAGATTTCTGCGAAAAAATATTAGAAGCTCAATCCTTGTTCTTTGCTATCCCCACGAAGCTTTAGAATCTTCTTTGGAATTATAAAAGCAAGAGAAAGAAGATGGATCAATGGTGTAAACCTTCTATCACCAATAATACTAAAGTTCAAAACTCTAGATTTGCAAAACCCAACTAAGACCACCAATACAGCTCACGAAAATCCCTAGGGGTCTACCCTAGGGTTCACGGTTTGGAGAGAGAGAAAGAAGATGAGAGAAAAAATTCTGGAGAATTTTACTTAATGGTCTAGGGTGTTGGGTTATTTATAGACTAGGATCTTATCCTAATCCTAGTCCAACTTGATCTTATTTAATAGGATTTATTAATTAACAATAACTCTTATTATTAATTAAATAAACTCCTACTTAATCTATAACTACTTTAGTTATAGTAATCCTATTAATTATAGAGTCCCTATTATAAGAGGATTCCTTAATTAAAAGGGATAAATCAACATCCTACACCAAAGTAGGAAACCTAGTCAAACTAGGAATCCACAAGGGGGGGCGTGAGTTTCTATGGAGCGTGGGATTTGAGTAGTTAAAACTCCTTATTATAATCTAATTACAATAACATCTTAATCCTAATTGCAATCCAACACTTGAATTTTAATTCCATAATAAAAGGAATTATATTTCAATAATTATTCATTTAAACAAATCCTAATCCAATTAGGATTCCTCAAGTGGGCGCCCCACCCTAGGGTTTAAACCCATGGGCTTTGGCCCATATTAAAGGTCCATTTTAATGGGTTTATGGATATGGGTCAAACTCATTTCCCCTTTAATTATGTTAATCAAATAATTACTAAAATAATCCCTTAGTTTAAATTAACAATTAATTTAAACAATAGATTAACTATTAATCAATTTAATTAAATGATTAACTTTTAATCACTTAAAATAATTGATTAACTTTTAATCAATTATTGAGCTTGTATTTCTTATGTGAGCACCTTCACATATTACTCTGGGACATTCTTACCCTGACTTATCCAATGTTATCCCATTAACCCTAATTGGGAATTACATCGGAATTGCAAGTGACGTGAAATATTCATGTTGCAATTAAATCTCAGTGTATGAACATTAACCATTACGGATCCCGGCACATGAACTTTTAAATTTGATTTATCATTCCATATACATTATCCCTAATAGGTCTTCGAGATTGACATACTATCTGATCCATAGGCCATTGCAAATCATTCGGGTTTCCAAGACTTATGATTAAGCCATGAGAAACAATTTCTCATGAAAAATATTTTGAAAAAAATCATTTTATAAGTATAATACATTTTAATAAAAGTATATTTCAAAACTTATTTTGTTTTTAAAATCACCTGCGTAGGATTTGAACTTAATCAACTGTCTTACCCGGAACTTGGATAATCTCTCAAATTAATGAACACGAATTTCTTGTTTGAAATTCATCATGACTCGAACAACTTTCTAACTATCCAACTGTCATTGTATTATATTCCCTAAGTTAGAAAATACGTTGGTGGAATCAAAACAGTCAGATCACTGCCCAGTCATAGATGAACTCATCAGATCTAAGGATCATCGAAACCATTCAATGTGAATGAGAGACCAACTATCTGATAGTATTTTTATGCAAGAGGTCTCTCATTGAATGCAATCAGTCAATGTACATTTAAGCACCCATATGCTGATGTGTAGTCTCCACTACAATAGTTCGAGATAGAACTACATCTCAACTATTGAGAACATTTTAGCATTCTGACACCATATAAGTGAAGTGTCCAGCTTCACCCACAGCTGTGACTATATAAGGTATAAGGAACCGGAAAGTTATATCTACCTGTGATAATCTAATCACATAACTTTCCTACAATATATCTTATGGTCCTTTATCGATATCTCATATCGTATAGATCATCTCATGATCATGGTCAATTACCCATAATGAATACACAATAGATTAAGAATGAGCATTTATTAATCAACTTAATAAGGTTCTAACAATCTAAATGACTTTTCTGGGCATCATGTTTAACAACACATTCCTCGGGCTTAACCGAACCTCTTACTCAGAACTCTAAGCAGACTAAATACCTTATTCATTACCCAGGGACTTATCCCTATTAAATAAATAAGTGACGACTCATAAGCAACAATGCAAAAATATGGATACCGAAATCCGTGCTCACAACTAACATACACATCCAGACCTAAGGTAGCCGCTAAGGTGTCATAAGGGTAAGTGTGCAACCACTCCAGAAGGGTCTGTCTTAAGGAGGGTTGATGGCCCCTTATAATACATCTCTTAGTTGGCCGTGGGGTTTCATGTATAAATGAATGTACCATGTTATCACTTATTTATATGAAATGTACTTTTACTAGAGGGGTATGGTAAAACGTGTTTAACATAATATACTTCTTTATTCGCTAAATGAATTAATGGTATTGCTTCTTGCGTGAGTGGTAGGAGTGTGGCCTTCAATTGAGGGAGGTCTGGGGAGCCAATCTCCCCAAGGGTATGAGTTGCAAGAGCTCTAATGCTCAAGCAAACATCTAACGTACTTACCTTATTAATGTAGATAAATAATGTCTGCACCAAGAAAAAAAAAAAACACATTCCAATGTTGACCAACGTAGTATTTGTAGTTCACCAATGCCGTGTATTGATTTCTCAAAGTTCTACTTTACTTTTGGTCCTGTCATCAAGCTATAACATCTTTGCTATCCGGTGATTTAATAAAGCTCTTATGTAATCCAAAGCCAAAAAGAAACATGGGTCAGCACATATTGGTCTCCTTCTCCTGTTAATTGGTTTAAATTGAATTTTATTGGTTATTTATTAACTGTGGGATGTGTCATTAGAGACTACACAGATAATAAATTGAACCCAAGATGTGCCCTTAGATGGGATACCCTTAAAGCCCCTTCTTCAATGAGATGATTGGCATTTTCTTCACTTGGGAGCCTGGCTCAAGGAGGGGACAATTGCTCTAACAAAATCTAACGTATCTCAAGCATGCCGTATCGAAACTCCCAATAAATTGATAGAAATAAACGCATGACCCTAATTATAAGTAAATTACTCTTGATTATCTAAGGAAAAAAAAATTAAGTTAACCTCCAACCCAAAAGGCAGAAACAAAAAGATTAAACAGAAATAATAGCGCCCCAATCACAATCTTCCAAAACGTAAAGTGGTAGGATCAAGTATTAAACTATCTGTATGTTATAGGATAGCAGAGTTTAGATGGACAACAATATACTGTTGTTCTTTTGTGTCTTACAAAAACGTAAACGTAGGGTCCGTCTTTTTATGTGGGTCCACCCTTATTGAATGTAAGATACAAAGGTCCGAAAGTCAGGATAAGAATCTTTGGAAGTAATTTAAGGGTTTGCGTCTAAGACTAGCATTTCTTCTAAAACTTTGAAGTTGAAGTCTGTTGAACTATTCAACATTCTTCAGAGTCAACTTAGGCAGTCACTTGGTTGGGCTTGAGATTAATAGAATATTTCCAACGGCAGACATTATTGTCCAAGAAAATGACATATGACACGTGGATAAAGAAATCCTAATGTCACGCGCATATAATACGTGGCATTCATTGATACGGCTGAATGGCAACGATTGCCTTTGGTGGATGCTCCATATCCCATCTCGTGCACCATTCTTTAGCTGACCTGAGGGGGCGAGGGGAGGGCATTTAACTTAGGGTGTGATCATGCATTCCACATTTTGTTGAGTGGTACGTGCGCACTTTTCAAGCTGGTCATGTATACTCTTTGACTCAGTAATTGTGGTTAAGATTCACCCACCTTTAAGGTTAAATAATCTAACTTTAGCTTTTAAAAAATATCTTAAAAAGGTTAATCACATGAATGAGTGAAATCATAATCATGATAAATTTTTTAAAAATAAGATTAGATTATTTAATCTTATGTATGGTTGAATCTTAATCACAATTAATGGATATCAAAAAAGACATGTGGCGATTCTAAGAGGTGTGCGTGTACCACTCAAAGGAATGTGCAATGCATGTTATAATTCCCCTGATTAAATACTTTTCCACACGAGTAGTGCCCTAAATCGGATCTCGGGCATCCGCCCAGAGTTAATCCATTGCCCTACGAATCAGAAGAAAAAATCACATGGGGCGGTATCTGAAAATCATCCAATAGCGTCACGCGCCCAAAATGCGGGTGTTAAAATAATCGATCTGAAATGATTGCATCCTAAAGGCCGCCATCAAAAAAGTTATCTGACATAAATGAACATCACCTCCCAAACCAGTGTTTCCATTTCCACTTGGACTTGACATTTTCAAGAGCTTAATTTCATATTCAACCTATCTTCGGGGATCAAAGAGAAGAGAGATTCATTTTAGCTAGTTTCCGTCAAACAAAATCAAATTGGACCCAAATAGAAAAGCTAAAAAAAATTGAATGAGAGAGAGAGAGAGTCATTTTAGCTAATTCAGATCAAACAATGCACTTTCCCCAAAGAGAACAGCTCGAAGCATCAAACAGTAGAGAGAAACAGAGAGCTCTGTTTCAGTTAATTTAATCAAACAATTTATTTAAGAGTCAAACCAAACACCCCAAAAACGAAAATCTGACAAACTAATCATTAGATGAATTCCCCGTATACCCTTTAATCTCTGCAGATTTCAATGTTCTCAAACACCCAAATCCGAAGCATTCTCTCTCAGATAGCCACTGATGAAGAAACAGAGACCCATTGATTACAGCACCACAAGAGTACGGAAACTCAGAAAATTGCAAAAAACCAAAAATGGGATTAAAAAAACAACAACAGAACAATCTGGGGAACGAAAGGATTTCATGGAAACTAATTCAAAAGGTAGTGTGGGTAAGGGTCGAAGAGCTAGAATGGGGTCTCTGTTTTGCACAGCAGAGAGCCAAGAACGCCTTTTTAAGAATACCCTTGAGAATTTTACCCCTTTTTGGAACAAAACGAGGAGCTGAACCAGTTGGAGCTGTAGTATTGCCGCCATTAATGGCGGTGACTGTGGGTTGGAATCTCATCCATTGTGATCTGGAATTGGCGGGTTGGATTCTTGCGGCCATTGAAGTTTAGAGAAGTAGTGAAGAAGCTTCGAAGGCAGCTTCGTATATATACTAACCGACAGAAGCTAATATTCGCCCGAGCCGCGTAATACCCCAACGAGTAAGAAGCGCGTGTGAGGACTTTGGCTTAACAAATAAATGGGGGAAGAACTGAGAAGAGAAATGAGACCCAAACATGAACCGAGTTTTTTGAAACCCATACACGCCTTAGTCTTTACCAACCCAACCGTGTCTCGTAAACCTCTCTCTCCTCTTTCTCTCTCTTCTCTCTCTCTCTCTTCTACTCGGTAAGACTAAGCCGCCATGAATTTTAATTCTCCTGTTTTGAAGAAAAAGATCTCTGGTTTTATAAATTGACCGGTTTGCCCTTTATATCTCTACCAGTTGTTAGCGTTTCATGCTCTGTATCTGCTCCGTTCAAAGGTGAGTTCTGTCTTTCTCTCTCTTCTCGGTAAGCCCGCCTTGAATTTTGTATTTCCTGTTTTATAATAAAGATAAAGACGTCGGGATTTTCTCTGGTTTTTAATAAACTGACCGTTTTGCCCTCTATAGCTAACAGTTGTTGTGTTTCAT
Organism: Tetracentron sinense; assembly: GCA_015143295.1. Lineage (NCBI taxonomy): Eukaryota > Viridiplantae > Streptophyta > Magnoliopsida > Trochodendrales > Trochodendraceae > Tetracentron > Tetracentron sinense. The sequence continues at coordinate 34,925,487 of CM026554.1, forward strand.
GGTTTTGTATTAGCTCCATTTAGAGGAGAGGTTCAAAACCGTGGCTCGGGGTGTTTGAGTAAATTAAAGAATTCCAGGGTTCACTACTCTTTGGTAACTACTACTATTTGCTATTTTAATAGAAATTGATCTAAACAATGCAATAGTCTTTAATGAGATGAATTTGATTTTAGAAAAATGATTTTAAAACTATAGATAGTTAGATCGGGAGTTGGACGTCTGATTGAAAATCCAACGGCACCAAGATGTACATGCATTAAATGGTGAGCCCTACTTGATGTTTGGAGCCGTTGGATTTTTAATCGGGTAGCCCAATTCTTGATAGTATCGTTTTAAATCATTTCCGATGATTTTAATAAAGTTGATTAGCACAACCCGCATTAGACTATGTAATCTAATGTCATGGCCACGTGTTTCTTTTAACACTCATTTAACTATGGTTAAATTTAAGAATATTAAAATTAATATTTTTGTTTTGTTTGCATTTTAAAAATCAAGCTTAGTTGTTTAATTATAGGAGTGAGGGAATGTTAACTACAGTTTATGTATAATAAAAAGGAGGGTGTTGACCAATGAGAACCATACATTAGACTACATAGTCCGACAGTAAGTAAAGTATTTCCAATAAATGACTACATCCGCAAAAAGAAACAAAGAACTACTGCAGGAGCAACTCTGGTTAAGAGAATCGGAACTCTTCTATGTATGTTTTATTATAAGGGCAATTTAAAATTTAAAAATTATAAATATGGAGTAAGGTAATTTTTTTTTAATGATACAATAAGGTACTTTTGTTATATAAATATTTTTACAGAATTTTTGAAATACTTCTGTCAAGGTTTAGTTTACTACTCTTTGGTAGTGTCATTGGCTATTATATATTCGTTTGAATGCTTTAACCCATATTTAGCTGCTGAAAAATAAATAAGATCAAATGAAAGAATTTTTTTTGTTGGAAAATAGCCAACTAAGTAGGTGTAGACGAGTGGTCACTTGGACGAACCGTAAACCCAGAGGTCTCGAGTTTTATTCCTGCCTCCCAACCCTTGCATTGGGTGCGGGTATTCCTTATGTAGCTCGTGGGATTAGTCTGAGCTTCCAAGGCTCAGGATATCCACGGATATCAAAAAAGTAGTATTTTAGAAATCTAACACTTCCGTGCTTGTGAGTGACAGAGTATGTATCCATCCCCATATAGGTGGTCTGTGGTCTGGTTCTATTTCCACGAGTTGTAGAGCTATTTGCACGAGTTGTGGGACTGTAATCTTCATTTTTAATAAAGGAGCCAAATCATCTCCAGTGATAACCGGATTTGGCAAATCCGGTTATCACCCCTAGAGGTCACCACGTGTCTCCTTTGACACCCCTTAACCGTGGGTAAGGTTCACCTACCCCTAGGGTTCACCCACCCATTTTTGGTTTTTTTTTAATATTAACTCTTTTTTAAAAATTAAAAAACTGTTTTTAATATTAAAAAAAAACTCTAAAAACAGTTTTTTAATTTTAAAAAAAGAATTAATATTAAAAAAAAAAAAAAACAAAAATAGGTGGGTGAACCCTATGGGTGAGTGAACCTTACCCATGGTTAAGGGGTGTCAAAGGAGACACGTGGCGACCTCTAGGGGTGATAACCGGATTTGCCAAATCCGGTTATCACCGTAGAAGATTTGACTCCTTTAATAAAGATGTTTTTAGGAGATTCTGACATCTAACTGCGATTGCGGCATAACCTTATTTGTGATAAAAAGAAATAGAAAAAAATTAAAAATTTTGTCTTTTCCTTGCTTGTTTCACCTATTTTTTATGCAAACAAATAGGTACATTAAGGTTTTTTTTTTGTTGAAATGTTATCATATAACACACTCTAAACTTTTTTATCTATATTGTATGATAGAAAATGGAAAAGTTAGTATCAACCAACATTTTCTTTTCTCATGATATCTTTTGATTCTACTTATAAATCAGTTGTATCCAAGTTCATATTTCTCTTTCATATACTACCGTTCTTGTTCATGTTTCTTTTTCATAATATCATTTGCTTAGCGTGCTATAAAAGAGGGTGCAATTTGTGGGAACCAACATTATTCTTTTCTATAATACCACGTACTTCTATTTATATACGAGTTGTATCCCAATTCCCAAAACTAATATTTTTCTTTCCCATAATACCATTTGCTTCTATATTTTCCCATAATGTCATTTTATTTTCAATAATATTTTTATTTCCAGATATTTCTTTTTCATAATATCCTTTACTTTTTTCTATTTATATATCAGTTGTATCCCTAAATTCATATTTTTCTTCTCCATAATTGTAGAGACCCAAAATTTAGTTCCTTGGCATTCGTGCCATTTACATGAATTTCTTAAAATATGTGCCAGATTTTAAATGCATGCGTTTCTAAAAGATGAATTAAAATGGATGCCTTAATATATCATCAACTTGAAGAAGCCATAGTTTTGTCTTCACAAATCGGAATCGAGTGATTCTTGAATTTTTGGAAAGGTATTGGAACCCTCTTCAAAGTTCATGTTTACCATTTTTTCAGATTCTTAATCAGAGTTAGGTTAAAAGTTAGATTTCTGAAACCAGGGCTACTAAATCCATTTCCAGAAAAGTCAGCTTTAGGGGCAAATTAGTCAATGAATAAAAAAGAATTAGAAATGTTTAAAACATCAAAGTTGTTTCCCTTCGAATGAAGAGTCTAACGCAAAATGAATCATCAAAATCCAATAAAACAAGTCAAAAGCTATGGACAAAATACCGAAGTCTATCCGAGAGAAAAAAAATTAGGGAGGGATCGATCGCCTAAAGCGGGATTTTCCAGAAAATCATGTTTTTTTGACTCTTTTTAACTTCCTGAGGTTTCCAAACTCTATAAATAGCCCTCCAACTCGAGAGTTATGGTTTTTAAAGCTTTCTAAACCTAAAATAGAGAAAATAGAGAGTTTCTGAGAAATAAAAAGAAGGAAACTATAGAAATTCAAAGATTTGGTCAAAAAAATGAGAAAAGAGGCATGAAGATCAAGATAGAACCCTATTCGCAAGCGATAGATCGTAGGGAAGCGATCAAGTGAGGTAAATAACTTTCTTAAGTTCTCAATATTATAACTATTAATCTAAAGTATGAATCTATTGAGAAGATTTATGTAAAGAACATGATTAAGATGCAAATAATGTAAATAACTGATCTAGTGACCCATATTTTGAATATTAACCTAAAAGAATGAATAAAAATGAGTAAACCTAAGTAAAGATGTAAGAATAGGTAGGACCTATGAGCATGTCTATGATTTTTATTTCATGATGATTGATCAGTTAAAATAGGATGTGAAAAACCTATTTATAAAGTCGTTGCATTATTCTTGATAGTTAAAATAGGATGTGAAGAACCATAATTATAATCACAGTTTGTTATTAGTGAATGATTAAAATAGGATGTGAAGAACTAGATCTATAATTTTTGTTTATTATTCTTTGATGGTTAAAACAAGACGTACGTGGAGTACCTATTTAAGATATTGTTTTATCATTTTTGAATCGTTAGATTATGATGTGAAAAATCATGTTTCAATTAATTATGATTTAACAAGGAGATTGGAAAAATTATTTGAAGTATGTGGATTTATGAGGAGAATGAGATAATGGATGAAATTAAATAGGGGATTTAATTGTAGTATGTTAATAATATGTGAGTTTAATTCTATGCTTAAATTTCATGATAATTATTATCGATAGATCTTGATGTATGAATACTTTTAATATCAACTGTGATGTTTTATTGTCGGATTATAAGATATATGAGAGGTTGTGTGTTTTCTGTTATGCTCCTTAATACGTGATATACCATTGGGTAAATGAATCTTTGATGAAAGTTAAGCTTGTCTAGGCCTGGTTAATATAGTGGTATGGGATGTTATGGTAAGATGTCCTATGGCCCTTGATGGTTAGTCTTACGCGCAATTTAAACAAGAGGTATATCATTGTGCACTCACAAATGAAAAATATGTAAAAGTATAAGAAAGAATTAAAGACATTAATAAGATGTTAAGTAAGACCAAAAGTAAAGTAACAAAAGTAAGAATGAAAGACACATGAAAACAAAAACACATGTATGTGTTTTGCCCCACCGGATACCATCAGAAAGGGCAAGATGTATGCCAAAGTAAGTAAGCCGTCGTACCGGAAAATGTATTAAGTCGTCCGTGCCGGATAATGTACGAAGGGTGGTATCTCGGTAAAGTAAAGTGTAGTAACCTCTTTCCTTATACGGTAAAGCGGTATTTTAAGTTATTACTGATGCATGTGAATGTGTTGTTCACGGAATGATAAAGTATGAAGTATAAAAAGTAAGAAAAGAAAGATATCAAAGACAAGTAAGAAAAAATAAGAAAAGTAACAAAGATGTTAGTGCCTTGCTTCAAAATAAGTTTCTAATGGTACTAGTTATCTGACTTTAAGAAAGATCTCAAAGAAAAGTAAGAAAGAAAAAAAGTAAGAATGTAAGAAAAAGATAAAAAAGAAATAAATAAAAAGTAAGAAAGATAAGTACAAGTGAGCACATAAAATAGTTGAAGAGAAAAGATGTTCCCGCACTCTGATTTATGTATGTGAATTGTAATTGAACTGTTAATTGTATGCATGTTATCGTTATGATATTGTTTACTATGGATTGTTATATATGCGGAGAAACTTGTTACTCGGCCGATGACTTTTATTGTTGGCAGGTTCAGGTTCAGGTTTTGATATTTGTGCCCCCTAACCATGGGAAGAAGATGAATACTTCGGAGAACCGGAATGTGATTATTCCGAGGAAAAATGGGATCTTGATCGATGACCTATTATTGAAGCTATTTATTGGTTGTTTAATTTCGGGAGACTTTAATTAATTTTATAGAGACACATGTTAGTTTAGTCTTTTATGTTTATGGCCTGGATGGGTGACCAGAATATTACTTTTCAGTTGCATTATAGAGTTTGGAATTTAATTGATGGTTTAATTGAAGAAAAAGATTTCAAGATCGTATTTTAGTATGCCTTAAATGCTTTAACAGGATGGTTTATTAAGTAAGTCACGTGTCAAGATCTCACATTCTCTCAGGTGGGGTTTTGGGGCGTGACAGAGATGATATTAGAGCAAAGGCATTAGGTCACCTAGGGCTAAGTGTCTTCTAAGTTTGAACTAGAATTATTTTACTTCGGGTTTGATACCAGGGGTCGTATCAAAGCAAAAAACTTTAGGCCCGTATGGGATAGTTTTAGGACCATGAGGATTAAGGAGATTTACCAAGATAGAAAAAAAAATGAATTAATCTTAAATCCGGATTGATACTATGACGGATGTGGTGTCATTAGGTTCGTTAGGACTTATGTTTGTTATGAAATTGTATGCTAATAAAAGTTATTGTATGTTATTATGTGTTATTATATGCTATTATGAGTTTGAAATGATACAGTGATAATTATATATTAGGATGTCTAGTGTTCAAATGAGACTTATGAGATATTCTTAAATTCGGGTCGGATAACGATAAAACGAAGACATTGAATTCCTAAATGTTAAGTATATTGAAAGAAAATCTTAAACGAATAAGATTTAAATTCTTTAAGACTTAGGTTTTAGAATCATTTTAAGTTAGGCTAAATAATTTTACAGTTAGACTTATGATTTGTTATTTGTTTTTAAAACTTTCATCATGAGGCACAACAACCAAGGTTGTTATTATCTAATATTATTATTTTGAATATAAAATCTCTATGATGATTGTTAATATGCTATTATATTATTATACGTGAAACATGATATATTATAATTAAAATATATGATTGTGCACCTGATTAAAACACGTAGTTATGTATATATCTGATGCACCTTACAAATCAATGAGTACCTAAAACATGTCTAACCGATACAATTTTTGACATATTCCTTCGTTACAAAAAAAAGAATAATAATAAATAAATAAATAAATATATACATATATAATTTTGGACAAGCTCATGGATGTTTGATGCACGTTTCTAGATACAGATGCGTTTTAATTTTGCAGCACGTTCTAAACTCAGTGCTAAGTCCAAAAGTTCTAGATATAGATGCACGTTAATTCTGCAGCACGTTCTAGACCCAATGCTCAGTCCAAGGTGGTAAATATATTATAAAATCAGAGAATAGTGTAGGTCTCAAAGTCCAAAAACATTATACACATCTCGTAAGTATCATGCATAACATAATCATCATACATTTCATAAGCATCATACATAATATAAGTATCATACATAGCATACACTTCATGCATAACATAAGCATCATGCACATATCATAAGTATCATGCATATCTCATAAGCATCATACATTTCATATGCATTATACAGATCTTAAAAGCATCAAGATAGGAGACCCATCGCTAAGAAACCTTCTAAAATAAAGATTCATGAATGTAATTCGTTTGAACGACCACTAATTTACGATTTATAAAAGTCTAAAGGTATTGATAGAATTCAATAAGCATAACGAAATTATGGGAAAATGTCTCCTAAGTACACTGTGATTCTAAAATTAACGAGATCCCCTTAGATCTCATATGCTAGAATCTTCTTAATGTATTTAATTTAATTATGAATTTAGTTAATTAATATTTTTCATAATAAATGATGACTATTTATATATCAAGCTCTCTATATTATATATGATATAATAAATCAAGAATAAGGTGTATAATAATTAGAACCTACATAGACTTTTCTTTTGATAATCCTTAATTAGATTGGAATTATAAAAAAAAAATCGACCTCCATTGGAAACATGGTGGCTGTTAGATGATAATGAAGAGAAGTCTCTTGGCCGTGAGTTTCGCACATGTAAGGTAATATTTACACTTATTTGACAAGATAAAGAATGACTTTAATGATTACATAGGTTGCTTGTAAATAAATATAAATAAATGATTATATGAGTGAAAATAAATAAATAAATAAATAAATAAAATAACTTATATAATTACATGAATTTTTTAAAAAATATAATAAGTTTTATTAGAGTTAAAGATTAAAAGAAAAAAAAAGTTATGATTACAAATGTTATTATAGTAATAGATGAAAATATATATATATATATATATATATATATATATATATATATATATATATATATATATATATATATAATAAATAATAAATATATGAGATTCTTTTAAGTATAATTATTAAGAACTCTCCATTTATAACTAAGTAACCGTGAGCTTTATCTGTCCAATGAGCTCATCTCAATCGTCTCATCCGACTACACAAGGCAAAGTCTTTGTCATCTCAAAATAAAATACTCAAACATCAGATGATGCGATGCAAGGTACGTCCTTCACTAGGATAACCTTAAATGAAATGCCTTAGCAGAATGAGCAAATTTTGTACTAAATTAGGTTTATTATATTACGTTTAATATGATTGTATCCGATAGATATTTGTATTATATGAGTATGTAGTTTGTACTGTTGATTAACACACTTAGGAAAACTAATTCAAGAAAAGTATCCAATTTGTTTGTTTAAGGTATGTAATTTTGAAGACAAAATTCCTTTAAGGAAGGGAGGATGTAAAGATCTAAAATTTAGTTATTTGGCATTCGTGCAATTTACATGAATTTCTTAAAATATGTGCCCGATTTTAAATGCATGCATTGTTAAAAAATGAATTAAAAGGGATGCCTAACATACCCTCAACTTGAAGAAGTCATAGTTTTGTCGCCGCAAATCGGAATCGAGTGATTCTTAAATTTTTGAAAAGGTATTGGAACCTTCTTCAAAGTTCACGTTTACCATTTTTCCAGATTCTTAGTCAGAGTTAGGTTAAAAGTTGGATATCTGAAACTAGGGCTGCTGAAATCCATTTCCAGACCAGTCAGCTTTATGGGCAAATTCGTCTATGAATAAAGAAGAATTAGAAATTTTGTAAAACATCAAAATTGTTCCCCTTCAAATTACGAGTCTAACGCAAGTTGAATCGTCAAAATCCGATAAACGAGTCAAAATTTATGGACAAAATACCGAAGGTTGTCTGAGAAAAAAAATTAGGGGGGGATCGATCGCCCAAAGCGGAATTTTCCGGAAAATCATATTTTTTGACCCTTTTTAACTCCCTGAGATCTCCAAACTCTATAAATAGCCCTCAAACTCGAGAGTTAGGATTTCTAAGGTTTTCTAAACCTAAAAGAGAGAAAATAGAGAGTTTCTGAGATATCAAAAAGAAGGAAACTGTAGAAGTTCAAAGATTTGGTTAGAAAAATGAGAAAAGATGCGTGAAGATCAAGATAGGACCCTATTCGCAAGCGATAGATCATAGGGAAGCGATCTAGTGAGGTAAATAACTTTCTCTAGTTCTCAATATTATAACTATTAATCTAAAGTATGAATCTATTGAGAAGATCTATGTAAAGAACATTAAGATGCGAATAATATAAATAACTGATCTAGCGACCCATATTTTGAATATTAACCTAAAAGAATGAATAAAAAGGAGTATACCTAAGTAAAGATGTAAGAATAGGTAGGATCTATGAGTATGTCTATGATTTTTGTTTCATGATAATTGATCTGTTAAAATATGATGTGAAGAACCTATTTATAAAGTTGTTTCATTATTCTTGATAGTTAAAATAGGATGTGAATAACCTAGTGATGATGTTGTTTCATTATTTTGATGATTAAAATACGATGTGAAGAACCATAATTATGATCCTTGTTATTGAATGATTAAAATATGATATGAAGAACCATAATTATGATCACAGTTTATTATTAGTAAATGATTAAAATAGGATATGAAGAACTAGATCTATAATTTATGTTTATTATTCTTTGATGGTTAAAACAGGACGTGGAGTACCTATTTAAGATATTGTTTATCATTTTTGAATCGTTAGATTATGATGTGAATAATCATGTTTAAATTAATTATGATTCAACAAAGGGATTGAAAAAATTATTTGAAGTATGTGGATTTATGAAGAGAATGAGATAATAGATGAAATTAAATGGAGGATTTAATTGTAGTATGTTAATAATATGTGAGTTTAATTTTATGCTTAAATTTCATGATAATTATTATTGATAGATCATGACGTATGAATACTTTTAATATCAACTGTGATGTTTTATTGTCGGATTATAAGAAATATGAGAGGTTGTGTGTTTTCTATTATGCTCCTTAATACATGATATACCATTAGGTAAACGAACCTCTAAAGAAAGTCAAGCTTGCCTAGGCCTGGTTAACATAGTGGTATGGGACGCTATGGTGAGATGTCTTATGGCCCTTGACGGTTAGTCTTAGACGCAATTTAAACAATAGGTATATCATTGTGCACTCAAGAATGAAAAATATGCAAACGTATGAAGAAAGAATTAAAGACATTAATAAGATGTTAAGTAAGACCAAAAATAAAGTAAGAAAGAAAGACACACGAAAACAGAAATGCATGTATGTGTTTTACACCACCGGATACCATCAGAAATGGCAAGATGTATGCCAAAGTAAGTAAGCCGTCGTACCAGAAAATGTACTGAGGCATCCGTGCTGGATAATGTACGAAGGGTGGTATCTTGATAAAGTAAAGTATAGTAATCTGTTTCCTTATACGGTAAAGTAGTATTTTAAGTTATTATTGATGAATGTGAATGTGTTGTTCACGGAATGATAAAGTATGAAGTGTAAAAGTGAGAAAAGAAAGATATTAAAGACAAGTAAGAAAAAATAAGAAATATAACAAAGATGCTAGTGCCTTGCTTCAAGATAAGTTTCTAATGGTACAAATTATCTGGCTTCAAGAAAGATCTCAAAGAAAAGAAGAAAAGTAAGAATGTAAGAAAAGTAAGAAAAAGATAAATAAGAAATAAATAAAAAGTAAGAAAGATGAGAAAAGATGTTTCCGCACTCTGATTTATGTATATGAATTGTAATTGAACTATTAGTTGTATGTATGTTATCGTTATGATATTGTTTACTATGGATTATTATATACGCGAAGTAACTCGTTATTCAGCCGATGACTTTTGTTATCAACAGGTTCAGGTTTTGATATTTGTGCGCACCAATCATGAGAAGAAGATGAATACTTCGGAGAACCGGAAGGTAATTATTCCGAGAAAGAACGAGATCTTGATCGATGGCCTATTATTAAAGCTATTTATTGGTTGTTTAATTTCGGTAGACTTTAATTAATTTTATAGAGTCACATGTTAGTTTAGTCTTTTATGTTTATGGTTCGGATGGGTGACTAGAATTTATTATTTTTCAGTTGCATTATGGAATTTGGATTTTAATTGATGGTTTAATTGAAGAAAAAAATTTTAAGATCGTATTTTAGTATGCCTTAAATGCTTTAACATGATGGTTTGTTAAGTAAGTCACATGCCAAGATCTCACATTTTCCCAGGTGGGGTTTTGAGGCTTGACAATAATACCCTTTGTTTTACATACACTTTCTTATAGTACCATTTTCTTCTATTTATATTCTAACTGTATCCCAAAACCCTTTGTATGTTAGATAAGATTTGGGACTTCTTCACAATACACTCACAATAATACATCATCCAAGCCCCATGTTAGACCTGATAATTGAAGAACTTATTTGTTATGCATCTAATATTTTTTTATTATATAATATAAATACTATTTTAAGACAAAGAGGCATGTTCACTTCAACTAGGAGATCGCACGAAATGACAAAACAATTTCACCTAAGATTTCTTTTCCAAAATGCCTACAGTTGTTGTTGTTGTTTTTTTTTTTTTTTTTTATAATAATTTTTTAATGCCCTTAAGTTTTTTTATTTCCTAAATACCCCTAAGTTATGTTTTTATACCCAAAATGTCCTTGAGTTTTCGACCGGTCAATGAGACCGCCTTCTTAACAAAAGGCGAAAAGCCCCCCTCTTGCTTTTCGTCTATACTCCAAACTTCCCTCAAGCTTTTCACTATATCCAAGAGCCCCTCAAGTTATTTACTCTCAAAATATTCCTAAGGCAAATTTATATTCCTATAATGCCCCTAAGTTGTTTTTTTATCCCGGTATGCCTCTCAAATTTCTATACCCAGAATGTCATCAAGATTTTACCCAAAAGATCCTCAAGTTTTTATTATACCTATAAAGCCACTCAATTTTTTTATACCCAAAATGCCCTTCAAAATTTATTGGTTCCTAAATTATTTCTACAATATCTATTGTGCAATTCAAATAAGACAAAATTCTTCTCCCAATATTTTTTTTCTAAAATGCGCATAGCTTGTTTTCTTTTATTTCTAAAATGTCTTTAAGTCATGTTTCTATACCCAAAATGTCATTAAGTTTTTTTAATATCCAAAATGTATCTCAAGTTTTTTTCTAATACCCATTGCGCCCCTCAATTTTTTTCCTATACCCATTGCACCCCTCTAAGTTTTTTATTCCCAAAATACCTCTCAAGTCAAGTTACCCAAAATGCCCTTAAGTTGTTTTTATTTCGATATGCCTCTCAATTTTCTATACCTAAAATGCCCTCGAGATGTTTACCCAAAAAAGTCCCTTAAGTTCCATTTCCAAAATGCCCTCAAGTTTTTATTCCCAAAATGCCACTCAATTTTTTTAGTCCCAAAATGCCACTCAATTTTTTTATTCCCAAAATGTCCCTCAAATTTTTTTAGTTCCTAAAATATCCCTCTAATATCTATACCCAAAATGTCCCTCAAATTTTTTTATCATAGTAAAATATTATTTTATTATAATAAAATAAAGGTTCTACGCACATGCCTAACTAGTTATAAGAAAAGAATAGTTCTCATTTCTTACTTTCAGAAAAAAGCTTCATCTGGCTCAGTTTACCCTCATCGTTCCTTGAGTATTCATAAAGTGTGCATGATGATAGAAGTGGACCTCATTAATAGGCAAGTAGGCAACCATAGAAATTAAGTGATGTTACTTTTCTAAATTAATCCTACAAATGATCATGCTATTTAGGATTTTATTGTGTTTTCTCGTTACCCCTTGTAGTTATTTTGGTCATATTAATTTACTAAACAGATAATTTAAATATATAAGGAGAATTCAAGGAGTAGCTAGGTAACCATCCTACAATCTAATACTAGATCTGAAAATGGGTCGAGCTCGGTCCAGACATTCGGGTGGGTAAAGATTGAGAATTGCAAACCCGAACCCAACTCAATTAGGGACCCCTCTAACCGCACCTGCCTCCATAACCCCTTTATTTCCTATATATTTTCTAAAGACAGTAGTTAAGAAAAAAAAATTGCTCTACATGAAAGATTATCTTAGGTTGCAATTTTTTCAAAATTCTACCAAAAAGGAAAAAAAACACAAAAAATTGTGATAAATCAAGTTTTTATGCAATTGGATGGATAGCCCAATATTTAGACCATACGATCATATGTGAAGATATATATAAATCATAATGTTGCCTAATTTAACATGAATAATCAAATTGGCCAATTCATGTACTAGACATTGATATTGTAACATGTTATAATTGATTATGGCCATCTAACATCAATTAGACAATTTAACAACCTAAACACCTATGGTTTGGTACAATTGAACTAATATCAAACCTAGTACTTACATTAGAGTAGTCAATGGGCTGGGCCTTTTTAGACCCCAGCTGGGCTATTTTAGACCTGTAAATGAGCCTAATATATATAGGTTGGAGCCAGCAAGTCCTTATTTTACTCGGGCTCGGACCTACCTATAACTACTCAATAAATAATTTAGGGTGGTGCTATGCGCACAGCAAGATTTTAAGAGTATACACCATAAGTAAAATAACACCATTTAGAAAATTAAAGGATAATAATGCCACCATCTTCTTCCTCTTCCCGGCGACCCCTCTTTCTTGACCAAAAAATTCTACAAACCAAAACCAAAACCAAAAGGCCTCGGATTGTCTCTAGTGAAGCCAGAAAGGGCTTGTCTCGGGCAACCATAGAATAGGGGACAAGTGGTGGAGAATTCAAAATCATGGGCCCCATGATTTTGACTTCTCCACACACTATATAACACATGGCGACAAGGTGTTGAGATAAAGGGGAAGAGATATCAAGTGGGGAGAAAATGAAATGACTTCTCCCCTTTTTAACGCCACATGCCCCCTGTTCTATGGTTGCCCGAGAGCCCTTTCTAGCTTCGCCAGAGACAATCTGAGGCCAAACCAAAACTACCTAAACATAAAATCAGAGACAAAATTAAAGAAAAAGAAGATATTTCATGAAAAAAATGGCAGGGTTTCTCAGTAGGAGGGGTTTGTTGTAGAAGGATCCAATAGTTTAATGGTTGCGGCACTTCATGATGGTGTTACGCCACGACAAAACAATCCAACCTATTAATTTTTTCAATTTATCATCATAATGACCATTACAACCATCCTCAACAAAAAGGGAAAATCTACTTACATGGCCTTCGAGACTGTCGTTGTTGAAGATAATAGCGAATTGAAGCTTCTAGCAGGCTTGATGACAGTTATGGTGATAGGAATGGTGACCAAGTGTACCATGAAAACCTTGAACCTAACAAGTAATGGAACCAATACTTGATCCTCACTTGTAAATCCTACGTTATAACTGTTTCATTTGGGTTTTCATACAAAATTTTGGTCGAATGAAGGGCTTTTCGAAATCTTTAATTAGAGTGAGAGGTTTTGTGAAACTATGGCCATAGAGAGGGGTTGTTGGGTATTTTGCTGGCAGAAAAGAGGAGAAGGCAGGAAGAGTAGTATAGTCATTTTCTTTTCTAAATAGTATTTTTTAACTTTTGGTGTATAGTCAACAGAAGTTGAGGTGTGCTTAGGCTTATTAGCACCCATAATTTATATTATGCATATTATATCTAATTTCTAAATATATATATTCAATATTGAGTACCCTGTTTAGTAAATGGGCATGATGTTTTACGACTGCTTTTGTGGTCTATCATTCATTTACCAATATGGGAAGAAACTTTAGTACAATGTTTAATATAGTTTACATAATTATATGAAAAAAAATCTATATTTTCTATTGCTTTTTTTTAACAGTGTTAAACATTTTTATATATTATATACATAATATATCATAAATCAAACAATATAAGACGACCCAAAGACTTGATCATGACTTTTGATGGCATTGCATATGACTTACAATTTTGAGTTCATCATGGATTTTCTTTAAGTCACTTTTGTGCTCCAATGGCAAACCCTAGGGTTGCCGGTGGCGGGGAAGGAACATCTTCCTCAAGACCACTGGACCCTCCCCTCTCTTTTGCTGAGGTTGTTGCAAAATCTTCATCTTCTTCTTTGGTTAACACCCCCTCTCTTCTACCTTCTATACCAATTAAAAAATCAGTTTCTTATTGAGGAGAATCAGCTATATTTTTTTTTTCTGAAGAAGTCTTCCATTCTTGTTGCTCCCCACCGTTTTTTCCTAATAGCAAAGTGTTCCTATGGGCGCCCTAAATTGGACAAAATAAAGATCCACATGAAAAAAAAAAGAGGGTTTACGGCTGGCCTTTTCTGTTGGAATCCTTGATGCAAGACACCTTCTTTTTAGATTTTCATTGGAAGAAGACTATCTAATGGTTTGGCTTAAAGAAGTAGTATACATCAATGTCTTTCTTTTTCGCTTCTTCAAATGGACCCCTTCTTTCTCATCGGGGATGGAACCATCCACAGTTTCGATTTGGGTGAGTTTCCCAAGTCTTCCCCTTCACCTCTTTAATGATTCAGCACTTATTTCTATTGGTAGCATCTTTGGGAAGGTGCTGAAGATTGATGGAGCAACCAAATCACTCTCAAGGCCGAGTGTTGCAAGAATATGCATGGAGATAGATCTTCTCAAAACAAACCCGGATCGATTTTGGTTGGGCATAGGAGATCATGGAAGATAGCAAACAGTCAAGTACGAGAAAAAATTTCGATATTGTGTGAAGTGCAAAAAGCTTGGACATGAGCCTTCTTCATTTTCGATGGGAGATTCAAAAATAGCAGTATTGTAAATAGGAAAGATGTTGAAGAACCACCAAAGAATCAAACGAAGCAATGAGTTTTAAAAAGATTCAATATGGTGGAAATACCTAATGAGGATCATCCTATACCGTCCCAGGCCAGAAAGAGTCCTATGGATCAAGATTCAAGACAAGAAGATGGGGTCTCTTCTTCGCCTATAGTAGATAAACTAACTGCTAATCCGGAAAACCCTGCCAAAGATTCTTTCATTTTCTCCAATTCATCTAAAAGTATTGTGCCATCAGCTACAATTGATAATGAAGAACAACAACAAGATATAACAGTAGAAGCAATGTATGGTTGCAGCCCAATTCAGATCCAAGATCAGATTTTCAGATCGGTTAATACCTCTTCTATATTGCCATTAGATACTGCAGAGAAGGGTTCGGTAGAAGAAGCTATAATCAAAGATTGTGATGCAGTCCCGCATATGATCTCTCAAGATATTTTGCCTCTTTCTATTATTGAGATTGAAAAGGATACTAGGACTCCTAGCAGTGCCACAAATTAGATCCAAGGCTCCAAGCAACTATAAAGAGAATGCATGTTATTTGCTCAAGCCACAGTTTCCTGCTCGGTTGATGTTGAACCTAGGCAAGTTGGTGCAACAGCCCTGGATTTAAAATTT
Organism: Tetracentron sinense; assembly: GCA_015143295.1. Taxonomy (NCBI): domain Eukaryota; kingdom Viridiplantae; phylum Streptophyta; class Magnoliopsida; order Trochodendrales; family Trochodendraceae; genus Tetracentron; species Tetracentron sinense. The sequence continues at coordinate 34,941,135 of CM026554.1, forward strand.
CATGATACGTCATCTGCTCTTCTTGTAGCTATGGACAATATTGGTAAGGCTGATCTACCTATCCCTACTTCAAAAATCATCCATCTCCCCTACTCAGGTATGATCTCGAGTCTTGGTTCGTTACAACAACTGATAGATATTCTTGATAATTCTAGGAACAATGGAAAAAATTTTAAAATTGTTGATGAACTTTTAGAGAATCAGGCTGGGCCAGAGAGGGCTTCGGAGGATGAGGTATATAGCTCTCATTAGATAAATCAAGTTTTTAATTTATTAAAGAACACAACGTATTGAAGCAGAGCTAAGTACCAATGACCTTTATACGTTGAAAAGAAAAATTATGAATGTTGATGGTGATTTAAATTTTAAATGGATATTAGAATATTTAGCCCAAAATAATTAGAAAATTTAGTCCAAAATACATAACATCTTATGCATGAACAATTAGAGAAACAACATGTACATGAAATTTAACAACTCAAATCAGAAGTGATAAAATAGAAGAAAGAAATAACCAAAATAGAGAATATATTCTCCATCAATTACGACTTATGAAGGAAGAGTTAACACAATTAATCACTAAGTTGACTACTCTTGAGTCAGAAGTACTAAGAGCATAATTATCTGCTGGTAGCTCATGTCATATGATACTTAAATGCATGATTTGGTTCACTAGCTAGATATGTTATTACAATATATAACTTTAATTTGCTATAATTATTTGTTATTTGTTAAATATAACTTTTTGATAACATTGTCCATATTTAATTAATAAATTTCACATATCCTATACTGAAGCTGCACTACCAATTGAAGATTTCTTTGATGAACTTAGTCAATGGTTTGATGAGAAAATAAGTAACGGTTGACTTCCTCAAATAACATTTGATGCTGCAATCTTTAGTCAAAAATTTACTTCATCAACATATATTCTATGACAATATGTCACGGACTTGTGTACGAAAAAGATATTGGTGCAAATTTGATTTTGCTAAACATAAGGTGAGACACTCAAGAATTAATTAAAGTTATTTTGTTTGCTTTCTTATTATTTTAACTTTATTACTTAATTACAATTTGAATTGTTATTTATTTCAGAAAAATAAATGAAGTATTAAGGGATAGAAAAGAAGAACGTATGTATATATTTCTTAACCCTAAACAAACAGTAAATACTACTAGTACTGAATTATCAATAATAAGTAAATTGGTCTTAGTCAAAGATGATCAAATACTTATTATACATTATATTGTTAGGTAAGTTTCTACCTACATTTAGCTCTAATATTATTTTGTTACTTATGATTACTAATTCTTAAAATTGAGTGTTCATTTAAAATTACAATTTTGGAATTCATTATTCAATTGCGGGGAACATTGATGCTTGTGTTTAATCATTCCAAGAACAACGTTAGTGTATTAGTTAGATCCATTGTAGTTAGGCATATACGTATGTCTAGAAATTACAAAGGTTTCAATGATTCAGTAATTTCTTCCCTATCCTTCACACATTTTACATATATGTTTTATTTTATCTGTATATAATTGATCAAATTACTGTTGTAAATGACAATTACATACAAGTCGAGTCTTTTGAAAAATAACAATAGACTCACAAGAGTGAAATTTATTAATATTAAGGTATGTTCGACATTAATTAATTATTTTAATTATTATTCTAGAAATTTTATGTAATAATAACTGACATTTCGTTTATTATCTTAATTTTTTATAATGTCCTAAACAAAAAAACAAATGGGAATGTGAATACTATACTATGTTGTACATGAGAGACATCATCATCAGCAATGAAATATAAATATATGATAAGATTGTTGATTGTTTTGTTAAGGGTAATGAACCATATAACGATAAAACAATAATATAACTTAAAAAAGACCTGACTGAATAGTTGAGAAGTATTATTGTTTAGATTAATTACCATATGTACATATATGTATTCCAATCATACTGTAAACAAATTTCTATTAATTAATAAAAATATAGTTTATTGTTGTTATATTATTTATGGTGAAAGTTAATTTATTATATTATTTGTAAGTTGGTGTGTAGATAAATGTTTTATTTTATTCATGTATAAATTTAGAAGTGGTTGTGAGGAGATATGAGTAGTAGGGGTTGCATGAATGAAGATTTTGACTAGAAAACAAAATGGAAGAAGATCACGGGAAAAAAAAATCAATGATCACAATTTATTAAAATACTATGAGCTTTTAATTTTAAAAAATCACAGTTAATGTTCTAACCGTGATTGTAAGATGAAATCGAAATGACCGCATTTTGAATGTATAATGTCGATTAATTTACGTATACAATCACCGTTAAATAATTGTGATATTTGATACGACTTACGATTAAGCGTCGAAATGTTACGATTCATTTTGCGCGCTATAACCGTGATCAATGACTTATGATTATGGATAAAAGTCGTGAGTGATGAACTAATTTCTTGTAGTGAAAAAAATATGTAATTAGGTCATGAACTATCCTTACAAATGAATTGAATCTATCCAATGGTGAGTCCAAGTCCCGATCTGAAATGTTAATAGAGGAATGCTAACTCAAATGTAGAAATGTCAATGGGCTAGACTTCGATATACTTTTGTTATTTTTGAATAGGCCAGCTCTAAGAGGTTTTTTTTTATCTGCTGACACTATTAGATACAATTCTGAACTATATTTGTTGCTTTTGCAAAATATTGAGGCAGAAAGAAGTTTTAAGTAATGTCACCTATTAAATAAGATTTTGCTAGCCACACTTTTTCCTATTTGACTCTTCTTTTTGAGGCAAGAGGAACAATTGACATAATTTGGCTTCTTTTGCACAAAAAAGATAGGGAAAATGTGGCTAGCACTATCCTAAATAACAACACTTGTCATTTCGACCAAGTTTTGAAATCTTGAAAATATCGGTAATTAATGAACTTCAAGTGAGAACAACAATTTTAAAATTTTGTTGAAGTAAAATTATTTTTAATTTTTTAAAATGAATTTTGAAATATTAAGTGTCTTAACTCTTCATTATTAGTTCTTTTTTAGTTTAAATAAATTACTTAGAGCTCAGTTGATAGATCATGTCTATTTCAGATAGATTTAGCCAAACTAGATATGTGACAAAAATATATGTAAGCAGTAAAACTATTTGACAGTGCACAGTAACAAACATTTTTTTTGTAAAACTATGTTTGGTAGCATCATCTTATTGTAGGGATAGTTGAATGTTATTTAAAAAAAATTCATTGAGTAGCCAATTCGAACATAAATACATGTGAGTTATTCATCAATCATTACAATTATTTATCCCTCAACTTGTGATTTTTTATTTCTTGAAGCAGTGGTAATAATTAGGGATGGCAACGGGGCGGGTTCGGGCCGGGGCACCCCCATCCCGACCCCACTCCTAATGGAAATGTCGCGACCCAAAATACCCCTTAGGAATTAGGGATACTTTGACTGGTGACGTGTCATTTCCGATACCAAATCATCATATAAAAAAATCCAAGGCCTAACATAAAGGAAACATAGAATAGTGCGGAAACGTAAACTAATTTTTTTCTATCTATACATGTGACTGTATTCCAAGTTTGTAAAATAATAAAATCAAAACAAGAGTGGGCATGCCCACTCATCAAAATACAATGTAATCTTTTCCTCACCCACTAGCAATAGTGTCCAGGATAAGGCTACCTGTCAAGGTTCCTATCCTCTTTTGGCTGAGCCTCTATCGGCTCCTCCTCACCATAGTCCTCCTCGACCCACAGATTGGGATTGCAAATGTTGAATGGACCTGCCAACTTAAAATGTACGGCTGAGTATGAAATACTCAACGTGTACAAACTACTAGCTAACAATGTTATAACAACAATAATATCACATGCGAGTACTTAAAAGAATACAATTCATAATTTGTGCTTAAAAACCAACATAAAAAATCATGCATCAAATCTTATCATTCATGGAAAACAAAACATATCATATACGCCTTATGAATTCTTATGAGTTCCTTATAAGTTTATGAGCCTTATGAGTTCCTTATGAGCCATATGATCCTTGGAGACTTGTGAATTGATCTTAGACATGATCTGTGGAGCTTGTGAGCACTTATGAGTCTTATAACCGATCTTAGACTTATGCATTTCTAATGAGTTCTTAGAAGCCTTGCGAGACTTATGATCCTTAGAGCTTATGCAAAATAATAGGCATGATCCTTGTGAGCATGAGGTAACCGATCTTAAAAATACCAACCCAAAGTTTGACCTTGTCAATGCTTATGAACTTATGTTTCTTCTTATGAATTTTTCTTTGAAAAACTTTTCTTATGATTCTTGAAATACTATGCTTATGAGAAAACCTCGGTTATGCAAAACATGGAGTGTGCGAAGTGTTTGTGAGCATCATAATATACATAAGAAACTTTAAACATTTCATACATGTTCATACAAGACATATTAACATCATAGTATACTTGGAAAAATCCTAAAAACATGGAACATCTTCATTCATGGCATTACATCACAATAATTTTGACTATTAAGCTTATTTCATCAACATCATACCAACATCACATTTTCTTTAAAGATAATAACTCAAAAATAGATTTATCATTGACCTTGAGAAAATCCCCCAATTTAAAACTCTTATTTCTAGGTTGAATCATAGCAAGATTAGAGAATAGATGTATTTACTTATGAGATTACAACAAGCTAGTTAGTAGAGTGTATTTACCTTCTAAGACCAAAAACCCATTTGGTTGAAGCTTAAGAATTGCCTTTGACACACAATCTAAGCTTGAGAAGGCTTGAGGAAGCTTGAGAATGTTTGTAGAAGCTAACTCCAAGCTTCAATGGTGCAATGGAAGGAAGATCCGAGCTTGGAGATGAAGATCCATGCTTTTAGAGCAAGAAATCGAGCTCCTCCTTGATCTCAAATGAAAACCTTTTTGAAAAACCTAGCTCTCTCTCTTTCTCTTTAAAAATACGTTTTTCAAAGTGTTAAAATCCTTAATCCCATGGAAATTTGGTATTTATAGGGTTAGGGTTGTCAAAATTACGCTTGTACCCTTTAAAATCTCATTTTTCGTAATCCCTGCATGTAGACGTCGATGTGTGGGTTCCAGACGTCGATGTCTGAGACTTTTGAGCATTCTATTCATCTTCAAATGTCGACGTCTCCATGGCCTTCTGGTGCATACGTCGACGTCTGGGAGCTCTGACTGGGTTGAGTTTTTCCCACTTTGGTATTTCGACCGTAACTTTTGACTCACTTATCGAATTTTGATGATTCAACTTGCGTTAAACTCGTCATTCAAAGGGAAACAATTTTATGTATAATAGACAAATCCTAATTCTGAATTCTTAATGATCCAAATGGTTTCTAAAGCTGATTGGTCTTGGATGAATTACAGCAGACCAGAATTTCAGTAAACTAGATTTCGAAAATCTAACATTTAACCTAACTTCGATTAAAAATCTGGAAAAATAATAAATATGAACATCGAAGAGGGCTTTGATATATTTTTAATGACTTAGTAATCATTCAATTCCAATTATCGGTGACAAAACTAGAGTTCCTTAAAGTTGAGAGTATGTTAAGACATTCTTCTTTTTGACACTTAAGAGTATTTTATACTTTTGCTCATTCATCTCAAACACCCATAACTTAAGAAGACATATTTAAAGCTTTAATATCTGCCATAACACATCATCCACCCGAAATATATCAAAACAAGATTCTCATTATCATTGATAACCATTTAAGGCATTACAATAAACTTTAAACCTTAAATACTATTCATAGCACTATTCACCATGCCATGCCACCAGGGTTCTACAGGAAAACTCCTACCCCAAACCCATCCCAAACCTGGGGTGGGTCGCTTCCCACAGTTCTTCACCCCATCCAGTTAAGCACTATATGGGGCAAGGCGGGACTATATTCTATACTCTAAGGACTATAATGAGGTAATTTTATTATTAAATTAAGGATAAAATAATATTTAACATTATAAATGGGGTGGGGTGGCCTAAACCCATCCCCGGCTCGAACCCGACTCGAGTTTAACCCAAACCTGCCCCTACCTCGTTTGAAAGCTCCCCAAACCCGTCCCAATAGGGGCGGGGTGGATTACCCGATTAGATTGGCTCGTTGCCATCCCTAGTAATAATAATGATAATAATAATAATAATAAGAAATGGAAAAACATAAAAGGGAAAATAGTAAAAAAATGACTGAATTTCCCATTTTGTCATCTACCCACAATAGACGTGAACTTTTTCTCAAAAATCACAAAAAACGTGAATTTTTGTTTTAAACATGAAATATCTTTTTGTTTTTTTTTTTTTTTTAAATTATTTAACAAGTAGACACGTTACTAAACAATCTAAAACCTGAAATCATCTACCCACAGTAGACATATAGATAAATACATCTAAAATGTTGGTACATATTTTTATATATTTCTACTATTATAATGAGAGAAGCGGGGTTAAAAAGTTGATTGTATTTTTTTTTTTCTAATATTCCTTATAAGTTCTAATTTATGGTATAAGGGTGAATTTTTTTATATTTTTCCTATTTTGCCGATAACTCCATATTAAAAAAAAGATATTATATTATCTTATTTTACATGAGAAAAGTTAGTAGGGGTATTAAAGTAATATCAACTACAACTAATAATAATCCCTCAGTATCTCCACGATTCCCTCAAATCCTTATCCTTATATTCTCTCATATTTTCTTCTTAGTCTTTCAACGAAGAGGCACACTCTCTCTACATTATAACTAATTTTCAAGAGAAAAAGTAGGGACATGTGTTATTAGATAGTTTCAATCCATACCCCATATTTTTAAGTTAAAATTTTAAAATTCTCTCACAAGAGTCTCTCTTCCCAGGCTCTCTCCTCTCCTTTGTCTCACGTGCTCCTACTAGTGTATATAAATATATATTTGATATATATTTGAAAATGGCTAAAATACTATTGTAATTTGCAAGTCAGGGTGGTGCGTAACGCGCACTAATGCGTAGGGAAGCGTGGAATGCCAAATGAGCGATCTTAAAACACATCCGGCCGGCAGTCCATAACTTTCAGTAAGATTAATAACGCCTTGAATGCTTTTTACGCTTTAATTACTATTGCTTTCGTTTCACGGGCCCTTAAAACCCTCTCTCTCTCTCTCTCTAGCGGAAGGAAAGAGAAAATGGAGAAGATAATGGCGTCGTTCGTCGTCGCGCTTCTCATATTGTGCTGTGGAAGCCGAGTGAGATCAGATGGGTCCGATCACCGCTACAAATCTGGAGATCACGTCCCTCTCTACGCCAACAAGGTCGGACCCTTTCACAATCCCAGGTAAATCAATCAATCCAATCCAATCCAATCGATCTGTCATTCTCTGTAGCTGATCTCTCTTAGATCTGTGTGGTTTCATTTGTTCATCTTCTCGGGTGTCTCTTATTTTTGATGGATTCCTCTCTGGGATTCTAGGGTTTTCGATGTCGTTGTTTCTTTCAACACTATTTTAGGATATTGGATTGAGTTTTGGATATTTTTGGCGATTATGGATTTGTGGATTCCGATTTTAGATCTGAATTCCTTATTAGAAATGGAAAATATGGAATCTTGGTTGGATTTTTTAAAATTTTTTCTTAGATTCTCGAAAATGAGATGTTTCTCTTATTCTTTCCGTAGATTCTACCTGAAAAAATGCATTTTTCTTGATTATGAAAGTAGCCGATTTTGTACTTTAGCTGTATATCTCCATTTGTAGTATGTTTACGTTGAGAGTAGAAATTGAGAGTGTAAGAAAGTGAATTTTTTTAGTGAGATCTGGCCTTGCCTAGTGTTTTGAGACGACGAATGGATCTAATTGGTGTAGATGGTGGAATATCTCAATTGATTTTGCTAGCTAAATTTCAAACTTTGGTCAGTTTATGTTGAACTTTGGAGAGAATTTCTTTATTAATATGGGCTAATTTTGTTCTATGCATCTTGATTCCAGCGAAACCTATCGATATTTTGATCTCCCCTTCTGTTCACCAGGTTTGCATCTATTGACTTGATTTTTCATTCTTTTCTTTCTTCTTTTATGTGGAAGTTAATGTTATTGATCACATACATCTTAATCGCAGCTGAGAAGAAAGAGAAAAAAGAAGCTCTAGGTGAAGTATTGAATGGAGATCGTTTAGTCAGTGCCCCCTACAAACTTGACTTCTTAATTAAGAAAGACTCTGAGCTTGTTTGCAAAAGGAACCTGACAAAGGAAGAGGTTGCTCTGTTCCGAAATGCAGTCATGAAGGACTATTACTTCCAGATGTACTATGATGACTTGCCGATCTGGGGTTTCATAGGGAAGGTTGACAAGGAAGGCAAACCTGACTCCAGCGAGTACAAATATTTTCTTTATAAGCATATTCATTTCGATATCTTGCACAACAAGGACCGAGTCATCGAAATCAATGTTCGAACGGACCCCAATTCCCTGGTGGATCTCACTGAGGACAAGGAAGTCAATGTGGAATTCATGTACACTGTGAAATGGAAGGAAACTGACATTCCTTTTGAGAAGAGGATGGAGAAATACTCGCAGTCTTCTTCGCTGCCACATCACATGGAGATCCATTGGTTCTCTATAATAAACTCATGTGTGACAGTTCTCCTCCTAACTGGGTTTCTTGCCACGATTCTCATGCGAGTCCTTAAGAATGATTTTGTTAAGTAAGAATCTTTCCTACTCTGTGAATCTGTATGTAGAGAGAAAGAGGATTTGCCTTGCTTTGTTTATTATTTATTTATTTAATTTTCTGTAAAAGGTATGCACACGATGAGGAGTCAGCAGATGACCAAGAAGAGACTGGTTGGAAGTACATCCATGGCGATGTATTCAGGTATCCAAAGCACAAGTCCTTGTTTGCTGCAGCCCTTGGTTCTGGCACCCAGCTTTTTACACTGTAAGTATTTCTTTGAGCTTGTCTTGTCCGAAATGGTGAAGCTAAATTTAGCAAGTTGTTTATCACCTGTTGGATGGTCTAGTAACCTTGTTTCTGTATATGCATTTCCAGTACGATATTCATTTTTATACTTGCACTAGTTGGCGTGTTTTATCCATACAACCGAGGAGCTCTGTTCACTGCACTGGTTGTCATATATGCGCTTACGTCTGGGATTGCAGGCTATACTGCGACCTCTTTCTATTCTCAGCTAGAAGGAACAAACTGGGTATGTGCTCATGGATTCTCTTGGCAATGATTTTGGTTTTGAATTTAATTCTTCTTATGGATGTGTTTTGTTTCAACGAAAAAGGGGCAGGAAACAGTTCTCTGGGGGGAATTTTTTTTTTTTTTTTTTTGGCATTTAGGGCACTGGAAAACCTGTTTTCTATTGGTAAAAAAAAATCAAAATGACTTTTTTGCATCCAACCTTTTAAGCAGAAAACCGAAACGCAAGGGTTGTTTCTACCTTCTAATGACCTAACCTCTAATCTCTCTCTCTATAAACATATAACCTTAAATCTTTCTCTCTCTCTCCCTCCCTATGTGTGTGTGAGGGTGTTATATGGAGAGGGGCATGAAGATAAGAATTATGTGAGAGCCCAACAACAGAAAATTGGATGGAAAACATTTTTCCAAGATTTTTTTTCCTGCTTACCGATAAAAAAGTTTTTTTTTTTTTTCTTTTTCCCCTGCTCCATGATGGTAAATTTTGACAAATCAACAGAGCCTAAGTACGTATCTGCTGCACTAATTAGATTTTCCAACTTCTTGCTTCACAGGTGAGGAATCTGTTATTGACAGGATGCCTTTTTTGCGGGCCTCTGTTTCTCACGTTCTGCTTCCTTAATACCGTAGCAATTGCTTACAGTGCCACTGCAGCACTGCCAGTTGGCACAATCGCAGTGATAGTGCTTATATGGACACTAGTAACATCACCTTTGCTCGTGTTGGGTGGTATTGCAGGGAAGAATAGCAAGGCTGAGTTTCAAGCTCCTTGCCGCACCACTAAGTATCCAAGAGAGATCCCACCATTGCCTTGGTACAGAGGGACCCTCCCTCAGATGGCAATGGCAGGGTTTCTGCCTTTCAGTGCTATCTACATTGAACTTTACTACATATTTGCCAGTGTGTGGGGTCACAGGATTTACACCATATACAGTATCCTGTTTATTGTCTTCATTATTCTCCTGATTGTCACCGCTTTCATTACAGTGGCATTGACATACTTCCAACTTGCTGCTGAAGACCATGAGTGGTGGTGGAGGTACGCAAGTGTTCTTATGTACTCCCTTGCTGACTTTTAACATCATATCCAGCAAAACATGCCTCCAAGTTCTAGTTCAGTCTCTTACCTTTCTTTTATTCTCTCTTGTGTTCTATTTCTCTGACAATCCTAGTGTTTTAGCGTGTGAGGCTTATGTTTGGAGGGGTTGTTTAAGAAAAATGCATCGATGAACAACCTTGAGGCTTGCTCTTCAAAATGAGATTCACATGAGGCACACGCCTTATACCTTGAGGCTCACATTTATGTATAAGACATGTGTCTACATGAACAAAAAAATAGGGTTTTGGCCACATAACTTTTAATATATATATATATATATATATATATATATATATATATATATATATATATATTGTTTTTTATCCCTTTTCATGACTTCTTGGCAACTATCGGTTGAATCCAAAATCCGCCATGAGTTGATGACTAAACATCATGTCTTTCAATATGTATATAGTTATGTACAAATATCTTAATCAAAGTTGCCCTTTCTTTTATATATATATATATATATATATGAGACTCTGTTGCTGACTTTTAACATCATATCCATATATATATATATATATATATATATATATATATATATATGAGACTCTGTTGCTGACTTTTAACATCATATCCAACAAAGTGTGCTTCCAGGTTCTAGTTCAGTCGGTTGCATTCCCTTCTTTTTCTTTCATTCTTGTGTTTTATTTCTCCACTAACCCCAATGTTTTAAAAGGTGTGTGAAGATTGTGTCTCAAAGCGATGTTTAAGAAAAATGCCCCAAGGCTCAACCTTGGGGCTTAAGTCTTCTGAGGTTTATGCTTCAAAGTGTGAGACTTACATGCGATGTAAGCTTCCTACCTTGAGGCTCACGTTTATGTCTAAGGCATGCACCTCTTACATAAATTTAAAATGGGGTTCTGGCCATATAACTTAAACTTAAAATATATTTTCCCTTTTTCTTATATTTTTCTTGACATCATGACAACTATCTGGTTGAATCCAAAATCTGCCATGAGTTTACGACTGAACATCATGTCTTTCTATAGTATATGCAAATAACTAAATTTGAATCCCCTCACTTTGAGGGTTGAATGATATATATTCAACCCAATATTACATGACTTTTTAAAAAATAATCTTTATTCTTTCCTAATTAATGTTTTTTATATATAAAAAAAATAAGGAACTGTGAACCGTAAGCCTCATCCTTCGAGGCTTACACCTCACTCAATGGCTGAATGCTAGTTATATGTTTCAACGTTCTATCACGTGGTTTTTATGTATTGAAATTATTGGATGCCTTGTTAGATTTAGATTTCCACGTGGTATGAAATGTACTCAAAGTCGTTTCTTACTCTCTCATCTTTGATTTCATGTTCTACTCTTCTTCCCATTGCATTTTGTGATCTAGTGACATGATTTTTTTAGTGCTTGGTGAGATTTCCTTAATCTGATTATGTAAACTTGTATCTGTGCAAGTTGGTTTGATTGTTTTGTTTCCTTGGTGAAGCTTAAAGCAAGTTTTTGCAATTCACCTGGATATATATTAACATAAGTAAAGTTTTGAAATCAAGTGATTATGTATATAGGTCGTTTGCGATGGACAAATTCTAATTGAGTCAATACTGAAATGAAATTATATTCAGTAGAAGATATTTACATACAACCAAGTTATGATCAATATCTCATTTCCCTAATCTAGAAAGTGAATCTAATCAAAGCTGTTTTATCTAAGGATATAAGATACATTAGTTTATTTGGTACACCTATGGTATAGTATACATAAGCGACATAATATGAAAATCTTAAATACATATTAATACATGAACCTAAGTTATATAAGTGCCAGTAATATCATATATGCAATATATATATAATAGTTATTTTGATTATGCAAGACAATATTTTGGCTAGAATGCACTTTTGAGCTGGTTAAAAATTTCTATTTTTTCACTCTTTTTATGATGGTCTTGGGTGTAACACACACATGCCCCCTTCTGTGAGAGAGAGAGAGAGAGAGAGAGAGAGAGAGAGAGAGAGATGTGTGTTTATGTGTTTGTATATTGAACTATTTATTGGATGTTAAATATAATGCGGATTTTTTCTTATTTATTAATTATTATTGAACTAAACTATCAATTGTGATGATATGTGTGTGTATATTTATTAGTGTGTTGTCGATGAGTGTGTCAGGCTGTCAGCATTACAGGCAAGGTTGTTAAATCGTAAAATCGTTTTAGGACCGATTCGATTTAAATTGGGATTCAAATTGCAAATCTTGAGATTCAATCCGTTTTAAAAAAATTGGTCAAAAAATGCAAAAAATTACTAAATAAATTAGAAAAATAGAATAATCTATTATCCAAAAGATTACATTCATATCTATTGATAAAAGAAAGTAATGAACATTTCATATGCACCATAAAAAACACGAATGAACTCCATAAAATGAAAAAAAAAAAACCCAATATCATTAATGATAAATCAACAAAAGTAAACTCATATAATCATATTGTATGAGATCAAGTATCAAAATACTTGTACAAATAAAAAGACTAATAAAATAAATTATTAATGAAAACTATCAAGTTTTCCCAAAATCCAACTTCATCATCTTTCTTCTTCTTCATTTAATTTTCTTTTGTTTCACAACATGTCAGCAACAGAGAGAAGGAGTTTTGGCATGTCCGTAACAGAGGTTTTCTTGTTTCTTTTCTCTTCTTAAAAGATATAAAGTACCTTTAGAAAATAAAAAAGATTAAGTATTGGTCTATAAAAAGGGTTTCGTGTGTTGAATCGCCTACAAATCGTATGATTTGAATCGCAAATCGAAATCAGAATTGCAAATCAATTGAGATTTACTGAATTAAGATTTTCACCTCCCATTTGAATCGTTTTGCTTGAGATTCGAATTTTAAAGGCCAGAGGATTTACAAACCTATCTTATGTGTATTTCTATTTCAACTATATGTTGAACTGTCAATTGGCCCGATATATGTGTGTGGTTGTGTATATTGAACTATCAGTTGCTTAGATATATGCTTGGTTGTTTATATTTGCATATACTGTAGATGAGTCTGTGTGCCACCATTTCTGACTAGAGGCTTTAGAAAACCATTTGTAAGCCCGTCTGCATTTGGGGTAGGGGTGAAGGATGTTGTTTAATATCATAGTAAAATGCTTCGGTGTCTTTATCATATTCATGACATTCTCACAAATCCCTACCTTATTATGTTGGGCGGCCCACATCTTGGATTGGATAAAAATAAATTCAAAATGGGATGTTCTTAGCTTTAACCTAAAGTTGTCAGTCTAGGATTACTGGATCAAATGAATGTTAAGTCTTTGTAATCATATGGATCATCTTTGCTGATGAGCCTGTGAAGTAGATAAATGGCCTCTTACGCTGTCAAAGGGCAGGGCTGGGTTCAGCTCTAATCCTCCCTGCCCTTGCTTATAAGGCAGGATCCTAACCCTGTCCTAGCCCTTCAAGGGCTTGGATTGACTAAGCCCTAACCCTACCCTCAATTGCCAGGCTTACAGTTTTTTCTTGGGCCACGCAGGGTGCTCTAGCTCTCACGTTGCTTTTATGAATTTGCTTAAAATATGACCTTTATCCGCATTGATTGAAAATGATGGTACCATTGCAAAATTTTTTTTTTGCATCTTTTGAATAATTGATTCTGTAAAGTTTTGCTATTAAATGCCATACTATACCATAAGTTGTGACTTAGTGTTGTAATGGTTGTGCATATTTATGTTACAATCAGTTTAATAAGAATAACCACTATTTTGAAACTATTTGCCTCATAGGTCAAATAATTCCCCTAGAAGGTTGCTATTTTAGAACCATTACGTACATCTACCCCATATATGAATGTTTAAGTAGTCTTGAACTTTTGCTCTAATGTGAAGCATATGCAATTAATGGGAGATTAGGCAAGTTTAGTCGTGTATATGTTTGTGTTGGTTTTAGTAACCAATTTTTTAAAAGGCACGTGAGGCTTATGTTTCTAGGCAAGGATCAAGGAAAACACCTGGAGGCTCAACCTTGAAGCTTAACATCTAACTTGTGAGCATTGAATAAGATTCTAACTTCTGAGCATTTGAAAAATAAAGGGTGAAGTATGGCTAATCGCTACTTTTTGTGCCTCTAAGCGGAATAGTCAGTGGACCATTTGCTATTGCTTTGTCCTATTGCAAGAGCGTTTTGGGAGTATTTCCTCTCTTGTGTAGGAGTAGTCTGGGTCTTCTCCTTCTCTTTTCAAAACTTCTCCTGCTGAATCCTGGTAGTGTGGATGGGGCGTGAAATGCGGTGTGGTCGGTTATTCCTGGAGCGATAGTTTGGTCCCTTTGGAAAGAGTGGAACATGAGTCTTTGAGAACTCTCCCTCCTCTCTTTCCTGTATTTGCTATCACACTCGCTCGCTCATTGTGTATTGGTGTTCCTTGCGGCGGGAGGGCGAGGATGTAGGGGAAATTCTAGGGTGACTTGCTTTGTTGTTATTGTCCTTTTGATCTTCTTGCCTTTTAGAGTTTACAACCATTTGGTTGTTTTTCTTGCTTGTGGTTCTCGTTTTTATATATATCTTTGATTACCGATCAAAAAAAGTCTCCTAGTGTAGTCAAAGTGACCAGGGTTGCCTAGACGATAAGCATGGTTCAAAATATGTATTGAAGGGTATATCAGTCAGATGATTTTGGGATACGTATCATGGATATGCTTGGATATGTTGGAAAAAATTAAGATATTCTAAAAAACACTTGGATACGCAAGGTAAAACTTGAATACTTTGCACAAACTACTTTTAATGCAAATATAAGCTAAATTTTTGTAATGAAGTTCCTCAATTATATTTATAACTATACATATGAGAGTAAAGAATTCTATAAGTTAAAAGACGAGCATGCTTATAAACAGGTATGAAAACACAAACCATTGTCATGTAGCCACTTGCCAATTATAGGCAACACAATCTAAATAAGAAAACCTTACATTCAATAAAACACATAAGAAAGTATTGACTTTATAGTGTTGAAAGTAAATGTCTTATAACCTCAATAACATTGAATTATTTAACGGTTTGAGCTCTGCGGCCAAAAAAAATGAATAGGGTGATACATGATAACTGATAAGTGTGCCAGGCATGATCACAATGTCGTGGCTAGCTCATGTAAACATGATGTGATCTAGTACACTAGTATGTACGTCTGGTATTAATTGACATATGGAGCATACACTATCCTGATCAGGTGCAAACCTGTGAAGTGAGGAATCTGTTCATAACTTTTTACTCAATGCTTGGGACTAAGCATCATGTCTATAAGTTCAAAATGAGTGGGAAGTGGGCATTGTGACCTTAACCATATGAAGACAAAAATGCACATATCTATAGCCACTACCATGGTGACTAAGTTTGTCAACACCGACTCTATCCATCCTATGTATAATGTCATCCATGCCTCATGACTGTGTATAATCACCCGCATGAGCATGACTTCTATATTCCAGGCTTGCTCAAATTTCTGAAAGTGTCTTTAGTGCATCAATTTCCTCATCAAGAAGCCTCTACCAATTTCGTGAGGATTAGGACCTTTAACCCCTAGGCTTGCTGTTGCTATGGCATCATGGTTTGTAAGTATAGTAGTTTGCCGGGTTAGGAGGAATGCTGCTCTAGTGAATAAAATCTAGTTGTTGCCTTACTAACTTTTGCCTTTAACCCTTTATTAAAAGTAGACTTCACAGTTCACACTAGGATGTGTGACACTATCGGATTACATCAAGTAGGGGACATTAGTGTTTGGGTCTCAGCCACTCCGTCCCACCCCCATCGAACTCTCACAAGGCAACCATAACCTATTAGACCGCGGGATATGTGGTAGACTGGTAGTGCATGTAATGATGACACTCCAAACTCTGTGTCTCCTAGTATAAGCAGCGAAATGTCAATCCTCTTCGTCAGAGTGCAAGGTATTCATATTATTTCTTAAGCCCAACTCCAAAACAATATTTTCATTGATCTTCTCCAAATCAAAATCATCTGTGTATGCTGCTGACCCTCTTCATTATCTGATATTCTTTCCATGTCTTCTCAGAAATCTATTTTTTTTCTTGGCCTTAGCCTACGGTGAAGCCCTCAACTGATCCCTCATCTTCAGTTGAATTTCTTTCGAGACGCCTAGACAGCCGGACACCTTGCCACTTCACCTGTTTTGTGAGTCAGATGCTCATTGAATCTTGCAATTCCCCCAGAAACAATCTTGGGGAAGTACTTGCATTTAATCTTATATCTTATACTTTTAAAGATACGATGTAGTTTTTTCGTGACTTCTTTGTATCTGTTGGAATAAAAAATCAGCCACATCAACTGATGGGCTGATGACTTTCATTCTCTTGTAAGAATATCTTTTTTTTTTTCTGAGGTTGAATCATTTATGTAGCATTTCCTCTATAAATACACACTACAATTGTAGAAAGGAGTAAAAATTATTGAGAACAGATTTCATCACTTTTTTCTTACCATTTTGAAATGACTAGACTGCCCTTTAGTGAAGAAATCTTTTGTTCAATATAGGGTTAGAAAGGCCACATGATGAAGGCCATTGGATCCACTATTGGCATAGGTTTTAAGTCTGCTGAATTCTGGCCTATTGTATAATGCTCCGCCCGGTTGTTGTGGGCCCAGCCCTAAAGAATGAGATTTGAGAAATTTGCGATGAAGTGAGGTGTGGAGTAGGGTGTGGAAATTCCTGAAAGCATTAGCATCTGAAATCTAGTTGAAGGCATTCAAAGCATGAAAGCTTGGAAGCATGGGTTTGCCGCATCCTCTTATTTTTACCCTAGGTTCTCTGGGGACCGAGTAATCTGAGGAATCCGGTCTAAGAAATTGGTTGGAATAGCTCATAAATTTAATAATGTATTAATGATAATTCTTCATATGTCCAGCATTTTGCCTCTTCTTATGAATTTTCAGAACAGGTTCTAGGAGGATTAAGTAAAATGAGAAATGCTTCCTGAGTTCCTTCAAGCATCATTTCATCCAGTTGCTCATTGAAATTTAGGTCCAATTTCCATCAATACCACTGTACATGTTTATTTTTCTACCCGAAGTTGGATCACTTTAGTAGTAGTTTATATATTTTCCTTATTGCTTTATTGAAGCATATTGCATTTACCTTGAATTTTGTGAGAGTTTTATCACCCAAATCATGAACTTCTCGGATGAGTTTTAAATAGATTTCATATGCACCAGTTCCATGGTCTGATCTCTTTTTGCTTGATTTGTCATAGGTCTTTTCTTTGCGGTGGATCAACTGGCTTATTTATCTATGGCTACTGCTTATATTACTACCATGCACGATCAGATATGTCTGGTTTCATGCAAACCTCATTTTTCTTTGGGTACATGGCTTGCATCTGCTATGGTTTCTTTCTCATGCTTGGTACCGTGGGCTTCCGTGCCTCTTTGCTCTTTGTCCGTCATATATACCGGTTTATCAAGTGCGAGTAGTGATCAGTTTGATCACTCTCAAGTCATCAGGTATCTTTCTTCCTCTTTTTGTTTATAGGCTCTGTTAATAGGGAAGATTATATGATTTTTGTTAAAAGGTAGTTTGAGAGTGCCTCTGATCTCAGAAGCAGAAGCAGAAGCAGCAGCAGAAGCAGGATTTGTATTGAGGCCATGTTCTCCGGAAATGAGCTAGAATTTTATGTAGTGCTGTTAGATGGGGAAGTTATGCATCATGGGGTCTATTATTGTGGGGTGGTATCTGTAATTGGAGATGACAATCTGGGGGAGTTCCTGGGGGAAGAAGCTTGTATCATTACAAATACCTGCTCTCTCTGGAAAACAAATTCTCATTTTTAGTTCTTGATCACCTAGCATAAAAGCTTTTTTTTTTTCCCACTTATCGGAAATCAAAGGCAAATTAGTGCATGAGTACATCTAATGATTTTGTTTTTTGTTTTTTTCACTTTAATTTGGACAATCTGAATGCCAACATTTACAGCAGAAGGTGGTTGGAGCTAGTATCTGATCTCTGCAGACAAAAGGCTTGGGAATAGTCCGTCTGACTGGGCACCCTCCAGGTTGGCAATATAGATAGTCCATCTGTTCACATATACTCGGGATGGAATTTCATTTGGCGATAGCCAGGCGATAGCCAGATGAAAACCATCTGGTGATGGTTTGATGTGGGACATGTGGCAAAATAAAGGGGGAAGATATCAAATCGACAGAAGTCAAAAAATGGCGGGAAAAATGAAATGACTTCTCCGCATCTTGTTTTTGCACCCCTACTCCCTGCATTTAGCCTACTCCTCACTCCAAGCTCAAGGGACCTGAGCCCATAATCCAAGATCCCCTGCTTAACCAAAGGCCCAAGCCTATGTCCATAACCCTAACCATACTCAGATCTTAAACCAAGCCATGAGCCCATGCTTAGCCTGAAACCTGAGACCCTAGTAGCTAAGCCAGGCCCATCTCTTAATTTCAAGCTGGCCCCAAAATCGAAGTCAATTTCAAGGCCCAAGGCCCCAAAATACCTAAGCCCATTTACCAAGCCAAAGCCCAAAGCCTGAACCCATTGCTCTTGTTTTGTTTTGGAGATATTAGCATGCAACTAGCACACACCAAACTCACAATACACATGTTTTTGGGGAAAAGATAGTATGTGACTCACACAGTTATCACTCCCACTAACCGTACGTACCACCTTTACACAACTTAGAGTAAGGATAATGCTAGCATTATATACCCAAATCAGCCTTTAACACAAAATTTAACCAAGGCCTAAGCATCTAATCCCCTTTGATGATAAACATCAGAAAGCCCAGGCTGCTTCAGGTTAACCCTCCAATGGCTTCCTGCTCTCCCACCTAACCCTTTGTTAATTAACAATAAACCACCCCCACATATGCCTATAAATACCACCTTTCATACCCTCTGGGATCCATTAAAAAAAAATCCAGTAGAAGGCCTTAGTTTGGATTCCAAAACTCCAGTAATTCCAAATTTCTAACCCAAGGCTCAACCTCTCACCAACCTGTTCCATAGTGTTGTTCGACCATAGGAGGGTAGTTTAGATCAGAGGAATAGCTTCGGCTTTCCTCCTTTTGTTTGGTTAGACCCTCCTGCCAACCAACATTCCAGAATTCTTAGTCGATTCCAAAACTCAGCAAAAGAATCCCTGTTGGAAGCTAAGGGAGCACCCCTATGGGTAATTAGCCCTTGGCTGGGACACCCTCTAATCCATCCCAGCCCATTAGTTTACTTTTGTTCTAGTTTTCTTTTACTGTTATCTCATGTTCATGCTCCACTACTGAATTCAAGACCGATAATGTTGGGACATTATCAAGCCTCTAGATCACCCTAATTGGACTCCTCTATGTCCTCCTAGACAGTTGAGGGATCCCTGTACTCAAGCCAAACTTCGACCATTTAGGATGGGAATTAAGTGCTGTAAAACAGACATAATTCCTACATCTATCTTTCAATAGATTCAAGCAACCAAGATGTTTTGGTCTGTGATTCATCAGATTTCCCCATCCCAAAGCTCATCCAGTGACTTATATGGCCCATTAGCACTTACAAATTGCTCTCCAGAAAATTTCCGCTGTTGCGGAATCTGGCTAATCTTGTTCAATTCTTCTCCACTCAGCTCCCACCCGAAGATCTGGAGGTTCTCCTTCATCCTCCTCCTTGTTGAAGCTCTTCACCACCACACTCACGCCTTGCTCATATATCCACCTTAGAGCAACCTGTGGAGTACATAGACAAGCTAAATAACTATTTTCGGAGAGAGAGAGAGAGAGAGAGAGAGAGAATTTTTGGATCCGGTCGAAGCGGTTCACATACGCATTAAGAGAGAGAGATATAGAGAGAGAGAGAGAGAGAGAGAGTCTACTTGTGTGATGGTCTTTCCCTTAGCCAGGGCGATTTCTTTGAGGATTGGACTGTCCATTACAACATTAGAACCCCACCAAAATCCATTTGCCCCCAAAGGAGACCAATCAGTCACATGAATCCCACTCTCTTTGCAGAAATCTATCAGCTTCTTCTGCTGCCATGCTGGGTTCAATTCCACCTGAAAAACAATTCATCATCAGTAAGTAGCGCTAACCTTATCACACCGTCATCATAATCATTATCATCAAAAGCCTGATAGATCATGCCTGATTAACGGCGGGAGGGATAGTGGAATGGGCCAGAAGATGAGAGAGCTTCTTGAAAGCGAAGTTGCTGACACCAATGGACTTGGCTAGACCCAGTCTGCAACTGCAACACTCCTCCATGGCTTCCCATGTCCCTCTCATATCAAAAGGAAGAATGCCCTCGCTTCTAATAGGGAACGCCATTTCTCCTTTCTTCGACCTCACTGGCCAGTGTACAAGATAGAGATCAACTTATTCCAGCCCAAGCTTCCTATATAGAAATTCTAGAACATAAATTTCCGTGTAGTAATAACAAAAAAAGAGAGATGGTAATGAAAGGATAATTATTATTACCCGAGGGTGTTCTTGAGGGCTGGAAGTACGAGGTCAGGGTGGGCATAGGTGCACCATAGCTTGGAGGTGATGAAGAGGTCGTTGCGTGTACTGATCAGACCTTGCCGGAGGGCTTCAGTTATGGCGTGGCCAAGGGGTTCCTCGGTGTTGTAAAAGGCGGCAGTGTTGAAGTGCCTGTAACCAACTTCGATGGCATTAACGAAGGTTGAGATGAGGATCTGAGGAGGAGGAAGAGGTTGTGTTACTGTTCCCAGGGCTACCATGGGCATCTTCCATCTTGAGCTTAACACCACACTTGGAATATTCTCTCCCATCTTTTGGCAGACAGCCATCCAAACTCTGCTTTAGGGGGTGAAGCTTCTTATCCGTAACAAATTGGACAACGTTGCATGACACGAGAAAACATTTAATTGTGGGAGTGATAGCATAAATTACATACTCCGTTGGGGGGTATACATACATCACCTAGGGTCTAGGGATGAGTAAATCTTAACCACATACAGATGTCAAAGATAGGGGTGCACATGGGTATGGTCAAACCGTGAACTGGACCGAACCGACCACCATGGTTCGGTTTGGTTCGGTTCTAGTTCCTAAATTACGTAAATCGATTTTCTTCGATTCGGTTCTGGTTTATTCAAATTTGAAACCGAACCGAATCGAACTAGAACCAAATGTGGACCCGCGAACTGAACCGAATTAAGAACCGAATGTAAAACCCGCGAATCGAAAACCGTGTGAGAACCGAACCGAACCGGTCTGACCCTATAATTTTTTTTTTTAGAACCCTTTCATTCCTTATAGAGAGCCTATGTAAATGGGCTTGGGCCTTTGGAGAAGCCACACAGATCTTATGTTGATCTATAGGGGCCAAGTCATTATTGCCTTGATGGTCTAGCCCACGCATCATTGGGTCCAAAATTTATCGACATTAGGACTCGTGGGTAGAATCGAACCGAACTGAGGCTCTTCGGTTTGGTTCTGGGTTGGTTTTTTTCCAAACCGAACTCTACGGTTCGGTCTTGGGTTGATTTTTTTAGAACCGAGAACCGATGGTTCGGTTCCAAAATTTCTTAGAACCAACCCAAACCGAACCGTGTGCACCCCTAATCAAAGAGGACACGCGACAACCTAGGGAAATGTGTGCATGTACCACCCAACAGAACATGCAATGCTTGCTAATGCTATTGCTCTCCTAATTAAATTAATTAAATGTTTTCCCAAAGAGTAGGGCTGTCAATGGATCGGATCACGATCTAGATTTGATTAGCAGGACTACGGACCCTATTAGTGATCCGCCAAATCACAAAGGTGGAATCCAATTATAATCAGATTGGATCAGGATGTAGAGTCATCCAATCCGATTATAATAACTTTTTAAACCGTTTTAGAAATATTACATAGATTTTCTATGAATAAAACATTAATATTAAAAAAATTAATATTAATTGGAGTTAAATAAGGCCATATTAGATCTTATATTATTAAATAGAGTTATTTTATTTTATTTTTAATATTAACATCAATTTGACTTAGATTTAGATCTTAAAAATATAATCGGATTTAGTTTTGGTAGTGTAGAATCCGACGGATGTCGATTAGATTCGGATCGATCGGATTTGTAAGATTGAATATATAGACAGATCCAATCATGAACAGCCTCACAAAAGAGTGGTGAGTGTAGACATCTTTTTTTTCGTAACCACATGTATGACTGGATAGACAAAGTAGTTGTACAACAAGTAATGACATTAGTAATAATTGACTTTTAGTGTACGTCATTTGTTATTACTGATTCTACAACTACTTTCTTTCTCCAGTCATTCATGTGGTTATGAAAAAAAACGCTTGTCGTTTTCATCTTTTATGTGAGATCAAATCCTAACCAATTGGTGATATATTTGCATGTGACAAATATTGATTGGAAGAGAAAAAAAAAATTAATTTGATTTTTCCACTTGTTTTTTTCTTCTCCAATCCATAGATGACACAGATGCAATTAAATTCACTTGAATTCAATTCCAATTGATTGCGATCTGATTTCCTTTTACTTGGCCTCCAATGTAGTGGCCTCCAATATAGTGAATTTGATTGCCTTATTACATGTGAGTACAAATTTTCTAGGTTAAGGCTGTCAATCCTTACTCTCATCCTCTACCAATCTTGTTCATTCTACAATGATTAAAGCTCTCTAACAAAAAAATTGGACACGTGGTTGGTAGATGGTAAGAGTATGAGTTGACTGAGAGTAGGATTAGCATTCCTCTAAAAAGAAAAAATAAGTATGCTCAAGGGCTATTGCCCCTCAAGTTTGAGATTGTTTCTCAAATGTCTATGTTTTAAAAATGAGATTGAATCTCAGCCAATTGCGATTGACTCAGGGTGTATTCAATTACAACCAATTGTGATTGAACTCATGGGGAGTTCAATCACATCCAATTGCGTCTGAACGCATGGAGAGTTCTATCGCACCCATAGACCAACACGCATTCGTTTTAACCCTTTTTAATTATGGTTAAGATTCAATAATCCTTGAAGTTCAGCATACTTAGTTTTCGAAAGAAATATTAAAAAAATATTAACCTTAAGGGTTAAAATTTCTAACCGAAGTAAAATATTTTTGTAATATCTTTTTCTAAAAACCAAGATTTTGTTGAACTTCAAGGGATTGTGAATCTTAACCACAATTAACAAGGGTTAAAGGAAATGTTGGCCTGTGATTCAATCTCTTTAAGAACCCTTCCCTAAAGAGTCTTATGAGCATACTCGGTGCCAAAATCGGGCAAACGACCTCAGATTCCCTCGAAACTAATTCCCATACTTAGGTTATGTCGAAATACACGCGTTAGAAAAAACCGCATCGAAAACAAGGCCCGGTTGGGATTTGGTGCACGATTGTAGGTTTAGGCTTAAGTGTAAGCACCCAATTTTTACACCCCCTTCCTGATCATGGTTAAATACTTTAACTATGGTTAAAACTCAAACCCTAAGACAAATCCTAATCCCAAGTAAAACCTAGTCAAGCCCTAGGTAACCCTAATCCAACCCTAGGTCAATCACCCTAGTTAAACCTTAGTCAAACCCTAGGCCTAACCCTAGTTAAGCCCTAGGCCTAACCTTAGGTTCACCCAGGGACCCAAAATCCAAAGCCAAACCATTCTGTGATACCCTAGAATCCGTTGGTGTGGAGCCCGTTGTCTCAAATTTGAAAATTTCAGGAATGGCAGTAATAACATTACCGCCATTCCCAGTAATAGTAATATGTACAGTGCTTCAGACCAATGGAAAGGGGGCTGGGTCAAGTTTAGCAAAAAACTGAAAATTGTGGTAGAGTTTCTACCACCATTCCTAATTTAGGCTAAACCAGAAATGGCGGTAGAAACTCTACTGTCATTACTGGACTTCAGTTTAAAATGCAACTGACACTCCCCTGGCCACTCCAGCTCCGTCCCCTTGGGTTCTCAACCTTCGTATCAATCCCTAGAATACCCTGAGATCCTTCCCAATCCTATAAATACACCCCCTTCCTCAAGCTTCATCCTCATTCCAAAAATCCAGTAGAAAATCCCTAGTGGGATTCATCCAAACCAACTCCAGCTCTTCCCAGCCTTATTCCCCACCTTGAGGAGAACCCAGTGCTCCAGGGGGCTACCCAAGCCTGCTCCAGCTCCACCACCATGCACCACAGCCGTGCACCACCCTCCTACCACTGTGAGCATCGAGTTACAGAGTAGGGCCACCCCGACCCCTTTTTTTTACTTCTGTAAATTGTATTGTAAGACCTCTGGTCCTATTTCAGGGGTCCTTTGTTTCTATTTTGTTTCTATTTTGCATCTATTTAACCAAGGATAGGGGTCCCCCTATCCTTGTTCTCTCAACTATGGTTAGTAATTTTAACCATGGTTAGTTTGACTCTTAACCCCGGTTAGCAACCCTAACCTTGGTTGAATCCAACCTTAGCCTATCGGACCTAAATCAAGTCTATCAGACTTATCCTTTGACCTACCGGGCCTAAACACTAGTCTACGGACTAACCCTCGGTCCACTAGGCCTAAACCATACACTTGACCAACCAGGTCAACCAAACCCTAGCCTCCGGGCTAGACCCTTAGCCACCCCGGTGCACACACACACAACCCTTAGTCTTGGCATGGGCTCATGTGCCAGAACTACGCTCAGTCTGATCTTACCCTTGTGAGTACGTAAGCAACCCAACCTGGGTTCGACCCTAGTTAGCTTTCTCTTTCTTGGGTTAATATTATTTTAAACACTTAGGCATTTGAAGATAACTTGATTAAAATTGTCTTACACCTAGAAAGTAGGTAACCATTGCAAAATGGAGGTCTTGGGGTGCCTAATACCTTCCCTGGGACTTAACGAAACCTCTTACCTAGAACTCTAACACAAATTAAGACCTTATCCACAACCCGAGGACTTATCCCTTCTGAATTAATAGGTGTAAATTCTCAACATACCCTCCCTTGAGTGACAAATCCCATGCTCACCTTAAGTATACTTGAAAAATAGGGAATTCGGTCTACTTGGTGCCCAAATTGAGCAAACGATTTCAGAATCCCTCAAAACCAATTGCTAACTAGTAAAATAGGAACTACGTGAAGACGTGGCCAATGCCTATAAATGTGCAATAGGGAAAGATGCTTCATGTGAGGACCATTTGTAGTTGTTAGACTTCTCCATATTAGGACCTTCTCTATTCAAGATATTTGTATCAACCAAAAAGTGATTCTTGACCAGTGTGTTTGCTCATTGAAGGTCTTAGCAACCGTTAGTAGGTTTTGTGACTTGGTCCGGCCCATTAAGAGTTTAGGACTATTGAGAGGCTGACTTGGTTTAGTTTTGCTTGACTACTTGAGTATCTCAAGGCTAACACATGTAGCAGTTTGTGTCCCAGCTACACGTTGCTATTGATAAGGTCTTATACTTAGAAGAAGGGGAGTTTTACAATTACCACAATAGGTTGTCTCGAAATACACATGTTAGAAGAAACTGCATCAAAAACCGACCCCGGTTAAGATTTGGTACGCGTAGTTAGATTTAGGCCTAAATATACTTGAAAAGTAGCGGATTCAGGCTAGTCGGTGTCCAAATCGGGAAAACGACATCGGAATCTCTTGAAACCAATTCCCAAGGTTAGGTTATATTGAAATACACGTGTTAGAAGAAACCGCGTAAAAAAATGAGCCTCGATTAGGATATGGTGCGTGGTTGTAGGTTTAGGCCAAAGTATAGTTGAGAAATTGGGAATTCGGCCTTCTCGGTACCCAAATCGGACAAACAACATCAGATTCCCTTGAAAACAAGTCTCATACTTAGGTTGTCTCGAAATACAAGTGTTAGAAGAAATCGCATAAAAAACCGAGCCTCGGTTAGGATTTGGTGTGTGGGTGTAGGTTTAGGCCAAAGTATAGTTGAGAATCTGGGAATTCAGCCTTCTCGGTGCCCAAATTGAGTAAACGACCTCGGATTCCCTCGAAACCCATTCCCACACTTAAGTTATGTCGAAATACACACGTTAGAAGAAACTACATAAAAAACCGAGCTTCGGTTGAGATTTGGTATGTGGTTGTAGGTTTAGGCCTAAGAATACTTGAAAAATAGGGAATTCGGCCTACACGTTGCCCAAATCGGGCAAACGACCTCGGATTCCCTCGAAACCAAATCTCACACGTAGGTTATGTCAAAATACATGCATTAGAAGAAATCGCATCGAAAATTGAGCCCTGGTTAGCATTTGGTGCGCGGTTGCAGGTTTAAACCTAAGTATATTTCAAAATTAGGGAATTCGGACTCCTTAGTGATGAAATCTCTACTTATGTTTTAAAACTTTTTAAGTATGAAAAATCTGGTATGAGTTTGCATGTAAGTGATGAAATCCCTAGACTTTTATGTTTTAAACTAAGTATGAAAAGTCTGAGATGAGTTTGTTTATTTGCATATTAGTGATGAAATCCTTAAATTTTATCATTTTGATATTTAAATAATAAATTATATTTTCTTTTTTTTTTAGGAGGGAGTCGCAACACACACCTATCGGGTTTCAGACTAGCTGGAGAGAGCTACTAGGCAGCCTTAAGATATTTTTTTAAGAACTTTTCGAGATATTTTTATGGGCATGTATATTTTATTATTACATTTTAGACTCGTATTATGATTTTGATGGATTTATTTTGTTTTATTGGAATTATTATTTATTGCTTACTTGAACAAAGTTGTGTGGATAATTTTAATGCATTTCATATTGCTTGCAAGTACAAATAATATAGATAAAAAATGCAATAAAAATAAATTATTATTTTTAATTCATGAACATCAGCGGCAGTTCATAGGTAATATTAAAATACTTATTTTTTAGTAAGGCGGTTTTAACCTCCGTCATATATTACATATGTAACGGCGGTTATTAACCGCCATTCAAGGCATACTTGGATTGGCAGAATTGCCCTTGTATAACTGCCGTTAAAGAGCCTACAAAACCGTCGGTAAAAAGATATCAACAATGGCGGTTCTTGGAACTGCCGCGAATATCACCGTAAAAGGCTTCCCTGACAAGCTATATAACGGCGGTGTGTTGAACCACCGTTATAGTAATTAATGACGGTTTTGAGACTTTCCGTGGCGGTTTTAAACTGCCGCTAAAAAATTTGAATTTTTTAGTGAGAAAAAGAGGTCTAAGATTTCAATCAATGAGAATGGAGCAAAAATTACTGAATATTATAAAGCAAGAAAAAAAGGTCTAAGGTTTCAGGAAAAGACACATATCCCTCTTTATACATAGATTAGGATAAAAACAAATCTAAAATTAAACAAGTATTTAATCCATATGAAAAATAATTTGATTAAATCAAACACCACTAATCCAATTGAATAAATAAATTTTAAAGCACTTCGTATTCTACTCACAGGGATTCAAGTTTTCCATATATCGCTAAATCATATGAAATCAAAGAACATATAGAGAAAAACAATTAACCAAAATTAATAACATTTATTCAATTAAAATAACGATTGTCTTCATCCCAATTAACTATATAAATTGAGACAACCTTCAAATCCTTAACCTTAGAAGGGTGTTTAGCCAATCATTGTTGAGATTGTCTTGCTCTTCAATGATTTGCTAAACCTTACAATTAAAATAAATCTAATAAAAGGAAGAACTAAAGAAGAAGACAAAAGAGCAAGTGTGAGAATGTGGAGAGAGAAAAAAAGAATTAATATTTTAGAAAAAAACCCTTTCTTTTTTAAAAATATTTTCATATTAAAAAAATCCTAATTTTTTTAATATTAAAAAAAGAGTTAATATTGTTTTTTTCTAAAATCCAAGGATGGGTGGGTGAACCCTAGGGGTGGGTGAATCTTAACCACAGTTAAGGGGTGTCAAAAGGGACACATAGCAACCTCAGGGGTGATAACCGGATTTGCCAAATTCTGTTCTCACCGTAGAGGAATTACAAGAAATCTATCGAGCAGTGACAAAATATTTCCGTTACTAATGCCAAATTTTTTTGTCGCTATGATTATTAGATACTGAAATTCGTCTGTCGCTAATTTGTTACTAATGTGACCGTGACTAATGGTTATTAGAGATGAAAATATCTTTCTGTCGCTAATTAGCGATGATAATTTTTTGTCACTATTGTGTCAATTTAAATTGAGAATTAGTGATGGAAAAGGTCATCTGTGACGGAAATTAGCAACAAAAAATTTCGTCTCTGATTAGTGACATAAATAGTTTCGTCACTAATTAGTGACCAAAAAACATTTGTCGTAGATTTAGAATTAGTAATGGAAATGTTTCCATCTCTAGTAATCAAATATGATAGAAATGTTTCTATCACTGGTAATCAAATGTTACGGATGCTTTTCCGTCTCTAACAAGCATCCCCCATTAGCGACAAATTATTTTATGTCGCTAATGCCTCAATTTTTTTAAAAAACCTACACATGTAAATCTGTAAATCTATTCATTCCATTCACATTTAAGAATATATCAATTTCATTCACATTCAATATCTTATTCATTCATGCACCTGTAAACCTGTACCATTCACATTCAAGAATACATCTATTCCATTCACATTTAATAACCTATTCATTCCATTCACATTCAAGAACATATCCATTCTATTCACATTCAATATCCTATTCCTTCCTGCACCTGTAAACTGTTCATTCCATTCACATTCAAGAACATATCCATTCCATTCATATTCAATATCCTATTCATTACATTCATAACCCACATCCATATCCTATTCACTTACAGTCAAAACCTGTTCATTCCATTCACATTCACATTCACATTCAATAACCCACCTATTCCACCCACATCAATTCACATTCAATAACCCACCTATTCCACCCGCATCCATTCACATTCATATATATATATATATATATATATATATATCTAGCCTGTACCCAACCTCCACAACCTGTTCACCCGCATTCACATTCAAAATATATATGTAACAACTTACCCAGCCTCAATAACATATTCACCAACCTCCATAACATAATCAAAAAACATGTATCGCATCAATCAGACAAGTAAAAACATGTATCACATCAAGATGTATTTCGATCCATGGTAATAATAAACATAAAGTAATAAGAAGAAAGAGTATGAGTATCATGCAAATTAAAGTCAAAGTCATACAGAACATGGGTCAAAGGATCATCAGGAGGCTGTGTAGAGTCCGGATCCAGAATAAGTGTCGATCTTGTATAGGAGGAAAAATGTGAGGCGACATTTATATGGGACATCCAATCCTCAAATGCCTTTAGCTTGACAGAACTCAGTTGAGTCTACATGTCCTGTTGATTAGTGACCAGAGTATGAATTATAATGTATTACATACTAATCCAACTATGAATTCTAAATTAGACTCCAAATCTAACTTACCAACTTCCATTCTCTAACACGAGAATATTATTATAGACAACATGCACGGATAACTACAAAACTATAAAATCAAACATCCGTTGAATTTTTTTTCACCTGGGTGCGATTATTCTCTAAGGATCTATCGTGATTCTCCAAGTCCCTTGTGTCTGTGATCCTTTCTCTGTGTAACTACATAGAGAGAAGATGTAACAGGGAAAAAATGACAGAGACAGAGGGAGAGCAATAGACAGAGAGAGAGAGCGACAAAGAGAGAGAGAGAGAGAGAGAGAGAGAGAGAGAGAGAGAGAGAGCAAGAGAGAGACATAGAGAGAGAACGAGAGGGAGAGACAGAGATCTGTGAGAGAAAGAGAGAGAGACTTACCAACCGGCGAGAGGTTTTTGGTGGGGGCTACCAAGCACTGACGGCAGTGGGAGGTGGTTGGACAGAGAAAGCGAGAGAGAGGGGAATTTGGGGGGGGGGGGGGGGAAGGAATATAATTTTCGCGGGCTTGGAAATCTTTTTATATCACGGGTTTTAGTGATGGAATATTTCTGTCACTAATACTAATTCAATCTATTGTGACGGACATAGTTCCGTCTCTAATGCTCTTTCACTATTAGAAACGAAAATATTTATGTCTCTATTGCTTTTTCACTATTAGAGATGGAAATAATCTGTCACAATAAACCAATTTCATCACTATTCCCATTAGTGACAGCATAGTTCCGTCCCATAAAAACACTACTTATTAGTGACAGAAGATTTTCTTCACGATATCCTATTTTATTTTGTTAAAAATTGCATAAGTGTCAAAATGCTTATTGGCGACGGTCCATTAGTGACAGTGAGCCTTTTCATCACTAGAAGTCATGTATTAGTGACAAAAAAAATTATATTACTAATTTTCCATCACTTCTCAGTAGATTTCTTGTAGTGAGGATTTGGTTTCTTAATAGAAATATCCAAGCATCTCTTTAAAGACCACATTGTGGTCTGTCTTTTAGTTGGAACATCCACTCCTACTTGGGGTTTGACTTTCTTGTGGGCTTTGGCTTCTTTGACTTGAGCTTCTTGGATTCTTTGAGTTGGACATCTTGGGCTTTGCTATTTGTCCCGTGGGCTTTGGGCTTGGTCTTCTTAACTTGGATTCCTTGACTTTTAGTTAAATTACCCCTTATCGCGCTTCTTTGCTAGCCTCCCTTATTGGTCTAAGAGAGAGTGAGAGGTTTGGAGAGGGGCATTGGAGAGTGAAAGAGCGTCTTAGTGGGAGAGAGAGGAATCGAGTGAACCAAGATCGTCATTTACCTCTCATTTAAAAAAGTTTATTTTTAGGGGTGAAGAAGGAATTTTTTCATGTCTATTATTGATTTGTTGATGTGAATTTTTTAAGGCCAATTAAAAAAGTTTTTTTTTTTTGAGGGGTGTGTGTGGTTAAAGGCTTGAGTTGAGATTGAGGGTTGTGTGTGAGTGTGGTGTGTGTGTTTTGTATATTATTTTTAAAAAATTAAAATGTCTTTTCTTTTATGCTTAGAAATGCATTTAGCTATTGTTTTGAGGAAAAAAAAATGAATACGTTATACGCTAGTTAGAAAACCTTTTTATTTCAAGAAACTAAGAAAGTAAAAGACCACTCTGTGAATCTTATTGGTAACCCTGGTAATGCTGGAGGTCGCGGAATTGATGGAGACCACTCTAGGAGTCTTATTGCAGCAATTTATTCACACTATGACACTTACAATAATAACATTGTTAAATGTTGTGTTCTCCTAGATGGTCTTACTCTTTGTCAAAGCATTGGTGCCTCTCAAGTGCTTGTGGAATCTGATTCTAAGAATCTTGTTGACGCTTGGAATGGAAATATGAATCATTTGTGGTCTTCTTGGTATTGGAATAAGAAAATCAATCGTCTCGTGGTTTATTCTCTCTCTAAGCCACATCTTTAGAGAAGCTAATGAGACCACTAATTTTCTAGCTAATTATGGGTGCAACATGCAGAGGATTCTTTTATTCGACTCAAGATTGTCCCGGTAGATATCTCTTATTTTTCTAGACAAAGCTAGTTTGGGTAGTATTAGAAGTCCGTCATTTAAGTTCCTTTGTAGGGGTAAAGTTTTATGTCCCCATGTTTTCCGGTGGTCCTTGCCAAACCCCCCTTCCCTCTGAGGGGCTTAAAAAAAAAAAAAAACAAACAAACAAACATTATTCCTACATCTCTCTTTCAAGATGTGAGATTATTTCTTACATTGCTTCAAGCAGCCAAGATGTTTTGGAATGTGATTCATCAGATTTCCCCATCCCAAAGCTCATCCAATGACTTATATGGCCCATTAGCACTTACAAATTGCTCCCCGGGAAATCGCCGCTGCTGCAGAATCTGGCTAATCTTGTTCATTTCTTCTCCACTCAGCTCCCAACCGAAGATCTGGAGGTTCTCCTTCATCCTCCCCTTGTTGAAGCTCTTCACCACCACACTCACACCTTGCTTATATATCCACCTTAGAGCAACCTGTGGAGTACATAGACAAGCTAAATAACTATTTTTGGGGAGAGAGAGAAAGAGAGAGAGATCCGGAGAGAGAGAGAGAGATCTAGAGAGAGAGAGTACTTGTGCGACAGACTTTCCCTTAGCGAGGGCGATTTCTTTGAGGATAGGACTGTCCATTACAGCATTAGAACCCCACCAAGTTCCATATGCTCCCAAAGGGGACCAAGCACAAAGATGAATCCCATTCTCCTTGCAGAAATCTATCAGTTTCCTCTGCTGCCATGCTGCGTTCAATTCAACCTAAAACAATTTCATAACACAACTAACCTCATCACACCATCATCAAAATCATTAATTATCAAGAAAAGCCTGATAGTTTTAAACCTGATTAACGGCAGGAGGGATAGTGGCATGGGCCAGAAGTTGAGAGAGTTTCTTGCAAGCGAAGTTGCTGACACCAACGGACTTGGCTAGACCCAGTCTGCAACACTCCTCCATGGCTTCCCATGTCCCTTTCATATCAAAAGGAAGAAGGTCCTCGCTGCTAAAAGGAAACACCATTTCTTTTTTCTTCAACCTCACCGGCCAATGCACGAGATAGAGATCAACATATTCCAGCCCAAGCTTCCTACATAGAAATTCATGTAAACAAAAATTTCCACGCAGAAATAAGATGGTAATAAAAGATCCATACCGGAGGGTGTTCTTGAGGGCTGGAACTACGAGGTCGGGATGGGCATCCGTGCACCATAGCTTGGAGGTGATGAAAAGGTCGTCGCGTGTACCAATAAGGCCTCGCCGGAGGGCTTCGGCTACGGCGTGGCCAAGGGGTTCCTCAGTGTGGTACAAAGGGGCAGTGTCGAAGTGCCTGTAACCAGCTTCGATGGCATCAATGAAGGTTGAGGTGAGGACCTGAGGAGGAAGAGGCTGTGTTACTGTTCCCAGGGCTATCATGGGCATCTTCCATCCTGAGCTTAACACCACACTTGGAATGTTCTCTCCCATCTTTTGATCGACAGCCAACCCAACTTTGAGTTTTAGAGGGTGAAGCTTCTTAACCACAACTAATAGGCATCCAATGCCCAAAAAAAAAAAAAAAATGTCTTGGGCTCCACACATCATCCAACATGTGGCGATGAAAGGGGAGAAATATCAAGTAGAGGAGAAGTAAAAAAAAATGGGGAGAAAATGAAATGACTTCTCTCCTTTTATCATCACAAGTCGGATGAGCCCGAGATTATTTTGGCTTCTGCCAAGACAATCCGCTGCCCAACAAAAGGCAAAAGGATTTTATCGACAAAGATGCGAGTATTATACTTAGGCACCACTCTTTGCATGATGTGGGATAACATTTATCTAGGGCGGAGTGATAACATAAATTGCACATTTCGTTGGGGGCTACACGCTCACTTCCCAAATTTGTCACATGTCCTTTTTAACATTTATTAACGTGGTTAAGAATCACTCATTTATAGGGTTAAATAATCTAACCATTTTTTTTAGAAAAATATTTTTTGAAAAATAACCACATGAGTAAGTGAATGGTAGGCAAGGTTAATTTAAAAAAAATATTTTTATACAAAAACTAAAATTAGATTATTTAACCGTAAAGATAAATAAAACTTTAACCACAGTTAATAGATGTCAAATAGGACATTTGGCGAGCTTAAAAAATGTGCGTATACTACCCAACAAACTATGCAATGCATGCTCTCACTCTCCTAAGTAAATGCTTTCCCATACGTCATGAAAAGAGTGGTGCCGAGTGTAATATACTGCCGACCTCGGATTTTCTCAGACAAAGCCAGAAACCCCTTATCTCAGGCAACAATAAAATAAGGGATAACTGGTGGAGAAGTCAAAATGATGGACCCATGATTTTGACTTCGCTACACACTACATGGCAATAGGTTGTGATATTAAATGAAGAGAAGTCAAAATCATGGAGAGAAAATGAAATGACTTTTTTCCTTTATCGCCAAATGTTGTCAATCTATGGTTGCCGAGAGGGATTTCTGCCTTTCGTCGGAGAGACAAACTGAGGTCTAATCGGACATGCTTTGCTTTTTTTCGTAATCAATTGATTGACAGGAGAGAGAAAATAGTACAATAATTAATGATAACATTATTGAATGTACAACCATTTTCTCTTTCTAGTGATTAATGTAGTTACGAAAAAATCATGATCCTTTTCATCTTGGCAGCAAATCCTCTCCGGTGATAACCGGATTTTGCAAATCCGGTGATAACCGGATTTTGCAAATCCGGTTATCACCCCTAGAGGTCATCACGTGTCTCCTTTGACACCCATTAACCGTGGGTAAGGTTCACCCAATCTTAGGGTTCACCCACCTATTTTTGTTTTTTTTTTAAAAATAATAATTCTTTTTTTAAAATTAAAAAACTGTTTTTAATATTAAAAAAACTCTAAAAACAGTTTTTTAATTTTAAAAAAAGAATTATTATTTAAAAAAAAAAACCAAAAATAGGTGGGTGAACCCTAGGGTTGGGTGAACCTTACCCACGGTTAAGGGGTGTCAAAGGAGACACGTGGTGACCTCTAGGGGTGGTAACGGGATTTGCAAAATCCGGTTATCACCGGAGATGATTTGATGCCTTTCATCTTTTATTTCCTCTTTGGATTTTCAATCTAACGGTTTCAAGCACTAAGTGGGCCATCATTTAAGCCATCATTTTAAACATGTGAGGAGACATGGAACAGGTGAGGAGATATGAAATCCAATGGTCAGCTATCGAGAGTTTTTTCACTTTCTTTTTTTTAACGAAAAAAGCATCTTTTATGTTCCGATATAGCGGATTCGGTTGCCTTATTGTGAGTGCATATTTTCTAGGTTGAGGAGTACTAGACCTATTTTCTGATGCAACATATGCTAGGGAATGACTTCGATCATGCCAATCACACAATCTTCCATCAAATCTGTTGATTCTCCTCAAGAAAAATATCAAGATTAATGGCCATCCATTGTCTTGTTGATTCTCAGGAGAACTCTCGACAATTTTATTCAAAACAATCTGTCTTTGCCCTGTGCATGGTTTACAACTCTATAAATAAGATGCTAAATTAAGTAAAATATAGAAATTACTAAAAATGCAAAAAGTGAACTAACCACAAAAATTACTAATACTGAATACTAGAAGCACATCATAATCGATGGTGTGCGATTCTGACTGCTAAAACTAAAGTTATCATTAAAATAAAAGTTTCGAAAAATAGCAAAATTGCTGTTTCTGATGCCTAAACGAGTGAATCTGACCAACAAATGAAAAATCCATGGCAAAACGATGGATCTTAAAGATCTCCACGTTTCCAGTCAACCATATAAATTTCACGTGATTCCAACTTCGGGGCTCATGATTTCTACTAGAGCTTTTTGCATTTCGCTCCATGACTTCTACTAGAGCTTTTATACCTTTAGTTTGGATTGTTGACGATCCAACAATTTCATGAAATTCTCTGCCACTTGCTCTGCATCATTCTCCCCAGAGTAGATCGAATTCACCGACTCATCTTCCGAACTGTCACCGTGATATGGAACAAGGTGCTTGACATTAAAAACACCGGAGGTACGATTTTTCTTGCAACCAATTTGTTATACTCCCCCGTAGAAAACATATCCTTAGTTAATACTGTGCAAACAAAATCTCTCACCTCAAATTCCCCAAGACGTTACTTCTTATTAGCATCACGCTTATACTTGACGGTTGCTTCTAAAAGATTTTGTTGTATGGCTTTGTGCACATCTTGAATTGCAGCAATTAAGTCTTCAGCCTGTTGCCCAAATAGTTGACCCTAGAGGGGGGTGAATAGGGTCTTAGTAAATTAAAACCACTTCTTAATTCTCTAAGTTATCTTCTAAACAACTAATAAATATTACTATTAAAGAACAGCAATGCAATACCCAATAAAACAATAAATCAAAGAGAAAGGAAAGAAGATACAAACACAACGATATGTTGTCGAGGCTCGGCTTCCCGCCTACGTCCCCGCCTCAAGCTACCCACTTGAGGATTCAACACGATCTACTATCCCATGACCTTCTTCAAGGGTGAAGATCAAACCTTTACAATTTGCAAGAGAATCCCTCTCTTGACTTCCTTTCAATGAAGCTTCGCTCTTTAATGACAAAATCACACCGACTCTTGATTTCGAATACAAAGGATGTATGAGCGATTTAAAATCTTAAATTTGCTCCTTAGATTAATAGAAAGATCTCTTGAATGCTCACTAAAAATCTCTCAAAGATTGAAATTAAGTAACTCAATACAACTCTTTTGGGATTTCGAGATTTGTCTCAATGAATGTAGAAATCTAAGCTTTGAGTAGATGATTGGAGGTAATAATGTCACGACCCAAAATACCCCTTGGGAGTTAGGGATACTTTGGCTCGTGATGTGCCATATCCGATACCAAACCATCCTGTAATAATATCCAAGGCATGACATAATAGAATCATAAAGTAATGCGGAAGCTTATATCAAAGTGCGGAAGCGTAACCTAAAATTTCTTTTTCTATATATACTCTGTATTCCAAGTTTGTACATACATAACAAAAGTAAAGGTGGACATGCTCACCTATCAAAATACAAAATGAATCTCACAGTCTCTCCACTCAGCAGCAGTCTAGATAGGGCTACCTATCTAGGTCTTTATCCTCATGTGTTTGTATCAGGATATGTGGATTCATTTCTTCCTCGTATTCTTCTTCAACCCATGGCTCCGGGTTGAAGATGTCGAACTGACCTGTCGACATAATATGTACGGCTGAGCATTGAATACTCAGCGAGCCAAAACTACTAGCTAACAGTGCTATCATGATTATAATATTACATACAAGTGCGTAAGGAATTACTAATCACAAGTTCATGCTTAAAAACTCCGTCATGGAAAATCTTTCATAAAACTTGTTCTTTTCATGGAAAACAAACTGTCTTATGCATGCTTATGAATTTTTATGCATGCTTATGAGCCTCGTATTTTCTTATGAGTTCTTGTGAGCTTTCAGGTTCTTATATCCTTTCTTGTAAGCTTACGAGTTCTTATGAGCTTCTTGAGCTTGCGAGTTCTTGTGAGCTTATGATCCTTGGAGATATATGCAA
The DNA here is from genome assembly GCA_015143295.1 of Tetracentron sinense. Taxonomy (NCBI): domain Eukaryota; kingdom Viridiplantae; phylum Streptophyta; class Magnoliopsida; order Trochodendrales; family Trochodendraceae; genus Tetracentron; species Tetracentron sinense. The sequence continues at coordinate 34,978,430 of CM026554.1, forward strand.
GATCTTAGACTTATACAATTCTTACGAGTTCTTAAAAGCCTTGCGAGACTTATTGATCCTTGGAGTTTATGCAACATCTTGGACTTGATCCTTGTGAACATGAAGTAGCTGATCTTAGAATACCAACCCAAAGTTTGGCTTTGTCAATGTTTATGCTTATTTCTTATGAATTGCCTTGGAAAAACCTTGTTCATGAATCTTGAAATACGTGCTTATGCAAAAACCTTAGTCACGCAAAACTTATCGTGCGTAGAGTGCTTGTGAGCATTATCATGTACATATGGAAAGCCTTAACAATTCATATAAATTCATACAAGACATATCATCATTATAGTATACTTGAATAATTCTAGAAACATAGCATATTTTCAATCATTGCATTACATCACCAAGATCATGTCATTTTCATCACATCATATTTAAAATCATGCTTTATTTAGAGATAATAACATTTACTTACAAATATAGCCATATTAATTATCTTATTGAAAAACCCCCAAATCTTAAATCCCTATTTACTCATTTGATCATAATCTAGTTCACCCCAAAATCATATTTTCACCATTTGCATCCTAACAAGGTAAATCTCTATTTAATCACCCATTTAAGCATCTTTTAAATCTTAGTATAATAACAAGATTAGATCGTAGAATCACTTACCTCTTTGATCAATTCCTAGGTTGAAGGAGAACCCTTGAGTAGAAATCCAAGCTTGTGGGAGCTTGATTAGAGTTCTTCTTCTTGAATCCAAAACCCTCTTTGAAAATCTCCCAAATCATCTCCCTCTCCTTCTAAGAACTCTTTTTTAGGTTTAGGGTAACCCAAAACCCCCAAAATGATCTTCTATTTATAGGTAAAGGGGTGAAAACCCTAAAAAATCACGCATCAAAAAGTTGGATTCGCGCGCCTACGATCGTTCGTAGGCATTTATGATCGTTCGTAGCGATCTACGATCGTTCATAGACTCCCTACGATCGATCGTAGGTTGCCCAGTGAGTTTACAACAATTCTGGAGCTTTACGATTGATCGTAGCAACCTTACGATTGTTTGTGGGTCATTTACGATAGATCGTACTTGGAGCAGAAAGTTTCCAGATTTTGCACTTTCATATTTCGGCCATAACTTTTGAATCCCTAATTGGATTTTGACGATTCAATTTCAGTTGGATTCATCTTTCAAATGAGAAAAATTTTGTGTATAATAGACAAATCCTAATTTTGAGTTTGTAATTACCTAAATGGGCTCTAAAGTCAACTGGTCCGAAAATGGATTTCAGTTACCCCTGTTTTCAACAGATCCGACTTTGGAAATCGAACTTTTGACTCAACCTCCACTTAAAATCCATAAAAGTGATCAAAATGAACCTCAAAGAGGGTTTAAATACCTTTCCAAAAATTTAGGAATCGCTCAATTCCGACAAGAGGTGAGAGAACTAGAGCTATTTAAAGTTGAGAGTATGCAAAGGCATAACCCTTATTGATACTTAAGAGTATTCTATACTCTTACTCATTCATTCCAAACATCCATACATTTAAGAAAACCTTCTTAAGGCTTTAATACATGCCATAAAGATCCAAGGTTCTACAAATAGGATGATCAAGAATTGTTCTTTAGTTCATAAATGATCCCTATATATAGCCTAAGAAGAAAATATGGTCATTGGAGGTTAATTAAATGCATTTATGGCCGTTTGAAAACTAGTTGTTGCGAAGCATTTAATGCTCTGTCGTGAGCAAATCTGTTGATTGATCTTTTTGGCTCTTGACAAATCAGTCGACTGGTTTATACCAGCAAATTTCCAGCAACTTCAAAAACCAAATCAGTCTACTGGTTTTATGTCCAGTGAAAATTAGTCGACTGGTTTTGATAATAGTATCTATACATGATACAGGGCATGAATCAATCGATTGGTTTTATGTGCCTTAGGAAATTAGTCGACTGATTTTCTGTTTTTTCACTTAAAAATCCTTTTAACAAGCCTTGATAATATGAATGATTCGATTGGTCATTTAGCTTATCTTAATCAAGGGTATATTCATTTAAAAAGATGTTCTATGACCTTACAATGATATGTAAATACTTTTAAGGTTCCTAAGGTCAATCTAGGTAAATGAGCTTTCAATCTTCTATCTTTGAGGACTTTTTACAAAAGTCCTAAGAACTCTTAAACTTAAATTATAAAAGCCTTAACCTTCATAGGAGAGAGTCTTCAAAGCCTTAACCTTGATCTTAGTTCATTCTTCTTTGGTTTCATCTTCATGACTTTTTTTATTGACCAAAATTCCTTCTAAGAGAGTCTTCCTCTTCATGTCAAGGAGTAATCTTTTTACAAGGAATGATAAGATCTTAATCTTGTTCGGATGGATTGCTTTAAAGCTTGATTTTGGATCATTATTATACTTTGTGACACTTTTTTGCTTTGTAAACTTGGATGGTTTGCTAATGTTCTTTGTAAACTAAATATCACATGAATTTAATAGAGACATTAGTAACACAGTGATCATTTCATTATTGTATTATCATCAAAATCATTAAGGGTCCCTATGGTTGTAACCTACAAGGCTAACAATCTCCCCATTTTTGATGATGATATAATAATGGAATAAAATGAGAATAAGATCCCCCTCAATATATAAATTCAATAAAATTTTGAGGTAAGCTCCCCCTAAACATATGCATTAATGAATTTCAATAAATTCAAGATATAAATTATATTCATTCTTATTTATTTGCATAAATCATTCATAACCATTCTTAATCATAAGATATCAATGTAGTCATTCTTAAAAGTCACAATGTATAAGAAATGCATCATAATATATAGATGTACCAAAAAGTACAAGATGCTCACATCAAAGCATACATCCATTACATTCATACGCAAAAAGTATAAAATACAATTTAACATTTCATTCAATTTTTCTCCCCTAGCAATATCAAAAAAAATTAACACAACAAGCTATAAGAGAGTGAAAATATCATCAAGAAATGCTGACATGGGTCTTGACACTTTGGACATCAAGAGGTAGGCCATTCACTTGAGATGCTAATTGGTAGAACATAGGTCCAGAAGATCTGAGCTTCTAGTCAACCAACTCCGTTCAATCCCTGATGATGGAAAGCTCATCACTCAACTTCTGAACTTGCTCAAATGAGTCTTTTCCTTTCCTCTCAACTGATTCTGTAGTGACATCAATCCTATTCTTCAAAATGCCCTCATCCACACACGGATCACTAAGCCTAGTGTCCATAGACTCTAGCTTCTCTTTGACTTTGGCCTGGTGGCTCACCATACTAGTCTCAAGGGAATCGATCTTGCCTATTAGTAGGTGAACTAGATCATCATCAATAGAGGACCTCCTGGGGGCACACAAAATGAGTAGAAGGTCCTCCCTCCTCCATATGAGGTGGAACCTCTCTCTAAGGTGAGAGCCCCTACCTCTGAGTCTCGGAAGGAGTCACTGGTGGTGTCTCAGTAGCAGTGCCAGAAGAGATGCCAAGGGTGGATCCAGTGCCTGGAGTGCCTCTGCTTCTCTTCTTCTGAAGTGTTGTAGGAGTGGAATCATTTGGAAATGTCGCTCTCTCAGTGGCTGAGGATGGTGACTCACTGAAGGTAGACTTCGGGACCTAACCCCTCCCTATCAGTACATGAGGCTAATGGGAGCTTGAAGTATTTGAAGATACGGGTGAGAGATTAGCCACGAGGGAGATTCCTGGTTTTCTTCTTGACACTATCATTCATGGTGTGGAAAATGAGGTAAGAGAGATCAATATGCTTAGTGGTGAGGATGCACCACATGACAAAAACGTCAAGAAATGTAACATAATTCCTACTACCGGCTCTAGGAAGGATATTATGAGTGATGACAAGATGAATGATCTTAGCCTCTAGAGTGAGTTCCTTGACCTTGGGTTGGAAGGTTCCGGTGATGTCTTGATTTGTACAAATAAACTTTAAAGCTTCAATCTCATTAAAGCCCTCAAAGGTAGTCCATTTGTTGTTAGTGTAGGACTGAAATTTGCCTTCGGGAATGCGAAGAATGTTTAGAAGATCATCACAATAAAATGAGATGTCCCTTCCACAAAGATAGGAGGTTATGATTTTGGTGGTCTGATTGTAGTTGAAATGGGTATAGAAAAGCTTTACTAATTCGGGGTACATGGATTCATTTGATTCTAGGAAGGTTTCCCATTTTAAGGCATGAAAAATATTGTTGATCCTTAATAATCTCCAATTATCAAAGAAAATAAAATCGAGTACCTTACCGTACACAACTGTCCTCTTGGCGAAGTTCTCCTTAAGTTTCTTCTCGAATTCGACTGATTTACATTTGGAAGAACTCTTCTTGGATCGAATAGGAGTGGGGCTTTTCCCTTTTCTGTTTGTTGCTTCTTAGGATTTGGACCTATGTTAGGGTTTTGGGTTCTAGCCATTTGGAAGATTTTGATTTGGGGCAAAGATGAGATTTAGGGCTTGGAGATATTAGAATAGATGGAAAATGGGTTTGAAAGGATTTGGATGATAGAAGAGAGCAAAATCAATCGTTTGGGGGCAAAAGATTCGATTGGTTCACGAAGAGGAGATTTTGCGAAATGTTCGGAACAGGGGTTCTATTTATAAACCTGACAGAATCAATTGACTGGTTTATTTATGCCTGAAGAATCAGTCGACTGATCACACTAAATGAGTTTTGTTAACAGTCACCCATACAGTCAATGATTGATTATGTTTTCATCCAAAAATCAATCGACTGGTTTAGAATGAAAATTCTAAGAAATTTAATTATACTATTAAACCAATCTAATTATAAACATATGTTTTCTTAAACATCCAAGTTATCAAAAATACACATTAAGCATCATAATCACATAAGATATGATCAATCAATCATTCAAATCATTTACAATAAACATTAAGCATAATCATATAAGATCATTAAGTCTACCCATCCCAAGTTCTCTTCTCAAGGTACTAAACCTTTTATGTTGTAGGGGTTTTGTGAATATATCTGCAAATTGGTTATTTGTATCTGCAAATTTCAATACTAAATCCCAATTTTGAACATGATCTCGAATAAAATGATATCTAATTTCAATGTATTTAGTTATTGAGTGTTGAATGAGATTTTTAGTCATGTAAATGGTTTTAGTGTTATCACATCTAATTGTAATATGATCATACTTAAGTTTAAAGTCTTCCAATTGTTGTTTCATATATATAATTTGAGTACAACAACTCCTGACTGCTACATATTCAGCCTCGATTGTAGATAAAGGTACAGAGTTTTGCTTTTTGCTAAACCATGAAACAAGAGAGTGTCTTAGAAAGTGACAAGTGTCACTTGTGTTGTTGCGATCAACTTTGCACCTGGCAAAGTCCGCATCAAAATAGCTAATGAGTTCAAATGATATGTTCTTAGGATACCAAAGACTTAAGTCTATTGTTCCTAACAAGTATCTAAATATTATTTTACCGCAATCATATGAGATTCTTTAGGACAAGATTAAAATCTAGCACAAATGCATTCACTAAATATGATATCGGGTTTACTAGTAGTTAAGTAAAGTAATCTACCAATCATATCTTGATATTTCTTTCCATCCACATTATTTCATTTCTTACATCCTTGTCAAGTTTGGCTGAAAGATTCATTGGAGTGTCTCTCTCATTAGCATTGTCCGTTTGAAATTTCTTGAGAAGCTCTCTAGTGTACTTGGCTTGATTGATGAAGGTTCCTTCATTTGTTTGCTTGAGTTGAAGTCCAATGAAGAAATTCAACTCTCCCATCATGCTCATTTCGAATTTCTCTTGTATGGTCTTAAAAAACTCTTTGCATTAAGATTAATTAGTAGATATCCAAAAATGATATCATCAACATATATTTACACAATTAGCACATTATCATTCTTGGATTTTACAAATAATATAGTATCTATTTTTTCTCTAATGAAATCATTGCCAAGAAGGAAACCACTTAATCTATCATACCATGCTCTAGGTGTCACACCCCAAAATACCACCTAAGAGTTATAATACTTTGGTAACGTGACTTATACTTCAAACCATCCTACAAAGAGTATACAAGGCATGACAAATAATGAACCTGAAAATTTCTTCTATATAAAAGTTCTTCCAAGTGTTAACATAGATAAAAGACAAAATAAAACTACCATATGTACACAAGGTCCATAGTTGAGTTACCAACTCAAGCCTACATGAAAATCTCCAAAACAAATCTCATAATACATGTCTCTCTCACTCAACCCAACCATACGGCCACATGTCAAGGCCCCTAACATCTGGATGATTATCTTGAGCAAGCTTCTGCTCTCTATGAACCTCCTCGACCCATGGCTCTGGAGCACGACCAACCAACTTGGAACCTATCGAAATAACAGTTCGGTTGAGTATTGAATACTCAGCGTATACATACTACTAACTAACTCTGTTACAACACATTAATGTACCATACATAATACAATTCATCATAACATATACATAATCAAAATGCGGAAGTTAAGACAAGATAACAAATACATAATCTCAAAAATCATACTTTAAGGTCATGCTTTATCAAAACGTATTTCCAATATCTTAAGAGTCTTATGAGTTCCTGATGTATATTATGAATCTTGTGGGTTCCATATAAGTCATATGAGATTCTTCATTTCACTTATCTTATTTGGCTAGCACCCGAATTATGAAAAGACAGACAAGCCTAACATTCTTGCCTTTTATTAACTAGTACCCGAACTATGAAATGGACGGACATACTAGCATTTTGTCTTGTTTTAACTAGTACCCGAACTATGAAATGGATAGTCATACTAGCATCTTGACTTTTATTAACTAGTACCCAAACTATGAAATGGACGGACTGTGAGCACGGGTTTCTGGTTTGAATCTCACGTGGTGAGTTTAGAGTCGCCACCTATTGATTTGGAAGGGATAAGTCCCCGGTATTTGGATAAGGCTTTGTCTGCAGTCCGAGATTAGGGTAAGAGGTTCAGTTAAGTCCGGGGAAGGGGTTAGGTACCCTGACACTTTCACTTTTCAGTGGTTCCCTAGTTGCTAAGGTTAAGCCAAATTAAGCTCAATTTTGATCAAATGTCTTAGGTGTTTAAGATAATGCTAATCTAAGAAGGAGAAAAACTAGACTAGGGTCGAACCCGGGTTGGGTTGCCTACATACTCACATAGGGGTGAGATCAGACCGAGCATAGTTCTGGCATATGAGTCCGTGCCAAGGCTAAGGGTGTGTGTATGTGCACCAAGGGTGGCTAATGGGCCTAGTCTGGTAGACTAGGGTTTGGTTGACCGGGTTGGTCAAAGTGCATTGTTGGGGCCCGGTAGGCCTAAGGTAAGTCCGGTAGGCTATGGTTGGGCCCGGTAGGCCCAGGGTGAAGCTCGGTAGGCTGGTTTGGCCCGGTAGGCATGGGGTAAGTCCGGTAGACTAAGGTTGGACCCGGTAGGTCATGAGGGAAGCCCGGTAAGCTGGTTTTGCTCGGTAGGCCCAATGTGTCTTAACTAAGGGTTAGGGTTGCTAATCGTGGTTAAAAAGATGATTAACCATAGTTAAGGGTGCTAACCATGGTTAAAATGGTCAGTAGTTTTTTTGGTCTTTTTGGATTTTTCTGATTTTTCAAAGGATTTTTTCCAGTGGTTAAGGATGCTTAACCGCGGTTAGAGGGGGGAGGTCACCATGGTTAAGGGTTTTAACCAGAGTTAAATGGTCAAGTGAGACCCTTTTTGAGCTTCTCATATTATTTTAAAAATTTTGAGCATTTTTCCAGATTTTTTCTGGTTAAGGGTTGCTTAACCATAGTTAAAAATTAACAAATCATGATGTTTAACCATAGTTAAGGGCTCTAACTAAAACAAAAATTATCACAGAGGATATTTCTGGATTCCAGAAAATATTTGTGAATTTTTGGTGATTTTTTCAGAATTTTTTGAGTTAATGGATTGCTTAACCATGGTTAAGGGTTAACCACGGGTGGGTTTAACCATGGTTAAGGGTCCGGTTCGGTCAAGAGTGGGCCCAGGGTCCATGGTAGGGCCTAGACTGGCCTCTTACCCGGTTTGGGCCCTCACAAAGCTCAGAAAATGCAAAAAAACCCAAAAAATTAATTCACTTTTAACTTTAGTTAAGGCGGGTTTAACCATGGTTAACAAGTGAACCATGAAAAACCGAGACTACCATTGGATAGCTTGAAGTTCAGTGATGGTTTTGAGCCTTTTTGGGGCCCAAGGGAAGGTCGGGTGTGGGCTCCACAGAGGCCCAAAGTTGCCCCGTTGCACATCACAGAAAGATTTTTTTCCAAACTTTACGGCGATTTTCCCGTTGATTGGCTCAACACCCGGGGGATCAGAGACCATGGTTGCGAAGCCTGCCGTGTGTGGAACAATTTGAGCCCTTGTGGGGCCCAAGAAGAGGTCGGATGTGGGCCCCACAGAGTCTCAAAGTTGCCGCTTTGAACTGTTTATCACTCTGTCAACCAAACTTTGGGGGCCGTTTAACCCTGGTTAATGAGCGAGTTAGAGGCTGAAAATGTATAGGGAGGTAGCCGGGAGTGTGAAAATTCTAACTATGGCCTTGGTTTTGACCAAGGTGGGGTCTAACCGTGGTTAAACCGGGGTTAAAGATGGCTAGTCAAAACTGATTTTTTCCAGATTTTTTAGAAAAAACTTTGTTGGGTGCTGTTGGGATGCTAAAATCAGTAAAGACCAGGGGGTTCCTCATGGATTGAGGACCCCAAGACTATGAGAAAGTGCTCGTGATGCTATGCGGGTGGTGAACCTGTGGCCACACCTCAAGGATATACCCCCCCACACACACCTACGAAGAAGGTGAGAGGGGGGTTCCTTGCCTTGCAAATGGAACTAAAAAAAACAACATAATGGGACCCCTGGAATGGGACCAGGGGTTCCTTACAAACCGAGCAAAAACAGAAAAAAAGGGAAAGATACCCTATTTTTGTTTTTTTGGGCAGCAACTGCGAGTGATGGTGGCGAGGTTGTGGTTGTGCTTTGAGGTCGTGGTGGTGCTACGAGGTCATGGTAGTGCTACAAGGCCGTGGTGGGAAAAGTAATGGGGTATAAGGGCTGCAATGAGGGGAAACAGTGACTGTAGCAGAATTTTTGTTTTGAAAAAAAATTCCCTCAATCGTAGCTTGCTATGGGTTTTTTATAGAAGAAAAACAAGGGGATGGATGAGTGGATAATGGATAAGGATGAAGGTGTTCGGGTAGAGGTTTTGATTAAAAAAAAAAAATGGGTTCTTTTTTGAACTGTGGAGATGGGGCTTGAAATAGGAGGTGAGGAATGACCTTAGGGGTATTTCTAAGGTGGATACAAGGAGCGGAGTAAGTGGTGAGGGCTTGGATGCTGGTTTGTTTCCACTGCTTTTTTTTTTTTTTTTTAAAAACTCCTTTTTGCAACAGTGGCTTCGGGTGGTGGTTTAGGGGAGGTCGTGGAGCTTAGGAAGGGTTTAAGGGCTTGCCTAAGGTGGAGGTATGGTGTGGATGGGCTGGACGCTGTGGAACAACTATTGTAAATTTTTTTTTTTGGTTCGGTGCCCTTGAACAATGGCCACCATGTGGGTTAAATAGAGGAAGAAGGAGAGTAAGAGAGAATGGATAAGGATGAGGAGAGGGGATGTGATTGGGTGGTCAATGGTGGGTGCAGGAGTAGGGCGGCAGGGGAGCAGGCTAGGAGGGGCTGACATGTCTGTCCAAAAGACAGGGATGATGAACAGTCCCTTAAAAAAAATATTGTTTGTTTGTTTGTTTACCGAATTTGGGCCTAGCCCTTATGAGCATGGGCCAACCCGTGTTGGTTTTGCCACATTGGGTTGGCGCCCAAAATTCAAACCCCCTTTCTTTTTTAAAAACAAATTCTTCTTTATATGGGTCCCATCCTAAAACCCTAAAAGGCCATGGGCCTTGGGCTTTTGATTGACCTTCTTGTTTTTATGGACTTTGAAACGGGCCTTGAGCTCGTGGTGTTTTAGCTAGGTTTAGACTAGGGCTAAGCTAGGGTTAGGTCTAGGGTCTACCTAGGGTTAGCCTAGGGCTTAGGGGTTTTATTTGAAATGGACCTTGAGCTCATGGGGTTTTAGCCTAGGTTTAGATTAGGGCTAAGCTAGGGTTAGGCCTAGGGTTAGGTCTAGGGTCTACCTAGGGTTAGTTCTAGGGTTTAGCTAGGGTTAGACTAGAGTTTAGGGTCTACCTAGGGCTAGGCTAGGGTTTAGGGTTTTCCTAGGGCTAGGCTAGGGTTTAGGGTTTACCTAGGGTTTAGATTAGGGTCTACCTAAGGCTACTAGGGCTTGGATTATCATCTACCTAGGGCTACTAGGGTTTTGCCGGTGATAACCATGGTTAAGGGGGGGTTAACCATGGTTAAGCAAGTTGTAAAAATTGGGTGCTTACACGGACATACTAGCATCTTGACTTTTATTAACTAGTACCCGAACTATGAAATGAACGGACATACTAACATTTTTCATGTTCTTTAACTAGGACCCGAACTATGAAATAGACGGACATACTAGCATCTTGACTTTTATTAACTAGTACCTGAACTATGAAATGGACGGACATATTAGTATCTTTAACATTTCTTAACTAGTACCCGAACTATGAAATGGACGGACATACTAGCATCTCTTACTTTTCTTAACTAGTACTCGAACTATGAAATAGACGGACATACTAGCATCTTTTACTTTTCTTAACTAGTACCCGAACTATGAAATGAACGAACATACTAGCATCTTGTCTTTCTTATCGTACTTAAAATCTTATTTTTGTCTTGTTTTTATCTCGTGGAAATCATTCTTGTCTTGTCTTGGTTTTAATTTCATATGATTGTACTTAGAAAAACTCGGTTCATGCATACATGTTTGTGTATGGTGATTTGTGAACATGAATGTAACATGGAGATACTTAAAGAATAACATATGACATTCGAGTATTTCTATAGGCATGAGAGATTTTTAAAGGAAGCATATATATAGGCATTATAGCAATTTGATATTTGTGGAAAAACCTTAAATCATGCTTGCATAGTCCTAGGTTTAAATTCTATACATGCATTTTATCGAACATATGACATTCAATATTTCAATAAGCATTAACTCATGTTTACATAGTCATACATTTCATCAAACACTTTAAGTGCATGTTTTATAAGTACATTGTCTTTCCCCATTTTCCATTATACAATAACCATCCACATTCTTCATGGCATCCAATTAAAACCTCAACAAATCCGTACATCCCAAACCATCCATATCCATATTAATTAGTATAAACATATTAAGCTACACATCTTAATATCATCTCAATACTGTTTACATTTTGATTTTCACAAAAGGATTACTAAAATAGAAATACACATCAATGGATTATAGAAGGGAGGTTAGTAGAATGTATTTACCTCGAGAATGCTTGAGAACTCTTGTGGAAGTGAAATCCAAGCTTCAAGTGGTGAAATCCATGCTTGAGGAAGAAGATCCAAGTTTTGAGAAAGGAGATCCAAGCCTTGAGGAAGATTTGAGCTCCACCTTGATCTCCAAATGAAAAGCCCCTTTTGAAACCCTAGCTCTTTCTCTTCTCCTCCCAAAATCCCTCTTAGTTTTAGTCTAACACCAAAACCCCCAAATGAACTATGAAATGAACGAACATTTTGTGAAGTGTCACATAATATATTTTTAATGTATGTAGGTAAGGCGACCTTCAGTTCTCCCCGAGTCTCCTGTTGACCTAAGATCCTCACGTTGTTTATTGGTGAATTTCAAGAGGAAGACTGTTGCACTCGGACGCATCAATAGAGATGCAACACCATCTGCCGATTCCTATAGCGTTATCATAGATGAAGTTTATGATATCTATGCAGATTTCTATGAAGGAGAAGGGACACTTGGAGATATTACAGCTGGAGATATCATTACTTGGCCCAAACCTTTTACACGACTTCTTTGATTTTTCTCGTATGTAATTTACTTTTTTAATTCACTACTTGGTAATTTATTTCTCAACATTTTCAGATGTAGATAACTAATAAGTTTAAACTTGAAGTTTATTATGATGGTTGGATGTTTGAAGTAATTATTCAGTTTTTGAAGTGTAGTGTGTGTTTATAAGGTATTTGAAGTGATGATTTAGTGTTTCTTATCTACTGTGGTGGGTGGGTGTTAAATTTATAAAAAAGTATTACAGGTGCAAGAGCTGTTTGGCTGAAAAAATAAATATTTTTTTTTCTAAATTATTTAGAAAAACCACGGACAAGGACCGTTGTTTTTGTTTAAAATTTTTACTTCCATAATCAGTTAAAACAAAAGTTTAGGACTGTTGTTTATAATAAATAAATAAACGGATACCGACCGTGGTTTCTTTATGCATAAACCACGGTTATAGACCGTTGTTTTGTCCTATCTTTTACCACTATCTTTATCCGTTGTTTACAAAAACCACTAGAAAAATTATGATGGAAAAAGCCATGGTCAGGAACCGTGGTTTATGGTCGAAAACCACGGTTTTTGACCATGGTTTTTACCGACTTTTGACGTAGTGTGTGATCGATCGCACACCACCTGGGATCGATCGCACACCACCTGCGATCGATCGTAGCTCACGGTTTAATACTTAGTGCCCTCCCATAAGTTTTGTAATTGTTGGTATAACATCCGTGTATAGTTATGGGGTAGGAATGCCATGCACATATGTTTCTTCAACTTTCCCCATGAATCAACCTTTCGTTTTCATTGTCGACCACACGTCAACTTAGACTGTTGCCACCATGGAGTAACCCATCCCCGTAATCCGGTCGCAACCAATGGAACCAGTTTATTGTCAGGTACCTCCTTGAAATCCAGGACCTCTTCCACGGCATAAATTCAGTCTAAAAACTCCTTTGGTTGGACGCCTCCTTGAAATTCAGGTATGTCAATCTTTAGTCCGGCTTCCCAACATCGTGAATCAAAGTTTATTCTAGGATTTTCCACCGTGGTTCTCCCTCTCCTTGGAATGTATTCGTCATAGGGATTTTCAAACTCACCTTCAAATCCATCCTCCTGCACAGAACTTGGAGGTGGAGATTAACTTCTGCATTGATTATCCCTTACTGCTAGGGCAGCAACTTGTATTGTCAACGCCTCGATCTGCTGTGTTAATTGGGCTACGTCATCATGTTTGAGCACTTCATTGAGAGGTGTATTTTGACCACCACCACTCTAGGAGGCATGATGCAGGACCGAAACTTAGGCTTTGATACCAACTGATGCAGCATATGCTAGGGAATGACTTCGATCACGCCAATCACACAACCTTCCACTAAATATGTTGATTCTTCTCAAGGAAAATACCAGGAATAATGGGCATCCACTATCTTGTTGATTCGTAGGAATAGCAAGAACAATATGGAAAAGAGAGAACTCTCTGCAATTTTATTCAAAACAAAATGTCTTTGCCCCGTGGCTTACAACTCTATAAATAAAATGCTAAATTATGCAAAATACAAAAATTACTAAAAATGGCAAAATGTGAACTAACCACATAAATTACTAATACTGAATGCTAGAAGCATGCCAGAATTGACTAGTAGAACTATTATAGCAGTAGTTCTCTTATGCATTCCCTACTCTCATCCAAAAATCAACAGATATTAAAGCAAGGAGAAATGTTGGTTTTTGGTTGAAAGCAATATATGTGTTGGTTTTCAAGTGAGAGTAAGGAATGCCTAAGAGTAACACTTGCACACATCTTCTCTTTTTCTGAAAAGAAAAAAAACAGAAACTTAAACTTTTATAAAGAATTTAAAAGGAAAGTGTATTTAAAAATTTTGGGTTGTGGGTAGTGCTGATTAACGAGTAGAACTATTAGTGAATAGCTCGAGATCTTGGCTCTTTAACTCTCTCGAGCTCATCATTTAATAAATGTGCCAAACTTGAACTTCATTTTCAAACTCGATTACTTAATGAGCCAAGCTCAAAAGGCATATACTCGACTAGTTTAATATTAAATTACTATATGAATAATTATAATATGTTTATGTAAATCCGTTTTTCATTCTTCAAGAGGCTAGGCTTAAATTAAATTACAATTTAATTGTTTTTCTTATTTTATAAAGTAAAGTAGTCTAATTGTATGTAGAGCTGTCAATGGGTCGGGCTAGGCCGTGGGCCCGGTCCGCTCTAGAACTGGCCTGGTCTAATTACATAGTTGGCCAGCCTTGGACATAGATGCTTAAGTCTGTAGCCCGTTGGACTAGGGGCTTGGCCAAGTCCGATAAGGCTTGAATATTAAAACCCCAAAAAGCACTGTATTTTTCCTCCTTGCTCCTTAGGTGGTCTAGCCCAAGGCCAACCTAACTAGGCCCAATTAATTAGCAGAATGGGCCAGCCCGGCCCATTTATTAATTAGGCCTAGTCGAGCCTGGTGTGGGCTGGCCCAAACTGGCCCATTGTATGTTATATTTATAGGAAACATATAGCCTATATTTATCTCCTCTCCTTGGTCCTGGACATTATATATGTATGGCTCATCACATCATAAGCCTATATTTATAAGAAATTGCATCATAAAGGGGTTGTGGTATTCAAAAAGAAAGAAATCTGTACTATGAAGGAGGTGTACGTGGTATTCAACCGTAGAGTTTATATAGAATAAGCTAAGCTAAGTCCAGCTGAGCTAAACTCGAGTTTGGCTTATTTTTTCACGTGCCGAGCTTGAAGACTCCTTAAGCTCGAACCGAGTTTGAACACACTTAAGAGTTTTGTGAGCCGAGCTTAAACACCTTATTGCTCGGCTTGGCTCGGCTAGGCTTGATATCACCCGTAGTTGGACTTTAGGATTTTGGGTTATTAATAGATGAATTGTTGAGGGATTATGGGTAATGGTTTGTGTGTTTAGGGTGCATGAGAATGGATTATGGTTATATAATTATGGGTTTTAAAAGAAGCCACTTTTTACTAAAACAATTAGGATTAAAGATGTTTTAGATAAGAAAATATTGGGACATTTTTAGACACTTTGAAAGAGGATAATTTGGTCATTTTAAAAATGATATTTTGATTATTTTAAAAAAGAAAACGAATAAATTGGTAAATAACTCTCAGGTCAAGGGATCCTTAGGCCTCCGAAAATGCAAAAATAATGCATATAATCATTAATACTGATTTCAAGTTCAATTATTTGTACTGTCGCCTTATGAATTTCTTACCCATCAAAATCTTGAGCAATTTTTTCTTTTTTTGTAAACTCAATCATACCACAAGGCAATGACTGAAGACAAATCTTGAGCAATTCAACAACCAAGACTTGTTCAAACTGTATGTACTCGTCTACACTAATTTTATTCTGCCATTCCTTTATGCATAGACGCATTCCTCTCTCTTGAAGTTTATGCCTTCATCTCACTCTCTTGAAGTTTACTTTTTTCACGACCGACTGAAACCACCAAAAACCTTTGAGAAGTGGTAGTCCTACTCTCAAGTCAACTTCTACTCTCATCCTCTACCAACCACTTGTCCATTCGGCGTGAGAGAGTGCTTTAATCATTTCAAAGTGGACTGTGGCTGGTGAGAGTAAGCCGGTTGACTGAGAGTAGGGTTAGCATTCCTCAAAACCTTTCAGTTTTGACTAAAACTCAGTAAAAGAGACCCAACCCACCACCAATGTTGTGCAGCGCAACCCTGAGTTCATAACATTAAAGCAATCCCAGAAAAATAGCATCATGGCAGTCTAACAACTATTGGCCTTTCAAGCCTTGGCAAGAGAAGAAGAAAATTTGAAATTGGAAAACCAACTTAAGAGAACCCCCTTTGATCATACCACAATCCTAAAGTGGAGATTTTACATCATTTATGATTTAACCCTACAATCTGTTCTTTAACTTGGAACATAATTTCATTAGATCATCATACCTTTTATTTCTCTCAAGAAAGTAGAAGACAGAATTCCTACATCCATCTTCCAAGAAGTGAGATTATTTCTTACATTACTTCAAGCAACTAAGATGTTTTGGTCTTTGATTCGTCAGATTTCCCCATCCCAAAGCTCATCCAGGGATTTATATGGCCCATTAGCACTTACAAATAGCTCCCCAGAAAATCCCCGCTGTTGCGGAATCTGGCTAATCTTATTCAAATCTTCTTTACTCAGCTCCCAATCACCAAAGATCTGGAGGTTCTCCTTCATCCTCCCCTTGTTGAAGCTCTTCACCACCACACTCACACCTTGCTCATATATCCACCTTAAAGCAACCTGTGGAGTACATAGACAAGCTAAATAACTATTTTTCTTAGATAGCGAGAGAGAGAGAGAGAGAGAGAGAGAGAGAGAGAGAGAGAGAGAGTACTTGTGCAATAGACTTTCCCTTAGCCAGGGCGATTTCTTTGAGGATTGGGCAATCCATTACAGCATTAGAACCCCAGGAAGCTCCATTTGCCCCCAAAGGAGACCATGCACTCAAATGAATCCCTTTCTCTTTGCAGAAATCTATCAGCTTCTTCTGCTGCCATGCTGGGTTCAATTCTACCTGAAAAAAAAAATTCATCATCATCAGTAAGTACCACACCATCATCAAAATCGTTATCATGAAAAGCCTGATAGTTTTATGCCTGATTAACGGCGGGAGGGATAGTGGAATGGGCCAGAAGATCTGAGAGCTTCTTGCACGAGAAGTTGCTGACACCAATGGATTTGGCTAGACCCAATCTGCAGCACTCCTCCATGGCTTCCCATGTCCCTCTCATATCAAAAGGAAGAAAGTCCTCGTTGCTACAAGGGAACACTATTTCTCCCTTCTTCACCCTCACCGGCCAGTGCACAAGATAAAGATCAACGTATTCCAGTCCAAGCTTCCTACACAACCATATCATCGAAATTCTGAAACATAAATTTCCCAATTAGACATAAGGTCATAAAAAAACATAAAGGGGGTTCATTAATTATTATTACTGGAGGGTGTTCTTGAGGGCTGGAAGTACGAGGTCGGGGTGGGCATCGCTGCACCATAGCTTGGAGGTGATGAAGAGGTCGTCGCGTGTACCGATAAGGCCTCGCTGGAGGGCTTCGGCTATGGCGTGGCCAAGGGGTTCCTCGGTGTTGTACAAGGCGGCAGTGTCGAAGTGCCTGTAACCAGCTTCGATGGCATCAATGAAGGTTTGTGTGAGGACCTGAGGAGGAGGAAGAGGACTTGCTACTGTTCCCAGGGCTACCATGGGCATCTTCAATCCTGAGCTTAACACCACACTTGGAATATTCTCTCCCATCTTTTGAGACAACCAACCAAACTCTCTGTTTTTTTTCAGAAGATGAAGCTTCTTAGCCACAACAAATATAGAGTTTAAATATGGCAAAAGATTCACTGTGTTGACCAAAGTAGGAAAAAAACCGACAACCGGCAACAATTTTTTTCGCTGCCTGTCTTTTTGACTTCTTTCTATTTAATATATATATATTTTTTTCTTATCGCATGTCCACTATGGTATTCTTTTGAGTTTACAGATGAGATGGAAGGATTGTAATTATTTGGGGGTAATGCTAAGCTATAATTTCTTTTAAAACTTTTTTTTTTTTTTCTTTTACCAGATGACATGTGTTATTTACTCTCTTCCATTAAGAGAAGCTCAGACCATTCATAAAGAGAGTGGGTGAACCTTAAGGGTGGGTGAAACTTACCTACGGTTAAGGGGTAACAAAGGAGACACGTGGTGACCTCTAGGGGTGATAACCGTAGATGATTTGGCTCCATTAACAAAGGGAGTGTTGCTAAGATTATCCATAATTTGGAAAAGATTAGAAAATTTTACAGAGGATTTTTTCTGCATAATTACAATCCAGTCACCCAGATTAGCTTATAGCCTCATATTTAGACACAATATGGAATTGGAAAATGATTGTGAGACCGTCCATAGGGCAATCTGAGACGGGTAATGGTTATGTGGAATTTTAAGGCGTCCAATTTTTTAGTAACGTTTAGTGTCCCTGTTACTTATTGTGCCGTATAACCTGTTTCGCTACCTTATTTTAATTGAATCATATTATTTTACTTGAATAAGAAATTAGTGTTTTGGTGGCCACATTAATTTTTATAATTATGAAGTGATAGCTCCACCTGGATGAATGATAGCTTCATACTAAGTAAAATCCATAGACTAATTAAGGCATTTGTCATTTCTGATGGTATTCAACCACTTTCTCTCTCTAATCACTCATGTGGTTGCGTATAGAAAAATGCAGGTTCATCTTTATATTATATGTGGGCCAAGATAGCAAATTGGAGCCAAATTTGGTTGTTGTTGGCCCATTTCCTTCATGGCAAAAGTTCCACTATACCTTTTATTACATTGGCTGTTATGAGAGATGTTCACCTCTTGCTATTGGCATTTCAAAATAGGAAAATGTCTCACATTCGTCGAGAAAACAGCGGCGATATGCTAAGCGAATGCTCTGAGCATCCTTACCCAGGATGGAAGTTATACATCCTTTGATCATCCTTTATTTTTGATTGATCTTAGTGTGATTTCCCTTTCGACCTGGGAACTTCTTTACTCTGCCCATTTACCTCATTTTTCGTTGTTTCATATTTGTTTATGCCTGTAGCGGTTGTAATCATTTTCTCATCAACCCAAAAAAAAAAGATAGCAAACCAGGTTTCCCTCTTATGGGTACAAATTTTCTAAGTCGTTCTTATATCACTGGTGTTATTTAGGCCCACATTTCACAAAAGAACAAGGCGATGCATACTCTCACACGCAGGGGCGGAGCCATGGGGCCGGGGGAGGGGCCATGGCCCTCTCAATTTTTTTGTAAATGCTTAGTGTTGTAGTATGAATAGTAGGCCCCTCAATTAAATTCTCTTTTTTTAGTATACTTGCCCACCCCCCCTCCCCCAATTTTTTTGTCCTATATAATATAGTAGCCCTCCCTATGGAGTCCCCTTATGCCCTTGAGGTTGCCACATGTCCCTATTGACACCCTTTAACTATGGTTAAAATTTATCAAATCTCAGGTCAGCTACTTATCCTTGGTTTTTTAGAAAAAATATTTAAATCATTTTAACCTTAGGAGTTGGTGAATTTTAAACTAGGGTTCAAAAAGAAATTTAATATATTTTTTTAAAACCAAAGATAGGTGGGTGAATCTTAATCACAATTAAGGGGTATTAATGGGGACATGTGGCGACCTCAAAAGCATTACAGGATAAAAAAAAAAATTCTGAGCTGAGAAGGAGAAAGAGGTAGTGTTACTGTTCCCAGGGCTACCATGGGCATCTTCCATCCTGAGCTTAACACCACACTTGGAATATTGTCTCCCATCTTTAGGAGAACTCTGTTTTTGAGAGGATGAAGCTTCTTAGCTACAACAAATATTAGAGTTAATAGAGCTCTGTTTTCAAGCGTCTTGAGGGGAGCTCACAGGAATATTTGGGAAGTCCAAATTAGTAGTTGATAATTTTAACTTTCCTTCGATGGCCCAACCTTTTAATAATAATTTTTAGGGATTAATTTTCATGGGGAGCTTTGCATCATGCGGAGCTCCCTTTTTACACATTTGCCCCTGGGTAGTATAAAAAGGGAGCTCCGCACATGCAGAGCTCCGCTTGATATTTAAACTGTAATTTTTAATAAAAAACACACATTTACCTCATGCGAAAAGGATATTTACTCAATCACACTATACGGCCTCGGATTGTCTATGATGAAACCAGAAAGGGCTTGTCTCGGGCAACCATAGAATAGGGGATAACTGGTGGAGAGGTCAAAATCATAGGCCCCATGATTTTGACTTCTCCATACACTATATGACACATGGGGATAAGGTGTTGAGACAAAGGGGAAGAGATATTAAGTGGGGAGGAGTCAAAATCATAGGAAGAAAATGAAATGACTTCTCTCTTTCTTAACTCCACATGTCCCTTATTCTATGGTTGCCCGAGAGCCCTTTAGGGCTTCGCCACAGACAATCCTAGGCCTCACTATACATACACACAACCATCCAAAAGAAACCATACATACCCCTCCCCCCCCCCCAACACAACCCTCTCCAAAAAGAGAGGGAGGGGGGCTTTGTAAGGCACATACAAGAACATTAGTCCCACCTCGGTGGGATAGTGTTCTTGTGTGTGCCTTATAAAAGCCCCACCTCCCTCTCTTTTTGAGGGGGTTGTATGGGGTGTGGGCATCTTTGTATAGTGTCTGTGTTAGTAATTGTGTCTATGAGAAAATACATTTACACCTCCTGAGGTTTCACGAAAATACACATAGACCCCTCAAGTTTCAGAAAATACATAAGGTACCTCTATTTTTCAAAATATTGACACTTACACCCCTTCCATTAGTTGACTAACAGTCAACTTATTGAATGATGATGTCATTGGATAAATTGGTATGAATTACCAAAAATACTCTCCCTAAAGTTGTCCTTTTTTATTTTTCTCATATACGAAATTGTCCCTTCATTTTTTAAATGAAATCAAATCCTCTAGGATGACCATGGTTTAAAATTTCGTTGAAATTTCGCGAAATTTCGGTTTCGGACAACCCCAACGACATTAAAACTGGGTTTATTTCGAAAATTTGATTTCAGCTGAAATTTCGGAAATTACGGATGAAATTTCGGTCGAAATCTGATTTTTTTAATTTTTAATAGTTTTTAAATTTTTTTATTTATTAATATTTCGAAATTTTTACTGAAATTTTGAAAGTTTATATATTAATTTTAAAAATAAAATAATAATATTTATATAAATATATAAAATTTAATAAAATATTATTTTTTGATATATATATTAATAAAATATATATATAATTAATTAAATAATAATATTTTGGATTTCGAAATTTTGCCGAAATCCCGCAATTTTTCGGGATTTCGGTTCGGGTTGGCTAGGAATTTCGAAATTAAAAACCTTGAGGGTGACCACATGTCCTTTTTGACACCCCTTGTGGTGGCCACATGTCCTTGACACCCCTTGAGGTGGCCACTTGTCCTTTTGACACCGGCTTTGGATTCTCTTTGGCCCGTGCCAGAGAGGTGCTCTCGGGCCACCACAAATAAGGCGACAAGTGGTTGGAGAAGTCATTTCATGGGCCCCATGATTTTGACTTCTCTAGCCTTTATTTGGCACTTGGTGATAAAATGGTGAGATAAAAGGAGTGATATATCAAATGGGGAGAAGTCAAAAATCAGGGGAGAAATGAAATGACTTCTCCCGCCACTTGCCACTTAAGTGTGGTAGCCCGAGAGCACCTCTCTGGCACGGGCCAGAGAGAACCCGAAGCCTTTGACACCCCTTAAATGGGGTCAGATTCACCCACCCCTATGGTTCACCTGCCCATCCTTGGTTTTATTTCTAAATATTAATTCTTTTTTCTAAATTTAATAATTGTTTTTAAGACTTTTTAAATATTAAAATATTTTTAAAAAATAATATTTAGAAGAGGTGGGTGAATCTAACTCTATTTAAGAGGTGTCAAAAAGGACACGTGGTTACCTCGGGTGTCAAAAAGGACACGTGGCCACCTCAAGGGTTCACCCACCAATCCTTGGTTTTTTTAAAAAATATTTTAATATTAAAAAAGCCTTAAAAACAGTTTTAAATTTTTTAAAAATAATTAATATTTACAAAAATAATTAATATAAAAAAAAACTAAGGATGGGTGAGTGAACCCTAGGGGTGGGTGAATCTTAACCACAGTTAAGGGGTGTCAAAAGGGACACGTGGCTACTTCAAGGGTTGTCAAAAAGGACACGTGGCCACCCCTAGGGTTCACCCGCCCATCCTTAGTTTTTTTTTTTCTAAATATTAATTATTTTTTAAAATATTTTTTAATATTAATAAAGTCTTAAAAACAATTATTAAATTTTTAAAAAAGAATTAATATTTAGAAGAAAAAAAAAACAAAGGATGGGCGAGTGAACCATAGGGGTGGGGTGAATCTAACCTCATTTAAGGGGTGTCAAAAAGGGCACGTGGCTACCTCAAGGGGTGTCAAGAAGGACATGCGACCACCATAAGGGGTGTCAAGAAGGACAAGTGGTCACCCTAGAGGATTTCATTTCATTTAAAAATGAAGGGACAATTTTGTATAATGAGAAAAATAGAAAATGACAACTTTACAGAGAGTATTTTGATAGTACATTCCATTTTATCCCATGACATCATCATTCCATCAATTGACTAACAGTCAACTGGTTGATGGAAGGGGTATAAGTGTCAATATTTTGAAACGTAGGGATAACTAAACCTACGAGGGTCTATGTGTATTTTCATCAAATCTCAGGGGTATAAATGTATTTTTTCCTTGTGCATATATCAAAAAGAAAATGAAAGTCATTTTCTTGTCCATCTTCAACCTTGTGGTGCGACAATTCATTAGATTCCAACCATATGCTTCGCTTTTGGCCATCGTCGTCTTATTCCATTCACCTTCGTCAAATTTTCGTCGTTAAACAGATTTGTTCTTTAGCTCATCTCCCTTCTTAAAATCAATTTCTTTTGGACCATCATTTATCATCTCCTTTGTTGGAACCCTGTCAAGGAGCTTATAAATGTTTTCCATCATTTTCCGGTAGCGAGTTTTCTTTTTGGCAAAGTTAAGCTTTGTATTTGTTTTTTCGTTATTTTTATACGGATAAAGCTTTAGACACCGTCTAGGTCCATCGTCCCGCCTGCACGGGGTTTTAAAGAAAAAACAAAACAGTTCGGGACTTATGCGGCCGAGAATCCCGTGCTGACCGAAACGGTCTAGGTCATAGTAGCAAAGTTCTTGTTATCTACTATTTAATTTTAGTGGTGGTCATAGGGACAGGGAGGGGCCAAGGTCCCTACCCAAAAAAATATTTTTAATTTTTTCATTGGTATAGGTGTAATTAAAAAAATGATTTTGCTACTGAGACCTCCTTAGGGTCGAGACCTTTGAGACCGTGCTCTAAGAATACGGGATTTCAGGTGGGGCCATTTCACATGGTAGGCCCCACCTGAAATCCCGTGCTCTTAGAGCACGGTTTCGGCCCTAAGGGGTTCTCAGAAGCTTTATCCTTAAAAAAATGTATCAAATTTTTGTATATAATAGCTCTAAATTAAAAATTAAGATGTAATTGTTGACTATGGTGATAAGTTGGAATGTAGCAGTGATGAATTTTATTTTCGGAATTGAACCATTACACAATAAAATGGGGGCTAGCTACGCCCTTGGACCCCCAAGCCCTATACATACACACATGTACTTCGGCCTCCCAAGATTATTATTTTTTTATTATTTCTTTTTGGCTCTATCCCTAATGGTGGATCGGTAATACTTAGTGGCACTGTTGTCAAAACCAGACCAGATTGGCCGATCGAACCGGTCGAACCAGGAACCGGCCCCCTCACTGGTTCCCAAAACCCTCAAAATCCGGACTATTTGAGAATCGGTCAGAACCAATGGCAAAACCGGCTGGGAACCAGTCAAAACCGGAAAAAAAATTAGAAAAAATTGAAAATTTTTATTTATTTATTTATAAAAAGTACACGGTCGAATTGGTGGAACCGGCCACTCTACCAATTCGATGCCCGGTCCGGTTTTGACAACACTGCTTAATGGTTGAATGATCATAATTAACTATTGACCATCAAGGAGGATTAATGGTACGTGCCTATTTTATTTTATTTTTTTCGTATGAGACACACGGTTAGGCCTCAACCCCGGTTAGCAAGTCAGTATCTGTTCTAAGTTAAGGCGGGTGGAGAGTGCAACCCACTCTCACGCTCTCAGGAATGGAACCCGGAACCTCCTTCCTAAGGAAGGGATGCACCTACCACTGCGCTATTCCCGGGGTGTGTTGGTACGAGCCTATTTAATTCCAATTGCTAAAACTTATTGGCTTAAGGCATCTAAGTGCTTACTCAAAATAATTTTTATGGAAGAGCCAGAGTGAAATAATAACTTTGGTCCACTAGTTTGATTAGAACAGTTGATGGCGACAAGAAAAGATGCCTTGGTTCTCAGTTCTTGCAATATCAATGGGCAGTTAATCCCACCGACGTCATTTAAAATAGGAATATAATCACCTCCTCAGTAGGTGACACGAGAGGGATGTCTTGGGTCCCTTTTTATGTCATGTGTCACATTTAAATTTCTTTTAACTATGATAAAGGTTTACTAATCCCTAGGTTCACCCATCTATCCTTTGTTTTTAGAAAAATAAAATAAAAATTATTTAACTACAAAGTTAAAAATTAACCTAAGTTTGCGACAGGTCAATTTTGTGAGAGCGATGAGCAATAGTTCACGCCCGTGGAGCGATTACTCTTTTAAATAAGCAAGTACAATATGGGTCACGCAGTCTGTGTCCGTGGAACTTCAAATGGAACTTCAAAACTTGGAAAGCCAACTGTAAATAGTAGGAAGAAGCAACAACGATATTTCTTCTTTTAAATCCCAATCAGTCCACTTTCGAGGATGTCCCCCCCACAAGTTTATTCTACACAGACTTCCATCTTATGATTGGATCCTACATTTGTCACATGAAGTTATTCATACAATGATTTTGCTCCCATAACAAAACTTCTTCTGCAAACGTGATTCCCAACGTGATTCCCAAGTCCAAACTATGATTGAAATTATCCTTAATTTGAGGATGATTCAAGACCTAAAAGGGATGAATAAGTTAACTTAAAGGTTGTCAACCAATTTTAATTAAAGTACATAAAAAGTAGATAAATCACAAACTACAACATTAAAATTTTTACGTGAAAAACTCATCCGGGAAAAACCATGGGACCTCGTCCAGTTAAAGAGAAATCACTAAGAGATTAAAACAATAGTATAAACTTGAACCTCACCACAATGTGACTCAACGCATCGACCCACAACTAGTCAATGAATACACTTCCACGAACTTGCAAGCTTGATCTCCACCGTAATGGCTTCGGTTCCTCACTAGCTTTTGCTTCTCCTAGATTCTCAGCTCCACGATCTTGCAAGGTTGTATGGAAGAGGATGATTCTCAATCTACAAGTGGTGGTCATCTAAGCCACCACATGTCACCAGATCCTGAGTTACATTCCAGCACACCAGTCTTTGAGTCTCTACAAGATTCTAAGCATAGCTGTGTCTAAATATACAACAATATTCTTTCCTTTAACTCCTTGTATATTTAGGGTAGTTTCCATTGTAATATAGGAAACCAATCCCTTGATTCTTGTTGATTGATTGTAACAGTTTCAAATTCAAAATGTTAAATAGAGGAAGAGGCCTACTCACGACTCACCTTAAATGGGGAGATCGTTTCACTCACCTCTAAATTCTACAAGTTATTATGGTATCAGAGCACTCCACATCAAGGTGAGATGTGAGCAGCCTTGAGCACCTTTATTCCCTTATCTGTAAACTATCCTATTTCTTCCACACTATCCACAACGTTTCCTATGGCTTCATCAAACTCATCCATGATCAAGTATCCTTATCCTGCTACCTTAAATGTTGGCAACTTTGTCTCTATCAAGTTGACTACATCCAACTTCCAACTATGGAGAACTCAAATGCTTGGACTCATAGAGAGCCAAGACATGACCGGGTTTCTTGATGGGGAGTACCCCATGCCCGAACATATGGTGGCAACATCTTTTGAAGGTTGTGATGGTGACTCTACTAGGAGGACCACTAACCCAGAATACTCTGCTTGCAGGCGATCTGACCGCTTGCTTCGCGGATGGATTACCGGGACTTTGTCTGAAGAAGTCCTCAGACTCGCAGTTGGACTGGAGACTGCATCCAAGGTATGGAACACACTTGTTGATTCCTTCACTCAAGAATCACAAGAGTGAGAATTCTTTTTATTGAATCAACTTCAGCTTATAAGAAAAGGTTCATCTTCCTTAAGTGATTATATTCAAAAATTTAAGAGTATATGTGATGATCTTTCTGCCATTGGAAAGGCTATTGATGACCGAATCAAGGTCTTTGTACTTTTGAGAGGGTTAGGACCTAGGTATGAGTCCTTCGTAACCACAATGCTCAAGCCCCCTACCCCGTCCTTTCGAGAACTTGTTCCTTTATTACAGGGACATGAAACAATGAGGACCCTTTATATTGATGAGAACCTAGGTTCGGCCAATCATAACATGGCTTTCTTTGGCCAACATTCTCAAGGACAGGGAGGGGGGGGGAGGAATTTCAATAACAACAGGAAATGGAAACAACCACCACAAGGTGGATTCATGTCTAAAGGGCGTGGCTTTGTCAAAGCCGGGTAGCAACAAAACAAAGGAAATGGCATAGTGGGAGAAAAATCTTAGTCTGATAAGAATGATCAGCAATATCAATCAAAGAAGGATGAAGTTGTATGCCAAATTTGTGGCAAAGCCAATCATACTGCGATGCGTTGCTAGCAACGATTTAATCAGACCTACCAACCTGAAGATGCTACTCAAGCTCTAGCCGCCATGACCGTGTCAGACAGCCAAGACAGTGCATGGTTCCCTGGCACCGGTGCTTTTGCACATATGACTGCTGATATTGGTAAGCTTCATTCCCTTGTTCAGTATAATGGGCCTGATAAAATATTTGTGGGAAATGGTGCCACACTTGATATTTCCCATATTGGTTCTACCTCACTATAGTGCGGAAACAATAAATAGGAATTAAATAATGTGTTGGTCGTTCCTGAAATTAAAAAGAACATACTATCTGTGAGCCAAGTGACATCTGATCATCCTTATATTTTTTAATTCTCTTTGGATGGTTTTGAAATAAAGAACAGGGAAACTCAATGGGTAATAGCAGCGGGCAGTAGATGCAGTGGGTTGTATGCCTTGAGGCCAAACGACGATGAGGTGGCTCTATTTTCAACAAGGTTTCGGGCAACAAGTGATGAGATACGGCACCAACAGCTTGGACACCCTCACATGTACGTTGTTGATCAGCTGAAGAAGAATAAACTGATAATCAGTAAGAGTAGTTTGAATAAAGTAGAAACCTTGTGTAGTAGTTGCCAAATGGCCAAGGCTTGCCGATTACCTTTCTTACGTTCTGATGATCGTAGTGATGAACTTTTATCTATTATTCATTGTTATCTATGGGGGCCAGCCTCGATTTCATCTCATCAAAGGTTTTGCTACTATGTTATATTTGTGGATGGATGCACACGTTACACATGGTATTTTCCATTGAAGCACAAATCACATTTTTTCAAATGCTTCACATCATTTCATGCACATGTAGAAAAACAATTTGACAGGACAATCAAGACTCTACAGTCAGATGGAGGTGGGGAGTTTAGTAACAAAGAACTCCATAACTACCTACTTGATCATGGAATCAAGCATCAGATGTCATGTCCTAGGACACCAGGACAGAATGGCTTGGCTGAACGAAAGCACAAGAACATAACTGAGTTACGCCTAACCATGTTGATTCATGGAAATGTCCCAAAACGGTTTTGCGTAGAGGCCTTTGGGACTGTTGTTTGGTTGATTAACCAGCAACCTAGCCGTGTTTTGGAATGGAATAGCCCAATTTCTAAGCTTATTGGCAAACAACCTGCTTATGGGTCATTACGAGTCTTTGGGTATTTATGCTTTCCTTACTTACTTGATTATGCAAAAAGCAAGTTTGATCCTCGATCATTGCCATACGTATTCCTTGAGTATAGTGACACTTATAAGGGGTATCGGTGCTACCACCCTCCTACAGGCCGGATATATATGTCAAGACATGTCATTTTTGATGAAGGAGTCCTCCCATTTCGCACACCCAGTGCCCTCTATTCAATTTCTAATTCTGATAAAGAAATAACATCATTTTCTGAATGGCTTACAGGTGCATTGGAAATCCAATCAACATCTCCATCACCACCGTTTGTCTCCTCTCTTCCTACAATCGAAGAACAACCAATAGATACCCAGTCATCCCCTACATCCCTCGAGATGATCACTCCAACCGATATTCCAGTGGCGGAATCTCCATTGTTGGATCTCTCTTCACATACGGTTGCACCACCATTGCCCACCTGCGATAATGACCATCGTACAACCCAATGACATGGCAACACCCACTGATAGTCACTCTATGCTCACACATTCTAGGGTTGGTTCTGTAAGCACCCAATTTTTACACCCTGCTCACCTAAACCTAGGTCTAGCCCAAGCCTAGCCCTAGGCAAAGTCCCATGGGCTCAAGGCCCCTTTTCAAGTCCCAAATGGATAAAACCTTGTTTGTGGGCCCAAGCATGGGCCCATTAAGCCAAATCTAAGGTAGGACCCACACTACCCCTTTTTAAAATTCAAATTTTTGTTTTAGATTAAAGTACTTTTTGCTTTCCCCACATGTGTGGGGGTTTAGCCCAAAAAGGAAATAAAACAAAAGTTTGAAATTCAAAAAATAATAATAATAAAAAAAGAAAAGAAAAAAAAGAAACCATGATTTTTTTAGGGTAGTAAGGGGTGGGACCCACCCAAAACCAAATAAAAGATCACACAAAAAAAAAAAAAAAAAAAATTTCAAAATGACACTGTTCATCGTCCCTGTCAAAGGGACGAGTGAACAGTGCTGGCTCTCTTGCTCTTCTCTACCCTTCCAGCCTTTGTCTCCCACGCCTAGGCCATCTCGCCCTCATCCTTATCCTCATCCAAATCCTCCTCCTTTTTCCTTTAAAAAGCTCCACCAAGCCACTGTTCACAGGAGGGATTTTGAAAAAAAAAAACAAACACAGTGGTTCCACCTTCTACCAGCCCACTCAGCCAAGTCCCCACCATACCTCCACCTTAGGCATACCCTTAGACACTTCCCAAGCTTTACAATCTCCCCTAAACCATTACCAAAAGCCTCTGTTACAAAGGAGATTTTGAAAAAAAAAAACTGTAGATTTCTACTTCGGCCAGACAGCCCACCCCTTTGCTCCTCCACCCTTCACCTTAGGTAGGACCAAAACATTCTCAAAAAAAAAACCTCTCAAGCCTAAACCCCCAACCCACTGTTTCGTAAGTGTTTTTTTTTTCAAAAAAAAAATTTCTTACAGTACCTTCCCCATTCGGCTAGGCTACCTTCCACTCACCTAGCCCCTCCGCCATCGCCATAGCTCGGTCCTAGACCCCCGAGCACTCCCCTAGCAGCCACCTAGCCACCGCCGTCCACCACCACGTTCACTTGAGTTTTTTTTTAAAAAAATTTACAGTAAAGTCGCCTCTTCGGCCAGCCATCCCTACTCCCCCTGGACTCTCTCCGCCTCAGCTCAGCCTACCGGTGGACCTCCGAGGCCTGTCATCTTTGTCCCCTAGGCTCTCCCAGCCTCATCACCGCCGTCCGCAGCCGCCACGCTCCAGGAAGCTCGCCACCGTGCAAGCCGATCCGCGAGGGTATACACCCCCTTTCCCTTGCTTTAGCCTGTGGATTTAGCATTGTAAGGGACCCCTGATCCCATTCCAGGGGTCCCCATTTTGTTTTTCTTTTTCTTTTTTTAGTAGTTAAAAAAAAAATAAAATAGGCCGTCCTTGAGGCATGGCCACAGGCATAGCCCTCATCACCATGCACGACCACTCCTGGAGGTTTGGGCCGGGGGGGGGGGGGGTCCTCAATCAATGAGTGATCCCCCTAAACTCCCTTTGTTCAACCCACTCAGCCACTCAAGCTTTTTTTTCCAAAAGATTTTCAAAACAATTGTTTTCAGGACACTGCCTTTAACCACGGTTTAACCATGGTTAGACCCGGCCTTGGTGAAAACTGAGGCCATGGTTAGACTCACCACACTCCAGGCTATACCCTTGTACAATTTCAGCTCCTAATTCGCATTCTAACCATAGTTAAATCGACCCCAAAGTGGGGTCGACAGTGTAAAAATCTGTGCGAGGAGACGACTTTGGGCCTCTGTGGGGCCTATATCCGGCCTCCCCTTGGGCTCCACAAGGGCCCAAATTGTTGCCCATATAGCATGCTTCACGAGCATGGTCTCAGATCCCTCGGGGGTTGAGCCAATCAGCCGAAAAATTACCGCAAAGTTTGAAAAAAAATCTGTTATGGTGGAAATCGTCATTTTATGTGGTGTTTTTCGGGGCAACTTTGGGCCACTATGGGACCCACATACGGCATTCCCTTGGGTCCCACAAGGGCCCAAATTGTTCCCCACATATCAGGCTACCCACTGGTGGTCTCGGATTCCCGCGATTCCCCCGTTAACCATAGTTAAATTCATGTTAACTATGGTTAAATATTTGATGAAAATTTGGAGTTTTTTGCAATTTCGGGTATTTTTGGGGGCCCAGACCGGGTAGGAGGCCAGTCTAGGCCCTGCCACGGACCTTAGGCCCACTTTTGCTTCAGTCGGCCCCTTAACCATGGTTAAACTCACCCGTGGTTAACATTTAACCATGGTTAAGCGGCCCATGACCTAGCAAAAATTCTAGAAAAATCATAAATATTACATGGAATCCAGAAATGTCTTCAATTGCATTTTTTACTGTGGTTAAGACACTTAATTAGAGTTGACCCCATTTTTGACCCTTAACCACGGGTAAAAAATTCTGACCCGGAAAAAATCTGGAAAAATGCTCAAAAAATCCAAAATATTAGGAGAAACCCAAAAATGGTCTCTTTTGACCATTTAACCATGGTTAAGACCCTTAACCATGGTGATCTCCCCTCCTTAACCGCGGTTAAGCACCTTTGACCGTTGGAAAAAATCTGAGAAAATCCCAAAAAAATAAAAAAAATTTAAAATGACCAAAAAAATCTGATATTGAACTTTTTAACCATGGTTAGCACCCCTAACTAGGGTTAATCACATTTCTTAACCCCGGTTAGCAACCCTAACCCTCGGTGAAGACACCCTGGGCCTACCGGGCTCACCCTTGGCCTATCGGGCCCAATCTCGGCCTGTCGGGCCCAAACTAGCCTACCGGGTTTCACCCTTTGCCTATCGGGCCCAACCCTAGTCTATCGGACTTACCTTAGGCCTACCGGGCCCAATACCAAGCACTTGACCAACTCGGTCAACCACCCCTAGCCTCCCGGCTAGAACATAAGCCACCCTTGGTGCACACACACACACCCCTAGCCTTGGCACGGGCTCATGTGCCAGAACTACGCTCGGTCTGATCTCACTCTTATGTGAGTACGTAGGCAGCCCAACCAGGGTTCGACCCTAGTCTAGGATTTTCTCCTTCTTAGATTAGCATTATCTTAAATACTTAAGGCACTTGATTAAAATTGAGATTAGTTTGGCTTAATCTTAGCAAGTAGGGAACCACTGAAAAGTGGAAATGCCGGGGTGCCTAACCCCTTCCCCGGACTTAATTGAACCTCTTACCCTGACCTCGGATCACAGACCAAGACCTTATCCAAATCCCGAGGACTTATCCCTTCTGAATGAATAGGTGGCGACTCTATACTACCCCGTGAGATGCAAACCAGGGTTTCCCTGAAACCCGCGCTCACAGGTTCATTAAGACCAAACCCAAAATATTTTTCACCTGATTATGTTTATACCGCCGATGTAATCCCTACCAAACTTAAGAGCATCAAATCAGCAATCAAACATTCAGGGTGGCTATCAGCAATGAAAGAAGAAATCTCGGCCCTACACAATAATGGAACATGGGAATTGGTTCCCCGGACACACGATATGAATGTATTCGGCTGTAAATGGGTTTACAAACCCAAACTACATGCAGATGGGTCCTTAGAACGTCTCAAGGCCCGCCTCGTAGCCAAAGGCTACACACAGGTGCCTGGTATTGATTTCTCAGAGACATTTTCACCAGTTATCAAACCAACCACTATTAGATTGGTTCTTTCAATGGCCTTAGCTCATAATTGGGATATCAGACAACTAGATGTCAAGAATGCCTTCTTACATGGATGTATCAATGAAGCAGTTTATATGGAGCAACCGCCCCGTTTCAAGGATCCAACAAAACCCGATCATGTTTGTTGTTTAAGAAAAGCTCATTATGGGCTACGACAGGCTCCACGGGCCTGGTTTGATAGGTTCAGTACCTTTTTGTTATCTGTGGGCTTCTTTTGTAGTATAACCAACTCGTCTCTCTTCATTTGTCATAGTCAACTTGGGACCATTATTCTTTTACTATACATTGACGACATTATTTTAACTGGTGATAATCCAACCCTACTACATTGCTTCATTGACCGTCTTCATACTGAGTTCGCTATGAAGGATTTGGGGTACCTCCACTACTTCCTCGGTATACAGGTTATACGATTCTCTGGTGGGCTTCTTCTCAATCAAACAAAGTATGCCTATGATTTAATAGAGCGGGCCCAAATGAAGGAGTGCAAGCCCATTTCTACACCAATGGCTACGAAACTTCATCCATCATCCGATGGAGCTGATCTCTTTGATGACCCACAATTTTACAGGAGCATTGTGGGAGGCCTACAGTATCTTACCTTTGCTAGGCCAGACATCTCCTTCAGCGTGAATTATGTATGTCAGTTCATGCAACAACCCACCAACTTTAATTTTCAGTTGGTTAAAAGGATTCTTCGCTACGTTCACGGAACTATTGATCATGGCATCCACTTGCTTAGCAACAATGGTCTTATATGCTTACTCTGATGCTGATTGGGCTGGATGTCCTCTCACTCGAAGATCCACAACTAGGTTCTGTACATATCTCGGTGGCAATTTCATATCTTGGAGTGCGAAAAAGCAGCCCACTGTAGCACGCTCCAGTACCGAAGCAGAATACCGTGCTCTAGCCTCAATGGCTGCTGAAATTACTTGGTTATCCTTCATCCTACGTGATCTGGGTCTCTATATGCATCAACCACCTACGTTGTTTTGTGATAATATGTTAGCCCTTCATATGAAAATTAATCCAGTGTTTCGTGCAAGAACGTAGTACATTGAAATCGATTATCACTTTGTTAGGGAGAAAGTAGCACTTGGTGCTCTTGTAACGCGGTTTTTCAGGTCCGAAAATCAAGTTGCAGACATTCTAACCAAGCCACTAGCTTGACGACCATTTCAGCACCTATGAGTCAAACTGGGCCTTTGGCCCTCCCCTCGGCTCAGTTTGCGGGGGAGTATGTAAGAGGATAATTTTCAATCTTCAAGTGGTGGTCATCTAAGCCACCATATGTCACCAGATCTTGGGTTACATTCCAGCACACCAGTCTTTGAGTCTCTACAAGATTTTGATCATAGCTGTGTCTAAATCTACAACAATATTCTTTCCTTTAACTCCTTATATATTTAGGGAAATTTCCATTATTTCTTTAACTCCTTATATATTTAGGGAAGTTTCCATTGTAATATAGGAAACCAATCCCTTGATTCTTGTTGATTGATTGTAACAGTTTCAAATTCAAAATGTTAAATAGGGGAAGAGGCCTACTCATGACTCACCTTGAATGGGGAGATTGTTTCACTCATCTCTAAATTCTACAAGTTATTAGACCGGTCTCAGTCACAATGGCTTTGACTCACTCCAACTAAAACACTCACTTAAGGGCTTTGAGTGGATTTGAATTCAGTTTTAACACATACTAAAGGGATCTCATAGACAATGATGATCACACATTCAAGTGAAGGATAATCAATGTTAAACTTGCATCTCTAGCTTAGTTAAACTAGCATCTCTAGCTTAGAACATAAGAGGAGGCTCAATGGGATGATCCGATGGTGTTTTGGAAACCCTAATAGGAGCTTTGTAGCCTCAACTCTTTGTCTAAAAACATTCATATTTGTATTTGCTAAATTTTGGGTCCAAAACAGTGTCTAGTTTGTCTTGGTCCTTGCCTCCAATACCCATGTCCATTGAAGTTGAAGTGAAGAAGGAGATTAAAGGAAATGCAATCAAGTTTCGCTCTCACATTAGGATGGTAAGCAAGATTTAGATACTTAGTTTATGACTAGGATAAATTGACTTAAATCATGTATCTTGCCCCTAGGTGACTAGATACAAAGAGCAACATGTGTTGCAAATCCAGACTTGGGAAATTGGGCAATCCGGTCGACCGAGGGTTGAATATTTTGTATGGGTTAAAATTTCAGAGAGTGGTTTCTATCTTGGTCAATCTTACTTGCCCATCTTGATTGACCGACCACATCTCGGTCGACACATTTGGATCTCGGTCGACCAAGTTGCGCAGATTAGTTCTAATATTGAATTTGCAAACTTTCTTTTTAGTCGCTCTATATAACCTTTACCTAATTTGTGATTAGGATTTTTATGTATTAAAGAGAATAAAGTAGAGGTTTTCCAAGCTTATCCAGGGTTCCTCCTTCATTGTTGGGTGATATCCATTAATCCTCCTCTATTGCTCTCACTTGTGGTGCAAGAAGCTTTACTATTGATTATCATTGACTTGCACCAGTTGATCTTTTGTTATGAAATCACTCTAGAGGTTATTGTTACAAACCAAATTCAATACCTTCAGCATTCGAGAGAGTATTTGGTTGGCAAAAAGCCGATGCAATTGCTGACTGAGTGAGTTTCTCACTGCTTTTCGTAGAACCTAAGAGAAGTTTAGGCTGCTGCAGTTGATCATGGGACTTGCGAGTACGTGATCACTTATTGAGGCGGGATGACCGAATACTGAAGGATCATAGTGTCGAGTCCAATGGAGTCAGGTTCGAGTCTTGTAAGTTTCCGTTAACTTTGTCATAATGATATTTCTTTGACTGGACTAGGTCTCGTGGTTTTCCCGCAACGGTTTTTCACGTAAAAATCTTTGGTGTTATGGTTTTCTTACAATTATTTTATTTAAATTCCGCATATACAATTGCTAAAATTGAAATTGGTAGAAATCCCTAAGTTAGACTTATTCACCCCCTCTAGATCTTCAGGATCATTTATATATCAAGGATACGTATTGAAAATTTTCAAAACCTAATACAAATTAGATGAACAATGGCTTAAATAGACAAACCAAGATGAGAAATTAGAAGTTGCTAGAAATTTGTTCATTGCATTAACCGTTCAAATAGTGGGGCAAACCCTTCGAACAGCTTCCTCAAATAGTTCAACTAGTGGTTTGTAGACCTTTTGGAAATTTTCTCATACAAATAAATTCATAGCACATTTGACCGGTCTCTAAATCGTTCGAACGATTTCATCAATTTTCCCCAAAAATTGATTTCTAAAACTCCCAACTTTGTATCTAGTCTCCTAGGGTATTTTAGCATTTGTCTAAGTCAATTACCACCTAAGTTTGATGGATTCTAAGCCTCTTACATTCCTAAAGTAGAGAGCAAAGCTTGGTAGCTGAATCTTTGGGCTTCATCTCGACAAGGCTCTGAGCATTTGGGCACTTGAACTTAGACCATACTAGACCCTATTTTGATCTCGGAATTCACCAATCTAGAATAGGACTTTACACTTAGAATCAAGGATGGAATCAAGCTGATCTCATGCGCCGGATTTGGAAAATAACGTCCCACTAGCCACTTAGAGCAACCTGTGGACATATATTATCAACTAAATAACTATTTTAGAGAGAGAGAGAGAGAGAGAAAAAGAGAGAGAATACTTGTGCGACGGTCTTTCCCTTAGCCAGGGCAATTTCTTTGAGGATTGGACTGTCCATCACAGCAGTAGAACCCCACCAAGTTCCATTTGCCCCCAAAGGAGACCATGCACTCACATGAATCCCTTTCTCCTTGCAGAAATCTATCAGCTTCCTCTGCTGACATGCAGCGTTCAATTTCACCTGAAACAATTTCATCATCACCACTAATCTTATCAGTAATCACACCATCATCAAAATCATTACCATGAAAAGTTTATTCTAGGATTTTCCGCCGTGGTTCTCCCTCTCCTTGGAATGTATTCGTCATAGGGATTTTCAAACTCGCCTTCAAATCCATCCTCCTCTACAGAACTTGGAGGTGGAGATTAACTTCTGCATTGATTATCCCTTACTGCTAGGGCAGCAACTTGTACTGTCAACGCCTCGATCTGCTGTGTTAATTGGGCTACGTCATCACGTTTGAGCACTTCATTGAGAGGTGTATTTTGACCAACACCACTCTAGGAGGCATGATGCAGGACCGAAACTTAGGCTCTGATACCAACTGATGCAGCATATGCTAGGGAATGACTTCGATCACGCCAATCACACAACCTTCCGCTAAATATGTTGATTCTTCTCAAGGAAAATACCAGGAATAATGGGCATCCACTATCTTGTTGATTCGTAGGAATAGCAAGAACAATATGGAAAAGAGAGAACTCTCTGCAATTTTATTCAAAAGAAAATGTCTTTCCCGTGGCTTACAACTCTATAAATAAAATGCTAAATTATGCAAAATAAAAAAATTACTAAAAATGGCAAAATGTGAACTAACCATATAAATTACTAATACTGAATGCTAGAAGCATGCCAGAATCGACTAGTAGAACTATTATAGCAGTAGTTCTCTTATGCTTTTCCTACTCTCATCCAAAAATCAACACATATTAAAGCAAGGAGAAATATTGGTTTTTGGTTGAAAGCAATATATGTGTTGGTTTTCAAGTGAGAGTAAGAGTAAGGAATGCCTAAGAGTAACACTTGCACACATCTTCTCTTTTTCAGAAAAGAAAAAAAACAGAAACTTAAACTTTTATAAAGAATTGAAAAGGAAAGTGTATTTTAAAAATTTGGGGTTGTGGGTAGTGCTGATTAACGAGTAGAACTATTAGTGAATAGCTCGAGATCTTGGCTCTTTAACTCTCTCGAGCTCATCATTTAATAAATCTGCCAAACTTGAACTTCATTTTCAAACTCGATTACTTAATGAGCCAAGCTCAAAAGGCATATACTCGACTCGTTTAATATTAAATTATTATATAAATAATTATAATATGTTTATGTAAATCCGCTTTTCATTCTTCAAGAGGCTAGGCTTAAATTAAATTACAATTTAATTGTTTTTCTTATTTTTTAAAGTAAAGTAGTCTAATTTTATGTAGTGGTGTCAATGGGTCGGGCTAGTCCATGGGCCCGGTCCGCTCTAGAACTGGCCTGGTCTAATTACATAGTTGGCCAGGCTTGGACATAGATGCTTAAGTCTGTGGCCCGTTGGACTAGGGGCTTGGCCAAGTCCGATAAGGCTTGAATATTAACCCCAAAAAGCACTGTATTTTTCCTCCTTGCTCCTTAGGTGGTCTAGCCCAAGCCCAACCTAACTAGGCCCAATTAATAAGCAGAATGGGCCAGCCCGGCCCATTTATTAATTAGGCCTAGTCGAGCCTGGTGTGGGCTGGCCCAAACTGGCCCATTGTATGTTATATTTATAGGAAACATATAGCCTATATTTATCTTCTCTCCTTGGTCCGGACATTATATATGTATGGCTCATCACATCATAAGCCTATATTTATAAGAAATTGCATCATAAAGGGGTTGTGGTATTCAAAAAGAAAGAAATCTGTACTATGAAGGAGGTGTGGTATTCAACCGTAGAGTTTATATAGAAATCAGCATAACAGAGAATAAGCTAAGCTAAGTCCAGCTGAGCTAAACTCGAGTTTGGCTTATTTTTTCACGAGCCGAGCTTGAAGACTCCTTAAGCTCGAACCGAGTTTAAACACACTTAAGAGTTTTGTGAGCCAAGCTTAAACACCTTATTGCTCGGCTCGGCTCGGCTTGGCTCGGCTCGGCTCGGCTCGGCTCGATATCACCCGTAGTTGGACTTTAGGATTTTGGGTTATTAATAGATGAATTGTTGATGGATTATGGGTAATGGTTTGTGTGTTTAGGGTGCATGAGAATGGATTATGGTTATACAATTATCGGTTTTAAAGAAGCCACTTTTTTACTAAAACAATTAGGGTTAAAGATGTTTTAGATAAGAAAATATTGGGGCATTTTTAGACACTTCGAAAGAGGATAATTTGGTCATTTTAAAAATGATATTTTGATTATTTTAAAAAAGAAAACGAATAAATTGGTAAATAACTCCCAGGTCAAGGGGTCCTTAGGCCTCCCAAAATACAAAAATAATGCATATAATCATTAATACTGATTTCAAGTTCAATTATTTGTACCGTCGCCTTATGAATTTCTTACCCATCAAAATCTTGAGCAATTTTTTTTTTTTTGGTAAACTCAATCATACCACAAGGCAATGACTGAAGACAAATCTTGAGCAATTCAACAACCAAGACTTGTCCAAACTGTATGTACTCGGCTACACGAATTTTATTCTGCCATTCCTTTATGCATAGACGCATTCCTCTCTCTTGAAGTTTATGCCTTCATCTCACTCTCTTGAAGTTTACTTTTTTCACGACCGACTGAAACCCACCAAAAACCTTTGAGAAGTGGTAGTCCTACTCTCAAGTCAACTTCTACTCTCACCCTCCACCAACCACTTGTCCATTCGGCATGAGAGAGTGCTTTAATCATTTCAAAGTGGACTATGGATGGTGAGAGTAGGCTGGTTGACTGAGAGTAGGGTTAGCATTCCTCAAAACCTTTTCAGTTTTGACTAAAACTCAGTAAAAGAGACCCAACCCACCACTTGTCACCTGTTCTATGGAACCCCAAGATAAACCCTTTCTGGCTTCGCCAGAGACAAGCCCAGGCCAACGCAATGGCTTTGGCTTGTCTCTGGCGAAGCAAGAAACCCCTCTCGGGGTTCCATACATTGTGCGACAGTTGTTCAAAAAATGGGGAGAAGTCATTTCATTTTCTCCCCATTTTTTTGACTTCTCCCCATATGATATCTCTCCCCTTTATTCTCCCACACTTATCGCCATATGTCTTATAAAGGGTGGAGAAGTCAAAATCGTGGGCCCCATGATTTTGACTTCTCCACCACTTCTCACCAGTTCTATGGAACCCCGAGATAAGCCCTTTCTGGCTTTGCCAGAGACAAGCCCAGGCCAACACAATGGCTTTGGCTTGTCTCTGGTGAAGCCAGAAACCCTTCTCGGGGTTCCAAACATTGTGCGACAGTTGTCCAAAAAGTGGGGAGAAGTCATTTCATTTTCTCCCCATTTTTTTAACTTCTCCCCATGTGATATCTCTCCCCTTTATTCTCCCACACTTATCGCCACATGTCTTATAAAGGGTGGAGAAGTCAAAATGGTGGGCCCCATGATTTTGACATCTCCACCACTTGTCACCTGTTCTATGGAACCCCAAGATAAGCCCTTTCTGGCTTCGCCAGAGACAAGCCCAGGCCAACGCAATGGCTTTGGCTTGTCTCTGGTGAAGCCAGAAACCCCTCTCGAGGTTCCATACATTGTGCGACAGTTATCCAAAAAATGGGAGAAGTCATTTCATTTTCTCCCCATTTTTTGACTTCTCCCCATATGATATCTCTCCCCTTTGTTCTCCCACACTTATCGCCACATGTCTTATAAAGGGTGGAGAAGTCAGAATGGTGGGCCCCATGATTTTGACTTCTCCACCACTTGTCACCTGTTCTATGGAACCCCGAGATAAGCCCTTTCTGGCTTCGCCAGAGACAAGCCCAGGCCAACGCAATGGCTTTGGCTTGTCTCTGGCGAAGCCAGAAACCCCTCTTGGGGTTCCATACATTGTGCGACAGTTGTCCAAAAAATGGGAGAAGTCATTTCATTTTCTCCCCATTTTTTGACTTCTCCCCATATGATATCTCTCCCCTTTGTTCTCCCACA
The DNA here is from genome assembly GCA_015143295.1 of Tetracentron sinense. Classification (NCBI taxonomy): domain Eukaryota; kingdom Viridiplantae; phylum Streptophyta; class Magnoliopsida; order Trochodendrales; family Trochodendraceae; genus Tetracentron; species Tetracentron sinense. The sequence continues at coordinate 35,018,010 of CM026554.1, forward strand.
CTTATCGCCACATGTCTTATAAAGGGTGGAGAAGTCAGAATGGTGGGCCCCATGATTTTGACTTCTCCACCACTTGTCACCTGTTCTATGGAACCCCCAGATAAGCACTTTCTGGCTTCGCCAGAGACAAGCCCAGGCCTAAAGGAATCCCAGAAAAATAGCATCATGGCAGTCTAACAACTATTGGGCCTTTCAAGCCTTGGCAAGAGAAGAAGAAAATTTGAAATTGGAAAACCAACTTAAGAGAACCCCTTTGATCATACCACAATCCTAAAGTGGTGATTTTACATCATTTATGATTTAACCCTACAATCTGTTCTTTAACTTGGAACATAATTTCATTTGATCATCATACCTTTTATTTCTCTCAAGAAAGTAGAAGACAGAATTCCTACATCCATCTTCCAAGAAGTGAGATTATTTCTTACATTACTTCAAGCAACTAAGATGTTTTGGTCTTTGATTCGTCAGATTTCCCCATCCCAAAGCTCATCCAGGGATTTATATGGCCCATTAGCACTTATAAATAGCTCCCCAGAAAATCCCCGCTGTTGCGGAATCTGGCTAATCTTATTCAAATCTTCTTCACTCAGCTCCCAATCACCAAAGATCTGGAGGTTCTCCTTCATCCTCCCCTTGTTGAAGCTCTTCACCACCACACCCACACCTTTCTCATATATCCACCTTAGAGAAACCTGTGGAGTACATAGACAAGCTAAATAACTATTTTTCTTAGAGAGAGAGAGAGAGAGAGAGAGAGAGAGAGTGAGAGTGTGAGTACTTGTGCAATAGGCTTTCCCTTAGCCAGGGCGATTTCTTTGAGGATTGGGCAATCCATTACAGCATTAGAACCCCAGGGAGCTCCATTTGCCCCCAAAGGAGACCATGCACTCAAATGAATCCCTTTCTCTTTGCAGAAATCTATCAGCTTCTTCTGCTGCCATGCTGGGTTCAATTCTACCTGAAAAAAAATATCATCATCATCAGTAAGTACCGCACCATCATCAAAGTCGTTATAATGAAAAGCCTGATAGTTTTATGCCTGATTAACGGCGGGAGGGATAGTGGCATGGGCCAGAAGTTGAGAGAGCTTCTTGCACGAGAAGTTACTGACACCAATGGATTTGGCTAGACCCCTCCTGCAGCACTCCTCCATGGCTTCCCATGTCCCTCTCATATCAAAAGGAAGAAAATCCTCGCTGCTAAAAGGGAACACCGTTTTTCCAGTCTTCACCCTCACCGGCCAGTGCACAAGATAAAGATCAACGTATACTAGCCCAAGCTTCCTACACCACCATATCATCGAAATTCTGAAACATAAATTTCCCAAGTAGACATAAGATCATAAAAAAACATAAAGGGGGTTCATTAATTATTATTATTACTGGAGGGTGTTCTTGAGGGCTGGAAGTACGAGGTCGGGGTGGGCATCGCTGCACCATAGCTTGGAGGTGATGAAGAGGTCGTCGCGTGTACCGATAAGGCCTTGCCGGAGGGCTTCGGCTATGGCGTGGCCAAGGGGTTCCTCGGTGTTGTACAAGGCGGCAGTGTCGAAATGCCTGTAACCAACTTCGATGGCATCAACGAAGGTTTGTGTGAGGACCTGAGGAGGAGGAAGAGGGTTTGCTGCTGTTCCCAGGGCTACCATGGGCATCTTCAATCCTGAGCTTAACACCACAATTGGAATATTCTCTCCCATCTTTTTGATACAACCAACCAAACTCTCTGTTTTTTTTAGAAGATGAAGCTTCTTAGCCACAACAAATATAGAGTTCAAATATGGCAAAAGATTCTGGTGAGTAAGGCCATCATCATAGATAAAAATTGACAACCGACGATAAGTCAACACTATTGATGGCGTTGCAAGGATACTTTTGTGAGCAATAGAGTAAATCTTTTGCCTTTAGATATGAGATGGAGGGATTGTAATTATTTGGGGGGTAATGCTAAGCTATAATTTCTTTTAAACTCTTTTTTTTTTTTTTCAGGGATGACATGTGTTATTTATTCTCTTCCATTAAGAGAAGCACAGGTGTTTTGCACTAAGACTTAGATCACTCATAAAGAGAGTGGGTGAACCCTATGGGTGGGTGAACCTTACCCATGGTTAAGGGGTGTCAAAAGAGAGACATGGCAACTTCTAGTGGTGATAACCAGATTTGGCAAATCCAGTGAGGGGGTGTCAAAAGAGAGACATTGCAACTTCTAGTGGTGATAACCAGATTTGGCAAATCCGGTTATCACCGTAGATGATTTGGTTCCATTAACAAAGGAGTGTTACTAGCATTATCCATAATTGGAAAAGATTAGAAAATTTTACAGAGGATTTTTTCTGCATAATTACAATCCAGTCACCCAGATTAGCTTAAAGGAGAGATAGCCTCATATTTAGACACAATATGGAATTGGAAAATGATTGTGAGACCGTCCATAGGGCAATCTGAGACGGGTAATGGTTATGTGGAATTTTAAGGCGTCCAATTTTTTAGACACGCTTAGTGTCCCTGTTACTTATTGTGCCGTATAACCTGTTTCGCTACCTTATTTTAACTGAATCATATTATTTTACTTGAATAAGAAATTAGTGTTTTGGTGGCCACATTAATTTTTATAATTATGAAGTGATTGCACCTGATAGCTCCACCTGGCTGAATGATAGCTTCATAGTAGTAGTAAAATCCATAGACTAATTAAGGCATTTGTCATTTCTGATGGTATTCAACCACTTTCTCTCTCTAATCAGTCATGTGGTTGCTCATAGAAAAATGCAGGTTCATGTTTATCTTATATGTGGGCGAAGATAGCAAATTGGAGCAAAATTTGGTTGTTGTTGTTGGCCCATTTCCTTCATGGCAAAAGTTCCACTATTCCTTTCAATACATTGGCTGTTATGAGAGATGTTCACCTATTGCTATTGGCATTTGAAAATAGGATAATGACTCACATTCGTCGTGAAAACAGTGGCGAGGCCTATCGCCTTGCTAAGTGAACGCTCTGAGCATCCTTACCCAGGATGGAAGTTATACATCCTTTGATCATCCTTTATTTTGGATTGATCTTAGTGTGATTTCCCTTTCGACCTGAGAACTTCTTTACTTTGCTCATTTACCTCATTTTTCGTTGTTTCCTTTTTGTTTATGTCTGTAGCGGTTGTAATCATTTTCTCATCAACCAAAAAAAAAAAGATAGCAAACTAGGTTTCCTCTTATGGGTACAAATTTTCTAGGTCGTTCTTATATCACTGGTGTTATTTAGGCCCACATATATCACAAAAGAGCAATGCGATGCATACTCTCACACGCAGGGGTGGAGCCATGGGGCCGGGGGGAGGGGCCATGGCCCTCTCAATTTTTTTGTAAATGCTTAGTGTTGTAGTATGAATAGTGGGCCCCTCAATTAAATTCTTTTTTTTAATATACTTGCCCCCCCCCCCCCCCTCTCCCCCCTCTCCAATTTTTTTATCCTATATAATATAGTAGCCCCCCCCCCCCCCAATGGAGTCCCCTTATGCCCTTGAGGTTGCCACATGTCCCTATTGACACCCCTTAACTATGGTTAAAATTTACTAAATTTCAAGGTCACCTACTTATCCTTGGTTTTTTAGAAAAAAAATATTTAAATCATTTTAACCTTAGGAGTTAGTGAATTTTAAACTAGGGTTCGAAAAGAAATTTGATATATTTTTTTAAAACCAAGGATAGGTGGGTGAATCTTAATCACAATTGAGGGGTATTAATAGGGACATGTGGTGACCTCAAAAGCATGGAGTTAATAGAGCTCTGTTTTTGAGAGGATGAAGCTTCTTAGCTACAACAAATATGGAGTTAATAGAGCTCTGTTTTCAAGCGTCTTGAGGGGAGCTCACAGGGATATTTGGGAAGTCCAAATTAGTAGTTGACAATTTTAACTTTCCTTTGATGGCCCAACCTTTTAATAATAATTTTTAGGGATTAAATTTCATGGGGAGCTCTGCATCATGCGGAGCTCCGCTTGATATTTAAACTGTAATTTTTAATAAAAAAACACATTTACCTCGATATTTACTCAGTCACACTATACGGCCCGAATTGTCTCTAACGAAACCAGAAAGCGCTTGTCTCGGGCAACCATAGAATAGGGGACAAGTGGTGGAGAGGTCAAAATCATAGGCCCCATGATTTTGACTTCTCCATACGCTATATGACACATGGGGATAAGGTGTTGAGACAAAGGGGAAGAGATATCAAGTGGGGAGAAGTCAAAATCATGAGGAGAAAATGAAATGACTTCTCCCCTTCTTAACTCCACATGTCCCTTATTCTATGGTTGCCCGAGAGCCCTTTAGGACTTCACCACAGACAATCCAAGGCCACACTATACATACACACAACCATCCAAAAGAAACCATACATGCACACCACAACTCACACATACCTCCCACACAACCCTCTCCAAAAAGAGAGGAAGGTGAGGCTTTGGAAGCCACATACAAGAACATTAGTCCCATATCGGTGGAATAGTGTTCTTGTAGAGACCCGAAATTTAATTTCTTGGTATTCGTATCAATTATTTTAATATTCTCAGTTGTCATGATTAATTTATTACATAAGTTTAAAATTTGAACAATTAAAGTAGCATGAGGGTGTTTTATAAATTAATCAAGTGAAAAATAGACGAAATCTCCTTTATCATAAGAGGGGCATTTTGATCATTTTGTGCAATCTAAAATTTATGAAAATTTTAATGTAGATTCTATATGACCTAAAGTAGCTATGGTTCAAATTTCAGGTTAATCCGATAAGAATTGAGCTCTATAGAATTATTCAAAGTTCAGTGGCAAAACTGTAAATATGATAAACAGTAACCGCGTGAACAGTACCGCGTGAACAGTAACCGTGAATAATGTTTTAGCAGTTCTTATCACTTTCTAACTCTAGTATTGCCTATATAAAGACCTTAACTCATGGATTTTAGGTATTTCATAATTCTAAAACTTATTAGAGAGAAAAATAGAAGAAAAACCTATGAGTTCTCATTAAAGAGAGTGAGAGAAAAGGGTTTTGGAGAGATCCAAGAGGAGAAATCAAAGGTGTTGCAAGGAAAAAGTACAAAAAGGCTTAGATCCATCCCATTCGTAAACGTTTGATCGTATGGAAGCGATCGTGAGAGGTAAATACGACTTCCTTTCTCTCAATATAGGGATTATTGATACAAATATGATGAAGAAATAGATCTAAAGTAAGAACGACAATAGTAAATATGTTTTTATTGTTTTAAACTATGATGAAAATTATATATGAGGATTTTATGATGTTTATACTCAGATTTTCTCATGGAAAATTATATATGATGATTTTACGATGTTTATACCCAGATTTTTTTTCATGGAAAATATATATGATGATTTTTGTAATGTTCTAAATCAGGATTTTCCCTTGAAAAATCTATAGACGATGTTAGAAAATTTTAGATCTTGGTTATCTGATGGATAATATATATATGATGAATAGAGAACATTTTAGATGGTGATTTCCTTGTGATAATTATTTGAAAAAGATGTTGTTTATGATTTTTTTTTTTATTCTATATCAACAAGGGGAATGAGATTGATTTTGTGGTGTATGAATGATGAGAATGGAGGAAGTGGATGATGTTCAGAATTGATAAAATTATTATAAGTTTGTTTGAGATCATTATGTGTTGTGAAAACTAAGGCCCTATGAGACTTATTTGATTATAGATGCGTATTAAAAATTTAGACACGGTAAATAAAATTATCCCTTATTTTATTTGACAAATTATGCTTTATATTGATCACTTAGGAGAACCCTTGCATGTTTAAATCTATGCATGATTTACAAGTATTTTATTTCATTCACACGGATTCACGAAATCTATACATGAACAAGCATGAGAATAAACAAGATGACAAGTAATATGCAAGTACACAAGGACACAAGCATTATGCTTGATTGAGTTTTGCACTGACCGAGTACCCACAGGCCTATGATCAAGGCAAAACCAGCCGTATGCACCGGCGAATGTGTAGACAAGCCGTATACACCGACAAGCCGTATACACCGGATAATGTGTAGACAAACCGTATACACCGGATAATGTGTAGACAAGCCGTGTACACCGGATAATGTGTATATTGTGTGGTACCTCGGAAAGTAGGGTATATGTTAGTCTCTACCCGATATATGGGGTAGAGTTATTTTAAGTTATTGCAATTGCATGTTGTTGAATAAATTCATGAACAAAAATAGGCAAGATAAATAAGAGAAATAAGCATAAGTAATCAGGTTTAAGAATCAAATTTAATTATGCTTCCGCACTTTGAAATATTGTGAGTTCACTTGTGATGTTGAATCTTAAAATATATTGTTATCAAATCTCGTATATTGTTAGGCAGGATTTTGTATATACGCTGGGTAACTTGTTACTCAGCCGATGACTGTTGTTGTCAGCAGGTGCTAGATTTGACATTTGTGCCCCAGGACCTTGGGAAGAGGAAGAATACGAGGAAGAGCAGGAAGAGCCAGCAGGTGACTATCCTTATGGAGAATGGAACTTGGATTGCTGGCCATACACAGGACACTAGATCACTAGTATATTTGGATTTTGAATTTTAGAATTGTAATAGACTAATTATGGATTTATAGTTAGTTTGAGTTTATGACTGGAGATTCATAGAGGTTGATTTTAAATTTATTATGAGGTCTTAGTATTTATTTCAGATATTGGACTTGATTGCATTTATTTAAAGAAAAAAAAAAATTTAGGTCCATGTTTTTAGAATTGCCTTAAATGCTTATGATAAGAGGTTATGGAATTAATGATTAAGTCACGTGTCAAAGTCTCACATTAAGTTAGGTGGGATTTTAGGGGCGCATCAGAGTTGGTATCAGAGCCAAGACATTAGGTTAGTTAGGGCTTAAGTCTTAGGATACAACATGCTAGGATATATTGTGATGATTAGAGTAAAGCCTGAGTATTAGGATGAATTATTTTTCCAAGTTAGACTAATTGTTACCGTTTGCTCTCAGGATTATCACAATGAGGCACGGTCGTGCATATAACACTAGAGGTAATGCTGGAAGGGGTATTGATGAAGGACATCCAATTGGTATGTACCAGCCTGATTTGACTGAGGTGCTAGGATCGATTGCCGAGACTATGGCACTCCTCGCAGCCAGACAACCTGTTGCAACTGCTCCTGGACCAGCAGAGGCACATGTACCCCCTCCACCCAGGCCACATGCGGGGATTGAGGTGTTCCGGAGATTGAGGCATCCGTCATTCTATAGGACCACAGATCCAATAGCTGCAGAGGCATGGATCTTACAGCTGGAGAAGATATTTTCAGTTCTGCCTCCCACGGATACTGAAAGAGTGACATGGGCAGCCTTTGTAATGGAGGGTGAAGCAGAACATTGGTGGAGAGCAGCTTCCAGGACTAGAGATTTGACTAGAGCAGGTCAACCGTGGACATGGGGGGAATTTCTAGATGTGTTTTATAAGAAGTATTTTCTAGTGGTTGTCCGGGAAAAGAAGGAAGCAGAGTTCCTCACTCTTGAACAGGGGAAGATGACAGTGGCCGAGTATGAGGCCAAGTTCTCAGAACTTTCAAGGTTTGCACCTCATATGATTGCCACAGAGGCAATGAAAGCAAGAAAATTTGAAAGAGGATTGAGAGATTTTATTCGAGACCGAGTCTCAATGTTTCGACTCGAGACTTTCGCTGAAGTGAACGATAGGGCTCAGTTGGCTGAAAAGAATTCAGAGGAATTCTTGAAGAAGAGAGAGATGAATCAAAAAGAGAAATTCAGCAGGGGACAGCCAAGCAGGGTTGGACCACAGGATAAGAGGCCCAGATTTTCAGGCCAACCACCTACAGTTAGGCCGACTCCTTATCAGAGGCCTGCACCTCCATCTGGACCTACTGTGCCTCACCCTACTACTTCTCAGGCCACTCGGTATGTGCAGCCTACTTCTTCTGCACCTATGTTTGATGTGTGTGTACATTGTGGGAAGAGACATCCAGCTGGTGAATGTCGAGCACTCACAGGGGGATATTTCCAGTGTGGTCAATTGAGACACCGGATTAGAGATTGTCCTCACCGTAGTCAGCAGGCCACTCAGCAAGTCCAGCCTCAGGGGAATAGGCCACCTACTAGGTAGGCACCACAGCAGAAGCCTCCTCAGGCTCCTAAACCCCAGTAGCCTCCACAGCAGCAGCCACGTCAGGTGACCCAGGGCAAGGTCTTTGCAATATCAGATCAGGATGCACAGGCATCAGATGATGTGGTGCAAGGTACACTTTAGTTATATTTATATTTGATATGATATTTCTATGATTATTGTGATGTTTATAAATATGATGTGTGGATAAAATATGCTACTTATATTATGTGAATAATGCATGAATTTGACACTTAGTTATTTAATAACTCAGGCACCCTGTTGATTAATGAATGTTTGCCATATGTATTGATTGATACGGGATCAACACATTCGTTTGTTACACCTAGTTTTGCGAAGGGATTTGTTTCAGAACCGAGCCAGTTAGATAAGGAGTTATCCATCTTGACTCCTATTGGTAAATCAGTAGTCACCAACCAAGTATACCGAGCTTGTGTCATCCTTGTGGGACAACATGAGCTACTGGCAGACCTGATCATCCTAAACTTCCAAGATTTTGATGTCATTCTTGGAATGGATTGGCTTGCAGCTTACCATGGGCAAGTAGATTGTTATGAGAAAATGGTGAAGTTCAAGCCAGTTAATGGAACTCTCTTCCATTTTAGAGGATTGAAGAAGAAAGACATCGCTAGATTTACGGCCTTAAGTCTTTCCAATTCAGAAGGAAAAGATGGTTCTGTCATCCCTGTAGTCTGTGAGTTCATGAATGTTTTTCCTGATGAGTTACCAGGGTTACCACCAGATAGGGAGATTGATTTTGTCATTGACTTAGCTCCAGGCACTGCATCAATTTCCAGAGCACCGTATAGGATGGCCCCAGCAGAACTAAAAGAGTTGAAGGTACAAATTGAAGAATTACTGAAACAGGGTTTTATTAGACCAAGTATGTCACCATAGGGTGCACCAGTTCTTTTTGTAAAGAAGAAGGATGGGTCGATGAGGATGTGCATCGACTATCGGCAGTCAAACAAGGTCACCATAAAGAACAAATATCCGTTGCCACGGATTGATGATCTGTTCGACCAATTAAAGGGAGCAAAATTCTTTTATAAGATAGATCTGAGGTCAGGGTATCATCAGTTGAAGATTACATCAGAGGATATCCCTAAATCAGTTTTCAGAACAAGATATGGACACTTTGAGTTTCTGGTTATGTCCTTTGGTTTAACTAATGCACCGGCAGCATTTATGGACTTGTTGAATAGAGTATTCAAACCAGTCTTGGATTGTCATGTGATAGTATTTGTAGACGACATCCTTGTATACTCACCCACCCGGGAGGATCATGAGAAGCATTTTCGGGTTACCCTCGAGACTTTGAGAAAGCATGAGTTGTATGCTAAATTGAGTAAATGTGAGTTTTGGCTTGAGAAGGTAGCATTTCTAGGCCATGTCGTATCATCAGAAGGGATTTCAGTAGACCCCGCGAAGATTGAAGCTGTTGCAGATTGGGTTAGGCCAAAGAGTGTTACAGAAATCAGAAGTTTTCTAGGCCTCGCAGGATATTATAGAAGATTTGTAGAGGGATTCTCTAGCTTGGCAGCACCACTTACTCACTTGACCAAGAAAAATGTCAAGTTCACATGAGATGATAAATGCGAGCAGAGTTTCTTGGAATTGAAGAAGCGCCTTACTACAGCCCCAGTCTTCACTGTTCCATCAGGTAGTGGTGGATTTGTAGTTTACAGTGATGCTTCGCATGTTGGTTTAGGATGTGTTCTCATGCAACATGGTAAAGTCATTGCCTATGCATCCCGACAATTGAAGAACCATGAGAAGAACTACCCTACTCATGATTTGGAGCTAGCAGCAGTGGTTTTTGCTCTAAAGATTTGGTGGCATTATTTGTATGGAGAAGAGTTTGAAATTTTTACAGATCATAAGAGCCTTAAGTACTTGTTCTCTCAGAAAGAGCTCAACTTGAGACAACGCCGTTGGGTAGAATTTTTGAAAGATTATGATTGTTCGATCCAATATCATCCAGGGAAAGCTAATGTGGTTGTAGATGCACTTAGCAGAAGGCCCTCTGATTTGTTGGCACATTTAAGGGTCAAATGTTGGAAATTGTTAGAAGATATGTCCAACAATGAAACAAGTTTCAGTCTTTGTATAGGCGGGCCATTGGTAGCTAATCTTGCAGTCAGATCATATATGCGAACCAGAATCATAGAATTGCAAGAGTCTGATGAAGAATTATTAGCTTATCGAGCCAAGTCTTTCGAAAATGGTCAGGAGGATTTCTCAGTTAATGGAGAAGGAGGTATAACGTTTAAAGGCAGGTTATGTGTCCCAAATAATGAAGATTTGAGACGCGAGATTTTAGATGAAGCACATCGGTCTAAGTATATAGTTCATCTAGGTGGTACCAAGATGTACCAAAATCTGAAGAGGCATTATTGGTGGAGGAATATGAAGAGAGATGTGGCTACTCATGTATCTCAATGTTTGGTTTGTCAACAAGTGAAAGCCGAACATAAGAGACCTGCAGGGTTATTGCAACCCCTCCCTATTCCTGAGTGGAAGTGGAAAAACATATCTATGGACTTTATTGTGGGATTGCCAAAGACAGCCAAGAATTTTGATGCCATTTGGGTGGTGGTGGACCGTCTTACTAAGTCAGCTCACTTTCTTCCTTATCGGACTACTTATAATGCTAACAAGTTAGCGGAACTTTATATTAAGGAAGTGGTACGTTTACATGGAGTACCTGTCAGTATCGTTTCTGACAGAGATACAAGGTTCACATCAAGGTTCTGGAGGAGTTTCCAGCAAGCCATGGGATCTCGCCTGGATTTCAGCACGACATTTCATCCTCAAACTGATGGTCAGACAGAAAGAGTGAATCAGATTATTGAGGATATGCTCTGGTCTTATATACTTGATTTTCAAGGTAGTTGGGATGAGCATTTACCCTTAGTTGAATTTGCTTATAACAACAGTTATCAAGCAAGTATTCAGATGGCACCTTTCGAAGTCTTGTATGGTAGAAGTTGTAGATCTCCTCTTTATTGGGATGAAGTGGGAGAGAGAAAACTTCTGGGTCCTGAGCTAATTGAACAGACGGCAGACCGAGTTAACTTGATCAGAGAAAGATTGAAGACTGCCCAGAGTAGACAGAAGAGTTATGCAGACACCCGAAGAAGGGATTTGGAATTTCAAGTTGGAGATTTTGTCTTCGTTAAAATATCGCCTACCAAAGGAATTATGAGGTTTGGTAAGAGAGGGAAGTTAAGTCCAAGGTATGTTGGACCATTCGAAATTATCAGAAGAGTAGGAGAAGTGGCATACAGGGTTAACCTGCCTCCTCACATGGCGGCGGTTCATAATGTCTTCCACGTTTCTATGTTGATGAAGTACATTCCAGATCCTTTACATATTACAGATTTTGAGCCTTTGGAAATTCGAGAAGATTTGACAATCGTAGAACAACCTGTTCAGATTTTGGATCAAAAAGAGCATGTGCTACGCAGAAAGATCATTCGTTTTGTCCTCCTTCGCTGGCAACACCACTCCGTTGAAGAGGCCACTTGGGAAAGAGAAGATGAAGTTCGAGAGAAGTATCCCTACTTATTTAACTAAGGTACACAATTTCGAGGACGAAATTCCTTTTAAGGGGGGTAGGATGTAGAGACCCGAAATTTAATTTCTTGGTATTCGTATCAATTATTTTAATATTCTCAGTTGTCATGATTAATTTATTACATAAGTTTAAAATTTGAACAATTAAAGTAGCATGAGGGTGTTTTATAAATTAAACAAGTGAAAAATAGACGAAATCTCATTTATCATAAGAGGGGCATTTTGATCATTTTGTGCAATCCAAAATTTATAAAATTTTTAAAGTAGATTCTATATGACCTAAAGTAGCTATGGTTCAAATTTCAGGTTAATCCGATAAGAATTGAGCTCTATAGAATTATTCAAAGTTCAGTGGCAAAACTGTAAATACAATGAACAGTAACCGCGTGAACAGTACCGCGTGAACAGCAACCGTGAATAGTGTTTTAGCAGTTCTTATCACTTTCTAACTCTGGTATTGCCTATATAAAGACCTTAACTCATGGATTTTAGGTATTTCATCATTCTAAAACTTATTAGAGAGAAAAAATAGAAGAAAAACCTATGAGTTCTCATTAAAGAGAGTGAGAGAAAAGGGTTTTGGAGAGATCCAAGAGGAGAAATTAAATGTGTTACAAGAAAAAGTACAAAAAGGCTTAGATCCATCCCATTCGCAAACGTTTGATCGTAGGGAAGCGATCGTGAGAGGTAAATACGACTTCCTTCCTCTCAATATAAGGATTATTGATACAAATATGATGAAGAAATAGATCTAAAGTAAGAACGACAATAGTAAATATGTTTTTATTGTTTTAAACTATGATGAAAATTATATATGAGGATTTTATGGTGTTTATACTCAGATTTTCTCATGGAAAATTATATATGATGATTTTACGATGTTTATACCAAGATTTTTTTTCATGGAAAATATATATGATGATTTTTGTAATGTTCTAAATCAGGATTTTCCCTTGAAAAATCTATAGACGATGTTAGAAAATTTTAGATCTTGGTTATCTGATGGATAATATATATATGATGAATAGAGAACATTTTAGATGGTAATTTCCTTGTGATAATTATTTGAAAAAGATGTTGTTTATGATTTTTTTTTATTCTATATCAACAAGAGGAATGAGATTGATTTTGTCGTGTATGAATGATGAGAATGGAGAAAGTGGATGATGTTCAGAATTGATAAAATTATTATAAGTTTGTTTGAGATCATTATGTGTTGTGAAAACTAAGGCCTTATGAGACTTATTTGATTATAGATGCGTATTAAAAATTTAGACACGGTAAATAAAATTATCCCTTATTTTATTTGACAAATTATGCTTTATATTAATCATTTAGGAGAACCCTTGCATGTTTAAATCTATGCATGATTTACAAGTATTTTATTTCATTCACACGGATTCACGAAATCTATACATGAACAAGCATGAGAATAAACAAGATGACAAGTAATATGCAAGTACACAAGGACACAAGCATTATGGATGATTGAGTTTTGTACTGACCGAGTACCCACAGGCCTATGATCAAGGCAAAACCAGCCATATGCACCGGCGAATGTGTAGACAAGCCGTATACACCGGATAATGGGTAAACAAGCCGTATACACCGGATAATGTGTAGACAAGCCGTGTACACCGGATAATGTGTATATTGTGTGGTACCTCGGAAAGTATGGTATATGTTAGTCTCTACCCGATATATAGGGTAGAGTTATTTTAAGTTATTGCAATTGCATGTTGTTGAATAAATTCATGAACAAAAATAGGCAAGATAAATAAGAGAAATAAGCATAAGTAATCAAGTGTAAGAATCAAATTTAATTATGCTTCCGCACTTTGAAATATTGTGAGTTCACTTGTGATGTTGAATCTTAAAATATATTGTTATCAAATCTCGTATATTGTTAGACAGGATTTTGTATATACGCTGGGTAACTTGTTACTCAACCGATGACTGTTGTTGTCGGCAGGTGCTAGATTTGACATTTGTGCCCCAGGACCTTGGGAAGAGGAAGAATACGAGGAAGAGTAGGAAGAGCCAGCAGGTGACTATCCTGATAGAGAATGGAACTTGGATTGCTGGCCATACACAGGACACTAGATCACTAGTATATTTGGATTTTGAATTTTAGAATTGTAATAGACTAATTATGGATTTATAGTTAGTTTGAGTTTATGACTGGAGATTCATAGATGTTGATTTTAAATTGATTATGAGGTCTTAGTATTTATTTCAGATATTGGACTTGATTGCATTTATTAAAAAAAAATAAAAAAAATTTAGGTCCATGTTTTTAGAATTGCCTTAAATGCTTATGATAAGAAGTTATGGAATTAATGATTAAGTCACGTGCCAAAGTCTCACATTAAGTTAGGTGGGATTTTGGGGCGCGACAGTTCTTGTGTGTGCCTTATAAAAGCCCCACCTCCCTCTCTTTTTTCAGAGGGTTGTGTGGGGTGTTGGCATCTTTGTATAGTGTCTGTGTGAGTAATAATTGTGTCTAGGAGAAAATACATTTACACCTCTTGAGGTTTGACGAAAATACACATAGACCCCTCAAGTTTAAGAAAATACGTAAGATACCCCTACTTTTCAAAATATTGGCACTTACACCATTTTCATTTGTTGACTAAAAGTCAACTTATGTAATGATGATGTCATTGGTATGAACTACTAAAAATTCCCTCTCTAAAGTTGTCATTTTTCTCATATACGAAATTGTCCATTCATTTTTTTAAATGAAATGAAATCCTCTAAGGTGACCATGGTTTAAAATTTCGTTGAAATTTCGTGAAATTTTGGTTTCGGACAACTCCAACGACATCAAAACTGAGCTTATTTCGAAAATTTGATTTCGGTCAAAATTTTGGGTGAAATTTAGGAATTTAGGCCAAAATCTAATTTTTTTAATTTTTAATTGTTTTTATTATTATTTTTAATTAATATTCTGAAATATTTGAAAATATTTGAATTTTGAAATTTTATATATTAATTTTAAAAATAAAATAATAATATTTATATAAATATATAAAATTTAATAAAATATGATTTTAAATATATATATATATATAATTAATAAAATAATAATATTTTGGATTTCGAAATTTTGCCGAACGCAATTTGTTGGAATTTCGGTTCGGGTTGGCTGGGAATTTCGAAATTAAAAACCTTGAGGGTGACCACATGTCCTTTTTGACACCCCTTGTGGTGGCCACGTGTCCTTTTGACACCTCTTAAATGGGGTTAGATTCACCCACCCCTATGGTTCACCTACCCATCCTTAGTTTTATTTCTAAATATTAATTATTTTTTCTAAATTTAATAATTTTTTTTAAGACTTTTTAAATATTAAAATATTTTAAAAAATAATTAATATTTAAAAGAGGTGGGTGAATCTTACTCTATTTAAGGGGTGTCAAAAAGGATACGTGGCCACCTCAAGGGTTCACCCGGCCAATCATTGTTTTTTTCTTAAAATATTAATTCCTTTTAAAAATATTTTAATATTAAAAAACCCTTAAAAATAGTTTTTAAATTTTTAAAAAATAATTAATATAAAAAAAACCGAGGATGGGTGAGTGAACCCTAGGGGTGGGTGAATCTTAACCACAGTTAAGGGGTAAAGGGACACGTGGCTACTTCAAGGGTTGTCAAAAAGGATACGTCGCCACCCCTAGGGCTCACCTGCCCATCCTTATTTTTTTTTCTAAATATTAATTATTTTTAAAAATATTTTAATATTAATAAAGTCTTAAAAACAATTATTAAATTTTTAAAAAAGAATTAATATTTAGAAAAAAACAAAACCAAGGATGGGTGAGTGAACCATAGGGGTGGGTGAATCTAACCCCATTTAAGGGGTGTCAAAAAGGACACGTGGCTACCTGAAGGGGTGTCAAGAAGGACATGTGACCACCATAAGGGGTGTCAAAAACGACACGTGGTCAGTATCGTGTTATTAGAATTGTATTTATTTCAGATATTGGACTTGATTGCATTTATTTTTAAAAAAAATAAAAAAATTTAGGTCCATGTTATTAGAATTGCCTTAAATGCTTATGATAAGAAGTTATGGAATTAATGATTAAGTCACGTGCCAAAGTCTCACATTAAGTTAGGTGGGATTTTGAGGCGCGACAGTTCTTGTGTGTGCCTTATAAAAGCCCCACCTCCCTCTCTTTTTTCAGAGGGTTGTGTGGGGTGTTGGCATCTTTGTATAGGAGAAAATTGTGTGAGTAATAATTGTGTCTAGGAGAAAATACATTTACACCTCTTGAGGTTTGACGAAAATACACATAGACCCCTCAAGTTTAAAAAAATACGTAAGGTACCCCTACTTTTCAAAATATTGACACTTACACCATTTCCATTTGTTGACTAACAGTCAACTTATGTAATGATGATGTCATTGGTATGAACTACTAAAAATTCTCTCTCTAAAGTTGTCATTTTTCTCATATACGAAATTGTCCATTCATTTTTTTAAATGAAATCAAATCCTCTAAGGTGACTATGGTTTAAAATTTCATTGAAATTTCGTGAAATTTTGGTTTCGGACAACTCCAACGACATCAAAACTGAGCTTATTTCGAAAATTTGATTTCGGTCGAAATTTTGGGTGAAATTTAGGAATTTAGGCCGAAATCTATTTTTTTTTAATTTTTAATAGTTATTATTATTATTTTTAATTAATATTCTGAAATATTTGAAAATATTTCGAAATTTTTACTGAATTTTGAAATTTTATATATTAATTTTAAAAATAAAATAATAATATTTATATAAATATATAAAATTTAATAAAATATTATTTTAAATATATATATATATATATATATATATATATATATAATTAATAAAATAATAATATTTTGGATTTCGAAATTTTGCCGAACGCAATTTTTTGGAATTTCGGTTCGGGTTGGCTGGGAATTTCGAAATTAAAAACCTTGAGGGTGACCACATGTCCTTTTTGACACCCCTTGTGGTGGCCACATGCCCCTTGAGGTGGCCACGTGTCCTTTTGACACCTCTTAAATGGGGTTAGATTCACCCACCCCTATGGTTCACCTACCCATCCTTAGTTTTATTTCTAAATATTAATTATTTTTTCTAAATTTAATAATTGTTTTTAAGACTTTTTAAATATTAAAATATTTTTAAAAATAATTAATATTTAGAAGAGGTGGGTGAATCTAACTCTATTTAAGGGGTGTCACAAAGGATACGTGGCCACCTCAAGGGTTCACCCGCCAATCCTTGTTTTTTTCTTTTTCTTAAAATATTAATTCCTTTTAAAAATATTTTAATATTAAAAAACCCTTAAAAATAGTTTTTAAATTTTTTAAAAAATAATTAATATTTACAAAAATAATTAATATAAAAAAAACCAAGGATGGGTGAGTGAACCCTAGGGGTGGGTGAATCTTAACCACAGTTAAGGGGTAAAGGGACACGTGGCTACTTCAAGGGTTGTCAAAAAGGATACGTCGCCACCCCTAGGGCTCACCTGCCCATCCTTATTTTTTTTTCTAAATATTAATTATTTTTAAAAATATTTTAATATTAATAAAGTCTTAAAAACAATTATTAAATTTTTAAAAAAGAATTAATATTTAGAAAAAAACAAAACCAAGGATGGGTGAGTGATCCATAGGGGTGGGTGAATCTAACCCCATTTAAGGGGTGTCAAAAAGGACACGTGGCTACCTGAAGGGGTGTCAAGAAGGACATGTGACCACCATAAGGGGTGTCAAAAACGACACGTGGTCATTCTAGAGGATTTGATTTCATTTAAAAATGAAGAGACAATTTCGTATAATGAGAAAAATGGAAAATGACAACTTTAGAAAGAATATTTTTGATAGTTCATACCATTTCATCCTATGACATCATTATTCCATCAGTTGACTAACGGTCAACTGGTTGATGGAAGGAGTGTAAGTGTCACTATTTTGAAAAGTAAGGGTACCTAATGTATTTTCTGAAACCTGAGAAAGTCTATGTGTATTTTCGTCAAATCTCTAGGGGTGTAAATGTATTTTTTCCTTATGCATATATCAAAAAGAAAATGGAAGTCATTTTCTCGTCCATCTTCAACCTTGTGGTGCGACAATTCATTAGATTCCAACCATGTGCTTCGCTTTTGGCCATTCTTCATCTTCCATTCACCTTCGTCAAATTTTCTTCGTTAAACAAATTTGTTCTTTAGCTCATCTCCCTTCTTAAAATCAATTTCTTTTGGACCATCATTTATCATCTGCTTTGTTGGAAACCTGTCATGGAGCTTATAAATGTTTTCCATCATTTTCCGGCAACGAGTTTCCTTTTTGGCAAAGTTAAGCTTTGTATTTTTTTTTCGTTATTTTTATACGGATAAAGCTTTAGACACCGTCCAGGTCCATCGTCCCGCCAGCACGGGGTTTCAAGAGTTATAAAGAAAAAACAAAACAGTTCGGGACTTATGCGGCCGAGAATCCCGTGCTGACCGAAACGGTCTAGGTCATAGTAGCAAAGTTCATGTTATCTACTATTTAATTTTAGTGGTGGTCATAGGGACAGGGAGGGGCTAAGGTCCCCACCCAAAAAAATATTTTTAATTTTTTCATTGGTATAGGTGTAATTAAAAAAATGACTTTGCTAGTGAGACCTCCTTGGGGTCGAGACCTTAGAGACCGTGCTCTAAGAACACGGGATTTCAAGTGGGGCCATTTCACATGATAGGCCCCACCCGAAATCCCGTGCTCTTAGAGCACGGTTTCGACCCTAAGGGGTTCTCAGAAGCTTTATCCTTAAAAAAATGTATCAAATTTTTGTATATAATAGTTCTAAATTAAAAATTAAGATGTAATTGTTGACTATGGTGACAAGTTGGAATGTAGCAGCGATGAATTTTATTTTCCGAATTGAACCATTACACAATAAAATGGGGGCTAGCTATGCCCTTGGACCCCTAAGCCCTATACATACACACATGTACTTCGGCCTCCCAAGATTATTATTTTTTTATTATTTCTTTTTTGCTCTATCCCTAATGGTGGATCGGTAATACTTAGTGGCACTGTTGTCAAAACCGGACCAGATTGGCCGATCGAACTGGTGGAACCGGGAACCGGCCCCCTCACCGGTTCCCAAAACCCTCAAAATCCGGACTATTTGAGAATCGGTCAAAACCAGTGGCAAAACCGGTTGGGAACCAATCCAAACCGGAAAAAAAATTGGAAAAAATTGAAAAAAATTTATTTATTTTTATAAAAAGTACACGAACGAAGTGGTGGAACCGGGAACCGGCCACTCTACCAGTTCGATGCCCGGTCCGGTTTTGACAACACTGCTTAGTGGTTGAATGATCATAATTAACTATTGACCTTCAAGGAGGATTAATGGCACGTGCCTATTTTATTTTATTTTTTTCGTATGAGACACACGGTTAGGCCTCAACCCCGGTTAGCAAGTCAATATCTGTTCTAAGTTAAGGCGGGTGGAGAGTGCAACCTACTCTCACCCTCTCAAGAATGGAACCCGGAACCTCCTTCCTAAGGAAGGGATACACCTACCACTGGGCCCAGGGTGTGTTGGTACGAGCCTATTTAATTCCAATTGCTAAAACTTATTGGCTTAAGGTATCTAAGTGCTTACTCAAAATAATTTTTATGGAAGAGCCAGAGTGATATAATAACTTTGGTCCACTAGTTTGATTAGAACAGTTGATGGCGACAAGAAAAGATGCCTTGGTTCTCAGTTCTTGCAATATCAATGGGTAGTTAATCTCACCGACGTCATTTTGAAATAGGAATATAATCACCTCTCAGTAGGTGACGCGAGAGGGGCGTCTTGGGTCCCTTTTTATGTCATGTGTCCCATTTAAATTTCTTTTAACTGTGATAAAGGTTCATTAACTCCTAGGTTCACCCATCTATCCTTTGTTTTTAGAAAAATGAAATAAAAAATATTTAACTATAAAGTTAAAAATTAACCTGAGTTTGCGATAGGCCAATTTTGTGAGAGCGATGAGCAATAGTTCACGCCCGTGGAGCGAACGATTACTCTTCTAAATAAGCAAGTACAATTTGGGTCACGCAGTCTGTGTTCGTGGAACTTCAAAACTTGGAAAGCCAACTGTAAATAGTAGTAAGAAGCAACAACGATAGTCCACTTTCGAGGATGTCCCCCACAAGTTTATTCTACATAGAATTCCATCTTATGATTGGATCCTACATTTGTCACAAGAAGTTATTCATACAATGATTTTGCGCCCATAACAAAACTTCTTCTACAAACGTGATTCCCAAGTCCAAACTATGATTGAAATTATCCTTAATTTGAGGATGATTCAAGACCTAGAAGGGATGAATAAGTTAACCTAAAAGTTGTCCACCAATTTTAATTAAAGTACATAAAAAGTAGATAAATCACAAACTACAACACTAAAATTTTTACATGGAAAACTCATCCGGGAAAAACCATGGGACCTCATCCAATTAAAGAGAAATCACTAAGAGATTAAAGCAATAGTATAAACTTGAACCTCACCACAATGTGACTCAACGCATCGACCCACAACTAGTCAATGAATACACTTCCACGAACTTGCAAGCTTGATCTCCACCGTAATGGCTTCGGTTCCTCATTGGCTTTTGCTTCTCCTAGATTCTCAGCTCCACGATCTTGCAAGGTTGTATGGAAGAGGATGATTCTCAATCTACAAGTGGTGGTCATCTAAGCCACCACATGTCACCAGATCCTGGGTTACATTCCAGCACACCAGTCTTTGAGTCTCTACAAGATTCTGAGCATAGCTGTGTCTAAGTCTACAACAATATTCTTTCCTTTAACTCCTTGTATATTTAGGGAAGTTTCCATTGTTTCTTTAACTCCTTGTATATTTAGGGTAGTTTCCATTGTAATATAGGAAACCAATCCCTTGATTCTTGTTGATTGATTGTAACAGTTTCAATTCAAAATGTTAAATAGAGGAAGAGGCCTACTCACGATTCACCTTGAATGGGGAGATCGTTTCACTCATCTCTAAATTCTACAAGTTATTATGGTATCAGAGCACTCCACATCAAGGTGAGACGTGAGCAGCCTTGAGCACCTTTATTCCCTTATCTGTAAACTATCCTATTTCTTCCACACTATCCACAACGTTTCCTATGGCTTCATCAAACTCATCCATGATCAAGTATCCTTATCCTGCTACCTTAAATGTTGGCAACTTTGTCTCTATCAAGTTGACTACATCCAACTTCCAACTATGGAGAACTCAAATGCTTGGACTCATAGAGAGCCAAGACATGACCGGGTTTCTTGATGGGGAGTACCCCATGCCCAAACATATGGTGGCAGCATCTTCTGAAGGTTGTGATGGCGACTCTACTAGGAGGACCATTAACCCAGAATACTCTGCTTGCAGGCGATCTGACCGCTTGCTTCGCGGATGGATTACCGGGACTTTGTCTGAAGAAGTCCTCAGACTCGTAGTTGGACTGGAGACTGCATCCGAGGTATGGAACACACTTGTTGATTCCTTCACTCAAGAATCACAAGAGTGAGAATTCTTTTTATTGAATCAACTTCAGTTTATAAGAAAAGGTTCATCTTCCTTAAGTGATTATATTCGAAAATTTAAGAGTATATGTGATGATCTTTCTGCCATTGGAAAAGCTATTGATGACCAAATCAAGGTCTTTGTACTTTTGAGAGGGTTAGGACCTAGGTATGAGTCCTTCGTAACCACAATGCTCAAGCCCCCTACCCCGTCCTTTCGAGAACTTGTTCCTTTATTACAGGGACATGAAACAATGAGGACCCTTTATATTGATGAGAACCTAGGTTCGGCCAATCATAACATGGCTTTCTTTGGCCAACATTCTCAAGGACAGGGAGGGGGGAGGAATTTCAATAACAACAGGAAATGGAAACAACCACCAGAGGGTGGATTCACGTCTAAAGGGCGTGGCTTTGTCCAAGCCGGGTAGCAACAAAAAAAAGAAATGACATAGTAGGAGAAAAATCTCAGTCTGATAAGAATGATCAGCAATATCAATCAAAGAAGGATGAAGTTGTATGCCAAATTTGTGGCAAAGCCAATCATACTGTGATGCGTTGCTAGCAACGATTTAATCAGACCTACCAACCTAAAGATGCTACTCAAGCTCTAGCCGCCATGACCGTGTCAGACAGCCAAGAGAGTGCATGGTTCCCTGGCACTGGTGCTTCTGCACATATGACTGCTAATATTGGTAAGCTTCATTCCCTTGTTCAGTATAATGGGCCTGATAAAATATTTGTGGGAAATGGTGCCACACTTGATATTTCCCATATTGGTTCTACCTCACTACAGTGCGGAAACAATAAATAGGAATTAAATAATGTGTTGGTCGTTCCTGAAATTAAAAATAACCTACTATTTGTGAGCAAGTGACATCTGATCATCCTTATATTTTTTAATTCTCTTCGGATGGTTTTGAAATAAAGAATAGGGAAACTCAACGGGTAATAGCAGCGGGCAGTAGATGCGGTGGGTGTATGCCTTGAGGCCAAACAATGAGGAGGTGGCTCTATTTTCAACAAGGTTTCGGGCAACAAGTGATGAGATACGGCACCAACAGCTTGGACACCCTCACATGTACGTTGTTGATCAGCTGAAGAAGAATAAACTGATAATCAGTAAGAGTAGTTTGAATAAGGTAGAAACCTTGTGTAGTAGTTGCCAAATGGCCAAGGCGTGCCGATTACCTTTCTTACGTTCTGATGATCATAGTGATGAACTTTTATCTATTATTCATTGTGATCTATGGGGGCCAGCCCCGATTTCATCTCATCAAAGGTTTTGCTACTATGTTATATTTGTGGATGGATGCACACGTTACACATGGTATTTTCCATTGAAGCACAAATCACATTTTTTCAAATGCTTCACATCATTTCATGCACATGTAGAAAAACAATTTGACAGGACAATCAAGACTCTATAGTCAGATGGAGGTGGGGAGTTTAGTAACAAAGAACTCCATAACTACCTACTTTATCATGGAATCAAGCATCAGATGTCATGTCCTAGGACACCAGGACAGAATGGCTTGGCTGAACAAAAGCACAGGAACATAACTGAGTTACGCCTAACCATGTTGATTCATGGAAATGTCCCAAAACTGTTTTGGGTAGAGGCCTTTGGGACTGTTCTTTGGTTGATTAACCAGCAACCTAGCCGTGTTTTGGAATGGAATAGCCCAATTTCTAAGCTTATCGGCAAACAACCTGCTTATGAGTCATTACGAGTCTTTGGGTATTAATGCTTTCCTTACTTACTTGATTATGCAAAAAGCAAGTTTGATCCTCGCTCATTGCCATACATATTCCTTGAGTATAGTGACACTTATAAGGGGTATCGGTGCTACCACCCTCCTACAGGTCGGATATATATGTCAAGACATGTCATTTTTGATAAAGGAGTCCTCCCATTTCGCACACCCAGTGCCCCTATTCAATTTCTAATTCTGATAAAGAAATAACATCATTTTCTGAATGGCTTACAGGTGCATTGGAAATCCAATCAACATCTCCATCACCACTGTTTGTCTCCTCTCTTCCTACAATCGAAGAACAACCAATAGATACCCAGTCATCCCCTACATCCCTCAAGATGATCACTCCAACCGATATTCCAGTGGCGGACTCTCCATTGTTGGATCTCTCTTCACATACAGTTGCACCACCATTGCCCACCTGCGATAATGACCATCGTACAACCCAATGACATGGCAACACCCACTGATAGTCACTCTATGCTCACACGTTCTAGGGTTGGTTCATTAAGACCAAACCCAAAATATTTTTCACCTGATTATGTTTATACCGCCGATGTAATCCCTACCAAACTTAAGAGCATCAAATCAGCAATCAAACATTCAGGGTGGCTATCAGCAATGAAAGAAGAAATCTCAGCCCTACACAATAATGGAACATGGGAATTGGTTCCCCGGACACACGATATGAATGTATTCGGCTGTAAATGGGTTTACAAACCCAAACTACATACAGATGGGTCCTTAGAACGTCTCAAGGCCCGCCTCGTAGCCAAAGGCTACACACAGGTGCCTGGTATTGATTTCTCAGAGACATTTTCACCAGTTATCAAACCAGCCACTATTAGATTGGTTCTTTCAATGGCCTTAGCTCATAATTGGGATATCAGACAACTAGATGTCAAGAACGCCTTCTTACATGGATGTATCAATGAACCAGTTTATATGGAGCAACCGCTCGGTTTCAAGGATCCAACAAAGCCCGATCATGTTTGTTGTTTAAGAAAAGCTCTTTATGGGCTACGACAGGCTCCACGGGCCTGGTTTGATAGGTTCAGTACCTTTTTGTTATCTGTGGGCTTCTTTTGTAGTATGACCAACTCGTCTCTCTTCATTTTTCACAGTCAACTTGGGACCATTATTCTTTTACTATACGTTGACGACATTATTTTAACTGGTGATAATCCAACCCTACTACATTGCTTCATTGACCGTCTTCATACTGAGTTCGCCATGAAGGATTTGGGGTACCTCCACTACTTCCTCGGTATACAGGTTATACGATTCTCTGGTGGGCTTCTTCTCAATCAAACAAAGTATGCCTATGATTTAATAGAGCGGGCCCAAATGAAGGAGTGCAAGCCCATTTCTACACCAATGGCTATGAAACTTCGTCCATCATTCGATGGAGCCGATCTCTTTGATGACCCACAATTTTACAAGAGCATTGTGGGAGGCCTACAGTATCTTACCTTTACTAGGCCAATCATCTCCTTCAGCGTGAATTATGTATGTCAGTTCATGCAACAACCCACCAACTTTAATTTTCAGTTGGTTAAAAGGATTCTTCGCTACGTTCACGGAACTATTGATCATGGCATCCACTTGCTTAGCAACAATGGTCTTATATGCTTACTCTGATGCTGATTGGGCTGGATGTCCTCTCACTCGAAGATCCACAACTGGGTTCTGTACATATCTCGGTGGCAATTGTATATCTTGGAGTGCGAAAAAGCAGCCCACTGTAGCACGCTCCAGTACCGAAGCAGAATACCGTGCTCTAGCATCAACGGCTACTAAAATTACTTGGTTATCCTTCATCCTACGTGATCTGGGTCTCTATATGCATCAACCACCCATGTTGTTTTGTGATAATATGTTAGCCCTTCATATGACAATTAATCCAGTGTTTCGTGCAAGAACGTAGTACATTGAAATCGATTATCACTTTGTTAGGGAGAAAGTAGCACTTGGTGCTCTTGTAACACGGTTTGTCAGGTCCGAAAATCAAGTTGCAGACATTCTAACCAAGCCACTAGCTTGACGACCATTTCAGCACCTACGGGTCAAACTGGGCCTCTGGCCCTCCCCTCGGCTCAGTTTGCGGGGGAGTATGTAAGAGGATAATTCTCAATCTCCAAGTGGCGGTCATCTAAGCCACCACATGTCACCAGATCCTAGGTTACATTCCAGCACACCAGTCTTTGATTCTCTACAAGATTTTGATCATAGCTATGTCTAAATCTACAACAATATTCTTTCCTTTAACTCCTTGTATATTTAGGGAAATTTCCATTATTTCTTTAACTCCTTATATATTTAGGGAAGTTTCCATTGTAATATAGGAAACCAATCCCTTGATTCTTGATGATTGATTGTAACAGTTTCAAATTCAAAATGTTAAATAGGGGAAGAGGCCTACTCACGACTCACCTTGAATGGGGAGATCGTTTCACTCATCTCTAAATTCTACAAGTTATTAGACCGGTCTCCGTCACAATGGCTTTGACTCACTCCAACTAAAACACTCACTTAAGGGCTTTGAGTGGATTTGAATTCAGTTTTAACACATACTAAAGGGATCTCATGGACAATGACGATCACACATTCAAGTGAAGGATAATCAATGTTAAACTTGCATCTCTAGCTTAGTTAAACTAGCATCTCTAGCTTAGAACATAAGAGGAGGCTCAATGGGATGATCCGATAGTTTTTTGGAAACCCTAATAGGAGCTTTGTAGCCTCAACTCTTTGTCTAAAAACATTCATATTTGTATTTGCTAAATTTTGGGTCCAAAACAGTGTCTAGTTTGTCTTGGTCCTTGCCTCCAATACCCATGTCCATTGAAGTTGAAGTGAAGAAGGTAATTAAAGGAAATGCAATCAAGTTTCGCTCTCACATTAGGATGGTAAGCAAGATTTAGATACTTAGTTTATGACTAGGATAAATTGACTTAAATCATGTATCTTGCCCCTAGGTGACTAGATACAAAGAGCAACATGTGTTGCAAATCCAGACTTAGGAAATTGGGCAATCCGGTCGACCGAGGGCTGAATATTTTGTATGGATTAAAATTTCAGAGAGTGGTTTCTATCTTGGTAAATCTTACTTGCCCATCTTGATTGACCGACCACATCTCGGTCGACACATTTGGATCTCGGTCGACCAAGTTGCGCAGATTAGTTCTAACACTGAATTTGCAAACTTTCTTTTTAGTCGCTCTATATAACCTTTACCTAATTTGTGATTAGGATTTTTATGTATTAAAGAGAATAAAGTAGAGGTTTTCCAAGCTTATCTAGGGTTCCTCCTTCATGGCTGGGTGATATCCATTGATCCTCTTCTATTGCTCTCACTTGTGGTGCAAGAAGCTTTACTATTGATTATCATTGACTTGCACCAGTTGATCTTTTGTTATGAAATCACTCTAGAGGTTATTGTTACAAACCAAATTCAATACCTTCAGCATTCGAGAGAGTATTTGGTTGGCAAAAAGCCGACGCAATTGCTGACTGGGTGAATTTTTTGTGAAGGATCACTGCTTTTCGTAGAACCTAAGAGAAGTTTAGGCTGCTGCAGTTGATCATGGTACTTGCGAGTACGTGATCACTTATTGAGGCGGGATGACCGAATACTGAAGGATCATAGTGTCGAGTCCAATGGAGTCAGGTCGAGTCTTGTAAGTTTCCGTTAACTTTGTCATAGTGATATCTCTTTGACTGGACTAGGTCTCGTGGTTTTTCCCACAACAGTTTTTCACGTAAAAATCTTTGGTGTTATGGTTTGCTTACAATTATTTTATTTAAATTCCGCATATACAATTGCTAAAATTGAAATTGGTAGAAATCCCTAAGTTAGACTTATTCACCCCCTCTTGATCTTCAGGATCATATATATATCAAGGATACGTATTGAAAATTTTCAAAACCTAATACAAATTAGATGAACAATGGCTTAAATAGACAAACCAAGATGAGAAATTAGAAGTTGCTAGAAATTTGTTTATAGCATTAACCGTTCAAATAGTAGGGCAAACCGTTCGAACAGCTTCCTCAAATAGTTCAACTAGTGGTTTGTAGACCTTCTGGAAATTTTCTCATACAAATAAATTCATAGCACATTCGACCGGTCTCTAAATCGTTCGAACGATTTCATCAATTTCCCCAAAAACTGATTTCTGAAACTCCCAACTTTGTATCTAGTCTCCTAGGGTATTTTAGCATTTGTCTAAGTCAATTACCACCTAAGTTTGATGGATTCTAAGCCTCTTACATTCCTAAAGTAGAGAGCAAAGCTTGGTAGCTGAATCTTTCGGCTTCATCTCGACAAGGCTCTGAGCATTTGGGCACTTGAACTTAGACCATACTAGACCCTATTTTGATCTCGGAATTCACCAATCTAGAATAGGACTTTACACTTAGAATCAAGGATGGAATCAAGCTGATCTCATGCGCCAGATTTGGAAAATAACGTCCCACTACAGCTCACTTTGGGTAACTTGGATTAAAGCCCATCTAATTAGAGGTAAGATTTTCTAGCTCATATATAAAATAACCATTAGAGTGCTTATGCTTTTTGGGGGAAAATACTCCAACTTAAGCCATTGTCAAGGAGATTTATTTTCTATGTAATTGGTGATGTCCAACTCGTTGATTTGGCATGATAACTGGCTAATAAGTGGGATTCTTCATGATTTATATGGCGATAGTATGATCCACGACTCAAGCTTGGGTAACTTGGTTAGAATGAATCAGCTAATTAGTGATGGAGAGTGGTAGACCTCTTTTCCTTCTTCTTGGGATTTCTCTTAGGTTTGGAATGAAGTGCATTCGGTTCCTCTTAGATAGGGACAGGAGGGTGATAGAGTTATATGGAATCCGGCTTCTAGTGGTGTTTACTCTCTAAAATCAATGTGGAGTGTCTTGCGTAACATCTCCCCTAGAGTGGGTTGGGCTAAGCTCCTTTAGTTTTCTCTTAACATTCCAAGACACAGCTTCATCACTTGGCTCACCATTTTTGCGAATCTTCAAACCCTTCATGACATGTTGGTTAAGCATAAATCTTTGTCTCGTTCGAGGTGTTGCTTTTCCTGGAGTTCGGACAAGAATGTTCATCATCTTTTCTTCGATTGTAGATATTCTCAGGTTATTTGGAAACACATCCTTAGTAAGATTTGGTATGGTGCTCACCAAATCCTACCTTAGGATGATGAAGTGGTTTAGCCAAGTAAGGAGACGTCTAGGGCTGATCTAGTTTCCTTGGTGAAGAAGATTTGTTTCAATAGCACGGTCTATCATATTTGGAAGGAAAGAAATGGTCGTCTTTTTAAAAGGGTCAAGATCACTGTTTTCCGTAGAACCTAAGAGAAGTTCAGGCTGCTGCGGTTGATCATGGGGCTTGCGAGTACGTGATCACTTATTGAGATGGGAAGAACGAATACTGAAGGATCATAGTGTCGAGTCCAATGGAGTCAGGTTCAATTCTTGTAAGTTTCCGTTAACTTTGTCATAGTGATATCTCTTTGATTAGACTAGGTCCCATGGTTTTTCCCGTAAGGGTTTTCCACGTAAAATCTTTGGTGTTATGATTTGCTTACAATTATTTTATTTAAATTTCGCATATACAATTGCTAAATTGAAATTGGTAGAAATCCCTATGTTAGACATATTCACACCCTCTAGATCTTTGGGTTAATATATATATCAAGGATACGTATTGAAAATTTTCAAAACCTAATACGAATTAGGGGAACAATGGCTTAAATAGACAAGTAATGATGAGAAATTAGAAGTTGCTAGAAAATTGTTTATAGCATTAACCGTTCAAATAGTGGAGCAAACCATTTGAACGGCTTTCTCAAATGGTTTGATCGGTGGTTTGTAGACCTTCTGGAAATTTTCTCACACAAATAAATTCATAGAACGTTCGACCGGTATCTAAATCGTTCGAATGATTTCATCAATTTTCCCCAAAAACTGATTTCTGAAGCTCCCAAGTTTGTATCTAGTCTCCTAGGGTATTTTAGCATTTGTCTAAGTCATTTCCCACCTAATATTGGAGGGAAATACTCCAGCTTAGGCCATTATCAAGGAGATTTATTTTTCATGTAATTGGTGATGTCCAACTCGTTAATTTTGCATCATAACTGGCTAATAAGTGGGATTCTTCATGATTTATATGGCGATAGTATGATCCATGACTCAAGCCTGGGTAACTTGGCTAGAATGAATCAGCTAATTAGTGATGGAGAGTGGTAGACCTCTTTTACTTCTTCTTGGGATTTATCTCAAGTTTGGAATGAAGTGCTTTCGGTTCCTCATAGACAGGGACAGGAGGATGATAGAGTTATATGGACTCCGGCTTCTAGTGGTATTTACTCTCTGAAATCAGTTTGGAGTGTCTTGTGTAACATCTCCCCTAGAGGGGGTTGGGGCTAAGCTCCTTTAGTTTTCTCTTAACATTCCAAGAAGCAGATTCATCACTTGGCTCACTATTTATGGGAATCTTCAAACCCTTCATGACATGCTAGTTAAGCATAAATCTTTGTCTCATTTGATGTGTTGCTTTTCCTAGAATTCAAACTAGAATGTTCATCATCTTTTCTTCAAGTGCATATATTCTTAGGCTATTTGGAAACACATCCTTAGTAAGATTCGGTATGGTGCTCACCAAATCTTGCCTTAGGGTGATGAAGTGGTTTGGCCAAGTAAGGAGACGTCTAGGGGTGATCTGGTTTCCTTGATGAAGAAGTTTTGTTTCAATAGCACGGTCTACCACATTTGGAAGGAAAGAAATGCTTGTCTTTTTAAAAGGGTCAAGATCGTCAAGAGGAAGCGCAAATCATCACATCTGGTTTCCTTGGTAAAAAGGTTTGGTTTTCTTTATTTTCACAATTCTAGGGAATATAATAAGATTTTCTTTAAAGTATCGATTTAGAATATGACATGCTCATAAAAGGGCTTCTCTTCACGAGTTAGCTAGAACATTAGAACTGATAAGTATAGTGTTAACCATCTTTGTAAGTACGATTTTTTTCGCTTTATAATGTCATTTTGTTGTGGAGTGTGAGTTGTGTGTGTGTTTGTGTGCTATATATACCTTACCAAAAAAGAGAAGACATTTCATGTTGAATCCCACTTTCTTTACAAAACTCGATGAATTCAACATCCATGTATTCACCATTTTTGTCATACCTCAAGAATTTAATCTTTTCTGCTAAAATGTGCTCCACTTCAGCTTTGAAAGTTAAAATTTTCAAAAGCTTCATCTTTCATCTGAATTAGATAGACATAGATAAATGTTATAAAGTATTGTCTTTCTCCTCTTTACTATATATCAATTTCACAGATATTAGTATGAATTAATTTAAATATCTTGGTTGATATATCTCTCAACTCCTGCAAAGTGATCTTGCATTTTCTGCATGCGATCATTTCTTATGATTATCAATGCTTTGATTATCAATTAAACCTTGTTTGACCATAACTTTAATTTTCTTAAAATTGATGTGACCTAGTTTACCATGCCATAAGTTAACCGACTCTGATATAAGAAGAAACAACAACAATTTTGTTGTTGTTATAACGTTGAGCTTAAACAACCCATTTACGACATGTCATTTTCCTACGAAATACCATTCTTGTCAAAACTCAAAACCCACTTATTAAACTCGAAGACCATCTTGAATTCAAACTTGCATAATAGGGAACTCAAGACAAGTTTTTCCTTATTCAGACGCATACAGGACATCTCTGAGTAGAATGGTCTTCCTGAAAGTGAACTTTTACTGAATTATTCCCTTTCCAACAAAGTTTGTCGATGATTGATTGTTCATAAACATGTTTATATATGCTATAGAGACCTGCTTATTTTAATCATTTTTTATCCATTTTATGATTTGAATGCTTGATATTGATGTGGACTAAAAAATAGTAAAAAAGTTAAAAACGAAAAAAGAATCTGATCAACCGAAACCCCACTTGGTCGACTATGCTTAATCAGAACCAAAAAAAAAAGGCCAGTAAGCAAACCGGTCAAGTCCAGAGAGAAGTTTCCCATTGACAGTGCTAATTTTTATGAGGAAAAATATCTCTCACACCCACTAGCTCCACATGTTTTCAAAGGAATGGTAGAAGGAAGAAAGGTTTGTTGTGGAGTGATCATCTGACTTATCAAAGACACTCCAAAGTTTAAGTCAGAATTGGATTGAATAAGAATATAGAGGGTTCAGTACATTCAGGGGTTTCAGTATTCATAAAAGTATATTTTTGTAACATCTGATCTACATATAGGCAAGCAAATATTTTTGTAACATATGATCTACATATAGGCAAGCAAATGTCTGAAAGTCAATGCATGTAAGAGACAATTATGCATGTTATTCTATTTACCGACAATTCTTAGTATGGTCTACAATTCTTAGTATGGTCCACAAGGTTATCTCAACGTGTTATTTTCTTAGCTTAACTTGTTTGTATTTGAAAAGATAATGATAGACATAAATATAGTCATAAATGCATGTTTTAACCATGTGTCAAGAAAGTAGTACATCACGGGGAAGTCTCTGATCTAGTCCACAGAATAGTCCATCGTGAGATTAATCTCCAATGACCAGTAAGTAACATCTAGTCCGTTAGGACCGTTGATTAAGTCAGATCTGACTAGTTAGGACCGTTGATCCAGTCAGATCTGACCAGTATATCAGACCAGACCACTTTATGGTGATCCTGTAGTGTATCTCTAATTTAACCAGAGACCGCCCATCTACAAACACCAAAGATAAGGGGATACTCTGTTCGTTTGGAGATAGAGTGGTTTCATTCTACATTGGAATTGGAGCAGGATAGTTTAAACTGAAATTTGTCACCAAGTAGATCAAATCCTGTATTCACTGGTTAAGAACAACCGCGCAACAATCCTAAAATAGACCAAATCTGTAACCATACAGTTGAAAACTTGGAACAATTATAGTCATGTAGCCAAATAGGAATAGGAGTGAAAACTTGGAACAATTATAGCCATGTAGACAAATAGGAATAATAATACTCCTAGCCAAACAGTCTAAACTAAACAGATAATTACCTGTAACCAAGCAATTGAGACTAGAATAAGAATACTCGTATAACCAAATGATTCAGAAGAGATTAGAGTTATTCTAATGTGTCAAAACTAACAGAGTATCGAGGGACTTATATTCCTACAGATATCTTTCATAGATGTCATTGCTTCAGTCAACCAAGATGTTTTAGTCTGGCATTCATCAGATTTCCCCATCCCAAAGCTCTTCTAGGGACGGCCCACTAGCCACTTAGAGCAACCTGTGGACATATATTATCAACTAAATAACTATTTTAGAGAGAGAGAGAGAGAGAGAGAAAGAGAGAGAATACTTGTGCGACGGTCTTTCCCTTAGCCAGGGCAATTTCTTTGAGGATTGGACTGTCCATCACAGCAGTAGAACCCCACCAAGTTCCATTTGCCCCCAAAGGAGACCATGCACTCACATGAATCCCTTTCTCCTTGCAGAAATCTATCAGCTTCCTCTGCTGACATGCAGCGTTCAATTTCACCTGAAACAATTTCATCATCACCACTAATCTTATCAGTAATCACACCATCATCAAAATCATTACCATGAAAAGCCTGTCCGTTTAAAACCTGATTAATGGCCGGAGGGATAGTAGCATGGGCCAGAAGTTGAGAGAGCTTCTCGCAGTCGAAGTTGCTGACACCAATGGACTTGGCTAGACCCAGTCTGCTGCACTCCTCCATGGCTTCCCATGTCCCTCTCATATCAAAAGGAAGAATGTCCTCCTTGTTAAAAGGGTACACCATTTCTCCTTTCTTCAACCTCGCCGGCACATGTACAAGATAGAGATCAACATATTCCAATCCAGCCCAAGCTTCCTACATAGATATTAGTATCATAAATTTCCATGTAGACGTAAGATGGTAATAAAAGGATTCATTATTAAAACCGGAGGGTGTTCTTGAGGGCTGGACCTACGAGGTCAGGGTGGGCATCAGTGCACCATAGCTTGGAGGTGATGAAGAGGTCGTCGCGTATACCGATGAGGCCTCGCCGGAGGGCTTCGGCTACGGCATGGCCAAGGGTTCCTCGGTTTTGTACAAAGCGGCAGTGTCGAAGTACCTGTAACCAACTTCAATGGCATCAATGAAGGTTGAGGTGAGGACCTGATGAGGAAGTGGTTGTGTTGCTGTTCCCAGGGCTACAATTGGCATCTTCCATCCGGAGCTCAACACCACACTCGGAACATTCTCTCCCATCTTTAGGAGAACTCTGTTTTTTAGAGGATGAATCTTCTAAGCCTCTAAACCCAAAAAAAACCCTTCTTAACCACAACAAATATAGAGTTAATAGAACTCTGTTTTTAAAAATGAGTGTCAATAGAGCTCTGTTTCAAGCAGCTTGAGGGGAGCTCGCAGGAATCCTTGGGAAGTCCAAATTAGTCGTAGACAGTTTAACTTGGAGGATTTGGCAAATCCGGTTATCACCCCTAGAGGTCGCCACGTGTCTCCTTTGACACCCCTTAACCGTGGGTAATGTTCACCCACCCCTAGGTTCACCCACCTATTTTTGGTTTTTTTTAAAAAATATTAATTCTATTTTTAAAATTAAAAAACTGTTTTTAAAGTTTTTTAATATTAAAAACAGTTTTTTAATTTTAAAAAAATAATTAATATTTAAAAAAAAACCAAAAATAGGTGATGAACCTTACCCACGGTTAAGGGGTGTCAAAAGAGACACGTGGTGACCTGTAAGGGGTGATAACCGGATTTGCCAAATCCGGTTATCACTGTTGATGATTTGGCTCCGTTTAACTTTACTTTGATGGCCAAACCTTTTAATAAAAAATACATTAACCCTCATGCGAAAAGGCTCGCCTGTCTTACTCTTCGACCATGTGATGCGACAATTCGTTAGATTCCAACCATGTTCTTCACTTTTGGCCATCTCATCACTCTGGTCATCTAGTCCCTTCACCTTTCTCAATTTTCGCCTCAAAACTCATTAGCTCATCTCTTATCTTAAATCCATTTCTTTCGGGCAATCATTTATCTTCTCCTTTGTTAGAACCCTGTCATGGAGCTCATAAGTTTTTTCCATCATTTTCCGGCCGCGAGTTCCCTTTTTTGTCAATAGCAATGCTAAGTCAACTTTCCGGCTGACCACTCTATGGTAGTTTTTACTCTTTTTATAAAAGAAGACAAAATAAAAGGTAAGTACATTGTATTATTTTTTTCATTATTTTTTTATTAAATTAGCCGTGTCTTCTCATGCAATGATTGTAGAGTCTTCTCTTTCATAATTTGATGCTTTGAGGAGGTTGGATTGCTCATCTTATTTTATAGATTTGTTCCGACAATCTGATATATAGTGCTCATACTTGTTGTAATTGTAGCATTGAATGCTTCTAGTATTATCAGGACCATATGTGGATCTACCTCTACTAGTTCCTCTTCTGCGGCTACCGGTGAAATTACCCTGACCATATGTGGATTTACTAGCATTGCTCATTTGTGAGCTATAATTTCTTTTAAACTCATTTTTCGTGGGGGATGCCATGTGTTATTCTCTTCCATTAAGAGGATAGGTGCTTTGTACTAAGACTCTGACAACTCACAAGGAGAGTGTATTAACAAAGGGAGTGTTGCTAGCTCTATCCATTATTTGAAAAAAAATTGACAAATTTTATGGAGGTTTTTTTCTTCATAATTACAATCCAATCACCAAGATTAGCTTAATGGGATTGGTCACGGGAATATGGAATTTTAGGGTGTCCAATTTTGTCTAGGAATAAACGTATGAGACTCCCTTAGGGCCGAGACCATGCTCTAAGAGCATGGGATTCAGGTGGGGCCTACCATGTGAAATAGCCTATTTGAAATCCAATGCTCGTAGAGCATGATCTCGGTGGTCTCCACCCAAATGGGTCTAGTAGCAAAGTCCTTTGTGTTTTAAGTATGTTATTGTCCTGCTATTTATTGCTCCGTAAAACCTGCTTCACATTATTTTAATATAAAACCTATAACACATACATACAATCAAGGTATCCATTAACGTAACATAAGGGTGAGTCCAAGCAACAATTCAAAAAAATTTGGACCTGACTGATGAAGGTTTGGTGGCTCGTTATTTTAGTTGAATCGTGTTATTGAGTGTGAAATACTGATTTGGTGGCAGCATTAACTTTTATATTAGGATAAAATACATTTACACACTGCCGTTCGAGGAAAATAGGCATAGACTCTTCAGGTTTCAAAAAATACATTAGGTATCCCTACTTTTCAAAATAATGATACTTACACCCTTTCTATCAGTTGACCATTAGTCAATTGTTGACCGTTAGTCAACTAAGGGAATAGTGATGTCATGTGATAAAGTGGTATAAACTATAAAAAAATGATATTATTTTCTAAATAAATTACCATTAACAGATCATATTTGTACAGATTCCGAGGCGTGAACCTGAAATAAATCTCGAGGTAATAGAATTTAATCTAAATAAATTATCATTAACAGATACATATCTCTAGCATTAAGTTTAAACTAACAAGAGTAAATCCACGTATAATTGAATTCATTTAAAATCTCACTGACATGACACTCTACCCCAACTGAAAATTACTAAATAAATTTCTGAAACGAAACCTATCAACTAACTAAATTCTTGACCGTTCCCTCTAAGTCCTTCAGGTACTCCCTGAAAAAAATCAAATAATATAATAAGGGTGAGCTTTTGGCTCAGCAAGAGAATACCACGACATGCAACAGTTAAGATAAATAAAACAATAAACAACATATATGAATATGCATCATTTTATTTATCAATTTACTCAGATCTTCTATCAATAGCATTTACGCGTTGCTTACCCTACTAACAACGGTCTCAATGTTGTATGGTCTTATACAGGGACCCTTAGGTTTACACGAAGCTCACTTAAGGTAGTCACACTGAGAGACACGTAACTTCTCAGTGGGATTATACAAAGCTCTCCCTCAAACTTTAGACCTAGAGAGTCTCGCATTCTCTATTTGTCATCCCTTGGTCTTTCTCCTTTTTAATTTATTAACCAAACTCTTTATTATGGTGTTCTATACCATCATAATAAAGAAGATAAAATATTATGTAAAGCTAACGTAGACACAAAAAATATGCAAGATACTTGATAAAACAGATTTCCTTAAACATGTTTTTCTGAATAAAGAAATTACACAAATTTATCTAATATGCTCACAATACGAATTATTCAAGATAGTTATTTTACAAAAATAAAATAAATAAAATCTTTTTATTTCATTTTATTTTCCTTTTATTTCTTTTTTTATTCTCCTTCTTTTCTTTTGCTTTATTAAGTCATTTATTATTTAATTTATTTAATTCTTTTAAAAAAAAAAAATTCTAAACTAGTTTTCTCTATTTTCCAACCTTGAACTCATGTTAATTAACCTACCATTGTTCTTTCAATTTGTAACTTTCATTCTAACATTATTTATACATTATTTCATTACAAAGATTTCGATTAACAATTCTTTAATTTATAAATTTAAATCTTGGTTCTATACTTGTTCTTCTTTAAACATCATTATTAAGACTAGCGGAATGCACGTGAATGTTCAGGCTTAATCCGTGCAAAAAAATTAGAACAACTGATAGGCTTGATCAAAAACATGAAGTGAATAAATTTGGTATTTCAATACATGAAAATATTTGCTAATTGTTGTTATGAAAAAGAAAAATGTTTTAAAAATAATAATCTATTTGCTACTTAACCCAAACTTGGCCCATTTGTCCATTACCTCAAGGGGTGTGGCCTAGAATTTGGACGGTATGGATACATAAAAAAAAGGTTCTTCATTGCACCGTTGTGATAATTTGTCGACATATACCATTTGATGACATTCTGACACAAAACAAAAAAAAAATGTTAAAAATAATCACATTCTTTTCAAGATTGCCTTTGATAATTAAAATAACAGTACAAAGCTTTAAGTTACAAGCCTCCTCTTGCAGTTGCAAGTGCTGATCCCGCAAATGGAAACGAAAAAAGTGAAAATAGTACATGTTTTCAAGATATCAAAGGCACAAAGACTAAAAAATCCAATTCTCTCGTACAAATTACGGAAAAAAGACCCCCAAAATAAATAAATAAATTAATTAATGTAAGGGATAAAATTCGTAAAATTGTATAACGTTGGGGAACGAGCTGGCTTTTGTTGTTTTGTGCACGAAGGTGACACGTGGACGTATGTTTGAGTCACGTGCTTAAAATAGAAGGATACGCAGTATCTAATGCATAGCGTTCACGTTGTACAAATTAAAGACGTATCCGTGGTCTTGCGAAACAACGTTCTCGTTGTGGTTTCGACAACGTATTCGTTATCTTGTGCATAACGTAGACGTTGTATTCTCGACAACGTTTCCGGTGTTAATTGAACAACGAACTCGTCGTGATTCAGATAAGGATATCCAGGTCATATTTTAAGATATATACAACGTACTCGACCTCGAGTCAACAACGAGACTGACTCGCAGAAGGGAATAATCAGGAGGCGATCGATTGTTCTGACAAGTGGGCCGAAAGCACTGTCTCGACATTTAGTGCAGGTCACTTCTGTGTGCTGTCAGACTCAACCGACTGAACTAATGGTAGGCTTTCACGTGTAATGCAACAGGTGGTAGATTTTACTGACATATTTGGTAATGAGTGCAGGGCACGTGATATGGGCATCTATGGTCATCTATGGCCATACCAAGGTTAACCTATAAATACCCCGAGAATTTCAGTGTTACGGGGATCGAAAGATAGACATATTTTTCAGTGTTCTTATTTGCTTTACTGTTCATCATCTTCTTCATCTACTTACTTTATCATCGGAGTACAGGTCAGGGTATCACACCCTCCAACTTCTACCTTCTACCAGTAAACTAGAGGTGAACAGTTGCAGCTGACGTGTGTCATTTCCGGTATTTTTCCCCCTCAAAAATTGGCGCCGTCTGTGGGAAATAATAAACGAACCTCCCTTAGCTCTTTGTGATCATGACTGATCAAACTTCTGTGCCCGGGCGTGAGAATCAAACCCCTCAGGCCACCCCATTCGCACCTTCTGTTGTGTAGACTTTCATTCCTGGGATCAGTCCATCATCTGACCAGCCAGAGAGGACTATGCCCCCCTCATTGAACTTTCTGTCTCTGATCATATTTTGATGATGTTGCAAAGGCAGCAGTCTGCTCTGGATCAGATCACCAGATACCAGCAGATGATGCAAGAAAGGCTTGATGCGTTCGAACATAGTGGGCTCGAAGTAGATGATGGGCCATCTCAGAGACCATTAGTGAGACGTCAGCTTGACTTCTCTTCTCCCTCATTAGCACCAGAGAACCGCGACACCAAGTTCGTGTTTCCTCCTACTGAGAGAGAGGCAGGACAACTTTCAGTTCGTGTGGAGCAGAGGATCCCTTCTGATCGAATTGATTTATGAGAAGAAGCAGGACAAGAAGATTCGAGAGGTGCTGCCAAGGGAGCGGTTCTTCAGAAGACTTGGATGACTTCCAAGGAGGTGGAGGCTATGATCAGTGCTCGTGTCAAGAGCATGAAATGAGGGATTCCTGATCACTTTGCTTAGTCGGTAAAGGACAACGTCGAGAACTTTCCTTTTACAGATGTCATCAATCAGTCATATACTTCCTCCAAGTTTATGACTCCTATCTTTCCCATGTACACTGGAAAGACAGATCCGGATGAGCACTTGTTTGACTTCAAGCATGCGATGGCAGTTCACAATCCGGATGATAATCTCTATTGCAAGGCCTTCCCCAACAGCCTGGCATGAGCGGCATCGAGATGGTTTCGTAATCTGTCCCCCGGTTCAATCAACAACTTCGCCGAGCTCAGGTCGGCTTTTATTGATCACTTCATTATCAATAAAAAGAAGAAAGCAGGTGCAGATACTCTCTTCTCTCTAAGGATGAGATCGGCGGAATCCTTGAGGGATTTCATTTCGCGCTTCACTGATGAAGTTCATAGCATCGATAAAGTCGATGAAGGGAGTTGTATTGCTGCTTTTAAGAATGTCATCCCCAGGCATTCTGAGCTTTACAAATCCCTGACTCTTGACTATCCTGTCAAGATGGATGAAATGATGGTTTGTGCAACCAAGTATGGAAGATATGAAGATGATGTTTCCGTTGTGCCGAAGCCGAAGACGAGAGGGGTGGATGTAATAGAGAAAGCACACCGGTCGTCTAGGAGGAAGGAGAAGAGGCAGAGGTATGAGTCTTCATCGTCTGAGGACTCACCACCTAGAAAAGCAGAAGGAGAAAGTAGTATATGTGACTCAGCGGGATCAGCCGGTTCGGCGTCCGTATGAAGGTAATTATAACCAAGCCCAGCAGCAGGGTAGGACGGAGAGACGTCCTAGCCCGAACTTTCAGCAGCAAGCGAGGCAGCATCATCAGCTCCGCCAGGAGCAGCCACCAATGCAACGAGAGAGAGGTGTTCAGCCTACTGAGAGGCGACCTTTTGCAGCTCGGACAGACCCCATCCATTTTACTGTTAGTCCAGCAACCATCATGAAATCAATGGAGGGCCAAGCATACTTCGAATGGCCTGCTAGAGCTGTACAAGATGTTACGTCAGGACCACGGGCACATGAGTATTGTCAATATCAGTCAATATCATAAGTGTCGTGGTCATCTTACAAACCGATGTCGTATCTTGAGGGAGTACTTGGAGAGACTGGTCCAGGAAGGATACTTAGGGGAGTATCTCAGTTTTGATAACGATAATGCGGTGCGCACCAGAGAACCGTTATCTCAACCTCGTACAGGAGAGCCTGCCAGTAATCCAAGTACCAGCGGAGGAGGACGAGGGGGAGCCCCTTTAGGCACTATCAACGTCATTTGCCGAATACGAGCACCAGAGGAGGACGTGGAGAGAGATTTCAGAGCAAAGACGAGGAAGATGTCTCACGAAGCTGAGGTTTGTCAAGTGCAGATGCTGCAAGAAGCATGGGGCAGATGCTTACTTTCTCTGATCATGATTTGGCAACGGTAGTTCGGCCTCATTATGACGCTCTTGTTCTCACTATGAGAATAGGAGATTTTGACATCAAAAGGGTGCTCGTGGATTCTGGGAGTGGGGCAGACATTTTGTATCTTCATGCTTTCAATCAGATGAAGTTGGATTCGTCCGTTCTCATCTCTGCTCAGACCCCGCTGTTTGGGTTTGATGGCAGTTCGATGAAACCGTTAGGAGACGTCGTCTTACCCGTTGTGGCAGGACCCGTTGTCCTACAAACCAGATTTTCCGTTCTGGATGCTCCATCGCCTTACAACGCGATTTTGGGTCGATGGTGGACCCACGAGATGAAGGCTGTTCCCTCTTCGTACTATCAGGTGTTGAAATACCCAACACAGGATGAACCCCAGGAGATCAGAGGGGATGAATTGGCGTCGCAAAAGTGTGACTTCCCTCCTTCCGTTGTGCCCAAATAGCAATT
Organism: Tetracentron sinense; assembly: GCA_015143295.1. Lineage (NCBI taxonomy): Eukaryota > Viridiplantae > Streptophyta > Magnoliopsida > Trochodendrales > Trochodendraceae > Tetracentron > Tetracentron sinense. The sequence goes on from CM026554.1 coordinate 35,058,611, forward strand.
ACAGGTCGACTCCGTTGTGAAAGAGAGCTCGGAAGCCCCATTGTGCAGACCTTCCGTTGAGCCCACGAAGGCAGTCAATTTGGGAACGGAAGAAGAGCCAAAGGTGTTGCAGGTCGGGACGAACTTGACAATGGACGAAGAGGGCGAGCTGCTGGAATTCTTGAAGAGGAACCTTGGTGTCTTTGCATGGTCGCACAAAGATATGACAGGCATCAGTCCGAGCATTATCTGTCACCACCTCAATGTTGATCCTGCTGTCCCTTCGGTGAAGTAGAAACCTCGGAGACTTGCCCCTGCTTATCATGATGCAGTGAATGAAGAGATAGACAAGCTGATCCAGTTTGGGTTCATCCAGGAAGTGCAGTATCCTGCCTGGATAGCTAATGTAGTAGCTGTACCGAAGAAGAATGGGAAGGTAAGAGTTTGCATTGATTTCACTGATGTCAATAAAGCATGTCCCAAAGATTTTTTCCCTATGCCAAGAATTGACAGGCTCATCAACGCCACTGCTGGCCATGAAATGTTATCATTTATGGATGGTTATTCGGGCTATAATCAAATCCTCCTGGCGGAAGAAGATCAAGAGAAGACCACTTTCATTACAGAGCGTGGCTTGTTCTGCTATCGCGTTATACCCTTTGGTCTGAAGAATGTCGGTGCCACATATCAGCGTCTTATGAATCTCATGTTTGGGCTACTCCTCGGCAAATCGGTTGAAGTTTACATTGATGATATCGTTGTGAAGAGCCGATTTCGGAATACCCTGGTGACGGATCTTGTTGAGTCTTTCTCTATTCTGAGAACTTTCAATTTGAAGATTAACTCAGAGAAGTGTACTTTCGGGATTACTTCAGGCAAATTCTTAGGGTATCTTGTGAGTCAACGGGGTATTGAAGCTAATCCAGCTCAGATTCGAGCTCTGCTGGACATGCCGGAGCCCAAGTCAAAGAAGGAGATCCAGAAGTTAACAGGGCGTATCGCTGCACTCAATCGTTTTATCTCAAAGTCATCTGATCGTTGTAAACCTCTTTTTGAGCTCCTACGGAAGGATTCCATTTTCGCATGGACGCCAGAGTGTTCTCAAGCTTTCATTGCTTTGAATGAGTATTTAGGCTCGGCCCCTATTCTCTCTGTCCCTGAACCAGGCGAAGTCTTGTACCTGTATCTTTCTGTCTCAGCGCAAGCCATTGGCTCAGTTTTGGTCGGGTGTTGTAGCGGCGTCGAGAAACCTGTGTATTTCATCAGCAAAACTTTTCTTAAGGCAGAATGTAATTACAGCAAGCTCGAGAAGGTGTGTCTTGCTCTTGTCTTTTCTGCTGAAAAGCTTCGTCCTTACTTTCATGCTCATACTATCGTTGTCATCACAACGTATCCTTTGAAAGTCGTGTTGGGACGACCTGAGTTGGCGGGAAGGATGTCGAAGTGGGATGTAGCCCTGAGTGAATTCGATATTCAGTATAGAGCGAGAAGTTCAGAGAAAGGGCAGGCAATGGCAGGATTCTTTTCAGACTTCCCTGTGGAGGAGGAGGAGGAGATAATTGCTGATCTTCGTGAGCTCCCCGATGAGGTTGACAATGATGATATCGCTGTAGATGGAGATAAATCTTCCGGATGGGTTGATTGGCTGTTGTACGTCGATGGATCTTCTAATGCAAGTGGTTCAGGACTTGGTGTAGTGCTCATTAGTCCGGAGAACGTGAAAGTACAGAAGATGTCACGTCTTGGGTTTACTGCCTCCAACAATGAAGCTGAGTACGAAGCATTGCTGCTTGGCTTGCAGAGTGCGCATGAACTGCAGATCTCTAGATTGAGAGTTTTTTGTGATTCACAGCTTATAGTGAATCAAGTGAATGGAGACTATGAATGTAAGGATGATCGAATGAAACAGTATACTGCACTCATTCGTTCGCAGTGTGAAGCATTCACCGTTGTGGAGATCAAGCATACCCGAAGAGATGAGAATAGGCATGCTGATGCTCTGGCTTATCTTGCTTCCATGATGCAGTCTGATAAACCCAAAGCCGTTCTCATGGAATACAAAGAATATCCTTCGATAGCACTCCAGGCTCAGCGGAAGGTATGTTTTGTTAATCCAGTACCAAGTTGGATGACAGGGTTGACGGCCTACTTGAGAGATGGAGTTCTTCCTATCACTGCAAAAGAGTCAAGACGAATCCAATTCAAGGCACCTCGTTATGTCCTGGTGCAGGGAGAGTTGTATAAAAAATCTTTCAGAGGACCTTTGTTGAAGTGTGTTCATCCTGTAGATGTGGAGAGGATTCTTGCTGAGCTTCATGAAGGAATTTGTGGCATACATTCAGGTGGGAGAACGATAGCACATCGAGCCCTGGGGCAAGGATACTTCTGGCCTTATATGCAAGCTGATGCTCAGAAGTATGTTAAGAAGTGCAGTCAGTGTTAACGATATGCTCGTTTAATCCATGCTCCAGCTCAAGAACTTAACACTGTTTCTCAACCTTGGCCATTTGCACGGTGGGACCTAGATATCGTGGGACCTTTCCCTAAGGCACCAGGAAATCTCATTTTTCTTCTCGTGGCGACTGATTACTTCTCTCGTTGGATTGAAGCCGTTCCCCTTACTCGTATCAGAGAACAAGAAGTAAAGAAGTTCATGTGGGAGCATATCGTCTATAGGTTTGGCATACCTCAATCCATTATCACTGATAACGGGAAATAATTTACAGGTCGTATCATTGCAGAGTTTTGTAGCGAGTTAAAGATCAAACATATTTTTTCATTTCCATATTATCCTCAGGGGAATGGCTTGGCTGAAGCAGCTAATAAAAATATATTGAACGCCTTGAAGAGAAGATTGGAAGACTTGAAGGGGAAGTGGACTACCGAGCTACACAACGTATTATGGGGATATAGGACGACACCGAGGTGTCCTACAAACGAAACACCTTTCTCTTTGGCCTATGGCATGGAAGCTGTCATTCCTACTGAGATTAGTTTGCCCACAATACGCTCTTGGCATAACAAGAAGAATAGTGGAGAGAGAGACAGGAACACTGAGCTCATGGCCTTTCATCTCGACTTGTTAGAAGAAAAACGAGAAGATGCCAGCATTCAGACGAAGAGATACCAGCAACAGCTAAGGAAGGCGTACAACCGAAAAGTACAGTGAAGAGTACTTCAGGTCAGAGATCTCGTTCTCCGAAAAGTATTTCAGAATACCAAGGAGGTTAACAGTGGCAAGTTGGGACCTAATTGGGAAGGACCGTATATCGTAGAACGATTGGGGAGTCCTGGCGTTTGCTACTTGAAAGATCTGCAAGATAATCTCATCCATAAATCCTGGAACATTATGAACTTGAGACAATTCTTTCAATAGAATCTATGGTGAATAAATGAGTTGTTGCAGTAAAAAGTTTTCCAGTATTATTACATGAGCATTTAAATTATTGTTTTGAAGTTTTTACATCAATTCGTTGTCTGGGACATCAGTGTAATATTGTGAATGTCTTGCAAAATCGAATAAAATTTCGCTTGGACATCATACTCACAACGAGATACTAGTGGCTTATCCTAAGGATGTCATCTGAGCAAATCCAGTAGCTTATCCTAATGACATCCTCTGAGCAAGTGTCTCGAAACTAAGTTAATTTATGTTCATCTTATGGAATTTTATTTGTCAGATTACATTCACAGTGAACTACATAGCGATGTACCTAGGCATATTTCTCTTTTCCGTTGTATGAATGCTTCCGTTGTGTATATGGTTCAGAGTGCTTTGTTCGATGTGCATCATTCATCACGAAAAAGATTCCTTTATATATATTCAAGTGCCTACGTTATGAGTTATTTATGATCATGTCTAATTCTATGATCCATAAAACATGTTCATACACTTATATTACATTCTTTCCTGTATGTATACGTTGTACGAGCTTTGCAACTTCGAATTCCAATACAAAGAAAAACAAAAGGGAAAGAGAAAATGATCATTCATTTAGAAAAACCCATTGCTGAGTCAAGTACAGAAAACTCCATAACTCAAGGAGGAAGATGATGCATTACAACTAACAGAAGAGAGAATAAGAGAAGAAGTCAAAAGTCGGCAGCAGCAGCAAGGACAGCGGAAGGAGAGACAGGGTCAGCAACATCAGCAGCTTCAGCAGCAACGGGAGGATCTTCGGCAACTAGAGGAGCTTCAGGAGCAACTGGCTCAAAGAATGGTTCAGATGGAAGAGGTGCAGGGCCTTCGAGGGGATGTGGCTTCTCAACCCCTTCAACTTTGGGCTCGTTGTCGAGGTCGATGACATCCTTGCTTTGGAGCTCGGAGAGGGTAGTCACATCCTCGTTATCTTCCTTCAGTCGACCTTGTTGACGGAGCATATTGATCACCTCCTTCTCGGTCTCTGCCCTGTCATCGTCGAGAAGAGTGTCCAGTTGCGACTGATAGTGTTGTTGCAGTCTCGTGGTCACCGCTTGCTCGATGGCCCCTTCAGCTCTTTTGGCTTCCTCGAGCTCCTCCATCAGCGTGGCTCTCGCTGCCTCAGTTTTCTCTAGCTGCCTGCTCAGAGTCTGGGAGATGAGCTCCAACTCGCTGATCCGGAGAACGACGTTCTCCACTTCTTGTTTGGCTTTCTTCTCTCCCTCCTTGGTTGCTCGAGCTTCGCCTTCAGCCTTCTCTTGCCCCTTGAAGGCGGCAATGAACTTCTCCTCCACCCGCACCACTTCAGCTCGGGCTTGAGACAGATCAAACTCAATCTTGAGGCGATCCTCAACGAGAGTTCGCTCCAGCACCTCAGTCCTTCTTTGCCAGTAGCTGATGGAGTCCTTGAGGTGATTGTAGTGATAGGTACTACGATCACATAGCTCGTGGAGGAGGACGTTCAGCTATAATACACAAGGTCGAGAATATCAGTTTGTCACAACGAGAATTGAATAAAGTAAATAGGGAATAAAGAACAGAAGTCATACCGAGGCCATGGACTGGCAGGCTGCATAAGAAACCTGAGGCAAGGACATCTTGCCAGCATCAGCAATATCCTGGGGGAGCCTCATGGAGTTCGTCAAGGCCCTAGCAACCTTCTCCGAGGTCTGCACGGAGTCGTGGATGGTGGGCCTCCCGAAGCGCGTGAAGTCGGGTGACCAGTTGATCTCATCTGAAGGCGATGCTCCGAGTGGGAGAAGAGGTGTAGTTGTCTCTGTTGTGGCAACGGTGACCAGAGCGGAGCTCGAAGCAATTGGGGCAGCCACAGTAGGAGTAGCAGCAGGCATTGTGCTGGCTATAGGCGTCCCCGTTGCAGCCTTAGCTCCTTGGTGTGTGGCAGGAGCAGAAGGGGAAGGAGTGGCAGCACGAGCAGTGTCCTTCTCTCGGCACTGTTCTTCTTTTCTTTTCTTTCTGGCCTCGAACTCGGCCTGAGTCAGAGCCTTCCGTTTCGGCTTGGAAGGCGCTCCCGTTGTGGAGGAAACTGTTTTTGGAGGAGGTGGAAGAGGGGGCAGCGCAGTTGCAGGACGAGTTATCCTTGGCTTTCGGATCAACACAGGAGGGTTGGTGCTGGCCATATCTTCTTCTTCCGAGCTTGGCTCAATTACGGGTGAGGAGGAAGAGGTGCCTTGTTGCCTTTGAGAAGACGGGTTCGAGCTGCTGAAAAGGCTCCAAGTATCAGGTGGTAGTGGTGTCCACCGGATGTACTCCCCTCCTCGTGCGCGCTTGATGTTGGTAAGAAGACCTTCCTCTTCAGGCGCGAGTTTTTTGAATGGAAGTTTCTTTCTTTCAACTACAAAAGTAAAAGTTAAAATGTCAGACAACGAAAGTAAGCAGTACGAAGAAAGTAAACAGACAACGGACAATGGGACGGAAAGACAGAAGAAGTAAAAGCACAACGGACAACGGACAACGGTATCATGTTACCTGGTTTATCTTGGAAAACATTGGGCACAGTGGAAGTCTCAACTTTCCAGCCCCCAAAGACAACGAATGGAGTTGCTTTCCACCCTCTTTCTCTATCCAAGATGCCGGAAACGAGGTCTGGGTACAACGGCTTCTTGTTCCAGGAATAAGTCCTTGATGAATTTGATCATCATAGACATATAATTGTAGAAACTGGGATGCATTTGCCCTGGGGCAAAGTGTAGGGTGGAAAGGACTTCATCTAGAACGGGATGAAGGGGAAATCGAAGACCAGCTTCGAGTTGGGAGAGATAGACAACGATGCATGCTGATCGTTTGTCAATATAGGCATCTTCTCTTTTAAAGTGAAGATTGACGTGAGAGGGAAACTCGAAACGTTCCCTGAAATGGTTAAGATATGCTAATTGTTGTTGGCGTAGGGCAGAAGATTTCTCAATGTAGGCACCATACGGTGCACTACCAGTACAGCTAGCTTCATCTTCGGATTGACCTCTAACTTCACCTAGCCTAAGGGATTCTATGGGTGTCTCGGCAGCCATGGGTTGAGGAGAGTGGAACAATGAATAATGGGAAGGAAAAAGAAAAAAATGGGCAGACTGACGACAGAGAAAGAAAGAGAATAAGAATCAGTGAAGAGAGTAAGAAAAAGGAGAAGAGCGTACCGCAAAGAGAAACGAGAGTTTGAAGAGAGCTTGAACTTTCGCTTGAGACGCAAGTGAGGCAGAGTAACAGTACTTCAATGGCAAGATAAGTGAAACGAAGCAGCCAAGAGAGATTTTTATAGATACCTTAGAAAAATAAAAAGATCAGAATACCCTCCATCAGAGCCGTACACCTGTGTCGAAGCCAGAAGGAGTGGTGGTAGGATCGACGTTTCACGTAAAGAAAGTAACCGTCAGAGATATAAAGCGTTTTGAATTCCGAAACGGTAATGATGACAGCCTGTCTTGCATTAATGAGACGTGACGGTTTGCACGCGTAAACCAGCTGGCTTGGGCGTTCTATCTTCTCAGCGTAAACCACGCAGCTATCCAGATTCTGGAAGAAGATTAAGGTATGGACTGTCGCTCTTTGTCCATTTATGACACTTTGAACTACGTTCTAAGCCTCATAAATGGGCAAATTGTAAGGGATAAAATTCGTAAAATTGTATAACGTTGGGGAACAAGCTGGCTTTTGTTGTTTTGTACACGAAGGTGACAAGTGGACGTATGTTTGAGTCACGTGCTTAAAATAGAAGGATACGCAGTATCTGATGCATAGCTTTCACGTTGTACAAATTAAAGACGTATCCGTGGTCTTGCGAAACAACATTCTCGTTGTGGTTTCGACAACGTATTCGTTGTCTTGTGCACAACGTAGATGTTGTATTCTCGACAACGTTTCCGGTGTTAATTGAACAACGAACTCGTCGTGATTCAGATAAGGATGTCCAGGTCATATTTTAAGACATATACAACGTACTCGAGCTCGAGTCAACAACGAGACCGACTCGTAGGAGGGAATAATCAGGAGGCGATCGATTGTTCTGACAAGTGGGCCGAAAGCATTGCCTCGACATTTAATGCAGGTCACTTCTGTGTGCTGTCAGACTCAACCGACTGAACTAATGGTAGGCTTTCACGTGTGATGCAACAGGTGGTAGATTTTACTGACATATTTGGTAATGAGTGCAGGGCACGTGATATGGGCATCTATGGTCATTTATGGCCATACAAAGGTTAACCTATAAATACCCCTAGAATTTCAGTGTTTCGGGGATCGAAAGATAGACATATTTTTCAGTGCTCCTATTTGCTTTACTGTTCATCATCTTCTTCATCTACTTACTTTATCATCGGAGTACAGGTCAGGGTATCACACCCTCCAACTTCTACCTTCTACCAGTAAACCAGTGGTGAACAGTTACAGCTGACGTGTGTCCTTTCCGGTATCTCCAATTCTCTCATACAAATTACGGAAAAAAGACCCCCAAAATAAATAAATAAATTAATTAATTAATATACACAAACCCGATTCCTAGATGTTCAATTGGCATTGGAATGGGAGACTACAACCTGAATCTCAGTTCAAGTTAGGTTTGGATTGAGCCGCAACCAAGCCGGTTAGGGATCTTAAATTATGATGTCAAAGTTGATGTAAGGTTGGGACCCTATTCCGAAATGCATACTCAAAATTGACCAAACTATGGTCCAATTATATAGACTGCAGTGTCAAAAGGCTCAAAACAATGCGATTAAATGTTCCAAAAGCGCATGTGTAATGTACTTTAATCCTGCATCAACTACTACTCTCTCGTAACCCCAAAAAAAAAAAAACTGAACCAAATCATCTACAGTTATAACCGGATTTCCAAGAATCCGATTATGCCCCTAAGGTTGCCATGTGTCCCTTTTGACACCGCCTAACTGTGGTTAAGATTTACCCACTCTTAGGATTCACAAAATCATCCATGGTTTTTCTAAAAATATAGTTTAATATTAATATATTTATTTTAAAAATTACTATATTTTTTTAAAAAACCAAAGATGAGTTGGTGAACCCTAGTGATGGGTGAATTTTAACCACAGTTAAAGGTGTCAAAAGGGACATGTGGCAAGCTCAAGGGCATAACCGGATTCCCCAAATCCAGTTATAACTGTAGAGATTTGGTTCCAAAAAATACTACCTCACAATATACCAATACTTTGGTTGTGTGCATAAATGAACAAAACTTTTCACTAAGCCGTCCAATGATCAAACGAAAATCAGAACGTCCGTTCCATTCCATTCGCTCGGTCTATAAAAGTCATCTTCGACGCTATTCAAAACGGTTTAGAAGCATTCGTCTTTGATAGAAAAAAAAGAGAGAGAGACATTTGTCTCTTTAATGGCCTATTGTGTAGGGAGCGGTGAGAGAGGCTAAGCACACACCTTTTGTAGCTCACCCCTCAACACTAACTTCTCTCCTCTGTTACAGGTAAGTACTCTCACGTTTTGACACTACTCACAAACTCCTCACACTCCTGATGGAAGCTGGTCCTCTCTATTCCTACTGCTTGGATGCAACCCTAAAAATAAAAACTAATTTCCTAACCTAATCATGAATCATGATTGCAACTCCGAAAATAACCAAATAAACCCTCCACAATCCCTTAATCCAATTGACTCTCCAAAACCAAAAACAATCAAAACCCTCCTGTTTTCTCAAAATAAAATCATAAGTATCTCATGCAAAAGAATCAAAACCACAGGAATCGAAAACTCACGGGCTTAGATTCCAGATTAAGAGAGGGGCCATCGAAGTTTCTATCGCTGATGAAAATACATTTCTCGTGAGAACGGAGACTCGCTAATTCTTTGCTATATCGATTGCATGCTTTGACAGAGAAACGGATGTGAAGATGTTTATATATGGATAAAATAATTTCGTTTTTTCAGTTAACAAAACTGACGCAGATTTAACCGTTTGAATATTCTGGTCGGTAGGAGTAAAAACTAATTGGACGTACGGGTCAGATTGAGCGCCGATTTAATTTTTTTGAATATACTCATTTATTGTATTAAAAAATCAATCAACCCAATAAATGAAAGAAGGAATCAATGCACCATTAATGTGTACCTGAAGAAGGGTTTGCAGATAACTCCATTGATGAATGTTGTCCAATTTCTAAAGGAGGGACACATTGATGGGATAGGGAACATGGCCGAGGGACGTGGAGACGTGAGAGGTTTTCTTGTCTCCGACCTCTTTCAAATACTAATACGAGGGAATCGTGGTTTTGTTTTTAAAGGAGTTAAAATTAGTTAATATCCTTTGCTAAATAACTCATCACAATATGATCATTAAGAAAAGAAAAGATTCAATCAACTGTTTTTATCCCTACCATTCTCTTTAAAATAGTAGAGATTTATACTCTTTGTCATAATTCTGTATTATTCGTCAATGTACATAGATCTCTATCATAGATATCACACAAATATCAATAAATCTATATGAACCCAAGATAAAACTTATAATGAAAAATCATAACTCTAGGGGAGTATTCCCTTGCCTCAAATGTTAGAATTTTAGACTTTTAATACTCTAATCCTACTTGAATATGTTTGTCTCGAAGGATCGAACCACCACAAGGGAGAAAACTCAAATCTCCAAGCCTCAAATCTCGATCTAGGTGCTTGAAAACTCTACCAAAGTACAGCCATTTTTTCCTTTCTCTCTCACGTTCTATTCTCCAGAATTTCAGTTTAGCAAATTATGAGGATTATGTTTATCATATTCTATATATAGTAATCTTATTTCTTATTTACCAAAACATCATTAGTGGCCCTTGTTTGTTTATAGGTTCTAACTAACCATAATAAAATTATTCTTATTCTCAAATCCATTCACACTTCTAGATAGTTAATCACCTGAGGTTAACCAAAAAAATAAAATTACTATTTTATCCCTATTCAGAGAGATTACTGAAATACCCTTAGAAATATGAAAAATAATTTCAAGATCACCACACCACGTGTCTTTCTTTTTTTTTGATAGTAGATGAAAGGTGAGTGGTTAGTACGGCTAATTACCTGTCGGGGTGGATATCTCAACTTAAGCACACTCCAAGGGACTGGGACCTGGAACGACAGTGTAGTCAAAGGACGCACACACCAATGTGATAAGTCTTGCTTCCCGTCATGTGTCCTTTTTTACACCCATTAAATGGGGTTAGATTCACCCACCCCTAGGGTTCACCCGGCCATCCTTGGTTTTTCTGAAAAAAAATATTAATTCTTTTTTAAAATATTTTAATACTAAAAAAAAAGCCTTAAAAATAGTTTTTTAATTAAAAAAGAATTAATATGGTAGAAAAGGAACACATGGATGGGTGAGTGAACCCTAAGAGTGGGTGAATCTTAACCACAGTTAAGGGGTGTCAAAAAGGACACGTGGCTAATTCAAGGGGTGATAACCGGATTTGTCACCGTAGAGGATTTGGCTTAATTTAAAAATGAACGAGCAATTTTGTATATGAGAAAATTGGAAAATGAGGACATTTTTGGTGGTTTATACCACTATTCCTGTCAGTTAACTAACAGTCAACTGATAGAAGGAGTGTAAGTATCATTATTTTGAAACATAGGGGTACCTAATGTATTTCCTGAAATCTAAGGGGTCTTATTTGTATTTTCGTCAATCCTAAGGTAGGTGAAAATGTATTTTCTCCTTTATATTATATTATGGAGTGATAGTTCCAACGAGATGAGTGATAGCTCCATAGTAGTAAATTCTATAGGCTAATTAAGTCATTTCTGATAGTGTACAACGACTTTCTCTCTCCCATCATTCATGTGGTTACGGAGAAAAGTAGGTTCATATTTATCTTTTATGTGGTCCCAGAAAGCAAATTTGGAATAAAGTTTGGTTACAATTTGATTTCTTGTTGTCGGTTCTTTTCCTTGGCAAAATTTTTTTTCCTGTTTTTGAGAAAAGAGAAATCAGTTACAAACTACTAAAGCAGAAACAATCAAAGGCTTCATTGTCCTTCAATTCCATGGGAGTAGGATTTGTGGTCTGAAATTTTTGGTGATACAACAATTGAGGTTGAACTCCCGACGGACGTCCCTTAGTACCATTGCAATTTCCGTCGGTCTAGCTTTGCTAGAATTGTTGAAATCGTTAATGATAATTTCAGAATCTAATTCAAAAACTAAACTCTCATCTGCTGCCAACTACAACTACAAGAGAGATGATATTACCTCCGCAATAAGAGGAGATCCGCCCACCAAAGCCTCAAAACAACCTTTGATGATGGTTTCTAGCAATCACTCTAGTATCCGCACGATCGCCGTTGAGGTCATGATCAGCCCCATTAGAGTTTACTTTTATCCACCCTCTCCTTAGGAGGGGTCCAGGTCCAAAAATGCTGCAAAATGATTGACCCGTTACTAGCCTACTGCAAAGAAGGGAGTTCTATTAACATGGTGGAAGCACTCAAAGCTATTTTCTATGTCTGGAATATGATCTCTTTAGGGTTTGGGATAAGGCCAGAGAACAATTTCGCAATTCTAGCCTTCCACAAGCTCCAAAGTAGGCTTGCATGGAAACAGAGGAATTTGGGACCGTTGATCAAGACGGATCTGTAAGGACCTGCTAATCGGACCACTTGTCAAACAGAAATATAGACCCACCGTAGAAAGGACCAAACCTTTAACCATATATACACTTGATAAGTTGGAACAATTATAGTCATGTAGCCAAATAGGAATAATAATAATCTTAGCCAAACAATCTTAAACCAAACAGATAATTTACCTGTAACCAAACAATTAAGACTAGAATAAGAACACTCGTATAACCAAATGATTCAGAGGAGAACTCTTTAAGACTTGGGGATCCAAAGTCTCTCAAAACCATCTCTCTAAAGATGATCTTAAAGTGGTTTTACACAAAATAGCCCTCTAGCTAGAACAATACTTATCAAACCCAACATTAATCTAAACTCCGAACATAATTTCATTAGTACACCTTTTTATTTCAGGCAAGTAAAAGACGTAATTCCTACATCTATCTTTCATACTGTTTGGAAATGCCATGTTTGGGTCAATTAACATGTTTAGGTCTGTGATTCATCAGATTTCCCCATCCCAAAGCTCATCCAGTGACTTATATGGCCCATTAGCACTTACAAATAGCTCTTCTCCAGGAAATCCCCGCTGTTGCGGGATCTGGCTAATCTTATTCAAATCTTCTTCACTCAGCTCCCAATCACCAAAGATCTGAAGGTTCTCCTTCATCCTCCCCTTATTGAAGCTCTTCACCACCACACTCGCACCTTGCTCGTATATCCACCTTAGAGCAACCTGTGCACATATATAGACAACTAATTAAGTAACTCTATATTTTGAGAGAGAGGGAGAGAGAGATCTAGAGAGAGAGAGAGAGAGAGAGTACTTGTGCGACTGTCTTTCCCTTAGCCATGGCGATATCTTTGAGGATTGGGCTGTCCATCACAGCAGTAGTACCCCACCAAGCTCCATTTGCCCCCAAAGGAGACCATGCACTCACATGAATCCCTTTCTCCTTGCAGAAATCTATCAGCTTCCTCTGCTGCCATGCTAGGTTCATTTCCACCTGAAAAAAATTTCAACATCACCACTAACCTTATCACATCATCATCAAAAGCCATTTAATTCTAAACCTGATTAACGGCGGGAGGGATAGTGGCATGGTTCAGAAGTTGAGAGAGCTTCTTGCACGAGAAGTTGCTGACACCGATGGACTTGGCTAGGCCCAGTCTGCAGCACTCCTCCATGGCTTCCCATGTCCCTCTCATATCAAAGGGAAGAAGGTCCTCGCTGTTAAAAGGAAACACCATTTCTCCTTTCTTCAACCTCACCGGCCAATGAACAAGATAGAGATCAACATATTCCAGCCCAAGCTTCCTACATAGAAATTCATGTAGACTTAAATTTACATGTAGACATATGGTAATTAAAAAAAAGGGAGGGGGGGTGTTCATTAATTGTTATTACTGGAGGGTGTTCTTGAGGGCTGGAACCACGAGGTCGCGATCTGCATCGATGCACCATAGCTTGGAGGTGATGAATAGGTCCTCACGGTTGCCGATGAGGCCTCGCCGGAGGGCTTCGGCTACAGCGTGGCCAAGGGGTTCCTCAGTGTGGTACAAAGCGGCAGTGTCGAAGTGTCTGTAACCAACTTCGATGGCATTAAGGTAGACTGAGATGAGGACCTGGGGAGGAGGAAGAGGCTGTGTTACTGTTCCCAGGGCTACTATGGGCATCTTCCAGCCTGAGCTTAACACCACACTTGGAATATTTTCTCCCATCTTTAGGTGAACTCTCTTTTTTTGAGAGGATGAAGCTTCTTAGCTACAACAGATATAGAGTTAAAAGAGCTCTGTTTTCAAGCGTCTTGAGGGGAGCTCGCAGGAATATCTGGGGGCCTCGGATTGTCTCTTGCGAAGCGAGAAAGGGCATACATTGTGCGACAGCTGGTGTAAAATGCGGAGAAGTAATTTTATTTTCTCCCTATAATTTTGACTTCTCCTCATTTGATATCTCTCCCCTTATTCTCACACGTTATTGCCACATGTCTTATTATGTGTGGGGGAAGTCAAAATCATGGCCCCATGATTTTGACTGCTCCAGCACTTGTCCCCTCTTCTATGGAACCTGAGGCAAGCCCTTTCTGGTTCGCCAGAGACAATCCAAAGCCATATTTGGGAAGGCCAAATTAGTCGTTGATGGTTTTAAATGACACATGGCCATCTCAAGGGGTATCAAAAAAGACACATGGTCACCTTAGAGGATTTCATTTCATTTTAAAATGAAAGGAAAAATGAAAAATGACAATTTTAGAGAGGATATTTTTTATAGTTCATACCATTTTATCCTATCATTCCATTAGTTGGTTAACGATCAACTGATGGAAGGGGTGTAAGTGTCAATATTTTGAAAAGTAGGATACGTAATGTATTTTTTGAAACCTGAGAGGGTCTACGTGTATTTTCGTCAAACCTCAGTATAAATATATTTTCTCCTTGTGTATATATCAAAAAGAAAATGATGTTAAGTCATTTTCTCGTCCATTTTTAACCTTGTGGTGTGACAATTCATTAGATTCCAACCATGTGCTTCGCTTTTTGGCCATCGTCATCTTATTCCATTCACCTTCGTCAAATTTCGTCGTTAAACAAATTTGTTCATTAGCTCATCTCCTTTCTTAAAATCAATTTCTTTCGGACCATCATTTATCATCTCCTTTGTTGGAACTATAGTTACCAAACACCCGTATTATACTCGTTTAGTACTCGTATAATACTTTTAAGGGGGGTCGCCGTTTAAAACTCCGTACTTTAATTGTATTACGTATTATACCCGTATCGTCGTTTAATACTCGTTTAATACGGTTACGTATTAAACACGTACAATACGCGTAAACGCTTATTCCACATTAAATGATTATTATTAGTTAATATTATGATTTTTATTTATTTATAATTATTAATTATTTTTTAATTTTTTCATACTTTTGTTGTGTTTTTGCCGTATGATACCCGTACTTCCCGAACGGATCATTGCCGTATTATACCCGTACCCATACTTGGTAACTATGGTTGGAACCCTGTCATCGAGCTTATAAATGTTTTCCATTATTTTCTGGCAGCAAGTTTCCTTTTTGAAAAAGTTAAGCATTGTATTTTTTTTTTCTATCCGGTTAGAGCTTTAGAGACCGTCTGGGGCCATCGTCTCGCCCAGCATGGTTTCAAGAGTTTTAAAGAAAAAAAAAACCAGTTCAGGACTTATGCTGGCCGAGAATCCCGTGCTGACGGTCTTAGTAGCAAAATTCATGTTATCTACTATTTAATTTTAGTGGTGGTCATAGGGACGGGGAGGGGCCAAGGTCCCCACCCAAAAAAATATTTTTAATTTTTTCATTGGTATAGGTGTAATTAAAAAAAAAGGACTTTGATACAGAGACCCCCTTAGGGCCGAGACCGCAGAGACCACCAAGACCATGCTCTAAGCTCAGGATTTCAGGTGGGGCCATTTCACATGGTAGGCCCCACTTGAAATCCCGTGCTCTTAGAGTACGGTCTCAGCCCTAAGGGGGTCTCAGAAGCTTTATCCTTTTTCTTTTTTTTTTGGTTGGAAGATAAGATTTTCATTAAGGAATAGAACTATACGTCGAAGGACCTACAGAAACTGGGCTGAGCCCAAAGGAAAAAGAACTAGTAAGAATAACCAATGGAAGCATAATACTGGCGTTAAGGGTCTTCTAGGCCAAATCATGATCCTCACGAGGAGCAAACTGGAATTGGACCACATGACCAAGAGATTGGAGTCTTCTAATGTCATTGAGAATAATTTGAATCTCCCCACAAAAAAGTGGAGATGGATTTGAGACAAGAAATAAGTTCCTTGCAGTCAGATTTCAAGATGACTTGGTCCCAATGGTTTGTTAAGGCAATTTTAAAACCCAAACCCAAACGCATTGCTCTAAATTACGATTTAATTGTTGACTATGTGAATAGTTGGAATGTAGCATTGATGAATTCTGTTTTCGGAATTGAACCATTATACAAAATAAAATGGGGGCCTAGCTATGCCCTTGGACCCCCAAGCCCTATACATACACACATGTACTTCGGCCTCCCAAGATTATTATTTTTTTATTATTTCTTTTTGGCCCTGTCCCCAATGGTGGATCGGTAATACTTAGTGGCATTGTTGTCAGAATCGGACTGGACTGGCCGATTGAACCAGTGGAACTAGGAACCGGCCCTCTCGTTGGTTCCCAAAATCCTAAATACCGGAACTATTTGAGAATTTGTCAGAACAGGCCAGAACCAGTGGCAAAACCGGTTGGGAACCGGTCAAAACCAGAAAAAATTAGAAAAAATTGAAAAAATTTTATTTTTTTTGCAAAAAGTACACAATCGAATCGAACCGGTTGAACCGGGAACCGGCCACTCTACTGATTCGATGCCCGGTCCGTTTCTGACAACCCTGCTTAGTGGTTGAATGATCATAATTAACTATTGACAATCAAGGAGGATTAATGGTACGTGCCTATTTTTTTTATTTTTTTTCGTATGAGACACGGTTAAGCCGCAACCTCGGTTAGCAAGTCCGTATCTGTTCTAAGTTAAGGCAGGTGGAGAGTGCAACCCACTCTCATCCTCTCGGGAATGGAACCCGGAACCTCTTTTCTAAAGAAGGGATATACCTAACACTGAGCTATTCCCACAGTGTGTTGGTACGTGCCTATTTAATTTCAATTGCTAAAACTTATTGGCATAAGGTATCTAAGTGCTTACTCAAAATAATTTCTCTGGAAGAGCCAGAGTGAAATAATATTTGATTTAAACCAAAAATAATAATAATAATGATAATCATAATAATAATAATAATATTTGATCCACTAGTTTCATTAAAGCAGTTGATGGTGACAAGAAAAGATGCCTTGGTTCTCAGTTCTTGCAATCTCAATGGATAGTTAAGCCCACCGATGTCATGTTACCGTCTATTTTTAAAATAGAAATATAATCACCTCCTCGGTAGGTGACACGAGGAGGGGTGTCTTGGGTCCCTTTTCATACCACGGGTCCCATTTGAACTTCTTTTAACTGTGGTAAAGGTTCACTAACCCTTAGGGTTCACCCATCTACCTATTGTTTTTAGAAAAATAAAATAAAAAATATTTAACTACAAAGTTAAAAATTAACCTCAGTTCACGACAGGACAGGCCAGCTTTGTGAGAGCAAGGAGCAATAGTTCACACCAACTATTGCTCTTTTAAATAAACAAGTACAATTTGGGTCACCCAGTCTGTGTTCGTGGAACTTTAAAACTTGGAAAGTCAATTGTAAGTAATAGTAAGAAGCAACAACGATATTTCTTCTTTTAAATCCCAAACAGTCCACTTTGGAGGATGTCCCCCCACAAATTTATTTTAAATAGACTTCCATTTTATGACTGGAACCTACATTTGTCACATGAAATTATTCATAGAATGATTTTGCTCCCATAACAAAATTTCTTCTGCAAACATGATTCCCATGTCCAAACTATGATTGAAATTATCCTTAATTTGAGTATGATTCAAGACCTAGAAGGGATGAACAAGTTAACTTAAAGGTTGTCTACCAATTTTAATTATAGCAATTAAAGTCCAAAAAAAAAATAGATAAATCACAAACCACAACACTAAAATTTTTACGTGGAAAACTCTTCCGGAAAAAACCACGGGACTTCGTCCGGTTAAAGAGAAATCACTAAGAGATTAAAGCAAGAGTACAAACTTGAACTTCACCACAATGTGACTCAACGCATCGACCCACAACTAGTCAATGAATACACTTCCACGAACTCGCAAGTTCAATCTCCACCGTAAAGGCTTCGGTTCCTCACCGGCCTTTGCTTCTCCTAGATTCTCAGCTCCACGATCTTGCAAGACCGGTCTCCATCGCAACGGCTTTGACTCACTCCAACTAAAACACTCACTTAAGGGCTTTGAGTGGATTTGAATTCAGTTTAAACACATATTAAAGGGATCTCATGGACAATGACGATCACACATTCAAGTGAAGGATAATCAATGTTAAACTTGCATCTCTAGCTTAGTAGCCTAATAGGAGCTTTGTAGCCTCAACTCTTTGTCTTAAAACTTTCATATTTGTATTTGCTAAATTCTAAGTCCAAAACAATGTTTAGTTTGTCTTGGTCCTTGCCTCCAGTACCCATTTTCATTGAAGTTGAAGTGAAGATGAGAACTGAAGAAAATGCAATCAATTTTCGTTCTCACATTAGGATGGTAAGCAAGATTTAGATACTTAGTTTATGCATAGGATAAATTGACTTAAATTATGTATCTTGCCCCTAGGTGACACTAGATACAAAAAGCAACATGTGTTGCAAATCCAAACTTACGAAATTGGGCAAACAGATCGACCAACCCCTATCTCGGTCAACCAAGTGCTGAATATTTTGTATGGGTTAAAATTCCAGAGAGTGGCTTTTATCTTGGTCGATCTGACTTGCCCATCCCGATCGACCGACCGCATCTCGGTCGACACATTTGGATCTCGGTCGACCAAGTTGCGCAGATTAATTCTAATTCTGAATTTGCAAGCTTTCTTTTTAGTCGCTCTATATAACCTTTACCTAATCCGTGATAAGGATTTTTATGTATTAAAGAGAATAGAGTAGAGGTTTTCCAAGCTTATCTAGGGTTCCTCCTTCATGGTTGGGTGATATCCATTGGTCCTCCTCTATTGCTCTCTCTTGTAGTGCAAGCTTTACGTACTAATGATTATTATTGATTTGCACCAGTTGATCTTTTGTTATGAAATTACTCTAGAGTTTATTGTTACAAACCAAATTCAATACCTTCAGTACTCAAGAGAGTGTTTGGTTGGTAAGAAGCCGACGCAATTGCTGACTGAGTGAGTTCTTTGTGAAGGATCACTATTTTCCGTAGAACCTAAGAGAAGTTCAGGTTGTTACAGTTGATCATGGGACTTGCGAGTACGTGATTACTTATTGAAGCGGGAAGACCGAATGCTGAAGGATTATAGTGTCGAGTCCAATGGAGTCAGGTTCGAGTCTTGTAAGTTTCCATTAACTCAGTCATAGTGATATCTCTTTGACTGGACTAGGTCCCGTGGTTTTTCCCGCAAGGGTTTTCCACGTGAAAATCTTTGGTGTTATGGTTTGCTTACAATTATTTTATTTAAATTCTGCATATACAAATGCTAAAATTAAAATTGTTAGAAATCCCTAGGTTAGACTTATTCACCCCCTCTAGATCTTTGGGATCATATATATATCAAGGATACGTATTGAAAATTTTCAAAACCTAATACAAATTAGGGGAACAATGGCATAAATAGACAAGACAAGATGAGAAATTAGAAGTTGCTAGAAAATTGTTTATAGAATTAATTGTTCGAATTGTGGGGCAAACCGTTCGAACAGCTTCCTCAAATAGTTCGACCAGTGGTTTGTAGACCTTTTGGAAATTTTCCCATACACATAAATTCATAGCACGTTCGACCGGTCTCTAAATCATTCAAACGATTTCATTAATTTTCCCCAAAAATTGATTTCTGAAACTCCCAACTTTGTATCTAGTCTCCTAGGGTATTTTAGCATTTGTCTAAGTCAATTACCACCTAAGTTTGATGGATTCTAAGCATCATACATTCCTAAAGTAGAGAGCAAAGCTTGGTAGCTGCATCTTTGGGCTTCATCTCCACAAGGCTCTGAGCATTTGGGCACTTGAACTTACACCATACTATACCCTATTTTGATCTCGGAATTCACCAATCCAGAATAGGACTTTACACAGAATCAAGGATGGAATCAAGCTGCTCTCATGCACCGGATTTTCTAAAATAACGTCCCACTACAGCTCGCTTTGGGTAACTTGGATTAAAGCCCATCTAATTAGAGGTAAGATTTTCTGGCTCATAAAATAACCATTAGAGTGCTCGTGCTCTTTAGGGGGAAATAATCCAGCTTAAGCCATTGTCAAGGAGATTTATTTTCCATGTAATTGGTGATGTCCAACTCGTTAATTTGGCATGATAGCTGGCTAATAAGTGAGATTCTTCATGATTTATATGGCGATAGTATGATCCACGACTCAAGCTTGGGTAACTTGGCTAGAATGAATAAGCTAATTAGTGATGGAGAGTGGTAGACCTCTTTTCATTCTTCTTGGGATTTATCTCAGGTTTGGAATAAAGTGCATTCAGTTCCTCTTAGACAAGGACAGGAGGGTGATTGAGTTATACGGACTATGACTTCTAGTGGTGTTTTGTCGCGCCCCAAAACCCACCCTAGGAGTTAGAGTGAACTTTGGACGACTAATCATGACTTGCTTGACAACTAATCCTGCAAAACCCACAGAGCATATACAATAGAGGATATAAATAGCGGAAACATACTCTAACATAGCACAGCGGAAGACTACCAAACCTCTATGTATATACATACGCAATTCCAAGTTTATACAAAAAGTCTCCAAAGAAAGTGCGGACATGCCCACCAAAATACATAAATCTAACTCTCATCTCACCCACAGTTAATCCACTCAGAATCTAATCACCACCTACTGATAACCCTCTACGGGAGGTTCCTCCAAAGGCTCCTCGGCGTACTCCTCTTCCACCCATGGACCAGGAGCACAAACATCAAATGGGGCAGCAGCTCCCTCAGAACCTGCCGACATAAGAAGTACGGCTGAGCATGGAATACTCAGCGGGTACTAAACACTAACCAACAATTATAGCGTAGAAATAGCAATACATAATCAGGAGCAATTCATATATGTCAAACGGAAACAATTCACATCATACAAGGAAGTAAAGCAGTTTATAATCATGCTTGTAATTTGTAGAAAACCGATAAATCCTCTTGAAACATCGTGCACTTGACTTGACTTGAAATATCTTTTTGTACTTGAAAGCTTGTCATGTCTATCTTGCTTGATTCTTGTATGTCGTGTCATGTCATGCATGTCATGCGTGCTTGCTTGTGATCATGTAACTTGTGAGATATCCTTGTGAGGTGTCCTTGTGAGATGCCTTGAGAGGGAAGGGAGACCCTTCTTTATGCAATGCACTTGCGAGGGAAGGGAGACCCTTCTTCATGATATGTATGTACTTGCGAGGGAAGGGAGACCCTTCTTCATGATATGCACTTGTGAGTGAGGGGAGACCCCTCGTGGAATGTTGGTTCGTGTCTTCTTATGAAAAGCGAGGTAAAACATATCGTAGGATATGTCCCACCTCTAACCATGTTCTTGAAAACCTCGATAAATCATGCCATGCATGCCGTGCTCGTGGACACCGTGTACATACTTGCATTCAAATTTAAAGATGACATTTGGGTAATTTCACAACACATATAGTATCAAAGATTGAGTAATGTAATATTCATAGCATTATGGGAAAACAGGAAACACACTATCATAGTCCCTAGCAATATTCATAATTTATTAGGCATGCATTTCCAGATTTTCAGCTCACTGTGTTCACCTTGGCATTTCATCAAACATGGTGTGTTCATTATGGATTTACCCTACAACATGCTTTTCTAGATGGGTTTTACTCAATTCATACATGTACATTCATTATTGGAACAATGCCCTTCCCCATTTGTTCATCACACACAACCATTGGCATCCAATCGCCCATTCCATCTCCATTCACCATTCACCATTCACCATTCACCATTCACCATTCACCATTTACCATTTATCCATCTCATAGCACATGTGTAAATGAAAGAAAATGAAGAGAAAAGAAGGGGAAAGAGGAACTATAACTAGGAGGGTAGTAAGAAGCACCGACCTTGAAGAAATGAGGAAGAAACCCCTTTCCAAAACGACTGTGTAGCTGCTGCCCTAGTTTGAGGAGATGCTCCTCACGGGTTTGTGCCTTGATCTTGAAGAAAAACGGGCTGGAGGTTGATCTAGGGTTTCAAACCCTTTGATTTCTCTCCCAAATGGAAACCCTAGGTTGGAATCGCCTTCTCCTCTTTCTTCTATTCTCTCAAACTCTCTAAGTGTCGAATGATGCCCTAAAGGCTCAGATTAAACTCTTAAGGTAAGAGTGAACTGACCAAAAGACCGAAATACCCTTATTGGGATTTCTGTGAATAGTGCTGTGAATAGTGCCAACTCGTTGTGCTGTGAATAGTGCCAACTCGTTGTGCTGTGAATAGTGCCAACTCGTTGTACTGTGAATAGTGCCAACTCGTTGTACTATGAATAGTGCCAACTCGTTGTGCTGTGAATAGTGCCAACTCGTTGTGCTATGAATAGTGCCAACTCGTTGTGCTGTGAATAGTACCAACTCGTTGTGCTGTGAATAGTGCCAACTCGTTGTGCTGTGAATAGTGCCAACTCGTTGTACTATGAATAGTGCCAACTCGTTGTGCTGTGAATAGTGCCAACTCGTTGTACTATGAATAGTGCCAACTCGTTGTGCTGTGAATAGTGCCAACTCGTTGTGCTGTACAACGTACCCGTTGTGAGCTGTACAACGTACCCGTTGTGAGCTGTACAACGGATGCACAACGTATACGTTATCAGAGTACGTTGTCTGTGCTACGATATCAGAGTACGATGTCAGAGCACGACCTTAGTGCCTTCCGCGCTACGTCCTTAGCGCCTAACTGAGTTACGTCCTTAGTGCCTTCCGAGCTACGTTTTGCCTACAGGTTCAGACTGTTTTGGCCATATCTTTTGACTCGTTCGTCCGATTTTGACGATTCAACTTGCGTTGTGTTCGTACTTCGAAGAGGAACAATTCTGACATTTTGAAATTTCCAAATTCTTCCTCATTTATTAATCATACCTCTTAAAAGGCAAGATGACAACGAAAGTGTCATGTATTAAGCATGGAAAAGTCTGGGGCTCTACATGTTTACTCTATGAAATCAGTGTGGAGTGTCTTGCGTAACATCTCCCCTAGAGTGGGTTGGGCTAAGTTCATTTAGTTTTCTCTTAATCCAAGCCAAAGCTTCATCACTTGGCTCACCATTTTTAGGAATCTTCAAACCCTTCATGACATGCTGGTTAAGCATAAATCTTTGTCTCGTTCGAGGTGTTGCTTTTCCTGGAATTCGAACAAGAATGTTCATCATCTTTTCTTCGAGTGTAGATATTCTCAGGCTATTGGAAACACATCCTTAGTAAGATTCGGTATGGTGCTCACCAAATCCTACTTTAGGATGATGAAGTGGTTTGGCCAAGTAAGGAGACGTCTAGGGGTGATCTAGTTTCCTTGGTGAACAAGATTTATTTCAATAGCACGGTCTATCACATTTGGAAGGAAAGAAATGCTCGTCTTTGTAAAAGGGTCAAGATCGTCAAGAGGAAGCTCGAATCACTATCACATCTGGTTTCCTTGGTGAGGAAGGTTTGGTTTTCTTTATTTTCACAATTCTAGGGAATATAATAAGATTTTCTTTGAAGTACCGATTTAGAATATGACATGGTGATAAAAGGGCTTCTCTTCACGAGTTAGCTAGAACATTAGAATTGATAAGTAAAGTGTTGACCATCTTTGTAAGTACGATTTTTTTCGCTTTTTAACGTCATTTTGTTGTGGAGTGAGTTTTGTGTGTGTATGTGTTTGTGTGCTATATATACCTTACCAAAAAACGAGAAGACATTTCATATTGAATCCCACTTTCTTTACAAAACTCGATGAATTCAACATCCATGTATTCACCATCTTTATCAGACCTCAAGAATTTAATCTTTTCTTCTAAAATGTACTCCACTTCAGGTTTGAAAGTTGAAATTTTCAAAAGCTTCATTTTTCATCCGAATTAGATAGACATAGATAAATGTTATAAAGTATCGTCTTCCTTCTCTTTACTATACATCAGCTTCACAAATATCTGTATGAATTAATTTAAATATTAAAGAGTCTATGGCAAGTTTGTATGAAACGGCTTATTTATGCACAATATGAAGGTACAGTATATATACAAGGTATACAGACACTGAAAATGGAAAATACATGTACAAGATCTACAATTATAGGAAGTAAATATATGGTGATTATCAAGAGTTGATTGAGGATTATCCAGGATGTGAATATGTCCTAATATGCCCCTGAGAAGATGGCGCTTCCATCGAAAATGCCAATCTTGGACCGTAAAGAGGCAAATCGTTGTTTAGCCAATGGCTTGGTGAGGAGATCAGCAAGTTGTTCATGGGTTGAAACAAGAGAAACTGTCAGAGAGCCATTAGCAACTTTATCAGGAAAAAAATTATAGTCAATCACGATGTGTTTCATGTGCGAATGAAATATTGGATTTGCACAGAGATAAGTGATGCCGAGGTTGTCATTGAGCAAAGCAGGAGCTGCAGGAAGTGTGATGCCAAGTTCGAAAAGAATGTTGGCAAACCATGAGAGTACGGCGGCAATGAAAGCAATTACTGACCGGTACTCAGCTTTTGTGGACGAACAAGCGACAGTTCTTTGTTTCTTGGAACACCAAGAGATTGGGTTGCCTCCAAGGAAGATGATGTATGTGGAGATGGAAGTGGAGTCATCTCTATCTCCAGCCTAGTCGGCATCTGAGTAGGCGACGAGTCTGAATGGTTGAGATCGATGAAGATGGAGACCAAAGTGAAAGGAATGCTTGAGGTACCTAAGAACTCGTTTGGCGGCAGCCCAATGTAATGGTTACTTGTAGGGAGGAAGGAGGTGCAATAGAGAGGGATGAAATGAGTATGCATAGGGTTCAATAAGTGTGAAGGGTTTGGATGAGCTTTGGGCATCTAATGGTGGTAAGCAATTCTGGGAAGTGGAGCGTCAGACATGGGAAGATGTGCAGTTCTTATCACTTAAGATTCTGCCTTATCGTTAGCGAAAGTAGTTAATGGGCTGGCTTTGTAATAATTGTGGGCTTCAGCCTCACTTATCACGTGGGCTAGTCTCTTAGCTGTTAAGGTATGGGCTTAGGGCCAGCTGTTGTTAGTTGTAATGAGCATATAAAAACCATGCGTAAGGATTTGGGAGGTTACAAAAATATCTTGTAAAGTTCTTGTTCTTGTTTTGGAGTTTTGGGTTGAACTCGAATCAGCCCACTTTCAATATACATTGCATTCTGCAAATATCATTTGTTCATCATTCCATTTCTCATTCAATTCAATTTCATATCAAAATTCGTAAGAAATTCATTAGTCTATTACAATCCCAAAACCCTAGACTATTACATTTGGTATCAGAGCGGTAGATCCATGGCAGAAGGAACCAGATTCAACACCATTGAGAAAACTTTGGCATCCTTGAAGGCTCAACAAGATGAGAGCAAAATCAGAGCAGACCTGCAAGAGCAAAAGATAGATGATATAGGGTCAAAACTGGACAGATTACTAAGCATGGGTGAGAAGAATTTCACAAAAAACTTACATGATGATACAGAGTGTTCCGTGCCCCCAAGGAGGATTCCTGACGGCTCCCCACAGCAATTTCCAGACAACAATATTCAGGTGCGCAGTATCAAGGTAGAATTTCCCAAGTTTGAAGGGGAAAATGTCTCAGGTTGGTTGTTCAAAGCCAATCAATTTTTTTCTTACAATAATACTGCACCAGAAAATAGAATTTTCATAGCATCTTTCTATATGGAGGGGGAAGCCCTTATTTGGTTTCAAGATGCCCTAGATTCAGGGGTGTTCTCATCATGGAAAGGCTTTGTGAAAGCCATCCAGATTAGGTTTGGTCCTAGTGCATATGATGACCCTATGGAGGCCATTACACGGCTAAGGTAAACCTCAACTGTGTCTCTTTACAAATCATAGTTTGAAGTTGTGTCCAATAGATTGAGGGGAATTACTGAGGAGAATAGGCTGAGTTGCTTTTTAAGTGGCCTAAAAGATGAGATTAGGCTGCCATTGAGGATGCTAAACCCTACTACCTTGAATGATGCCTTTGGATTAGCAAAAATTCAAGAGGAGTATGTGATGAGTACTAGAAGATCTTTTAGGAATGGATTTAATTCCAACCCTAATTTTTTTCAAGTGGGTCAGCAGCCTAAACCTGTTTACACAGATTCTGCCAAGCCTGACACTGGGAATAAGGGAGAGCTAGGGTTTCCTAAAGGAGGGTTTAAACAAAATCTACCTATTCAAAAGATCTCTCAAGCTCAAATGGAGGAGAGAAAGGAGAAGAGGTTATGTTACTATTGTGATGAGAAGCACAACCCCAGTCATAGGTGCTTGAAAGGAAAAATCTATTTGATGGAGGGTTGTGAACTAGTTCAGGAAGAGCCTTCTATAAATGTTGAAATTGATTGGGGTGCACAAGGGCACCAAGGGCTTGAAGAAGAGGACTCATGGGGGTTTGATCAACCAAAAATCTCCCTACATGCAATTATTGGTGCTCCTAACCCGAGAGCTATGAGGTTGATTAGGAAAGTCAAATTTCAGGGGGTTACCATTTTGATTGACTCAGGAAGTTCTCGTAATTTCATCAATCCAACCATTACAACAAAGGTTCAATTGTCAATCCAGCAAGAAGAGAAATTGGCTGTTAAGGTATCCAATGGACAGATTCTCTACACAAAGGGCCATTGCAAAGCTCTACCCGTGAAGGTCCAGGTACAAACTTCACTGCTGATTTTTTCCTATTACCATTGGGAGGGTGTGACATGGTTTTAGGTATTCAGTGGCTAAGAACCCTAGGCCCTATTGTTTGGGACTTTGAGAAATTAACTATGGAGTTTTCCTTAGCTAATAAGCCTGTTGTTATTAATGGCCTCACTCCTACTGAATCCTTATTAGAAAGTTGTTCCACATTTTCTAAAATGCCTAATGATCAAAAGAATGGATTGGTGCTACAAGTTATGACCACTTTGGACCAGCAGCCTCACCCACAGAAAAATCTATTTTTTGCTGCTTTGCTGCACGAATTTGGAGAAGTTTTTGAAGAACCTATTGGCCTACCACCAGTGCGATCTCATGACCATAAAATAGTGTTAAAGGAGGGCACTCAGCTTGTGTGTGTGAGACCATATAGGTATCCCCATTATCAAAAAGGGGAGATTGAAAAAATTGTCTGGGATCTCATGGAATGGGGTGCAATCAGATCTAGCCAATCACCCTTTTCCTCTCCCGTTTTACTGGTACGAAAGGCTGATGGGAGTTAGAGGATGTGCATGGATTACAGGGCCTTGAATCAAGCTACTGTGAAGGATAAGTTTCCTATTCCTGTGGTGGATGAACTCCTAGATGAGTTGCATGGTGCTCAAGTGTTTTCTAAGTTGGACTTAAGGTCCGGATACCACCAAATTCGAGTTAGACCTGAGGATGTGCACAAGACAGCCTTTAGGACTCATGAGGGACACTATGAGTTCCTAGTTATGCCTTTTGGCCTAACTAATGCACCTTCTACTTTCCAAAGTCTTATGAATCATGTTTTTAGGCCTCATTTGAGGAAATTTGTCTTCGTATTTTTTTATGACATCTTGGTGTACAGCAAGGATAAGGAGACTCATTTGGTCCATCTTAGGTTGGTATTGGAGACCCTACGAGACCACCAACTATTTGCCAAGGAATCTAAGTGTCATTTCGGCTATGAAAAAGTGGACTACCTTGGTCACGTCATTTCAGCTCAAGGCGTTAAAGCTAATCCAACCAAGATTGAGGGCATGCTTAAGTGGCCTGTACCTAAATCTCTCAAGTCTCTAAGAGGATTTCTAGGCCTCACCTGGTATTACATAAAATTCATTAGATCCTATGGCCAGATCGCAGCTCCTCTAACAGCCCTATTGAAGAAGGATTCTTTCCTATGGTGTGAAGAAGCTACTGCTGCTTTTTTAGAACTCAAAGAGGCAGTGACTACACCTCCTGTGCTAATTTTACCTGATTTCTCTAAGGAATTCACTATTGAATGTGAAGCCTCAGGGTTGGGTATAGGAGCAGTCTTAATGCAGGATCAAAGGCCAGTTGCTTTTTTCAGCAAAGCCTTAAAAGGGAAATTGTTACATTTATCTACTTATGAGAAGGAACTCTTAGCCTTGGTTTCGGCTGTTAAGAGATGGAGACCCTATCTCTTGGGGCAGACTTTGAAAGTGAAGATAGACCACCAAAGTTTAAAGTTTCTGTTGGAACAAAAAATTGCTACTCCTACTCAACAAAAATGGATTACTAAACTCTTAGGTTATGACTTTACTATTGAGTACAAGAAGGGGAGGGATAGTATTGTTGTTGATGCCTTCTCCAAGAAGTTGGAAGATGAGGAAGAACTTACTGAACCAGGCTGCCTAATGCTCCTAACTTTTCTTAATCCTACTTGGGTGGAGGATATCAAGCAAAGTTATACTCTAGACCCTAAAGTGCAGCAGCTCCTTACTGAGTTACAGAATCCTAAGTCTCATTACTCACTAAGGAATGGTCTACTTTTATACAAGGGCAGAATCTATGTGGGACAGTTCGAATCTCTTAGGACTCGCATCCTGAATCTGATTCATGATAGCCCTGCTGCTGGACATTCTGATTATCAAAAGACCTTACATAGAGCTAAGCATGATTTCTATTGGCCAGGTATGCGATCCGACATTAAACGCTACATCAAACATTGTGAGATGTGTCAAAGAACCAAGCATGAAACTCTACTCCAAGCCGGCTTTCTACAGCCTTTACCTATTCCTACTCGGGTGTGGGCAGAGATTTCTATGGATTTCATTGAGGGGTTACCTCTATCCCATGGCAACAGTGTTGTGTTTGTGGTGGTCGATCGACTAAGTAAATATGCTCATTTTATGCCTATTTCTCATCCCTTCACTACAGCAAAAGTCGCAAACATATTCATGCATCATGTTTTCAAGTTACATGGTATGCTAGTTTCAATTATCAGTGACAGAGATGCAGTGTTTATAAGTTCTTTCTGGCAAGAATTATTCAAGCTACAGGACACAACATTATCAATGAGCACAGCATACCACCCTCAGTCCAATGGCCAAACCGAAATTGTCAATAAATGCTTAGAACACTATTTACGGTGTTATGCAGGAGAGAAACCACAGACATGGTCTACTTGGTTAGCAATGGCAGAGTACTAGTATAGTACCAACTATCATGCTTCAACAAAATTCACACCATTTGAAGTTTTATATGGCATACCTGCTCCAAAGCTGTTAGAATACGTACCGAGTATCACCCTCAATCAAGCTGTTGATGAACAGCTCCGGACCCGTGAACAAATCTTGTCCCTTCTCCGCCATAACCTTGCAGCAACTCAGGAGAGACAAAAACATCAATATGATAAAAGACACATGGAAAGATCTTTCGAGGCGGGCGATTGGGTTTACCTGAGGCTCCAGCCGTACCGGGAGAGGATGCTCGCCCTGTGGAAGTGTTTGAAGCTGTCTCCTCGCTTCTATGGTCCGTTCTAGATCTCAAAGAAGATAGGTACTGTTGCTTACAAGCTCCAGTTACCGCCGGAGTCCAAGATCCACCCCGTATTTCATGTCTCCTGTCTCAAGATACATCTGGGCCACCGCTCGATTCCGCCGGTTGATCTGCAAGGAGAGATCCAGCCCGAGCCAGAGAAGATACTGGATCGCCGTGTTCAGAAGCTCAACAATCAGGTTGTGGCGGAGGTCTTGATCCAGTGGAAGGGCACCACCAGCGAAGACGCCACATGGGAGGGATTTTGGGAGTTAAGGAGGTGCTACCCTCACCTTGTGGGCAAGGTGCTCTGAAGGGGAAAGGATTGTAACGGTTACTTGTGGGGAGGAAGGAGGTGCAATAGAGAGGGATGAAATGAGTATGCGTAGGGTTCAATAAGTGTGAAGGGTTCGGATGAGCTTTGGGCATCCAACGGTGATAAGCAATTCTGGGAAGTGGAGCGTCAGACATGGGAAGATGTGCAGTTCTTATCACTTAAGATTCTGCCTGATCGTCAGCAAAAGTAGTTAATGGGCTGGCTTTGTAATAATTGTGGGCTTCAGCCTCACTTATCGCGTGGGCTAGTCTCTTAGCTGTTAAGGTGTGGGCTTAGGGCCAGCTATATAGAGGCCAGCTGTTGTTAGTTGTAATGAGCATATAAAAACCATGCGTAAGGATTTGGGAGGTTACGAAAATATCTTGTAAAGTTCGTGTTCTTGTTTTGGAGTTTTGGGTTGAACTCGAATCAGCCCACTTTCAATATACATTGCATTCTACAAATATCATTTGTTCATCATTCCATTTCTCATTCAATTCAATTTCATATCAGAATTCGTACGAAATTCATTAGTCTATTACAAAATTACAATCCCAAAATCCTAGACTATTACACCCAATGCGTCTGAGTTAGAGCATGCATGTATTGTGCTAGCTTATTGACCGAGTGGACGACATCGGGATGAGTAATGGAGAGGTATTGCATGGCTCCTAAAAGACTGTGGTATTGAGTTGAGTCGACGGAGGGAGTACCATCACTTTTCAAAAGCTTCACTGAAGTAAACATGGGAGTGAGAGATTCTTTAACACCGTCCAGCTTGAACCGTTCGAGTAAATCACGAACATACTTGTGCTGTGAAAGAAAAAGCCCAGTGGGGGTGGAGATAACTTCAACTCCTAAGAAGTAATGAAGGAATCCCAAGTCTTTGATGGAGAATCGCTTGGAAAGAGAGGTGATGAGATCACCAATGAACTTCTTTGAATTGCCTGTGACAAGGAGGTCATCGACATAGACCAAAAAATAGACAATAATAGAGGCCTGATTGTAAATAAATAACTAGTATCTGATTTACAATTAGTAAAGCCATAAGAGAGAAGAAATTTTTTTAACTCAATATACCACGCCCAGGGCGCTTGTTTCGACCCATAAAACGCCTTGTGAAGACGACAAACATTAGATGGATGAGATTGAGTGATGAACCCAGGGGGTCGAGTCATAAAAACTTCTTCAGTGAGACAGCCATAAAGGAAGGCATTGTTGACGTCGAGTTGATGCATACACCACCCACGAGCAAGGGCAATGGAGAGCACCAAGCGGATGGTGGTGGGTTTGACGACAGGGCTGAAAGTATCATGATAATCAACCCTGGGTCATTGATGGAACCCTTTGGCTACAAGGCGTGCTTTGTACCGTGCTATGCTACCGTCAGGGTGTCGTTTGACACGGAAAACCCATTTGCACCCGACTATGTTTTGCTGATTGATGCGGGGAACAAGCTCCCAAGTAGCATTTTTTAACAGGGCATTGAATTCATCATGCATCGCCTCTTGCCATCGGGGGTCTTTTAGGGCTTGTGACACACTAGTAGGTTCAAGGGAGGAAGGGAGTGGATGTTTGGTAGTGTGAAGAGAGAGTTTTTGAATGGGTTTGAATATCTGGTGTTGAGCCCGAGTGGTCATGGTGTGTGTTCTATATGAGGGTCATTAGAAGGAGGTGGAAGAGAAGTACATGTCTCAGTTGACCATCATCCACAGGTAAAGTGGAAACTAAGTGAGAAGAGGAACTTGCCATGTTGAGGTCGATAGTCGACGTCAAAGTAGCGTGAGGGGACTCAGTCACATGATCTTGGGGTGAGATGGAGGGGGTGAAGGAGTCAACAGATTGTGAATGGGATAAGGAGAGAGGATGGTTAGTGATTGTAGGAGATGAAAGAGACGTGGAAGATTTGGAAGTAGGTGGGGAAAAATCAAGAGAGGAAAAAGGAATGAGATTGTTTCCATTCGTAGAGGTACTCGAATTAGGGAGGTGACTCAAACGGTTGGCGTGATTTGTGGAGGAATTGGGGGAAAGAGAGTTCAAAAATGGAATGTTGAAATGAGCATGTAGGGAAGGAGAAGCAGCTGACCATTTAACAGCCGTGTGAGAGTCAACTGAATCTTGTGAAGAGGAAGAGGCCGAAGAAAAAAACTGATCATCGACAAATCGAACGTGACAAGAAATGTAAATTCGATTTGTAGAGGAATCGAAACACTTATATGCATGATGGATATTAGAGTAACCAAGAAATAAACAAGGTTTGGAGCGAGGTTTGTAGTTTGTGCTTATTGTATGGCCGTAGCCATGGATAACACAAACAACCGCAAATACGAAGTGACGAATAATTAAGAATTTTTTGAAAGAGAGATTGAAAAGGAGATTGATTACTCAAAATTTGTGTGGGCAAGCGATTGATGAGGTAAATTGTGGCTTGAAAAGCGTGAGACCAAAATGATAATGGGAGATGGGCTTTATGGATAAGTGATAACCTGGTCTCAACAACATGACGATGATGCCTTTCGGCAGAGGCAACATGTTGAGGAGTATACGGAGGAGAAATAAGATGTTGAATACCATGCGATTTAACAAGTGATTTTAAACCACTATATTCGCGCCCGCCATCCGTATAAATTGTGACAATAGGTGTTGAAAAAAATTCGACCATAGCCTTGAATTTGGAGAAAATTGAATAAACGTAACATCCGATTTTTTAGCCCTTAGAAAGAGCCAGGAGTACTTGGTAAAGTAGACAACAAAAATTATGTAATATGAAAAACCATTGATTGATTTCACTGGGGAGGGCCCCCATACATCAGAGTATATGAGATCTAAAGGACCTTGACTGTGAACTATACACTCCAAAAGGTAGACAATGGATTTTGTTATAGAAGCATGAATCACAAACAATATAACGACTAGATTTGGACGAGTGGACTAGAAGATTATTATGAGAAATAAGATAACTGAGTTTCTTTGACAACGGGTGACCAAGCCAGTGATGCTAATTGTCGATAGATGTCTTGACACCAATACAAGCTAGTTTTGTCGTCGATGTAGCTTCCTGCATGTTAGGCTACTCGTACACGTTGTTCCTACTCCAACCGCGGACGAGGGTTGCCCTCGTTGTTAAATCCTTCACAGCAAAATGAGAGGGAAAAAATTCAACAGATGTTTGATTAGAGTTGTAAAATTGGGAAACGGATATAAGATTTTGTTGCATAGAAGGAACACACAACACATTGGATAATTTAAAAGGTCTAGAGGGAGTAGAGATATTAGAGGAACCAGCGAGTAATGTGTAGCTCAGTACCATCCCCAATGACGATGTCGTTGGGTCCTTAATAGGTCTCCTTCAAGAAGAGATTGTTCAAGTCTGTGGTGACGTGGTGCGATGCGGCTGAGTCCATGAGCCAATTGTTGGTGAGAGTGGAGGCACCAGCAGTGGTGTGATTGGCTATGGGACTTGCTGCTCTCAGAAGAATATTTTTAGCATGGTAGCACTGAGGAGCCGAATGACCCCTTTTTTCACAGAACTGAGACACCACATTTGGATTTTTGTTGGCCGAATTGTTGGTGTTAGAATTCTGTCCTTGGTGCTGATTGGAGTTGCCATTTTTGTTGCGCTGCTGATGATTTCCCTTCTTATTGTTGGGATTTCTATTTCTGTTGTTGGAGAAACGGGTGATGTTGGCGGTGAAAGGAGCAACTGAGGCAAGCGATTCTTCCCTTTTGAGAAAGGCTTCATATTCGACGAGCTTATCGTAAAGCTCTTCAAAGGATATCACAGAATCTCTAGCCCGAATTGCTGCTGCAATTTCTTTACATTCAGGCCCCAAACCATTGAGGACATGAAGGACAATAGTGTGGGCACCGAGAGGAGCACCAACAAGAGCCAAGTCATCGGTAATGCTTTTCATAGTACCGAGATATTCAGAAATAGAAGAAGATCCACGAGTAATCTTCATCAAGCTCTCTTTTAGACCCATGATTCGGGTGCAAGAAGGATTGGCATATTGCTTCTCAAGTCGTGACTAAGCCTCCTAAGAAGTCTTTGATCGAGACACCATGGGAGCAATGGTATCAGTAATAGAGCCCAAGATTGCTAGGAAGAGCAACTTGTCTTGACGAATCCAAAACAAGTATTTTGGTTTTGGTGACTTCTTGCCATTTTCTTCAATGCTTGGTGACGAGCACGGATAGGTTCCGTCGACGAAGCCAACCAGTCCATACCCAAGAAGCAGGGCGTCAAGCTGTGCTTGCCATGACGAATAGTTGGAGGATGTGAGTTTCAGCGGAAGTGTATTTGAATTGATGGCTATTAGGTTGTTTGGAAGGGGCTGAGAAGAGGAGGTGGTTTGGATTATTGGAAGAGAGGAAGGGGCAAAACTTTCTGTGGCCATTTGAACTTTGAGGGACTCGTTGGAGCTATGTGGCTCTAATACCATAAAGAGTCTAGGGCAAGTTTGTATGAAACGGTTTATTTATTCACCATATGAAGGTACAATATATATACAAGGTGTACAGAAAAATACATGTACAAGATCCACAATTATAAGACGCAAATATATGGTGATTATCAAGAGTTGATTCAGGATTCTCCAAGCTGTGAATCTGTCCTAATAAATATCTTGGTTGATATATCTCTCAACTCCTGCAAAATGATCCTGCATTTACTACATGCGATGCATTTCTGATGCATTTCTTACGGTTATCAATGCTTTGATTATCAATTAAACCTGCATTTCTTACGGTTATCAATGCTTTGATTATCAATTAAACCTTATTTGACCATACTTTAATTTTCTTAAAATTGATGTGACCTAGTTTACCATGCCATAAGTTAACTGACTCAGTGATATAAGAAGAAACAGCAACAATTTCCTTATTGTTATAACGTTGAGCTTGAACAACCCATTTACAACATATTTCCTACGAAAATACCATTCTTGTCAAAACTCAAAACCCACTTATTAAACTCGAATACCATCTCGAATTCAAACTTGCTTAATAGGGAACTCAAGACAAGATTTTCCTTATTCAGATGCATTCAAGACATCTCTGAGTAGAATGGTCTTCCTAAAAGTGAACTTTAACTGAATTATTTCCTTCCCAACAAAGTTTGTCAACGATTCATTGTTCATACACATGTTTATATATACTATAGAGACCTACTTATTTTATTTATTTTTGGTCCATTTTATGATCCGAATGTTTGATATTGATATGGACTAAAAATTAGCGAAAAAGTTAAAATGAAAAAGAATCTGGTCGACCGAAACCCCACCTTGTCAACTATGCTCAATCAGAACAAAAAAAATAAAAAGGGCAGTAAGCAACCCGGTCGAGTCCAAAGAGAAGTTTCCCACAGACGGCGCTAATTTTTGTGAGGAAAAATATCTCTCACACCCGCTAACTCCATGTGTTTTTGAAGGAATGGTAGAAGGAAGAAAGGTTTGTTGTGGAGTGATCATCTGACCTATCAAAGACACTCTAAATCTTAAGTCAGAATTGGATTGAATAAGAATATAGAGGGTTCAGTACATTTAGGGTTTCAGTGTTCAAAAAAGTATATTTTTGTATCCTCTGATCTACATATAAGCAAGCAAATGTCCAAATGTCAATGCGAGGCAGTTATGCATGTTATTCTATTTGCCGACAATGCTTAGTATGATCCATAAGGTTCTCTCCACGTGTTACTTTCTTAGCTTGTTTGTATTTAAGAAGATAATGATAGAGACATAAATAGTCATAAATGCATGCTTTAGCCATGTGTCAAGAAGTAGTACATCACGGGAAAGTCTCTCTGATCTAGTCCACAAGAATAGTCCATCGTGAGATTAATCTCCAATGACTAGTAAGTAGCATCGAGTCCATTAGGACCGTTGATTAAGAAGACAGATCTGACCAGTCAATCGGACCAGACCACTTGTGGTGATCCTGTAAGGTATCTCTAATTTAACCAGGGACCGCCCTTCTACAAACACCAAAGATAAGAGGATACTCTGTTCGTTTGGAGATAAGAGTCGGAGCAGGATAGTTTAAACTGAAATTTGTCACTAAGATCAAATCCTGTATTCACTGGTTAAGAACAACCTCACAACAATCCTAAAATAGACCAAACCTGTAACCATACAGTTGAAAACTTGGAACAATTATAGTCATGTAGCCAAATAGGAATAGGAGTGAAAACTTGGAACAATTATAGCCATGTAGACAAATAGGAATAATAATATTCCTAGCCAAACAGTCTAAACTAAACAGATAATTACCTGTAACCAAACAATTGAGACTAGAATAAGAATACTCATATAACCAAATGATTCAGAAGATATTAGAGTTATTCTAATGTGTCAAAACTAACAGAGTAGTATCCAGGGACGTATATTCCTAAACCTATCTTTCATAGATGTCATTGCTTCAGTCAACCAATATGTTTTGGTCTGCCATTCATCCGATTTGCCATTCATCCGATTTGCCCATCCCAAAGCTTGTCTAGGGACGGCCCATTAGCCACTTACATATAGCTCTCCTGCAGGAAATCCGGAAATCCCCGCTGTTGCGGAATCTGGCTAATCTTGTTCAATTCTTCTCCACTCAGCTCCCACCCGAAGATCTGAAGGTTCTCCTTCATCCTCCCCTTATTGAAGCTCTTGACCACCACACTCGCACCTTGCTCATATATCCACCTTAGAGCAACCTGTGGACATATATAGACAACTAAATAACTATTTTAGAGAGAGAGAGAGAGAGAGAGAGAGAGTACTTGTGCGACGGTCTTTCCCTTAGCCAGGGCAATTTCTTTGAGGATTGGACTGTCCATCACAGCAGTAGAACCCCACCGAGTTCCATTTGCCCCCAAAGGAGACCATGCACTCACATGAATCCCTTTCTCCTTGCAGAAATCTATCAGCTTCCTCTGCTGACATGCAGCGTTCAATTTCACCTGAAACAATTTCATCATCACCACTAACCTTATCAGTAATCACACCATCATCAAAATCATTACCATGAAAAGCCTGTCCGTTTAAAACCTGATTAACGGCCGGAGGGATAGTAGCATGGCCCAGAAGTTGAGAGAGCTTCTCGCAGTCGAAGTTGCTGACACCAATTGACTTGGCTAGACCCAGTCTGCTGCACTCCTCCATGGCTTCCCATGTCCCTCTCATATCAAAAGGAAGAAGGTCCTCCTTGTTGAAAGGGTACACCATTTCTCCTTTCTTCAACCTCGCCGGCACATGTACAAGATAGAGATCAACATATTCCAGCCCAAGCTTCCTACATAGATATTAGTATCATAAATTTCCATGTAGACGTAAGATGGTAATAAAAGGATTCATTATTAATACCGGAGGGTGTTCTTGAGGGCTGGAACTACGAGGTCAGGGTGGGCATCAGTGCACCATAGCTTGGAGGTGATGAAGAGGTTGTCGCGTGTACCGATCAGGCCTCGCCGGAGGGCTTCGGCTACGGCGTGGCCAAGGGGTTCCTCGGTTTTGTACAAAGCGGCAGTGTCAAAGTGCCTGTAACCAACTTCAATGGCATCAATGAAGGTTGAGGTGAGGACCTGATGAGGAAGTGGTTGTGTTGCTGTTCCCAGGGCTACAATTGGCATCTTCCATCCGGAGCTCAACAGCACACTCGGAACATTCTCTCCCATCTTTAGGAGAACTCTGTTTTTTAGAGGATGAACCTTCTAAGCCTCTAAACCCAAAAAAAACCTTCTTCACCACAACAAATATAGAGTTAATAGAGCTCTGTTTTTAAAAATGAGTGTTAATAGAGCTCTGTTTCAAGCGGCTTGAGGGGAGCTCCCAGGAATCTTTGGGAAGTCCAAATTAGTCGTAGACAGTTTAACTTTACTTTGATGGCCAAACCTTTTAATAAAAAACACATTAACCCTCATACGAAAAGACTTGCCCGTCTTACTCTTCAACCATGTGATGCGACAATTCATTAGATTCCAACCATGTTCTTCACTTTTGGCAATCTCATCACTCTGGTCATCTTATTCCCTTCACCTTCCTCAATTTTCGCCTCTAAACTCATTTGTTCATTAGCTCATCTCCTTTTTTAAATCCATTTCTTTCGGACCATCATTTATCTTCTCCTTTGTTAGAACCCTGTCATGGAGCTCATAAGTTTTTTCCATCATTTTCCGGCCGCGAGTTCCCTTTTTTGCCAAGAGCAATGCGAGGTCCACTTTCAGTCATCCACTCTCCGGTAGCTTTTACTATTTTTATACAAGAAGACAAAATCAAAGGTAAGTACATTGTATTATATTTTTCGTTTTTTTTACTAAGCTAGTCGGGTCTGCACGTGCAAGGCACATGCATGTCCTATTTCTCTCCATTAAAAAGATCATCAAAAACCAAATACTTGAATTAAAAAATATATTTTAAAAGGAAAAATAAATAATACTTCTACATATATAAGATGATCATCCCAGTAAAAGTAGGGAGGTAGCAGGACCCAAAGTTGTATCCAACTGTTGTAGCTTTTCCAAGCATCTTGCATGCAACTGCAACAATAACTGACTGACTTATTTGAGGTTTCAGAGAAGAAATCAGCTAAATACATTGTTAGAAATCACATTATAGATTATTCCAAGTATCGGACACGAAATTTTTAAATATATTCATTTCTGTTACATGTTATTATCACGTCTAAGCTAACTCGAGAAATTGGTTCTCATTTTGCTAAAGGAAGTTATATTCACAATAACATACACAAGAGTGGACTTATTTTGATGCTTAACAGGCTTTTTAAACCGTTGAAAGAATGCTCTAACATCACCATGAAATGAAAGGTAGTAGAGAATCCAAACTGGTCATTCCAAGAGGTCCTACACTGAAGAAAATGGTCTTATTTAGAAACAAATGTTTCCAGAACAATCTCTAGACATGTACAACAGTATCAGTATGAGTTGTCCATCTCTTAAAGCTCTTAATAGGGAAATGATGGTGTCGACACAAAATTTCGTGGACGAAATAATGATGAACAAAATATTTTATTTATTTTCAGTTTGGTACAATTCTCAAGAAATCCTCTGATTAACAATCAGAAATTTCTAAAGTAGAAGATAAGGGCCGAGGCGTGATCTCGATCTTCTTTGAAAGTGTTGATGTAGCTTTTCCTTTCTTCTGGGCTTCGCGCTTGATCGGCTAGAAAGTGATTTTGGAGGAGAACTGGCTTCTTTGAAGCTTTGCCTTCTCCGGAATGATTTGATTTCTTTTCTTTGAAGGGTAGAGAATGCTTCTAAATTCTCTTCTTTGGCTTCTTCTGAATTTCTTTCTAAATTTCTGAATCTTTTAAATCTCTAGCTTTATGTCTTATTTATAGACTTTTAGAGATAAGAATCTCAAGAGTCCCACTCCATTTAGTGGTTTGAGGGACTTACGAGATTTTGATAAGCCTCACCCATTTAAAGATAAGGATTCCAAGAGTCCCACTTTATTTAGTGGTTTAAGGGACTTAGGAGACTTTGATGGGCCACATCCATCTTCTTGGGTATTGAGTCCACAATTAGGTTTTTTGTGTTGATGGATCGACCCATTTATCGAGTGTGTGACCCATTTAGATTTGGACTTGGGTTTCGAGTTTATGGGCTTTCTACTTCGTGCCCAGACCCGAGCCGTAAGAGGCTCATGCCTTGTCATTAGGCCCAATTTAAATGTATAAGGCTTTTTAATGATTTTAGGCTCTTTATATAATTTTACGAGTGTGTAAGGACCTTTGCGTAAAATTAATAAATTTTAGGGTTCTACAAATTGCCTCCTCAAGGGTATAGTGATGGAACCTATGAGTGACATTAGCGTAACCCTTGATTTAGTGTTTGATTTGGATTTAATTTTGATAACTTAGTGTTTGACTTTGATTTAATTTGATTGGAGTTTATCTTGATTTTGGTTAAACACGAATCCTATTCCTAATAGGATAAGGAAACAGTTTACCTCCCCTTACAAATAATAAGAGGACCTGTGTTACTGCACCTTGTAGATTTAGAGTTTAGACACTCGAGGCCAAAACACTGCCCTCAAAAAACATGGAAGTTTTTTTTTTGTTTGGGCGGCTAGACCCGATCGACGTGTGATTGTGCGGCAAGCTTTTCTTAGTTTATGTTTGTTTCTGTTTTTTTCGTTATTTATTTTAAGTTGTTTTTATTTGTTTTTTTTTTTTTTTTTTTCAAAGTTTTAAACGGAGAGTGATTGATCATGATTAAATAAATTTATTTAAGAGTAAATTTATTTGATGTGATGGTAAAGAGTTGTGATGTGATTTTTTTATTTATTTAGCCATTCAAAAAGAAAATGTTATTTGATTTGATGGAAGTTAATGATGGGATGATGATTGGTTTCATGATTTGATTTTTTAAAATAATGATTTATTATTTTCTTGTTTTGGTTTTAAAATTTTAATGAATGGGTATGGTGGGCCGGTGAGTTGATTAGATTTTTAGTTTTTTTTTTTTAAAAACCTTGTAGAGGAAGAACTCAAAAAAGAAAGAGGGGAAGAAAGAGCGGAAGAGAGGTATGGCCGTAACGCCAACCATCTCGGTTTCTTTTTTTTTTTTTTTTTTTCAAGGATTTCATATTTGTGTGTTTTATTTTACCCTGATTTACTTTTCTTTTCTTTTTTTCGTGTTTTTGTTTTATTTTCTCTTTTTTTTTATTATTTAATTAGTTGTTATTTTCTCTCTTTTTTATTGATTGTTAAATTTTGTTTGAATTTTTTTTTTTTTTTTTTGTATTGTGTGTATGTGTGATATTTTATTTTATTTTTTTTGTACTTTTTTTTTTAGTGGTGGTGTATTTTTCAGATGGTGATTTATATTTTATTTGTTAATGGATTTAAATGTTGTGATTTTTTTTTTTTTTTTTTTTTTAATTTTAAATTTGTGTTTTTTTTTTTTTGAATGGTTTTTTGATTTGTTGTAGTGTAAAGTTTGTATAAAATTTGGAGATTTTGATGAACTTCTCTGTTTTCTGTCTTTGTTTTGCAGTGAAACGTCATCTGTCGATGCTTCCTATGATACTGACCATAGGGTTGTTGATGAACGTCTTCTTCGAGATAGATGGATAGCTGTTGCTGACGATCTAATTCGAAGCTGGACTTTAATTCGTTTTCTGAACATATGAGTAAAATCACAGTCCTGAGATGGCATGCTGGAATCTGCAATTTATTGAACACTAGATGATGACCGACTCGTGGAAGACTCTGACTCCAATTTCTTCCAGCAATCTTGAAGCCACGAGGACCTGTTTGCACTTTCTTCTTGTGATCTTGAGGTCCGGAGGATTTTATTGCACTCTTATGCAATCTAGCTCGGAGGACTGACTGTACATTCTTGTAATCTTGAAGCCATGAGGACCCTATTGGAGAAACCCTTGCTGCAACCTTGAATATAGACGGACCTGTTGGACAAGACCCTTGCTGCAATCTTGAAGATACACTGACCCGTTGGACGAGATCCTTGCTACAATCTTGAAGATACACGGACCTGCTGGACGAGACCCTTGCTGCAATTTATTGAACACCAGATGACGGTGGCCCGTGGAAGGCTCACGACGTGACATTCGAGGAAACTTTGGACCTGTCGATCTTTCAACCCATCAAAGAATGCTTTTTCACTCGCGGACATCATTTAAGAAGTTTGCGGTGATGCCGAGGATCCAGATCAAAGCAGGACTTTGATTCGTTTTTGCGAGTAAAAATCATAGTCCCAAGGCAGAGTGCTGGAGAGCTACTGAGAAAGAGAGTTGTTTCTGTTTTGCTGATGTTGCAGTGAAGTATCAATCCAACGAAAAACTTGTGCAATTT
This sequence comes from Tetracentron sinense, assembly GCA_015143295.1. NCBI lineage: Eukaryota > Viridiplantae > Streptophyta > Magnoliopsida > Trochodendrales > Trochodendraceae > Tetracentron > Tetracentron sinense. The sequence continues at coordinate 35,100,032 of CM026554.1, forward strand.
CCAGTATCCAACCCCATTGATGGGTCATGTGAATGTTGCGGGTGTTGTTGAGAAGGAGAATTGTCTTTGCTTTCCATGATGTTGACATCAAAGACCTGACGGACGACCTCTAGAGGTTGAGCAAATACAAAGACTTGTTCGTCATCCAGATGCTAGGAGTACGACATCTTGTAGCGCACCAGAAGCAATCAACTCCATGCCCATGAAAGGTATTGTTTCTCATGTTCTTTTATAATGTTTTTTTTTTTTTTTTTTTGAAATGGTAGCTGAACCTGAGGTAACTTTACAGGCTGCCTACATACCCGTCATGGGATCAAGCTTTAACGTAGTTCGATTTTATTTTATTTTTTTGCTCTAAGTTTTGCCTAGACTATCCTTTTAGATTTTCAGTCTAGCGAACAAGAGTCATTGAACCTTTTACAATTTTGGTTGTATAAGCCAAGAGTGACATGCATTTTAAGCTCATGCGTCAAGGAGCGTTGTGGACATTTTAGGCTCGTATCAAGGAGTGTTGTGGACACTTTAGGCTCATATCGAGGAGCAATGTTTTATCATGGATAGTATTGCTTGAGGAACTTGCCGTTGATAGGGCCAAAACGAACTCCATCGGGGGTTGAAAGAAGGTAAGCGCCGTTGGTGTAGACTTCTCTCACTACATGCAGTCCATCCCACTTTGGATCAAATTTCTCTCCAGACCGATGTGAAAGAATAATAGGCCTTCGAACTGCAAGTACTAAGTCACCTATTTGGAAGGAGCGAGGTCGAACTTTTTTATTGAAAGCTCGAGACAAGCGAGCTTGATAGCACTCGAGACGTTGCTACTCTTCTAACCTCTTTTCGTCCAAAGCTTCGAGTTCAGCAAGACGTAGCTTTGTATTGTCATCACCTGTGAGGCCTTCTTGGATCGCAATCCGTAGTGATGGACTTTGGCGTTCCAATGGAAGTATTGCTTTGACTCCATAGACAAGCGAGTAAGGTGTGGCTTGTGTAAGAGTGCGGTATGAAGTCCGGTATGCCCAAAGTGCTTCACCAATCCGTTCATGCCAATTCTTTTTTGACTTGGAAACAACCTTCTCAAGGATCTTGCAAAGAGTTTTATTGAAAGCTTCTGCGAGTCCGTTTGCTGGCGCATTGTACATTGTAGAGCATCTTTGCTTGATTTCAAACTTCGCACAAAATTGATCCATCAGGGCATTCTTGAATGGTTTCCCGTTATCCGTTACTATGTAACAGGGGACTCCATAGCGGAAGACAATATTATTTTTGATGAAGTCTACAACTGTCTCTTTCTTGACTTCTTTGAGAGGGATTGCTTCTGCCCATTTGGAGAAATAGTCTGTCGCAGCAAGAATGTAGAGGTGTTGTTTAGAAGACTTCGGGAGTGGCCCGACAACATCAAGTCCCCAATTGTCAAAGGGCCAAGATGCTACTGTTAGGTGAAGCGGCTCGGGTGGTTGGCGAATAAAGTCTCCATGGATTTGACATGCATGACATCTTTTGGCAAACTCGAGCGTGTCTTTCACCATGGTTGGCCAATAGTACCCCATTCTCTTTAGGCAATCATACAACTTTGGTCCTGACTAATGAGCACCACAGATACCTGAATGAGTTTCTTCAAGGGCCTCTCTAGCTTCATCATTTCCAAGACATCTCATCAAGATGTCATTGAAGGAGCGACGATACAGCTCATTGTTGAATATAGGAATCGGGGCGCACGACAACAAATTTCAGTCTTGTGCTTGAGATCATTCGGCAATTTTCCATATTAAAGGTATTCAATGAGAGGTTGTCTCCAGTCTTCAACCTCAATCTCGAACACTTCAATGAAATTTGCTGCTTGTTGAGCGATGTCATGGTGGATCAAGTGAGGGATGACCCATCTCTGACAGACAGGAACCGTCATCACTTCTTCTTCAAGTACAACTAAAGTTGCTGCAAGGTTGGCCAAAGCATCAGCTTGTTTATTCTCTTTTCTTAACACATGCAACATAGTGATGTCTTCAAACTGACTTATGAGCTCAGCAGCATAAAGATAGTAGGGGATTAGATTAGGCTTGAGGACGTCGTACTCTGTCAAGAGCTGGTTGATGACGAGCTTTGAATCTCTATACACATTGAGCTGGTACAACTGCATGTCTCGGGCTAGTTCCAATCCAATTATGAGGGATTGATATTCGGCCACATTGTTTGAACATAACTCTGCCAACGTGAAGGCGAACGGAAGAACTTCATCTTGTGGAGTTACAAAGACGACTCCTGTTCCTGCTGCATTCTTTCTTGCAGCACCATCAAAAAACATCTTCCATGATGGTATTACATCAGTGTAGAAGATCTCTTCATCAGGCAGTTCTTGAGACAATTCCCAATCAGCTGGGATTGGATGATCTGGGAGGAAGTCGGCTACCGCTTGTCCTTTTACTGCCTTCTGAGGGATGTAAACGATCTCAAATTCTGATAAGAGAAGTGCCCATTTGGCGAGCCTTCCCGATAGAACCGGTCTCGTCATTATGTATTTGAGTGGATCAGCCTGAGAGATAAGTCGGACTGTGTGTGATAGCATATAGTGCCTCAACTTTTTTGTAGCGAAGATAAGAGCAAGACACATCTTCTCAATGGGTGAATAGTTCAATTCTGCCCCCACCAGAGTTTGGCTCAGGTACTAGAGCGCATTTTCTTTGCCATCATGGTTCTCTTGTGCCAATAATGCCCCTAATGACTGCTCCTGTGTACTGATGTAAAGAATCAGTGGTTTGTTGGGGATAGGCGCGGCTAAGACCGGTGCTTTGAGGAGATACTCTTTGATGCTTTCCAAAGCTTTCCTACAAGTATCATCCCATTTGAACAATGCATCTTTCTTCATCAACTTGTTGAAGGGGTGACACCGCCTTGCTAGGTTTGAGATGAACCTCCAAATGTAGGCGAGACGACCTTGGAGGCCTTTAAGCTCGTGGATATTCTTAGGTTCTGGCATATTGTGGATAGCATCGATTTTGGCTTGGTCAATCTCAATACCGCGATGTCGGACAACAAACCCGAGGAATTTGCCTGAAGCGACCCCAAATGCACACTTTAAAGGGTTCTTCTTTAATTGGTACCTTCGAAGTCTGATGAAAATATCACGAAGGTCTTAAAGATGATCCGCTCTCCTTTTTTATTTTACCACCAAGTCATCGACGTAGCATTCAACCTTTGTGTGCAAGACATCATCAAAAATCTTTTGCATAGCACGTTGATAAGTGGCACCAGCATTTTTTAGTCCAAACCGCATCACTTTATAGCAGTAAATTCCCTTTGGTGTACGAAAAGCTGTGAGTTCTTCATCCTTTAGATCCATACGAATTTGGTTATAACCAGATGAACCATCCATAAAGGATAAGACTTCGTGTCCTGTTGTAGCATCGACCATGAGCTCCGTGATTGGCAATGGAAAGTCATCTTTTGGACATGCATTATTCAGGTCGCGGAAGTCTACGCATACCCGAATTTGTCCATTCTTCTTTTTAACTGGGACAATATTTGCAATCCAACTTGGATACTTCACTTCTCGGATAAAATCAGCTTCGATCAGCTTGTTGACTTCAGCCTCAATCTATGGAACCAATTCAGGCCGATAGCGACGCTGCGTTTGCTTGATGGGGCGAACGCCATATTTGATAGCTAGGTGATGGATTGCTACTTTGGGATCAAGCCCGGGCATGTCCTTGTAACTCCATGCAAAAACGTCTTTGTATTCTTGCAGTAGCTTGAAGTAATCAGCTTCTTCCTCAGGACTTAAGAGTGCATTGACAAAGATAAGGCGTAGTTCTTCTTCTGTACCAAGGTTTAATTGTTTGAGATCGTCAACGGTAGCTTGCCCCCCTTCTTCGAAGACTGGAGGAGCACTTTCTAGTTCATCGTTTGAAGATGATGACTCTTCTTCGACAGGCTCTTGGATGGTAATGTGATTGACGGTGGCAACATCTTCGATCTTGCTCATCTCAATTTGATTTATTCGAGATTGTTTTCCTTGGTTCGTGGAGATGATAATGCGTCGTTTTACCGTCAAAGCATCTGTTGTTGAGACTTCCAAATTTTCTTGTCGTTTCATTTGCGATGGAATTACACTTTGTGGGTCACCAACATCTTTGCGACTGGCATGCCTCTTCCCATGTCTACGTCGTCTTTTGGACTTGTTTAGAAGAGCAGGTTCGTCTTCTTTTCCTTGTGCTCCCAAGCGGGTGAGTGCAAACTCACGCCGTTGGAGAACTTGAGAGTTTAAGGTTGTATCACTTTGTGCTGCTCCTAAACGCTCAAAGACCAAAGTACTTTGATTGGTGGGGTAAGTCGATCAAAGACAGATGCATAAGCTGAGGGGACTTTGTTTTCACAATCGTTGGCTACTTGCACTGTGATGTGTTGAGTAGAGACTTTCTCCTTTACTGAGATTTTGATTGGTGTTTGAGGTGTAGAACCAACTCATTGACGATTGATAATGAACTTTTCTCCTTTTCGAACGAGTTGGGCCTGCGCCTTTGTGAGGCCATGGATTTGGTCAAGGGGTTGAAGCTTGCCTAAGCGTATAGGCTCACCTTTTCCATATCCAGCTGCTTCGAAGAGCTTTTCTGTCTTAGCTCCGTACCAACCCTCTGAACTTTCTTAGGTTGAGATGTCTTCTTCTTCTTCAAACTTCATTGTAGATGCGACAAATCCTACAATTGATGGCCTTATAATTGTGGATTTGACGAGCGGTGCTAGTGGAAGAACTAACTCATTTTGCAAAGTGGTTAGGTTGGCTTTTGAAAAAGGAGAGTTGGTCTCTTTAGTCATCGCCACAAAAGGGAGTTGTCCCGGCTTTCGACGTGATTGCGGAATGTATTGAAGCACTGAGATTGGATTGGAGATATTGGTAGAGTTCTTCGTTGACTTGTTCGTTTCCTCTCCTTTTGATACTTTTTGAGCTTTCTCATCCTTTTGGGACTTGGGGAATGAAAAAATTTCAGCTTCTTTTCCTTTGTTGATGTCGAGTCTGCTAGAAGATGGTACCGAAGTTGGAAGTGCTTCTGAGAGGACTTCAGTCTCCGTGTAGAACTTAGCATCAGCAAAGTGTGTTTCAGTCTTCTCAAAAGGTCGACTCTCAGCAACAATCTTTCTCTGCATACCATCCTTGTAATACTTGAAGCATTGATGTCATGTAGATGGAACCACACCTGTCTCGTGTAACCAAGGACGTCCAAGAAGTAAGTGGTATGATGTCTTGCAATCAATGACATGGAAAAGTACTTCGGACTCCAAGTCTTCGATTGTGAGCTTTAAGCGGACCATTCCGATGGCTCTCTGCCCCCCTTGGTTAAAGCCTTGGATCACCAGCCTACTTCGACTCAATTGATCTGGAGAGATGCCAACTTTTCTCATCGTGCGGATGGGCATGATATTGACAGCAGACCCGCAGTCAAGAAGAATGCGCTGAACTTTGTGTTCTTTAATGGATCCTCTGACATACAACGGCCTGTTATGAAGATGAGAACCAAGTTGTAGGTCTTCGTCGTCGAAGGTAATGGTGGCCATGCAAGAGGCACATGTCTCCGACTTCTTTTGAACCCAATCTTTTTCCTTGTAGTTGTGGGGATTAGTCAAGGCTTGAGCGAGGTTGAGCCGAGTCTTCTCCGGTAGTTGTAGGGCCTCAAAGAGACTCAAGTGTATTGACGTCTCTTCAATGTCAGAGGTATCATCTTCTCCTTTGGGATGCTCTTCTTCATGAATTGAAGGGGATGATTGGTCGGCAGGTACATGGTTCATTTGTTCTTCTGATGTGTCTGACTCGACTTGGTAACATGAGACAGAGTAGACCGGCTCTCGTTGCTGTTTTTGGAGAAACCACTTTGGTATAAAATCGCCAAATGTGATTGCCAAAGGAGGAAACTGCTGAAAAATCTCTTCAGGATCAGCAGGAGGCACTTTGAATGCTTTTTTCTTCACTATCTTCTTCTTCTTCTTCTTTGACTTGATGATTGGACGAGTCTTTCTTTTGGTCCGTTTTGCTCTTTGATTAAAAGGAGGTGGTAAATGTTGCACACGTCGTCGCCGTCGTGTAACCAATGTCCAACCGTCATTATCGATGAGAGAAGATTCTTCTGTTGACTCTCGTTCAATTTTTGTAGGGAGACATTGTTGTTGATGTAGCTGAGACAATAGAATTTGCCCTTGACTGGATGCTATCACTGATATTGAATGGGGGATGCCAAAGCCAAGAGTTCCGGCTGTGACTTGCTTCAAATTTTGTGGCGGCCATGGTGCTTTTATTGCTTGAGGAGACAACATTGTTACAGATGATGAAGGTGGAATCAAACTGGGGTTGAAAGACCCAAAGGCAACACTCGTCATATTCGAGGCTGCCACATCATTGATGGAGTCAAGTTCAATCTTTCCTTGTCGAGCTAGGTCCATAATCTTCTCTTTGAGGACGAAACATTTTCCAACCGGATGGCTAATCAGTTGGTGGTATCGGCAGTATTTTGGGTCATCAACGCGACCCGCTTCCTCTGGACGTTTAGAGGTTGGCAATTCAATCAACTTTAGACTTAGCAGTTGATCGAGCATGCCAGATACCTCAGAGTCTGGAAAAGGATATTCTTTTGCCTCGAGCTCCTTAAGCGTCATCCTGCCTTGCCCTCTTTCTTGAGATGTGCCTGCCTTTGGCGGTTCCTGCTTCTTTTGGCTCGAGATCTTGACCGGCTTGGTGGTAGTAGTGGTGATCATAGCCTCCTTAGTTTTGGAGGGTTTGGATGTGTTCCACTGCTTCTTCTCCGACTTGAAAGAATCGATCGGTCGTGGATCTCCATGTGCGGCTATACTGAGCTCCATGTCATGAGCCCGTGTAGCTAATTCTTCAAAAGAACGAGGCTTAATCCCTTTGAGGATGTAAAGAAGCCCCCAGTGCATCCCTTGGATGCACATCTCAATAGCAGATGGTTCAGAAAGACGATCCTTGCAGTTAAGAGCAAGATTCCTCCACTTGTCGATGTAGTCAATAACAGGTTCATCTTTCACTTGTCGTACAGCGACAAGCTCCACCATGCTCACTGTCCTTCTGGTGCTGTAGAAGCGGTTGAGAAACTCGCGCTCCAGTTGATCCCAACTGTCAATGGAACCAGACTCTAGATCGGTATACCAGTCGAACGCATTCCCTTTGAGGGAGCGAACGAACTGTTTCACCATGAAGTCTCCGTACGTGCCAGCATTATTGCAAGTCTCGATAAAGTGAGCAACGTGTTGTTTTGGATTGCCTTTTCCATCGAACTGTTGAAACTTTGGCGGTTGGTATCCTGTCGAGAAGCGCATTTGCTCAATGCGTTGAGAGTATGGCTTGGCATAGACCAAGAAAGATTGTGACGCACCCCCGTACTGAGCACAAATGGTATAGGAAATCATTGCTTGTAGCTGCTGGATAGAGAGCGAAGCAATTGATACTTGGTGACTGTCCCAAGTGGGATCTCGCGAGCCGGATGCATTCCGGTTTTGTTCCTCTGCATCATGGTGTCCTTGGAGAGTGAACCCTTTGTTTTGTTCTTCCGCTTCACGAGGGCCTCGGAGATTGAACCCAGGGGGATTTGTCGGTCCTTGATTGGATTCATCTGCTTGGTTATTCTGCTCCAAGCGGCTTACCAAGTCTACAATCTGGGCATCTTTATCCTCAACTGCCTTTGTTAAATTTGCAATTGCGTTAGACATTTGTTCGATCTGTTCTTCAATCGTCGTTGCTTCCATCATCATGACAGACCTGATGGAGGTATGTGTCTCAGAATTTGAATGATTCTGATTCTGCACTTCTTTGGAGGATCGACCTTGAGAATGAGAGGTCACGGAAGATGTTGACCCTGCGCTAGACTGCGCATCGGAAGGATGACCGGAGGACATACCCTCAGGCATCCTAGCCCGCGCAGTCTTAGCCATTTGCATTGTTTTGGAGACGCGTTGCTTGCGATGCTGGGAGAGGGCCCCAACCAAGTGAGAGGTGCCAGACTGCGTCATATGACGTGTTGCTCGCCGATCATCACTAGTAGCTGGTGTAGATTCAGGTACAAAAGAGGTTGTGTTCCTCTTTCCATGGATGGCGGTGGCTGCAACAACAGTTCTCTTAGGGGCCATTGATGCCGCTTAATTGTTTGCTGACTGAAAGATGAGAAGTAGAGAGGGTCCCACCGGGTGTGCCAAAAATTTGTCGACACAAAATTTCGTGGACGAAATAATGATTAACAAAATATTTTATTTATTTTCAGTTTGGTACAACTCTCAAGAAATCCTCTGATTAACAATCAGAAATTTCTAAAGTAGAAGATAAGGGCCGAGGCGTGATCTCGATCTTCTTTGAAAGTGTTGATGTAGCTTTTCCTTTCTTCCGGGCTTCGTGCTTGATCTGCTAGAAAGTGATTTTGGAGGAGAACTGGCTTCTTTGAAGCTTGCCTTCTCCGGAATGATTTGATTTCTTTTCTTTGAAGGGTAGAGAATGCTTCTAAATTCTCTTCTTTGGCTTCTTCTGAATTTCTTTCTAAATTTATGAATCTTTTAAATCTCTAGCTTTATGTCTTATTTATAGACTTTTAGAGATAAGGATCTCAAGAGTCCCACTCCATTTAGTGGTTTGAGGGACTTAAGAGATTTTGATGAGCCTCACCCATTTAAAGATAAGGATTCCAAGAGTCCCACTTTATTTAGTGGTTTAAGGGACTTAGGAGACTTTGATGGGCCCCATCCATCTTCTTGGGTATTGAGTCCACAATTAGGTTTTTTGTGTTGATGGATCGACCCATTTATCGAGTGTGTGACCTATTTAGATTTGGACTTGGGTTTCGAATTTATGGGCTTTCTACTTCGTGCCCAGACCCGAGCTGTAAGAGGCCCATGCCTTGTCATTAGGCCCAATTTAAATGTATAAGGCTTTTTAATGATTTTAGGCTCTTTATATAATTTTACGAGTGTGTAAGGACCTTTGCGTAAAATTAATAAATTTTAGGGTTCTACAGATGGATTTGCCAATTTGTATAACAGAAACTTTATACTACTAAATCTAAAGATAAAAACACTTTAAGGTGCCATAAACAAAATTTTTTTTGGAAAATTTTTGTAAACATTAATTCATGCATGAAAGAGAACAATTGAACATACAGAAAAAAAATTGAACATCTGTTCTCATAGACAGAAGTGTGGTGCTAAAATTGTTAAAGAACGAAACCACCCAAACCAGTATTAAAGGTGTTGCAAATGATTCTGTAATGTCAATGTTATGCTGCTCAGAACCCCACCTTGAACCAATGTGAAAGGAATAATATAAATACAAATCAGTATGAAAGAATAATCAGAGCAAATTAGTAGTTTGATTTGTTTCACAATTGCAAGGATAGTGTAAATCACTACCAATAGATATATTACATGGTTTGATAGACAATAATCCATTTAAAGGACAATTTGTGTAGTTTACTCTTGTAAAATAAATGAGTAACCAAATAAGCAGTTATATTCTTCATAAATAAAGGGAGAACACACAGAAGGAAATATATCATAATCCAATTATAAATGAAGGATGAAAATCTAGATGCAAAATCAGGATTATAAGTCTAGATTATCCCTCATTATGATAACATTGAACATTAATGGAATTATATCGACGATTGGGACAAATAGTACACCAAGCAAACTTGAGACAATAAATCTAAAAATGGACATATCTTTAGATTTTCATTTTTTTTTAATAATCCGAATGTAATTAACAAAAAGGCAAGGAAACTTTCACTTGCAGAATGGGGTTTTCTATTGTTTCCACATAAGGAAGTTCGTAAATGCAATTTTGTAGCCAATAACCCAATTGCAGCCATGAAATCCAATTGATCATGACTCAGCTTAAAACTATGTCTCCAATTAATAAATTTTTGTCAAGTTGTTTTTATGGAAATTTGATAATCAGACAAATAACTTTCCCAAAGAACCAAATGAGGAATATGTAAATAACAAGAGCTCACTCTCCATTCCTCCATATTAATTCAAAAATACAAATAACTAACTTCCCTCTTTGGTGACCTCAACCCAATTTTCTAAAGAAGATCCACCTGCAAAAAAATCTTACTTCTTCTCTATCAGTGCCTTTTCACAACTATTCGGAATCGGCAATACGAATATCTAAAACAAGTTGTATCATTGAATGTCAATTTGGTACCGTTACATTTCTTTTGTAACGATAAAGCCCCTCACCCAAATGCATGCCAAGGAGGCACACCCAAGTATGTTTGGAAAAACTACACTACTCACTATCTTCCATCAGTGTAGTTTGTTTGTATGATCCATCATCATTATCAATGGTTAGGAGTCCACAAGCATGATGCTAAGATAGCACAAAATATTTGGGGAACCAAAGTCTACTAACTTCTATGAGGTCTAGTGCATACATCTCACTTTTACCGAGCGCGACCGGCCACTCACATCTTCACTTGAGCATATTCATAAATTTTTTGTTCTTTTTTTTAAAAAAAAGCAAAAGTCGTGAATGTTGGCCACTTTTTCGCCAAATGACTAATTCGCGACTTATATGAAAAACTCAACTTTTTGAAGAGGTCACAAATTTCATGAATTATTTGTGACTTTAAAAATTTTGAAAATAAACATAGTGGATTAGTTTATAATTTTTCAGAATTAATACTTTAATTAAAAATTTTGAAAATAAACATAGTGGATTAGTTTATAATTTTTCAGAATTAATACTTTAATTATTGTTTATTCCCAACTTTCTTTTGTTGAAATTTTGCCATTTTTTTACTCTAACAAAAAATCAATAATTATTTAAATTTATTTTACACATGAAAAATCACAACTTTTTGTTTATTATTTAACAGAAATCATCATAGATGATGTAACAATGGGGTTATTATTGTGTCGACTCACCTCGAGGGTATGGAGATAAGAAATCCGAGAGAGATAGAAATTTCATGCATGGCTGAAGATTTTTTAATCATTATGTTTATTATAATAATGGTTTATTTTAATTGTATTTTTAAACTTAAAATCATAGTACTAATAATTTAATTCACATCAAGACAAACCCAACACCAATCTTTATCAAAATCATAAAACCAATTAAGAGAAACCCATCAAATAGAACTCACCAATGCACCACAGCATAACTTTGAGCCCAACACATAAATCAGCAAACTAAGTTAAATAAATACAATGAAAAAATAATCCAACAATTTAATTACAAACAAAATTATTCAAATTTCAGATAAATAATGAACATGAAAAGAAAATAAATTAATTTTAAGCATGAAAAATCACAACTTTCTATTTATTATTTAACAGAAATCAACAAAACTTTCAAAATATTATTATAAATTAAAGCTTAGAAGGTCCAAGCAATGGGTAAATCCCTTGTTATAACAGTTAAAAGACATTTGAGATGAAATAGGTCATAACGAGTAAGAAGCCCATGCAATGCACGGAAATGGGAAAAGGAAAAAAAAGTCTACGACAATATTCAAAGTCCTAATAATAAATATTTGATAAAGTTGTTCTAAAAAATTAAAGCTAAAAAATAAATAACAATATGGTAAAAATATTTATTTCAAAGGACATTGACCGAGCTACAAATCAAGTTTTTGTAAAGACAGATCATGGGATTTATTGGGAAAAAAACTCAAGAGAAATCGATAAGAAGGATTAGAAAAAATACGTAATAATTTGCAATTCTGTCTTTGACCACCACCACCTTTGCACCAATTATTGTTCATTTAACCCACAAAGTATACCTGACAAGTGAGAACCCAAAAAAAAAACACGGGATTAAATTATACATGGGACAAAGTAACAGAAGTAGAAAAAACAAAGAGTTATATTAAGAGCACACCCCATTCCTTCTAATTGCCAATAACATTCCCTCCCTTTTCTAACTGCATCCCCAATATTTAAAGGGTACATGAAATAATAGTAATCTTAAATCCCTCTAAACACACTTAAAAAGTGTACATCGATTAGATCAGATCATTATGCAAATAAGAAGGATTAGAAGACCAAATCCATAGAAGCCGACAGTACATTTTATTCCTTTGTAATGCATTTCGTAGAGAGCCATTAATCATGTATTCTGTTACTGTTGCCATAGAACACATGGGCCATAAATAAAAAAAAGACACCAAAGAAATCAGCCGTGTTTGGATGGTGCACGTCATTACAAAAGTTGTCCCGCAAATCAAATGAAAAAACCACAGTATGGGACTAAATGAGACTCAAACATGAGAAACCTTGACAAATTTGGATTTTGTTGACATTAAACAAAAGGCACAACCATGCTTTATTGCTCTGATGGCTTCCTGGCAAAGTTCCTATAATTAATCTGTTTGGTTGAAATATTAGAACCCCTCCATTTTTCATGATACACGGTACCAAAACGTGCCATTACCTAGTTGTTGCAACAGAGAATTGATTATGACAAACACCTTTCTTCTGATCCAATTACAGCTACCATCCAATTGGAATACCCCGCTACATTGATTCAATAGGTATGGAGGTAAATGGAGAGATGAGGGATAAGGAAGGCAGGCATGTGGAGGATGTAAATGTAATGGGTTTTTAAACAGGCAGTATCAATGTGAGAAGATACTATGTATCAAGGCAAAGCATCATCCCTGACCACGTGATGGAACTGGCACACCGGCGCATCTCACATGTTTTTCTATCCCTCGTTATTTTTGTAAAAGAGTATACTGCTTTAGAGAAAATAGGGTTATCTTTGCTTAAAATTGAAGGAGAGCCTTTCTAGTTCCATCCAACTGGATTGGAGGATTAAAAACTCTATATTAATTAAACGAAAACAATAGAAATGTAATCCATTAATTGTGCATGTCGGTCATATTCTTCGATTTCAAAAAACACACGAACACACAGGTATAGCAGAGAACATAGAAATGCACACAGTTACAGCAGAACTTTTTTGCCATTTCAATAGATAATAGTGAAAAGAATTGATACAAATTGTCAAAAAATGCTCATTCAGTTTAAAGAATGTATCCACAACATACAAGAAAAATGCAGTTTGCATAGGAAAAGAATCTGAATTTTCAGACAACTCCAAAATAGGGAAGGAGATTCATGGTGAGGAATTAAATCCTCAGATATAATTTAAATACCTTTTTAGTTTGTTGTCCGGTGGTAGGAATGAAAATAGAGATAGGCAGAAAGAGATGACAAAAAGGGAAGAAGACATGAGAGGAAATATATCTATTTGGTTTTATAAAAATGGCAAACGGGGGTGTTTATGAAAGGGCACGTCGGTTGAAAACAGGGGGTGTGTGATACAGGTTGGATTTTAAATGGACAACAGGGGTGTTTATGAAGGGGAATGTCAGTTGGAAACATGGGGGTGGCTCTGATACAGTGCCACTCCCATGGGTTGGAACGTCTGTTGGAAACATGTTTATCAAGAAATCTGGGTTTTCTGGATAACACGTGTCATAGGATGGCAGTCTTACGTGGCAGAATGGGAGAATACATTCTGCCATAGATTGTGACAGAGGATTCTTGGAGAGTGGACCCATCTGACATGTGTCATAGGATAGTAGTCCTATGTGGCAGAATGGGAGAGGGAGAAAACATTATGGCATAGTCTATACTATATCTAATAGCAATTGGGTCCTACGTGGCACACTCTTTGAGTCCCAAACTTGGATTCAAGCCATTCAATGATCTCAAGTCTCTCAATCCACTTCCCATTTTCCAATGCACTTAGCAAACGACACACCCATTTTTCAATGCACATCCCAAAGGACCCAAACGACACACCTATTGGTATAGGTCTCTCTTCCTCCAAGAACATTAACTGCCTACACAATTCACTTTATCTCACAAAAAAATTTCTTCAGTTTTTTCCTGCTCACTAGATTCATGTTCTTTATTTTTACCTGTAGTTTTTTAAATGCATTTCCACAAAATTCCATTATACATTCAACATAATTCCGGGTAAGTTAATCTCTTCATTCTCCAATCACGTAATTCCAGGTCACATGCCTTGAAAGGGTTCTAACAAACCATTGTAAAATGAAAAAACTAACTCTATTCATATTTGGCTCTATCAATTCAGTTACAAGTGGACTCTATCAACCCTATGCTCTTACAGGTGTTGCTATTGCCAATGGGTTTTATCACAACTACCATAGGTGGTTGGGTTGTCAGGGGATTGTGGGAGTGAGGTCGTGTTGAATGAAATGATAGGATTAGGCAATTGGGGGGCTTTAGGGTGGGGTGTATGCGTGTGAGTGTGTCTACTCTAGGGAGTATATAAATATTAAAAGATAATCATATAGGCACTTAGAGACTTGCATAGAATTTTTTTTTAATTTTTTTTTCGTAGATATAAATATCAATGTATTTATACCTTCCATTATTATTCATTCATAAAATTTAATTGCATGTTATTCCTTAAAAAATTATTTGTACTTTTGTGGTTTTGCTACCTATAATGTGTTGTGTTTTCTTCACTCCCGTGCATCGCACGGGTCTCTACTAGTATTAAGTAATAGAAACTGATCAGGGCATTGAGTGTGTGATTGTGAAACTGTATTCGAGATCCAGTGTGACATTGAATCAAAACACACACCACTTTAGAAGGGTTAAAAATGTTAAAATAATAAGTTATGAGGTGTCACCCTACTTAGCTCTTCTTGCATGCAGTCACATTCCATTTCTAAGAACAAAAGATTAAGGCCAGTAGCAATGTAGCATGTAATGTAGCCGAAACCAAAAAAAGCATCTAATGTACCATGCAAAAATAATAGAATTTTATTTTCTCGGAACTTTTAGGAAAAATTTCTAAGTCTAATTTAGTAAATTTGTAGGCAGCATATAAAGATAGAAGCAAAGATCACCTTCAACTTTTAAAAATTAGACTAGAAACCCAACTCCGATCCTCAACAAGTTGGATATCCTTCTAAAATAACGGTACCCAAAATTTGATTCGTTTGACAGAAATAAACATGAAAATAAGAAACACAACCCCAAAACTTCCAATTCAAAAGAAGAAGAAAAAAAAAAAACTTGAGGACAAGCGCATGAGATAAAATTCAATCCTCAAACACAATCACTCCATGTGAGAAGCCCAACTTCTTGAATCCCACAAAAAAAAAAAAAAAAAAAATCAATCAGAAAAACAATCCCTAAATCTAAGTAGAGGAAGATCACCCAAAAATATAAGAAATTAACAAATACAAATGACTCAGACAATCAAATTAAAAAAAAAAAAGAAAATCACACCTTGTAACCCTAGATTTTGATTTGAGAATGATTACCGGCTCGAGCAGCAGCTGGAGCAAGGTTCGTGAGTGACGGGACGAACAAGGGGAGAGAGTCGCACCTGATGAGATGGACGAACCATCTGGAAGGAATGGGAACAAGTCTTTTGTTCAAGGAACATAAAGGTAATTAACAGAAAAGTTCTATGCACAATTTTAAGGATGAGCAATAGTCCATCGTTCTCACATGGCATGAAAATGGGAGCCGAGACGCCCGATCATATTCGTTTTTTATATCGATTTAAATAAGAAGCGGAACTCACATCACCACGTTGTGCGGAGCTCCTCTGTTTACACTACGGAATGGCATGTTTGTAATTATGGAGTGTTGCAAAAATACCCCAACCTCCATCAATAATTACAAACATGCCACACTTACCGTGTAAAAAGGGAAGCTCCGCACAACGTGGTGATGCAGAGCTCCGCATCAAAAGTATTCTATTTTTATATTAGGGTATCTATCTACTTTATCTATAATACTATATGCTCGAATGGTTCTACATAACACCTCCCATAGCCCACGTTCTAAGTTAAGTTGATGGTAGCCCACGATTTGAACTCAGTTGACGTCTAGTGTTAGTTTACATGTCTCCCTCTCTCTCCTTTTAAATTATTCTTAATTAATGTATTAATTCGCTAATATATAGATTAGAGCAGTGATTAGCATTCCTTACATTAGACTATATAGTCTAATGTCATGGTCACGTGTCCCTTTTAACACTCTTTTAACTACGATTAAGTTTAAGAAAATTAAAATTAATACTTTTTTTTTTACTTTTTAAAAATCAAGCTTAGATTGCTTAACCATAGGAGTGAGTGAATGTTAATTACAATTGATATGTGGTAAAAAGAGGGAGTTGACCAATGAAGACTATACATTAGGGTACATAGTCTACTGCGGCAGAAAGTTAAGTATTTGCCTATAGAGTTTTCTCTCCTTTCTCTTTACGATTTATCTTTAAAGTATTGCATTAACTCTCTAATTATCGAATTTACATTTAAGTAGGAATATTGCCCTAATTAAGTATGAGTTAAGGCCTTAAGAGACGTGTGGAGAGAATGAAAGGACTTTTTGATGCCACATAAAACTCTCCTTATTAAAGAATTAAAGTGGGGCCCATCCTTGGCCCTCATATACTCCCTATTAGTTTTTCTTGTTTTTTTTTTGGGGAAGGTAAGCTAGGGTTAGTCAGACCCCGACCAGATAAATAGAATCAGAAACCAATTATATCCTCACGTATATCGTTCCCGCTCTATCCTTATAAATAAAGGACAAGGTCTTGGAAGGAAGAAGCGAAAGAGGAAAGGAGAAATGAGAAAGAACTAAACAAAACCTAACAAAAGAATCACGCCACATGTGTGAGCACGGATTTTGGTACCCACTCACAGGTTTTTTAGGAGATTAGGAGTCGCCACTTATTAATTCTGAGAGATAAGTCTCGGAGTATGGATAAGGCCTTTATGATCTATATGACAGTCTAGGTAAAAGGTTTGATTAAGTCTCATGGAAGGTGTTATGCACCCTGAGACCGCTATTTTACAATGGTTACCTACTCCTTAGGTATAAGTCAAATTAATGTCAAAGTTTTATTTGAAAACCTAAGTTTTAGAATATACTAATCCAAGAAATGAGAAAATCTTGACTAGGGTCAAACCCGTGTAGGGTTGCCTATGTACTCACATAGGGTGAGATAAGATCAAGCGTAGTTCTGGTCAGGGTTACCAAGTTTGCTACATGCTATAGCGAATCGCGAACTGAGCGAACCCGAACTTGTTCGTGATTCGGTTCGATCTGGTTCGTGAAATTGAGCGAACCACATCGTGGTTTCAAAACAATCTTAGTTTATCTAATTTTTTTAATTCAAATTCATTGATATTTTTTATTAGGTTTGGCAAATTTATACTTTGAGTTCACAAATCGTTAATAAAAAGATATTTTTTATTATTATTTTTCAAATAAGTATTTGTAATATATTGTTTACATGCTTAAAAGATATATTTTTATAATATATATTTTGTTTTACATGCTTAAGTAGCGAACCAAACTAAAGAATCTAAGCGAACCAAAAAACGAATTATCTCATCCTAGCCCTAGCGAACCGGGTTCACTGTAGAGTGGCGAATTGCGAACCGCGAACCCGAATTCGAACCGAGCAAGCCGACGAACCATGTAACATTGGTTCTGGTACATGAACTCGTGCTAAAGGTAGGGGAGTGTGTGTATGCGCCGAGGTGGCTAAGGGTCTAGCCCGGGGGCTAGGGGTGGTTGACTGGGTTGGTCAAGTGCATGGTCTAGAGGGTTTGGGCCCGGAGGCTTGGGGTTAACCCGTTAAGCTAAGGATTGGACCTGGAAGCCAAGGGTTGGGCCCAGAGGACAAGGCATGGGCCCGGAGGCTAAGGGTTTAATCCAATAGACTCAATAGACTAAGGTTGGGCCTATTAGGCCAAAGGTTAGCCCAATAGGCTTAGGGTTTACTCTGGTAGACTAAAGTTGTGCCCAGTAGGCTAACGGTTTAGTCCGGTAGACTAAGGTTGGACCCGGTAGGCCAAGGGTTAGCCCGGTAGGCTAAGGGTAATGTTTAACCATGGGTTAAGCCGGTTAACCGTGGTTAAAAGGAGAGCTAAATAAGATTAGACTTTTAACCATGTTGAAGGGCCAAGATCGCATGTTTTTGAATTTTTTATATGTTTTTAAGATTTTTCCAAAGTTAAATGGGTTTAACCATGGTTAAAAGTTAATCGGGATTAAGCTTACCCTAGTTAAGGTTCTGGTCCGGTTAGGAGTGGGCCCAGGTAGCATAGTAGGGCCTAGAATGGCCTCCTACCTGATCTGGGCCCTGTGCAAAGTCCAATTTATAGATACTGGAATTGGCGGTACATTATTCACCGCTAATTCCAATTTTTCACAAAATTAGACTGGAGGTGGATTGTATTCCATCATTCCCAGTTTTCTGAGAATGACTTTGCTGGACTGAGGGGAGGTTAGGGATGATACCCAGGGGGTCCTGGACCCTTAGAGTTGATTAAAGGACTTCAGGGCAAGTCCTAGGTCTTAGGTCTAGTCTAGATTGGGCCCACACAGGCCATTTTAACACTGTGCTTAGAAGTCCAGAATGTCGGTAGACTGTTTACCGACATTCTGGGCAATTCATCTTTTATTGATTTTAACTATAGTTTAGTTGACCTGAGGAGACCGGAAGGACCAGGTGTAGAACCCCAAATTTATCATTCTTGACATTCGTGTTATTTATTAAATTCTATAGAAATATGTGTTTAATTTTAATGCAATTAAGCCTATAAAATTAATGTGAAACGTATGGATTTTAAAACTCACATAAATTACTTAATTTAGTTGTTTTTATAATTAAATTACATGAAAATGAAGTAAATCAAAAATTAGCAAAAGACTTTTAAAAAAAATGGATCTGTCAAGGTCCGATCGATCGGAGCCATCAAGACCGTCGATCGACCAAAACCAGATTGGACCAATCGATCGGAGACATCTGCAGAGCCCTGGAACTTTTTGCCATGTGATGGAACCAGTGCCAAGGCTTTAAGCCTTTGTAACCTCTCATTGCTATGAAAGGAGAAATTTTAAAGAACTCTAAGTGTTAACAAGTGGGATTCCCAAGTCGGATATGTTGAAAACCCGAGTTACTGAAACCCATTTACGGATCAGTCAACTTTAGGGGCAATTTGATCAATAAATAAAAAAGAAATTAAAAATTCTAAAATGCCAGAAATGTTTCTCTTCGAAAGATGAACTCAACGCAAGTTAAATTGTCAAAATCGGGCAAACGAGTCAAAAGTTATGGCCGAATTACCAAAGTTGGGAAAAATGGAATAAAACAACAAAATCTAGAGAGTGTGATCGATCGCAAGTCAGGTGTGATCGATCGCATGCAGGCGAAATGGGTCCCAAACTCTCGAGGCCATATGCGATGGATGGATCCCCAAGTGCAATGGATTACAGGGATTTGCGATCGATCGCAAGAGTGTGCGATCGATTGCATACAGAGGAAAATTAGACAAAAGTGTTCGGATTCATGTGCGATAGATTGCATCAATGTGTGATAGATCGCATCAATGTGCGATCGATCGCACTATCTAGCGATCGATCGCAGTCAAGTGTGCGATCGATCGCATGTGGTAGCTGATGCCAAATTTGAGGGTTTAAACCCTTGGCTTGTTAGAGGATCCTCATTTGGGGCTTTTCTAACCTAGAGGAGAGAAATGGGAGAAAAATGAGAAGAGGAAAGTGGGAAAATCCTCCAACGAAAGCTTGGATTTGGAGATCAAGGGAAGCTCAACCTTGAAGATTTACAAACAAGGGCCTTTCCCAAATCATTTAGAGTTCTTCAAACCTATGAAGGGTTCTTCCTCAAGTTGGAACTCCACATCAAGGGTTTTCTTCGCTCTATTGAAGCTCGGTACCCTATACTACCCTCATAGTTCATATTATTATCTTTTTTATTGGTTTTTTCCAAAATTCTAAACATGATAAAGAAATGGGATACATGGATGAGAATGGATGGTTGTGTGGATGTGTATAGGTGATGGATGCCGTGTGTATGTGTTGTGATGAACGAAATGGCAGGGCATTGTATTAATAATGAACACACATGTATGTTGTGAGCATTAACCCACTTAGAAATACAAGATTTAGGTATTAACCATAATGCACATACCAAGTGTTTGATGAAATGCCACAATAAAGAAAATGATAATTATTCGTAGAAAATGCATGTGTGAACTTCTTTAATTTCTAGAATAGCATGTTGATAGATTAAATGCTTATTGATTGACTTCATTATTGATCAAATGCAAATGTTTCATGCACTATGGTCATTCATAATTGTACACGAAATCACGAGCACAACATGTAGTCCATAAGTAGGGTTTTTCAAACGTGAAACACCGTGTTTTGTTTTCAAGAAAATCAAATACAAAAGTCTCGATTCACGAACACCATGACAAGGCCAAACGTAAGGGTTGGTATTAGAGGTAGGGCATATCTTAAGATATGTTTTGCCTCACCTTTGACAAGAACAAAAAACCGCAAAGCAAGACTCCAAGCATGCATGTTTACTTTCAATGCATTTCGTTAAAGAGGGGTTTCCCCTTCCTCACAAGTTGCTTTCATTAAAAGAGGGGTCTCCCCTCCCTCACAAGTAGCATGAACATGTTTATTTTCCAAGCAAGCAAGCAAGCATGATTCCATGGCATGACATGCATGACACGACATGATACACACGACAAGACATGTACGACTCTACAAGACAATATGACAAAACCTGACAAGACAAATTTCAAGCACGAAAAGAATATTTTCAAGTCAAGTCAAGCACAGGATAATTTCAAGAGTTTTTGCGGATTTGATGTGATGCAAACATGAACTATAAACTATTTGCTTTCCTGTTATGATATGAACTGCTTCCTGTCTTATGTGGTTATTATTATGTTATGTTTGTTGGTTAGTATTTGGTACCCGCTGAGTATTCCATGCTCAGTCGTACGTCTTATGTCGGCAAGTGATAGTGGAGCGGCTACTCCTTTCGACATTTGTGCTCCTGGCACATGGGTGGAGGAGGACTACATCGATGAGGTCCCTACTGAGGAGCCTCATGTAGACGGTTATTAGGTGGTAGATTCTAAGTGAGTGTGAGTGAGCATGAGAGATTTATATTCATGTATTTTGGCGGGCATATCCGCACTTTCTTTTGTGTTTTCATTTTGTAGTAACTTGGATCATGTATATACATAAGGGTTTTTGGTTAGACTTCCGCTATGCCATGTAGTGTATGCTTCCGCTATTCTGTCCCCTGTTGTATATGCTCCGTATATGTTGCATGTTGGTTTGTCAAGCACGTCACGTTAATCATGATAAGTCGTCCAAGATTCACTCTAACTCGTAGGGTGGGTTTTGGGTCGCGACACCATCGGACCGATCTATCGGCCAGGTACAGTAGGGTCCGATCGATGGGCCCTAAGTCCCGATCGATCAGAGATCACGCACAAAAATTAAAAACACACTTTTTCAACTTTTTGGTTTCCCTAGGGTTCTGAACACTATATAAAGACCTTATTTTCATGAGACTATGGTTCGAAAAGTTTATTAAGAGTTTTGGAGATCTAGAAAAGGGAAAACCTAAGATTTTCTAAGGACTTTTAAGTAGAGAAGAAGAGAAGCGATTGGAGATCGAGATCAAAGGCTATTCACAAGTGATAGATCGTAGGGAAGTGATCAAGAGATGTAAATATAGATTCAATCCTACCGATATGATGATTGTTAATATAAACAAGGAAAAATAGTTTGATTTTAAAGTAACAAAAACAAGATCAAACATGTTATGTTTTTTGAATCCCTTATAAAAATTGTTTATGAATTTAAAAGATATATTCTTATGATGTATGAAAATCAACAAAGGGAAAGGAAAAAACTGTGTGGTTTATGCATGGTGGATGATGAAGGGAAGAGATGATTATTAGATTGGATTGAATAAATATGAGTTTGATTAGAAATTGTGATGAGTTATAAAACTAGGGTTTTATGATATTGACTTTATCAAAATTATATCCCTAAAGTTGATGCATGATAAATAGAATCGTTTCACTAATTATTTATTGTCGAAAGCATGATAGAATATATTTTTATCTTGATTAGTCATGAGAAATTATATATGCTTAAATTAATGTATGATTGACAAATTGCATGATGATAGATGTTAATTAAATTAAACTGTGAATTATGGTCGTGTGACTTTTGGGTATTATCATGGTGGCGTTAGTCGTTATGATGAGCTTTCGAGAGCCTTGACCAATAATTTTGGGTGCGATTTAATTAATAGTTATCATTGTTTCACTCACACTTATTCATGAAAATAAATATGTACAAGCATGATCAAAAGCAATATCATAAGTATTATACAAGTATACAAACACACAAACATGAATGTATGATTGAGTTTTGCACTGTCCGAGTACCAACAAGTCTAAGATCAAGGCATGATGTGCCAAACAAGTTAATCACGAACAAGTCATGCGCACCGGATAATGTGCTAAGCCGCAGGCACCGGATAATGTGCAAAAATAAGTCGTATGCACCGGGTAATATGCAAAATCATGTGGTATCTCGGTAAGTAGAGTGTATGTTAGTCTCTATCCAATATATAGGGTAAAGTTACTTTAAGTTATTACATAGTGTGTGTTTTATTGAACTCATTCACGGGATAAGAAAGACAAGCCAAATAAGTAAGACAAGAAAGTTAAGTATAAGTAAACATATGAAAGAATGGAAAAAGATGTTTCTGCACTCTGAATTATTTATGTGTACATGTATTGATTAAATCATGATTTATGCTTTATATTATTGTTGTTATATTGTTAGTTATGAGTTTATATATGCGGAGTAACTTGTTACTCAGTCGATGACTTTGTTATCGGCAGGTTCTAGGTTCGATATTTGTGCCCCGAGACCTTGGGAAGAGGAAGAGTACGAAGAGGAAGAAGAAGATCCAGCAGGTGATTATCCCAATGGTGAATGGAATTTGGATCGTTGGCCATTTTCTGGAAATTAAATTATCAGTATTTAGATTTGAAATTCAAGAAATTGTAATAGATTTAATTTTGAATTTATGGTTGGGAATCATGATGATGATTCGAATTGTTTGATATGTGTTAGTTTTAATTTGAGATATAAGATTTGATCATGATTAATTGAAGAAAAATTTTCAGGTTCATACTTTAGATTGCCTTAAATGCTTTATGACAGGATGTTATGATGGTTTAATGATTAAGTCACGTGTCAAAGTCTCACTGTAATCTAGGTGGGATTTTGGGGCTCGACACCAGGGAAAGTGTAAGGAGGTCTCAAGGACCTAGGCCAGACCTTGGAATGGACCAGGACCCACTTAAGAGGGGCTAAGAGCCACTGAAATGGGGAAGCCCAGAAATGGCGGTACTGTGTTTACCGCAATTTCTGGATTTTTTTAGAAAATGAATTGTATCCCTTGGTGTTGCACCATGCTACTTCCAAGGGATCCCTCATGGACTGAGGGTCTCTCAGAAACTTAGGAGAGAGACCTTAAACATTGTTGAGCTGGATAGGTCGCATGACCATAGACTCTACCCTTGAGAGGGTCCTCATGCCTATGAAGGAGGTAAGGGGACCTCTGTACTTGGGCTGACACTGAAATAAAAGTCCTCCTGGAGTAGGACCAGGGGCTCACAATGATTTTAAAAGAGAACAGAGGGGTAGGGGAGGACCCTACCCTGCTGATTTGCTTCAGGCAGAGACAGTGGTGGCTACAGCGGTGGTGGTCGAGGTGGTAGTGCCAATGGAGTGACCTAGGATGATTCCAGAATCTCTAACCTTCTCCTATGTTGGGTCTTCCAAGCAATAAACCTTGGGAATCCTGAGATTTCTTCAGGATTTTCCTTGAAGATTTCGGATTTTTTCCTCCCCTCAAGCTTGAAAATGGGATTGAATTTATAGGAGAGGGTCTTGGGATACCTTGGGGATTAGTACTAGGGTTGGTAGGGATCTCAGAAGGGAGAGGGGACAGCCAGAAGCGTGCCTGATGCACTGGGGGGAGCAGGTTTTGCGTAAAACACAAACTCCAAGAATTGCAGTAATTCCAGTACCGCCATTCTCTCTCATGGCAAAAAAGATAATGACGGTAAAATAATTACCGCTATTTCTGAGTTCTGCCAGAAAAAGACCTGACCAGGTTTAAATGTTCATGCACGCGGTACGTATTTTACCATAAAAGGAATGTCGGTAATTGGATTACCGACATTCTAAGAATTTTTGAATTTTAGGGCTTGGCTCCCCTCCTAAGGTTTGGCTAGGGTATGTCGGCCCTGTATGGGCCCAAGGGCTGTTTGTCTACGGGTTTAGGCCCTAGGGTTCTCGGGTAGGTGTTGCATGGGCCTTGGGCCCATACCCTAGGCTGGGCTAGGCTAGGGCTAGCTAGGGTTCGACTAAGGCTGACCTAAGGTTTAACTAGGGTTAGACTTATAGTTGGCTTAGGGTGGACCTATGGCTTGACTAGAATTGGGGTTGACCTAGGGTTTGATTGGGGTTGATCTAGGGTTTGATTAGGGTTTAACTATGTTTAGGGGGTGTAAAAATTGGGTGGTTACAACCTGCACATGGGAAAATAGAGCAATCTAAGAAGCATTGAATGAGATCTTTAGCAGCCCGAAACTCCATTCTCCAATGCCACGGGGGTTTGGATAGTCCATTCAGTCTTTCCTGTTAGTCTCCCTCTCTCATATTCTTAAAAAAAAAACCGAGTTAATGGGTTGGTTCATTTCCCCAACACGAACCTCTCATCTCACTTCCCATGATTTAGTCTCTCTAAAGAAACTTTCACCTCTCTACCTACCGGTTTGTCTCCACATAAAAACCTACTTCTCTCCAATAAAAAGCCCCCCCCCCCCAATTTCACCCAATGGAAACCCTCTCTTGAAGAAGGACGTCATCGCCTCCTCCCTCATCCGGCCCCCTTTGACGACGGCCATAAGACACCCCAACAAATTCGCAGCTTCAATAGGGAGAGGGAGATGACGCTTGGAAATGATGAGGCATACATATGGAGAGATGGGATAACATGTATTCCCAAGAACTTGGACCTTTCAATTGGTACCAAAAATTCTCGCCTTAGTTTTGTTACTCCATACCTAAGTCACTCGCCATCATCAAGACCTTTCGATTAAAATAAGAGTTGCGTGCATTTTTTGTCTGATTTTATTTGTTAATTCATTTTATTAAAGTAAAGGTATATAGTGTTAAGGATGAGTAGATTATCCCTTACTTGTCCAAGTTATTGTTTTCATCTGAATTGTAAAACCTGTTGTGCAACTGTATTCTTCTGTAATTTCAATTTTTATCTTTTTAGAGTAGAACTTTTGGTTCTGCAAACCATATATAACTGGTGAAAAAGATTTCAAAGGACTCTACAGTTAAAGGAAGAAGGTATGCGAACTAAATTGGACCACTAGAACATCAAGAAGCTAATGTTTCATTATGTAATTCAGGCACATAATCATGTGGAAATAGTTTTTGACACGTATATCATGCATCATCGTGCAAAACTACCCCAAAATAGTGCTAAACAGTCACACTGTTAAAATTACAACTTAAAATAGTAGCCTCTCTAAACCTCCGTTCGATGGGCATTCACACAGAAATCAAGGGGGTGTTTGAACAACTTGCACAAAAAATCACCAAATCACCATTTTCGCAAATTTTTAGGGCTTTAGGGCTATAAATAGAAATTTTATGCGAGGATTTTAAGTTTAAGTGTTTCTAACCCTAATTTGGCAAATTAAGGGAGAAAACTTAGGGTTTTCAAGAGAGATAGCTTGAAGAAGAGAAGAAAAGCTTAGGATCACCTCTCAAGTCATTCTCAAGCACTTGGATTGTAGAGAAACGATCCCTAAGATCGATATACCTTCTAACATAACTCTATTGTGGATTTTTACATGTCTAAATATGATTAAGTTAAAGATATTGGGTTAATTGCATGATTTTGGTGAACTATGGAGCTTGAAATAAGGTTTTACATACGTTGTTTTGATTTTTAAATATGGTTTGGGTGGTATGTGATGTTAAATGGTATGGATGTGTGAAATGGAGGATGATAAATTGTTGTGGAGGTATTGGATGGATTTAATGGGGTTTTTTTTATCATGCCTGTGAATGAGAAAATGATGGTATATGTTGAAGGAAGGGTGGTTTGTGAATGAATGAGTTAATAGAAGTGAATGAAAATGTTATATGCTTATGATCATGTTATGAAAATTGTGAAATTATGATAATACGATATTCATGATTGTCATGATAAATTATGCCCTATATATTCTATATGGTGATTGACATTTAGGTAGGCCAAAACTTAGAGGAAGTCTTATACGTCGAGAATTCTCTAACCATCATGGTATTGACCATGGTGGAGTTTTCTGATGGAAGATTGGAACCTAAAAGTTGACCGATTCAAATATTAATCACGACACTCAAGCACAAGCTCACATGTGTGGTTGGTTAAGAGTCTTACAAGCTACACACAAGCATATAAGACGGTACGTACATGTATTGGTATGCAGTTGAATAGCATGTATTGATATGTAGTTGAACAACATGTATTGGTACGCAGTTGAATAACACGTAGTGGTAAGCAATGATAATTAGGATTGCATATATTGGTACACAATTGAACGACACGTGTTAGTAAGATATGTAAACACATAAATTTACCGTCCTTCCTCCCCTCTCAACTCTAAGTGTCGAGATAAGGTCCGAGAGTAGAGGAATAACGCTAAATTTATTTTAAGAGTCGCCACCTACTTAGGGGAAGTAGGATCCCGAGATAATCCAAAATAAGGGGGTCTACGGTCCAGAGTAGTCTAGGTAAGAGATCCCTTTAGGTCCTGGGGAAGGGGTTAGGCACCCCAGGACCTCCATCCAATGATGGTAACCTACTCATTAGGTCCAAGCCAAACATTTGAAATCACTTAAAATTTCCTAAATAATTATTAATTTTGCTAATCAAACACAAATCAATATGGGGTGTAAAAATTTTATTTTTGGTTGGGGTCGAACCCTGGTTTTGGGTTGCCTACTTATCCGGTTAGTCGGAATCAGACCCTCATAGTAGTTCGGGGTCCGTGACTGTTTTTATACTCGTTTCGGAGTGTGGTCACTTCCAACTCGTGTTTGAGTTGGGGGGATGTGGAATTGAGATTTATGAATCTCATTCCGAGAGATAGTTGCATAGCTAGGTGCTCGTGGGGGAGCTCTAGGGGGCGTTCACTTATTAAGGTAGATTTCTTTTAAATTTTTTGAATGTTTTTGTTATTTTGTAATTTTTGACTTTTTTGTATTTTTTAATTTTGGCAAGTTTTAACTAGTCAAGAACTAAACTAAATGCCCAAGGTAGGCAAAAAGGAAAATAAGCCTAACTGACTTAATTAACTTAAAGGCAAAGAACAGGGCGGATCGAGCGGCCTTAAACCAAAAGAGGCTAGGGTTTAAATACGGACCCTGCTCTAGGTCCCAAGGGAGGATAGACCAGTACCTTCAATTTATTTTAATCTTTTTATATTTTTTGTTGTTTCTTTTTTTTTTTGTAAGACTAACTAACGGGGTGGGCCAATTATTTAGGGTTAAAAAAAAAAGAAAAACTACCTAAGTGCCCAATGTAGGCAAAATAGGAAAAAATCGTGGCCTAGCCCTATTGTACACACATGGATAATATATAAATACACGACAAAATAAATGGGCCCAAAGAGAAAGTTAATGGGCCAAGGCCCATTGACCACTAATGATCAATTGGCTTTGGTCCACTATCATTCTAAGGCCCTAAGAGGTAAGCCCAAAAAAATAGAAAATGATTCTAAGGGGGCTTCCAATTTACTAATTACGGCCCAATCCAAAAGGCCCAAAAGATTCAGATCTTAACATCCTCTCTAATTTAATCTAACATACAAAAAGAAAAATGAATGAAATAAATATATAAATAAACAAGGAAAATGCATACCTGCGTGCGGTTGATGGAAAATGATGTTGATATCGCCGGAAAATGATGTTGGTATCGCCGTTGCTCCGGAGAGAATAAAATGGTGAAAACAAGTCACTCAGTCTCACCGTCACTCAACCCACAGAACAATGGGTTTACTAAAAAATAATAATAATAAAATAAAAAACTGAAAATCGAGATCCAAAGAGACCAGTGAATGGCCGGATCTTTCTCCTGTGCAAGTGAGAAAAACAAAAATCAAATAACAGGTAAAATAAAATAATAAAATTAAATTAAAAAATTATGATGAATTGGATCCAAACTTGTAAATCTAGATCACAACAAATCTGAAACATAGAGATCGTCAAATTGTATGGTGGGCTGGGGATTACCTGAGGACCGAGGAGTGGCCAGAAAGGGGTGACAATCACCGAGGTATTGTGATCAGGAGGTGGGAAGAAAAACCAGATCCTCTTGCTTTCGAAAATCACCGGAGAGAGAAAATCGCCGGGCTGAAGCCACAGTGGTTGACGAGGACGAAGCTGCCGGAGGTCTGATCGACAAAAGCCAGGGCCGATCGAGCTATTAGATTAGCGCTGGATTCACCAGAGGAGATGGACGACTCTGGTTATCAGATTTGAACCCAGGGTAAGCATGATAAAAGCTTATGATAAGGAGATTGGGTGAGGAAGCTCGGAGAGATGAATCTTACCGAGAATGAAACTTATCACCGGAGATGGGGATTGCCGCTGCAAATAGATTCCGGCGATCCGGATCTGAACGAGAAGACTGAGATGGAAAAATAACTAATGAATGAATGAATAAATTCAAAAACAGAAATGAAATTAGAGAAAATAGGATCTAGAAATTCTAGATTTGAATTTCTAGATCTAAGGTTTAGATCTAGAAACTTCATATCTAGAAGAATATGAGAAAAGGAAATGATGAAACGGAGAAACACTTACCTGAGAGAGTGATGAAGGAAGAAACGGTGAGCTGCAGACGCCAGATAAGAGCTAGTGATGATTGGTGCAGGCGATCTGAGAGATACTGGCCGAAGAAGAACCTGTGACGATCGGCATAGATGAGCTACTGAGAAGAGAGAAGAGATCTAAGAAAATAAATCTGGAATTTCTAGATCTCAAACCAAATAAACCAAATGAGGGAGAGTGAGAGTTCAAATGAGTACCAGAAGGATGGATCGCCAGAGATGAGGCGTTGGTCGGAAGGGACCGAAAGCCTGGCGATGGTGCTTCAGACGAGGAACTAAGCTCGTTGATTCTGTTAGACTGCAAGGAATGGTGGACTGCGAACACCGGGGAGAGTTTCGCCGGCGAGATGGATGAAAGGGAGAGACGGGAGAGTGAGAACTTTCTACTGCCGAAAATAGGTGGAGAAGAGAAAATGAGGTCATCTGACCTCATAAAGGGGGTATTTATAGAGTAAGATAGGGTTGGGAATTAGGGTTCTTTAAATGGGCTTGGGCCTTGGATACTGAAGAATGGACCAAGCTTGGTTGGGTCTAAGCCTTGGCTTTTCAAAAATTTTTGTTCAAATGACGGATTTTAAAGAATGAGGACTTGAGTCGCAGGTTTTGCAACTGGGTCATGGATCATATGGAGTTGGAATTCCTCTTCTCTCTCTAAAAATAAAAATGAGTAAAGTTAAAATAACTAATAAAAATAATAATAATAATAATAAATAATGTAAATAAGATTTTAGGGGTGTAAAAATGGGATGTTCACAGTTGCCCCTCTTTGTCGGAGAGTGCTGGCAATTGAATGACAAAGACTGAAACACTATCATTTTTACACACGTAAAACCTGAAAAGTTTATGAAAATTAAAGATAAGAGAAAAGGAAACTAAACAACTGATCCTAGTAAACTTGCCAAAACAAAAAGATGGAGTGATGGGTAATAGTTTATGGCCTCATTACGGAGGTCTGCTGGGGAAGATGGGTGCACATGGAACATGGATTGAAGGGAGCTTGAAAACATAATGATTGAAGGAACGAGTGACCACACATTCGATTTGTCAAACAGGTGGAAAATGATGAATGACAACACATTATGATGTCAAACAGATGAGATGGAATGGATGACAACACATTCTGATGTCAACCAAAAAGAAATGAATGAATGACAACACATTCCGAAGTCAAACAGAACGAGATAAATGCATGACGACACATTCCGATGTCAAGCAGATGAGATGAAATGAATGACAACACATTCCGATGTCAAACAGATCGAACTGAATGACAACACATTCCGATGTCAAACAGGTGAGATGAATGCATGACAACACATTCCGATGTCAAGCAGACTGAACTGAGTGACAACACATTCCGATGTCAAACAGATGAGATGAATGCATGACAATACATTCCGATGTCAAGCAAACGAGATGAAATGGATGACAACACATTCCGATGTCAAACAGGTGGAGATGAATGCATGACAACACATTCCGATGTCAAGCAGACGAGGTGAAATGAACTGAGTGACAACACATTCCGATGTCAAACAGGTGGATATGAATGCATGACAACACATTCGGATGTCAAGCAGACGAGGTGAAATGGATGACAACACATTCCGATGTCAACCAAACTGAACTGAATGACAACATATTCCGATGTCAAACAGAGGAGATGAATGCATGACAACACATTCCGATGTCAAGCAGAAGAGATGAATGACAACACATTCTGATGTCAACTAAACTGAACTGAATGACAACACATTCCGATGTCAAACAGAAGAGATGAGATAAATTGCTGGAGATGTACTTGCTTCCTTGCTAATCCACGATCGCAAGAGACGTTGCTTGCCATGAGCGAAAGAAAACTGCCCTAGTCAGACCATGAGACCCAAATTTGAACAAAAATTTAGATTTTTTCCTTTTGAGAATTGTAAATTTTATTTTGAAAAAATGGCTTTTGAAACCATGTGAAATACTATATTCTGCTTTCGAGTTTGCATGGGAATTACCTTTTAGATGTAGCATTTGGAGATCATGAAAACATTTGATGTTTTCGGACAGTACAGTATGACCAAGAGAAAACAAGACTTTATTGATCATTATTGTCCAGGATAAGTAAAACTAAGTTTGGTCTCACCCTGTGCTAGATTGGCAATACAAAGAGTCCTGCGAACAAATGGATTGTTATGAAAATCTGATTGCTTGAGAGGTGAAGCGCGAATGGTCTTCTACAGATTTTGTTATTGAACTGTTTTTCAACTTTTTCTCTTTTTTGCCCTTGGAATGACCAAGTCACGGGTTTGCATAATTTTTGCGCGATGAGGCCGTTTCCGGTTTTCACTCATGCCTGCGGAATTGATCAAATTATTTTCCCTCTTTTGCCCCTAGTCACAAGACTAGAGCTGGGGTTCGCGTGATTTTTGCGCATTGAGGCCGTTACCGGTTTTTACTCATGCCCGCGATTTATTTGAAGTACGATTCTGCTCTTATTACAGTGACTGATTGCCTGAAAAACTGATGCACAAAATGGTCTTCGCCAAAATTCGCTGTTTGGATCACTTTATACATTTTTCCTTTTTTTTTTTTTTTTCTTTTTTGGAATGACCAAGTCACAGGGTTCGCATTATTTTTGCGCGATGAGGCCGTTTCCGGTTTTCACTCATGCCTGCGAAATTGATCAAATTATTTTCCCTCTTTTGCCCCTAGTCACAAGACTAGAGCTGGGGTTCGCGTGATTTTTGCGCAATGAGGCCGTTTCCGGTTTTCACTCATGCCCGCGATTTATTTCATATGGAGGCTTTACTCCCTTCATTGCCTTGAATGCCAGTGTTCTACCTCGGATACTATTCTGATAATTGCTTGTACTCTTAATCTCTAAGGGATCTAGGAGGACTTGAGATGGGACGAAACGTTGGCTGAGGGGACTGAAAGTTTGGGACATCCTTTCTGCTTATCGGAATTCTGTCTTTTCTTGAACACCTCTTGATTGATTTTTTTCCTTTTTCTTTCAATCAGCCTCTTTTTTTTTTTTTTTGAATTGGAGCTGCTTTGTCCAAATGGTTTGAAAATTTGACCGCACCTGATTTCCAGGTTGCCTACGTACCCTTTTCAGGATCAGGTCATGACGTAGTTCATAGCAGACTAAGTGCAAGGTGTCCCGATAAAAGGTTTTTGAAAGAGAGGTTATTAGGCTCGAAGGGTTAACTAATGAACTTTATTGATATATTGTAGGTGTTACATGATTTATAGTGAGAGCAGGCACCAAATGCGGCCTCCTATCATGTCCCAAAGAAACTAAGAGTACAAGCAATTATCAGATAGGATCCTAAGCATAATACTTCTTAACTTTATCTATGTTGATTGGCTCAGGAAGATCCTCATCATCCATTTGTCCAAGTCGAAGGGAGCCTCCAGAGAACTTTTCCCGGACAATGTATGGGCCTTCGTAGTTTGGTGAAAATTTTCCTCTCGGATCTGGACGATTTGGCAACAATTTCCGGAGAACAAGGTCACCAACTTCAATATTTCTGGGCTTGACCTTCTTATTAAATGCCCTAGCCATACGCTTCTGATAGGCTTGACAGTGATCTATGGCTTTCAGTCATTTTTCTTCAATCAGATGCAACTGTTCGTATCTGGCTTGTGCCCATTCTGATTCTTCAAGTTCTGCTTCCATTAGCACTCGTAATGACGGAATTTCTACCTCAATAGGCAAGACAGCTTCCATACCGTATGCTAAGGAGAATGGTGTCGCACCAGTCGAAGTGCGAATCGATGTTCGATAGGCCATGAGTGCATAGGGAAGCATTTCATGCCATGCAGAATACTTGATTGCCATTTTCTCGATGATTCGCTTCATATTTTTGTTTGCGGCTTCGACTGCACCATTGGCTTGAGGTCTGTACGGTGTAGAATTATGATGCTGGATTTTGAATCTTTGGCAGAGTTCAGTCATACCTTTGTTGTAGAAATTGAGAGCATTATCTGTGACGATCTCATACAGAACCCCATATCTGTAAATGATGTCTTTCTTGAAAAACCACTGAACAACTGAGGCTGTGACATTAACAAAAGAGGCCGCTTCAACCCATTTTGTGAAATAATCAATCGCAACAAGAATAAACCGATGACCGTTTGATGCTTTCGGCGTGATGGGCCCAATGACGTCTATGCCCCAAGCTGAGAAAGGCCAAGGTGCAGTAAGATTGTGCAATGTAGTAGGCGGTGCATTGATGGCATTTTTGAACATGATGACAGCAATCGGATTCCATAGTAGTCCAATAGTACCCCAATCTAAGAATCTTCTTTGACAGCATTAACCCGTTCATGTGGGGACCACAAACTCCTCCGTGAACTTCTTCAACCACTTGTGCTGCTTCCTTTTTATCAAGGCATCTCAACCAAATCAAATTGGGTGACCTCTTGTATAACACTCCTCCTGAGAGAACAAACTGGATAGAGAGTCTTCTGATTGCTCGACAATCTGCCTTGGTGGCATCCAGAGGAAAAGTGCCGTCATCCAAGTATTGCTTGATATCTGTGTACCATGGTTTGTCATCATCTAGGCGCTCTTCTATAACTAGACAATATGCTGGTAGGTCTTGTTGCTGAATCTCGATAGGCCAAATCAGATTTCCTTTAGGAAATTTAACCATAGCAGCTAGGGTCGCAAGAGCATCAGCGAACCTGTTATGTGTCCTACACCTGTGATTGAAAGTGATCCTCCTGAACTTAGTGATCAAAACATTAAGGCATGCCAGATACGGAATCAACTTTTCTTCCTTGATTGCCCATGACTCATTAGCTTGACAAATTACCAGTGATGAATCACCATAAACATCAATCTCTTCTATGCCAATGCAATGTGCTTCTCTGAGTCCAGCTATACATGCCTCGTATTCTGCAGCATTATTTGAACATCTGAACTTTAGCTTGACTGAGATAGGAAGATGAGCTCCTCTTGGCGAGATTAAGACTACCCCTGCCCCATTCCCATGCTGGTTTCCGGCTCCATCAAAGTACATCTCTCATCCAATATAATCAGGATCTTCTGGTTCTAAACTTAGAATAGCTTCATTCGGAAACTGGTCATGTACTGAAACATAGTCGGACGATGGGTTACATGCCAAATGATCTGCAATTGCTTGCCCTTTGATCGATTTATGCGTCATGTATGTGATGTCAAATTCTGATAACATCATGAGCCATCTGGCTGTTCTTCCTGAAGTAGCAGGCTTCTCCAGTAAGTACTTGAGTAGATCCATTCTTGATATCAAAATCACAGGGTAGGACAATAAGTAATGTCGTAAGCGCTGGGTGGCCCAAACCAATGCTAGACAAGTCCTCTCTAATGCATTATACTTCTCTTCGTACTCATGCAAACGCTTACTGATGTAATAAATGGCCTGTTCTTTTCTGCCCGATTCATCATGTTGAGTCAGCACACAACCCATTGAAGTCTTTTGGATGGAGATGTACATTAAAAGTGGTCGTCCGGGTGTTGGAGGGACAAGCACGGGTGGATTGAGAAGATATTGTTTGATCTTATCAAAGGCCTGTTGACATTCATCTGACCAGACTGTCGGCACATTCTTTCTAAGCAATTTGAAAATCGGCTCACAAATCGGAGTAAGCTGTGCAATAAAACGACTGATATACTGAATCCTGCCCAGAAATCCTCGAATTTCCTTTTCTGTCTGAGGTGCAGGCATCTCAATGATAGCTCTTGCTTTAGCTGGATCGACTTCAATTCCTCTTTTACTGACAATGAAACCAAGAAGTTTTCCTGACGTTGTTCCGAATGTACATTTTGCTGGATTTAGCCTTAGACCAAAGACTCTGAGCCTGTCACATAATTTCTTCAAATCTTCTGGGTGATCTTTAGCCAATTGGGATTTGACAATCATGTCGTCTACATAAACCTCTGTACTCTTATGCATCATATCATGAAATAATGCTGTCATTGCTCTTTGATACGTTGCCCCTGCATTCTTGAGCCCAAATGGCATGACCTTGTAACAGAAGGTGCCCCATGGGGTAATGAACGAGGTCTTTTCCATATCCTCTTCGGCCATTTTTATCTGATTGTATCCTGAGAACCCATCCATAAAAGATAAGGTTTCATGTCCAGCTGTATTATCGACAAGGATATCTATGTGAGGAAGTGGAAAATTATCTTTTGGACTAGCCTTGTTCAAGTTTCTATAGTCAATGCACATTCTGACTTTGCCATCTTTCTTAGGCACTTGTACGATATTAGCCAGGCATTCTGGGTACGTCGCCACTGCTAGAAAACCTGCACTTATTTGCTTTTCGATCTCCTCTTTAACCTTTTGAGACCATTCTGGCCTTAACCGCCTGAGCTTCTGCTTAACTGGTTTTACCCCTGGGTTCAATGGCAATCTGTGAACTACTAATTCTGGATCAAGGCCGGGCATGTCCGCATATGACCAAGCAAATACATCAATGTAACTTTTGAGGAAGTCAATCATAGCGCTCCTTTGCTCAGGACTCATTGTAGTGCCAATCTTCACACACTTAGGATCATCTTCGGATCCGAGATTTATGGTCTCGGTGTCCTCCTCATTAGGTTTACATACCCCTTCATACTGTTCAAGGAGGTCGAGGATCTCTTGTGGAGGTTCCTCTTCTTCCTCTTCGTCATACTCTACTTCCGAAAGTTCAAGATTGATTTCATGTTTAGAATTAGCTTTGTCCTGGGCAATTCCCTGGCAAACCAATAAGCTCGGTCTAGTATTTGAGTGTTTTTTTTTTGGTGACTTCAGATCACTAAGCCTTTTTTTGGAGACTTAGGTCATACCATCATGAGCCAAAATTTTACGTATATACAAAAGGAAACAAGTATTGAGACAAAGAAAATGAATTTCATTGATTTTCTGATGTTTTGTAATATTTACAAAGATGCGTAAAGCAAAAGACTATTGACTATTTTGAAATGACCAACAAAGCCGCCTAGAAAATAAAATTTTTTGGTTTTTCTCTTTTTAAAGATGAAGAGAACAAATAAAGAAAAGAAACTGGGTCATGGTCTGACTAGTCCGACCTTCTTTCCCTGCTTTCCTCTGGCTGCTTCAACTGTGATGGGATCGGTCCACCATACGAGAGGAGAAGAATTGGCTCGTATGAGCGGAACAGAACTGGATGATGCTTGTGAAGCACTGGAGAGGGTGCACACTTGTTCCTCTGCCACGAAATCAATCTGGACTGCATCTTCAACAGCGAGTTCTTCAAACAATTGAGCCACCTCGAACATTTCAAGAAACCTTGCAGGATCGTCCTTTGGCTGAGGTTTAGGTGCAGGGTGGACAGTTGGTTCCGAGTCTGATTCTTCAAAGGGAAGATTTTTATAAATTTCAAAATCAAATGGCCTGGGAGTACTGGTAGGAAAG
Organism: Tetracentron sinense; assembly: GCA_015143295.1. Classification (NCBI taxonomy): domain Eukaryota; kingdom Viridiplantae; phylum Streptophyta; class Magnoliopsida; order Trochodendrales; family Trochodendraceae; genus Tetracentron; species Tetracentron sinense. The sequence goes on from CM026554.1 coordinate 35,136,249, forward strand.
GTAACAGATAGGGGAGGTGGGGGCACCGACTTTACTGATGATTTTCGTTTAGTCAACTTGTTCAAGAAATCTCCCAACTCTGGTTTGTACCCTATTCCGAAACGAGGTGTGTAGCGAGGTGCTACATATCGCTTCTTCATTCCTTGGTGGTGGGCGCCCAAACCCAAACCAGGTCTGTACTTCATTTTTACCATGATCCTCACTGCTGCTGGTATATATTCATTTTTTTTACTTTCAAGCTGAGCAATACAAGTAACTTCCTCAAACTGATAAGTCATAAAAGCTGCCCCTTGTCCCAATTCTTGGACATCCCCAAAAGAACTCACTAAAGACTCGGTCGGAATCACAATCAATTGGTCACCTTGAATGAACTTAATCCTCTGATGGAGTGATGACGGGACGGCTCCGGCCATGTGGATCCACGGCCTTCCAAGAAGAAGAGTAAAAGAAGCTGGCACATTAACCACTTGGAAATTGGTCAAGAATTCTGATGGCCCAATGGAAATGTTTAAGTCAATGTCTCCTAAATTTTGACGAGTTGAATTGTCGAAAGCTCTAATTGTCATAGGCCTTTTCTTGACATGATTGATATCCATTCTCAAACCTTCCAAAGTAGTTAATGTACAAACATTCAAACCAGACCCATTATCTACCAAAACTGCTGAAAGTGTTTTACCCCTGCACTGCACTGAGATGTAAAGAGCTCTGGTGTGTTCTTTATCACTGTCTGGAATTTCCTCTTCACTGAAGGTAATGGTCTTTGGTTCTAGAATCTGACCTACCAGTTGCCCCAAACGCTCAGGTGTTATATCCTTTGTGACATGAGCGTTGTTAAACACCCTGAGCAATTGCTTCCGATGATGCTCTGAAGTTAAGAGTAGTCCCATCACTGAAATTTGAGCCGGGAGCTTCATGAGTTGATGGGCAATATTATATTCCTTTGCTTTCTCCAAAATTTTCAACAATGCAGCATCTTCTTCTTTTTGCTGCTCAGGATTCAGGCATTGCTCTTTGCCCTTGGACTTAGGCAGCTCAACTTCAAGTTGCTGGTAGACCCTTCCTGACCTGGTTATTACAGTGATGTTCTCATTGTCTAAAATGAGAGATGGAGGGGCAGGTAAACGATTAAGAGGATGGATTGGTGCTGGAATGTATGGAATCTGGACTGGACCTTTACCAAGGGGTCGTGATGGAGATGATACAACTGGGGTTGTAGGCCAACCAGCAGGGCAAGGGATAGTATAAACAATTTTTTCTCTTTCAACAGGAATAAAAGAGATTTGCATAGGTCGCTGAATAGGATGAATAGTAGGTGACTGGATTGGTGACATGCAAGGTATTTGAATCGGTTGAAGAACTGGGGATTCAAGAGACGACAAAGACTGAGGATATGGGATTCGAACAGGGGCTCGGTATGAAGGACAAATAGCATCATTTATCTCTGACAGCTCACCAATCTCCACCATATTAACATCAGACTCGTCCCCGCTCAGAAAATTAATCTGTCCTTGATGTGGGGGAAGAGGAGCTTGAATGATGCTAGTATTTCCAGGTGCAAATTCAACTTTGCCTTGCTCTAAGAGATCTTGAATATTATGTCGAAGAGTGTAACACACATCTGTAGCATGACCTGGGCCTCGATGATATGCACAATAATGATTTGCATGGTAATTTCGATTTTGCTTATCAACTGGAATGAGAGGAGTCGGTCCCTTTAGAGTTACAAGATCCTGTTTGAGAAGGAAAGTCAAAAGCTGGCTTAAAGAGTAAGGTAAGGGAGTTTTTGAAATTTCTTTAAGGGTTTCTCACTGGCTGGCGCGCCTGTTGATACTGATTTTGCTTTACCGGCAGAGGGTTTTGAGGTCGGGGATGTTGTTGGATTGGTGGGGCAGTCAACATCAACGGTGCACTTGGCGCAATCCAATTAACTTCTTCTCTTTTTCTAGTATCTCTTTGCCCATTATTTCTGTTGTTAGCCGGGGCACTTGGCCTTGGAGATGTATGGCTAAGACTGGCATGTATGGTACCATTTTTTACCGCTGTTTCAATTCTTGCCCCTGTCTCGACAATTACCTTGAAATCGGTTGCCGGTAGAGTTATCATCAGTGTCGAATATGGTTGCTTTAAGGTTCCCAAAAAGGTAGAAGCCATTTCTTCCTTTGATAACTGTACTGATAGTCTTGACGCCATTTCTCTCCATCTAGCGGCATACTCAATGAATGATTCATTATTCCTTTGAGACAGTTGTTCTAGATCACTTTTTTGAGGGAGCACCTCCAAGTTAAAAGAAAATTGATCGATGAAGAGATCGATCACATCCTGCCAACTGGTAATCCGCTTCTTATCAATTGAAAGCCACCACCTGAGAGCGGCATCTTTCAGACTTTTCTGGAAATATTAGATACGATATGATGGTTTATCTCTGTAAGCCATCATGTCTCCCACATACAACTGTAGATGCTCTTTCGGACACCCTTTGCCCCCATATTTAGTGAATTCTAGCACTCGAAAGTCAGAGGGAACCAAAGCATCAGAGGAGAAGAGTAGGTCATCCAGAGTTATCCCTATAGAGGAGGATGATGCCCCTTGCATTTTTTTCATCATCTCTTTCAGCTGATGAATTTCTTCTTGTTGGTTCTTGAGAGACACCAATAACTCAGAATCCTGTGGCATTTTTGGATTGTGATGGTCGCAGTGCACAGCCTCACCAGTTTTTCCATCGAATCGGGTGTAGTCAAAATCACCATCCTCACCCGGCTGATCATGAAGAGGGTTGATAAAGGTAAAGTTTGGGGCAGGAATCTCAACCCTAGGTTGATCCGGTTGGAAAGGTCTAAACCCTGACTGGTCTGGTTGATGCCGAAAGGTTCCAATTCCGGGTTGGTCTGGCTGAAAACTTTCCGGTTGGAATGAAGTTCTAGGCTGTTCGGGTTGAAATGGTGCGGCTTCTGGTTGGTGAACAGGTTTGTTAAGCTGTAAAGCCATCAGAGCCTGCAAGGTTTCCTGAATACTGTCCAATTGGGCTTTCATCCCATGTATCTCATGATCATGTGCTTGTACAAGCTGATCTGTACTTGAATCCAGACGATTGTTGGGAGCAGCCATGTCTGCTGAACTTTGAGAGGACCAATCTGCGACTTCAGGACTATCCAGATCTATTATCACAGCTTGGGCAAGGGCACGAGATATAGAACAAGTGACAATACACTGTTTCATGCAACACTGAGAAAGATGTAACGATTAAACATGAATGCATGATTTAACAGCAAAAAGTTGAAAATCACTTCTTTATATATGCAGGTGTTTGTGTGATTTTAAGACAACACTGACCCTAAAGAAAATAAAGAAAAACAACGGAAGACAAAAAGAAAATGACTCAACCCTATACAGGCCCATCTGGGAAACCATAACCAAATGATGAAGGGTTGCCCCCAAGATCTAGAACTTGCTGATGGAGGTATGCAATTTCGTTCTCCAACCTGTCAACTATGTCCGAAGCACTTTGAATTCTGAAGTCAAACTCCAAAGCTTTGACTTCTGCATTATGCCTGGATACACTCAACTGCTCTTGATAGTAACGAAACTGTTCTTCGAACTAACGGGAGTCTCGAGCATCATCTCTCTTTCTTTTCTGGAACTCTCGCATAGCTTGCTCTAACTATTTTTCTTCATCATGAGCAAGTTGGTGCCGACGCTTCAAATCATTCTTCTCTTGTTGGAGTAACTGTTGTGCTTCCTCCAATTCTTTCATGCCCTTGAGAATCTTGAGCTGGGCCTATTCTAACTGCTCTTCCTTTGCACTAGCTATCTCCTTCATCTTGGCTTCTTGTTGCTGGTGCGTCTATTGTGCTTTCTTCAATTCCTTCCTGTCTTCGAGAATCTTAAGTTGAGCTTGTATGAACTTATCTTCCCAAGGGATCGCTACTTTAGAAAAATGGAGACTTCCCTTTGAGGGTACCGAAACAGGTGTTGGTAGTTCTTCCGGCTTAGGCATTTCTGACACAACCTGTTGATTTTCCAACCACAGATCATATCCTTCTTTTGTTGGTGGTCCAGTCGATACCACATATCCTGGCAACTTGCTCCACTTACACAACTACCACTCTGTCTGAAAACGTCTGTCCATGAGTTCCGATAACTCAGAAAAACGGATATAATCCTGAGATAAGTCATCTAACACTGGTACAAATTGTTGGTAACCAAACTGGCGAAGTACCCTGATGGGTACATAAGGTGATGACCCAGTCACTCCTGCAAGTGTTATGCTTCTTCTCTTAACAGTGGACAAACGAGGTAAAACCTTCATATTAAAGGCAATCACATTTCCAAATTATCTGAGTATCTAAAAGGCTATTGAGGAGTTCATACAACTTTCCCACATCTACGGTTTTTAAGCTTGACTGCACCTCAGAAAACTTTTTTGGTAAACTACAATACCCACTGATATTTGCTGGCACAGTGATCAGTGATGGTATATGCTCCACTAACCATAAGAATAGCAAAGAAATGCTTGCATTAAAGAAATTCCTTCCGGTATCAGCTGCATACTTAAGGCTTAGGAATAGTTCCGCCAAGATAACTGGAACAAGAGTACCTCCATTGCGCACATCTTGGATGATTCCCACAAGTACTGACTCTACATACTCACGGCTATTCTTGGGAAAAACCAGCTGCGACACCGCCACCAAAGTAAAGGCGTTGAATCCAGGTAAATCTACAGTTTGGTCCTCTGGTTTCCAGTTGTTCTTGCATCTCTTTAAAAGATAACTTGTGGACAGCCTGGAGTAAGAATCCTTGGCACAGTTCTCCAACAATGAAGGTTTAATTCACAGAAATTCCGATAATTCCCTCTTGTATGATCGTTTGTAGCGAGGAACAATCACCGTATCAGTTAAATCCAACCGAAGAATGGTAGAAATTTCTTCTAAAGTTGGGCACATCTCATTTCTTCCGAAACGGAAAACCATGGCTGAAGAATCCCAACACTGTATGGTTGCCGTGATGAGACGCTAATCTGGCTTTACCAAGACAAGGTCTAAGATGTAGCCCAAGTGAGTCTTCTGTCTCCAATATAGCATTTGCATTGGAGTGAGGGCATTTACTATTTCGGTGAGCTCTTTATTACATGCCACCGTAAGCTTCAAATTCATCTTGGGTTTTGATCTATTTATTGATTCTGGTATCCTAGATGGGCCTGCCATTTGACTAAAAATATGTGTAAATGCAAGTATATATACAAGTGTAAACACGATGACATGCATATGAGATGCAGAAACACTAACCCTTTTTCTTTTGAAATCTTTGAAAATTTTTTTTTTTTTTTTTTTTTTTTGAAGAAACCAAATGGGGTAGGTGGGCATGGATCCGACCTACTAAGTTGGGTTATTGGAAACCAAGACCCAATAGGTTTAAGATGCAAAATGAATGTGGATATCCATTAGAATCTGGGTTTTTGAACCCCATATGCAAAGTCTAGAGATGGGTTGGGAGTTTATTCAACAATGGCTCACACAGGCCCTTTTTTAAATGAACATAAGGGTACAAATGGGTACCTTCATGTTCAATCAAAAGGCAGGGCGGGTATAGGCTATAAGCAAAGTAGGATTAGGGGAAACCTTCCTAAATAGATGCTTATAGACTATATCTCTACCTAAACTATATGCATATGCTGGGGTAATGCAAGGTGTTCCTAAGGTGGTTGGGGGGACACTTGGCCGTATATGCGACTCCCAAAAATGGGCCGATTGGCGCAAGTGGGTTTAGTTTATATCCCTTCCTGAGAATAATCGTCCCACAGGGGTGATACAGCTAAACCATGACTGTTAAGCCCCATCACTGAAGATAATCATCAAACAGTTGTAGGCGTAATAAGTCAAACTAAAGGGTTTAGGGGTTATTACACCAATATGCAATGAATATGATATGCACATAAGAGAAAATATGAACATACCCACAATATAAACAGAATTAGCAAAAGTAAGAATTACTTTAGGAAATAATTAGTGATTTTAATAATGTTTAACTTATACCTAATTTTCAGGTTGGATCTTAGACATCCCCAGCAGAGTCGCCAAAGCTATAAACACATGAATTTACCGTCTTTCCTCCCCTCTCAACTCTAAGTGTCGAGATAAGGTCCGAGAGTAGAGGAATAACGCTAAATTTATTTTAAGAGTCGCCACCTACTTAGGGGAAGTAGGATCCCGAGATAATCCAAAATAAGGGGGTCTACGGTCCAGAGTAGTCTAGGTAAGAGATCCCTTTAGGTCCTGGGGAAGGGGTTAGGCACCCCAGGACCTCCATCCAATGATGGTAACCTACTCATTAGGTCCAAGCCAAACATTTGAAATCACTTAAAATTTCCTAAATAATTATTAATTTTGCTAATCAAACACAAATCAATATGGGGTGTAAAAGTTTTATTTTTGGTTGGGGTCGAACCTTGGTTTTGGGCTACCTACTTATCCGGTTAGTCGGAATCAGACCCTCATAGTAGTTCGGGGTCCGTGACTGTTTTTATACTCGTTTCGGAGTGTGGTCACTTCCAACTCGTGTTTGAGTTAGGGGGATGTGGAATTGAGATTTATGAATCTCATTCCGAGAGATAGTTGCGTAGCTAGGTGCTCGTAGGGGAGCTCTAGGGGGCGTTCACTTATTAAGGTAGATTTCTTTTAGATTTTTTGAATGTTTTTGTTATTTTGTATTTTTTGACTTTTTTTTATTTTTTAATTTTGGCAAGTTTTAACTAGTCAAGAACTAAACTAAATGCCCAAGGTAGGCAAAAAGGAAAATAAGCCTAACTGACTTAATTAACTTAAAGGCAAAGAACAGGGCGGATCGAGCGGCCTTAAACCAAAAGAGGCTAGGGTTTAAATACGGACCCTGCTCTAGGTCCCAAGGGAGGATAGACCAGTACCTTCAATTTATTTTAATCTTTTTATATTTTTTGTTGTTTCTTTTTTTTTTTGTAAGACTAACTAACGGGGTGGGCCAATTATTTAGGGTTAAAAAAAAAAAAAAAAGAAAAAAAAAGAAAAACTACCTAAGTGCCCAATGTAGGCAAAATAGGAAAAAATCGTGGCCTAGCCCTATTGTACACACATGGACAATATATAAATACACGACAAAATAAATGGGCCCAAAGAGAAAGTTAATGGGCCAAGGCCCATTGACCACTAATGATCATTTGGCTTTGGTCCACTATCATTCTAAGGCCCTAAGAGGTAAGCCCAAAAAAATCGAAAATGATTCTAAGGGGGCTTCCAATTTACTAATTACGGCCCAATCCAAAAGGCCCAAAAGATTCAGATCTTAACATCCTCTCTAATTTAATCTAACATACAAAAAGAAAAATGAATGAAATAAATATATAAATAAACAAGGAAAATGCATACCTGCGTGCGGTTGATGGAGGTTGATGGAAAATGATGTTGATATCACCGGAAAATGATGTTGGTATCGCCGTTGCTCCGGAGAGAATAAAATGGTGAAAACAAGTCACTCAGTCTCACCGTCACTCAACCCACAGAACAATGGGTTTACTAAAAAATAATAATAATAAAATAAAAAACTGAAAATCGAGATCCAAAGAGACCAGTGAATGGCCGGATCTTTCTCCTGTGCAAGTGAGAAAAACAAAAATCAAATAACAGGTAAAATAAAATAATAAAATTAAATTAAAAAATTATGATGAATTGGATCCAAACTTGTAAATCTAGATCACAACAAATCTGAAACATAGAGATCGTCAAATTGAATGGTGGGCTGGGGATTACCTGAGGACCGAGGAGTGGCCAGAAAGGGGTGACAATCACCGAGGTATTGTGATCAGGAGGTGGGAAGAAAAACCAGATCCTCTTGCTTTCGAAAATCACCGGAGAGAGAAAATCGCCGGGCTGAAGCCACAGTGGTTGACGAGGACGAAGCTGCCGGAGGTCTGATCGACAAAAGCCAGGGCCGATCGAGCTATTAGATCAGCGCTGGATTCACCGGAGGAGATGGACGACTCTGGTTATCAGATTTGAACCCAGGGCAAGCATGATAAAAGCTTATGATAAGGTGATTGGGTGAGGAAGCTCGGAGAGATGAATCTTACCGAGAATGAAACTTATCACCGGAGATGGGGATTGCCGCTGCAAATAGATTCCGGCAATCCGGATCTGAACGAGAAGACTGAGATGGAAAAATAACTAATGAATGAATGAATAAATTCAAAAACAGAAATGAAATTAGAGAAAATAGGATCTAGAAATTCTAGATTTGAATTTCTAGATCTAAGGTTTAGATCTAGAGACTTCAGATCTAGAAGAATCTGAGAAAAGGAAATGATGAAACGGAGAAACACTTACCTGAGAGAGTGATGAAGGAAGAAACGGTGAGCTGTAGACTCCGGATAAGAGCCAGTGATGATCGGTGCAGGCGATCTGAGAGATACTGGCCGAAGAAGAACCTGTGACGATCGGCGTAGATGAGCTACTGAGAAGAGAGAAGAGATCTAAGAAAATAAATCTGGAATTTCTAGATCTCAAACCAAATAAACCAAATGAGGGAGAGTGAGAGTTCAAATGAGTACCAGAAGGATGGATCGCCGGAGATGAGGCGTTAGTCGGAAGGGACCGAAAGCCTGGCGATGGTGCTTCAGACGAGGAACTAAGCTCGTTGATTCTGTTAGACTGCGAGGAATGGTGGACTGCGAACACCGGGGAGAGTTTCACCGGCGAGATGGATGAAAGGGAGAGACGGGAGAGCGAGAACTTTCTACTACCGAAAATAGGTGGAGAAGAGAAAATGAGGTCATCTGACCTCATAAAGGGGGTATTTATAGAGTAAGATAGGGTTGGGAATTAGGGTTCTTTAAATGGGCTTGGGCCTTGGATACTGAAGAATGGACCAAGCTTGGTTGGGTCTAAGCCTTGGCTTTTCAAAATTTTTTGTTCAAATGACGGATTTTAAAGAATGAGGACTTGAGTCGCGGGTTTTGCAACTGGGTCATGGATCATATGGAGTTGGAATTCCTCTTCTCTCTCTAAAAATAAAAATGAGTAAAGTTAAAATAACTAATAAAAATAATAATAATAATAATAAATAATGTAAATAAGATTTTAGGGGTGTAAAAATGGGATGTTCACAAGATATGAAAGGACATGCATCATGTATCTTATAAGCACATGTATCTTATAAGTCCAAGAGTCTTACAAGCACACGAGTCAAGGTGATGATATGATATGTTCACATATTTTCCGCACTCTGATTATGTAAATTAATACGCTATGGAAATGATATTGATTATGTACATGTGATATTGCATTGTTAATTAGACTGTATATCCGCTGAGTGTTTTCAATACTCAGATGACCTGTTATTGTCTGCAGGTATAGAGCATGAGCTGATTGCCGAGCCTTGGGTAGATGAGACGTACGAAGAAGAAGATGAAAGTGATCCCTTTGCCGCGGGAGTGAGGGACCTTGACAGGTTCCCGTATTATTAGACTTTTGTGTTCGTGTTAAAAGGGTTGTAACAGATATTTTGATAGTTTTCTTACTTGAATTTATGATATTGCTTAGATTATACACTGTTTATTTGAGTGTCAGACTATTATTTATAAGATGGGTGATGTTGACTTGGTCATAATATTGTACATGATGGTTTGCCTTATATTGAATTTTATTATTGCCATTTCTATAGATTAGTGATTAGTATTTTCTTACATGTTATGAAATTAAGCAGGTTAAGCAATGTCACGACCCAAGGTCCCATTATGACCAAGGTGGGATTTTGGGACGCGACACATATGCATCACTTACGACCCATTATTATATATCTTTATTGTTACTAGCGGGTGGCACGTGCGATGCAAGTGAGAGCAAAGGGAAGGAGTTAACCACAATTAATAGGAGTTAAAAGGGACACGTGTTAACCCGCAGGTTCGATTGAACTCTCCTCGAGTTCAATCGCGATTGGTTGTGATTCTATTCTTTAAATAGATAGATGAGCAAGGGGTAGTTTGGGAATTAAAGTAAAGTATTAAATTAAAGTTTTGTTTTATATAAGGGTAGTTTAGGAATTTCGAAAAAATCAGGCTACACTTGCCTCTCACATTATAGTAGTAAAGATAAAGAGAATGTGCCAATGAATAATGTTGGTTAAATATTGTTACAATGACAAAATTATCCTTATACTTATCTTCTACATTTTTTTTACTATTATAAAGAGAATGAGCTAATTAAAAACATTGCTTGAATTGTCATGTTGGCAAAATTACTCTCATTAGGATCCATCTTTCCACTATCTCTCTCCCTCTGCCTCTCTCATGTTCATTGCATGTGTTGTCCACTAGTTATATATAAAATTTATTACTACACAAAACTTCAAACTTAATAACTAAAAGGAAAGTGATAAAAAACTATTCGAGAGTTGAAGTGTTGGCTTGAAAATCCAATAGCTTCATGTACACACATGCTTTAAATGATGGCCCCACTTAATGCTTGACAATGTGAAATTGAAAATCCAATGGTCCAAGTCTCGATGGTAGGTACTATCGAGAATTTTAAATCACTTCCCTAACTAAGATTATAAATCATCTAATCTAAGACATTTTTTTGGTTAAGAGGCAACCCTATTAAGAAATTAAATTGTTAGTAGACAAAGGGACGAGGGGGGCAGACACTCCCACCCTCTCCTGGTAAGGATCGAAATGCATCTGCTCAGAGAGCTTTACACTCTCATTTAAAGCTTGTTGCGCTAGATTGTGGGCAAACGTGTTTGCTTGTCTGTAAGTGAAGGTGAACGTAATCACCTCCCCAAGATCCACCATGCGTCGAATATCCTCAACGATCGGGAAAACATCATCAGGGCTTTGGGCAGAAGAATCATTGAGTATGTCGATAATTTCTTTGGAGTTTGATTCGATCTGGGTATTACTCCAGCCTCTGGTGATGGCTGCTTGGACTCACATTCTTACCGCTTCAGCTTCTGCGATGCGAGAAGAACCTCCAAGTAAAGGTTTGCTGTGATGAAGGAGAATGTTCTGGTCATGGTTGCGAGCTATGATTCCCACCCCAGCCGCTAGGCCTGAAAGAAGGGCCGAACCATCAACATTTACTTTGATCCACTCCTTCTCTAGGGGCCACCAAGGCATAGATTTATCTGAGCCCCTATTGCTTGAATCAAGGAGAAGACTCAAATCTAAAATGGGAGCTGCTCAAACTTCTGTAATAAGGCCTTTCACTCGGTGAATAGTTGAGATGAGATCAGGTTTTATCCCTTTGTACACAACATCGTTTCTCATGTTCCAAATACCCCATTGAGTTATACTGAGACGCACACCAAGAGTGAAGTTTTCATTCTTGAATTCGGGATGAAGAGACCATTGTCTCCACTATTCTTGGAATGTTTTAGTAAGACCCCTAGGAGGATGCAGGGACAATTGAGATCCAAACCAAATGCTCCGAGAGCACAGGCATTCCAAAAAAAGATGAAAGGTGGTTTCATCTTCAGAGTTACATAGAGGGCAAGCTCCATCTACTGGTATTTTCCGTTTCAAAAGATTTCTCCCTACAGCCAAGGCGTTGTGACATGTTCGCCAGATGAAAGTTTGAATTTTTGGAGGGATGGGTAGCTTCCAGATTTGTCGCCAGAACTTTTCACGGGTTGCAGGAGTGGTATTACTAATTGATGGGCGAGACTCTGCTGCAAGTTGCTTGGCCAAGTGGTAGCTAGATTTAACAGAATAAAGCCCCGCATCCGTAAAATGCCAAATTTTCCTGTCTGGGGCTTCAAAATGGCCAATGGGGATCATGCATATCACTGTTGAAATGGACTTGGGAAAAAGCTTATTGATGAGATTTATCTTCCATCGACGAAAGTCCACATCAATTAAATTTGAAACTCGAAAATCAGTAGAGGGGGGTGTAGCAAGTAGTTGAGGGATAAAAGCCCCTGGAGTTGGAATCCATGGGTCACTTTTTGCGTTCACTAGTTCACCTGACCCGATTTGCCATCGCATCCCCTTGTGAAGAAGTGCTCTGCCTGCCAAGATACTCCTCTAACCCCAAGACGGTCTATTACCCATTTTTGCATCTGAGAAAGAGGAGTTGGGGTAGTAGATGCCTTTGATAGTTTGTGTCCACAAGGAATCAGGCTTTTGAATCAACTTCCATCCCTGTTTTGCTAGCAAAGCATTGTTAAAAGCAAGGAGATCCCTAAATCCAATGCCCCCTTAACCTTTGGTAAGCATAATGTGTCCCACCTGACCCAATGAATTTTGCTACCATTTGTGTGGCTCCACCAGAAATTTGACATAGCCGCAAAAACTTCAGACAACCACCTCTTCGGGATTTTGAAGCAACTCATGGCGTAGGAGGGAATTGCTTGTATGATTGTTTGGAGGAGAATACCATGGCCAGCTTGTGTGAGAATGGATTTCGACCATCCTTGCATACGGTTCAAGATCCTCTGCTTTAGAGACTCGAAAATTTGCATCTTTGATCGACCAAACTCCGTCGGGAGGCCTAAATAACGGTTGGGGGTGGCCAACTTCTTTACTTTTAGAATACGGGCTATAAGTCTCCTGAACTTCCATGGGGTGTTGTTACTAAACAAGATCCCTGATTTGTTGTAGTTTATACTTTGGCCTGAAGCCTTCCCAAATCTGCATAGAATATCCATCAAGGTGGACGGTTCCTCCAAGTTGGCTTTAAGCATAACAAGGCAATCGTCTACAAAAAACAAATGGGAAATGTTAGGAGCATGGCGAGCTAGCTTTATCCCACTTAACTTGTTAGTCTGAGTGGCCGAATGGATTAGGCTCGAGAGAGCCTCGACATAGAAAAGGAAGAGATAAGGGGACAGAGGGTCCCATTGTCTTAGCCCTCTTGAAGGTCGAATATATCCTATTGGTTCCCCATTAAGGATTATGGAATACGTGACCGTAGTAACACATTGCTTCACCAAAGAAATCCATTGTGGGCAAAAGCCCAATTTTTCCATAACTTTGAATAGAAAACACCACTCCACCCTATCATACGCCCGGTTTAAATCGAGCTTGACTATCATTCTTCTATCATTTCCTCTACTATTTTTCTTCAAACAGCGGCTGATTTCATGGGCAATAAATACATTATCAGTGATTTGTCGCCCCCGAACAAACGTCAATTGAGCCGGATGGATGATCTCGTGGAGTATCTCACGTAACCGGTTAGCAAGAATTTTGGCAATGACTTTATAGATCACGTTGCACAGACTAATAGGCCGAAAGTGGTTAAGACCTTTTGGATTAGCCACTTTTGGAATGAGAACAATATGAGAGAAATTGGTTTGCTTTAGAAGAAAACCGGTTTTAAAAAATTCAAGCACGCCTTCCGAGAGATCACCCCCCACTATGTCCCAATGCTTTTGAAAAAAAATCTGGGCATACCATCAGGGCCAGGAGCTTTTAGAGGGCCTATCATAAATACCGCTTGTTTAATCTCCTCTTGAGACACTTCGCAGCATAGAGCCGAGTTCATCCGATCCGTCACCTTCCTTTGCAGATTTGATAAAATGTCCGAAATGCCCTTTGGATTAGATGAGGTGAACAAGTCCTGAAAATGCGAAACCACTTGCTTTTTGATTTCCGATACATTTGTAGTCTAAGTCCCATTCTCAGACTTCAACTTCAAAATCCGGTTACCTTGGCAACGATGGATGGTGGTTAAATGGAAAAATTTTGTATTACGATCTCTGAGCTAAAGCCAATCCGCCCTAGCTTTTTGGCGCCAAAAGGCTTCTTCCTGTTGAAATGCTCTGTCAAATTCTGAATGTATAGCAAGTAACCTGCTACTAAATGGTGCTCCGTTTGCACGCTCTTGGAGCTCTTCTAATTGCTGTTTGAGGAGGGTGATTCTAGTTTTGACGTTCCCAAAGGAGTTCTTATTCCACCACGAAAGGTCTTTGTGGCACTAGCGAATATGGTCGACTACCCGAAACATCTTTGACCCCCGATTGGGCTTTTTCCACGCATTCCAAATAACCTCCTGGTAGTCATTGTGGAGTTCCCACATTTGTTCATATCGAAAAGTTCTTCGAAAAATTCAAGGTGGCTCATTAGACTGGAGAACAATGAGGCTCTGATCAGAGCCTATGGCCCGGAGTATATGAACTATAGAATTGGGGTATGTCATTTTCCAGGCCACATTTGCCATAGCTCGGTCTAGGCGGGCTGTAACAAACCCCCCATCAGTACGTCGATTGGACCAAATGAAGCGGGGGCCTTGAAAACCAAGATCCATAAGTTGAGCATTGTAGACCATCTCTCGAAAAGGCTGCATCTGAGCTGGCTTCATCTGATTACCCCCTGACTTTTCCTCCTCCTCCAAAATGGCATTGAAGTCCCCTATGCAAACCCACGGTTCCCGCCTATGCTGGCTCCTCAAAGCGATGTCATGCCAAAGATCCTTTCGGGCTGTGGCCTCATTTGGCCCATACACCATGGAAACCGTCCACTCCACCGAGAGCCTAGAATCTTGGACTGAAGCTTCAATTAGATGTGGGCTAGCTCCTTTAATTTGAACTGCTGTTGTGGCTGTCCATAACACAGCCAGTCCTCCTGATAGACCTACAGGATCGACTAAGTACACATTTTCCATCTGAATTTTCTGAGCCACTCAAAAAATAGTATTTCTTTTATTCTTTGTTTCCATTAAGAACACAAGGTTGAGACGGTAGCGAAGGATGTGGTCCCTCAGTAAATGAACTGTCCGGGGACGTCCCAGCCCCTGACAGTTCCAAGCTAGGACAATCATTGACCCCGGGGTGGCTGCCTTGGCAGTCACCCCTCTTGGTTCTGTGCCTTGAGCACTGGTACCCCCTTCGGATATAACTTTCTCGTTTCGGAGCATCTCTTATTGGTAGCCTGGAGTTGTGAATTGTCTCTAATGGTTTCAGACTCTTTGGTGGCTGAGGGTGTAGTAGATGTTGTGGTTGATTTTTTGGATTTGTATTTTGTGGGAAGCGGGGGAGGGGATGGACTCGGTGTGGGAGAAGAGGGTTTCAAATGTGTAATGGGATGAGTAGTAATCTAAGACATTGCCACTAAATTTCTAAATGCTTAGTATCATCTCATAGAAATCTTTATGGGTTAGGTATTATCTAAGAGGTGTGTATTAACAAATAGTGCAAGCCTAATGAGATGGTGTACCCATTAAAATCTTAATTTTTCTCTTATTTCATTTTCAGTGGCTTACTAAAATAAAGAAAATCTTAAATAATTAAAAATTGCCAAACAAAAAGTTGAATTCCTAACTGTAATTAATAAAACAAAGAGAATCCAAAGCATTTGGAATATCTTTTATTACCAAGATCTTCTTTGAAACTTGTCATCTCTTCGAAAAAGAAGAGATAAGATGACGAAATACCTGATCCCGTGAGAGAGGTGAAGACAAATTTGTGTGCGCCTATTTAGTTCCGATTCCTAAAACTTTTGGGCATGATTGGTCCAGTGGTTAAGGAAAATGATTCCTCTATACCAGACAGAGTGAATGTCTTAAACAGTTGAAGGTGACAAGAAACGATGCTTAGGTTCTCAATTCTACTGGTGGGTCCAAGCCTCGTCACCGTCTGATTTAAAAATAAGCAAGTGCTCTGCACCTACAAATTCAAAAGTCAAGTGGCTTGCAGTCGTGTTTGTGGAACTTCAAAACTTTGGAAACTCACTTGTAAGTAGTAAGAAGTAACATCGATGTTTCTTCTTTCAAAATCCCAATCATGCCACTGTCCATGGTGTTTGGAAACACCCACAAGTTTATTCTGAATAGACTTCCTTCTTACGATGGAGCTTACACTTCTTCGGCAAAATGATTCCCAATCCAAGGGCATTTGACAATACTGTAATAAAGTTTTTTTTTAAAAAAAAACCTCTTTTGGTATCAATGATTTTTTAGGATAAAAATACTTATTTACAATGAAGTTCGCGTCGTAAATCGTAATATCATATTAAGAGAAAGGGTACTTATAAAATTTCATACAAGACTAAGGGAAAAATGTTTTACTTAAAAGGCATTATCATGAAAAATTACTTATTTATAAATATCTTTTTAAGTAGATCTAATTGTATTTGTCTAACCACTTGTATTTATTACTTATCTGTTTTTATCAAATATGAATTAATCTAGGGATGCTCCTAAAGTATACTCCCAAATCTTATCCGTTTATCTTAATTATAAATGGTTAGGATTAAAACTGATGTGACATTAGAAAAGACAAAATAAGTCAATTCAAATGGAGTATATTTGGGAGTACCTATAGACTGACTCATCAAATACACTAATTTGTAAATAAATATATTTATTTTGATGACTGCCAATTCTCCCAATCTTGCCACTCTCTCTCTCTTCTTTTATTTTATTTTTAAATTTAGAATTTAATTAATTTATGTTTTTATTATAAATAGGTCACTAAAAAATTAAAATTTCCTTTCTAGTAGTGAGATTTTAGTCCAAGTCTAGAACAGACTTGAACCGACGACCAAACACAACCTCATCACCAATTTGGCTTGTGAGTTGTTACCACCAAGGGTCTAGATCAACACAGATAACTGGTCAACCAACTGAAGGGTCCAGATAAACAGGTAAAAGACTTATATCTCATATAATAGAGTTCATTGAGGATCATGTACCTGCCCAGTCAGGTTCTTTAACGGTTGGTCTGATTTCAGGAGCATCCATTGGTAAATGGGACCACCCATTCATCCCATTTTGGTAACTAAAGTGGTGGGCCTACAAGAGTAGCCTAAGTGATTCAAGACCGTCCGATTCGATATTCCCGGTTCACCCGCAACGGCTCCTATTTAATGCTTCATAGGATCCGTTTAGGTAAAGAGCTGTGTATAGGGAAATTGCAGTGACCGACGAATCGAATCGAAGCAAAAAAGCTCCCTCTGGTTTTCTGTTATTTGTTGCTTAAGAAAAGGAAAATGGCGGAGCAGCTCACAGAAGAACAGATCTCTGAGTTCAAGGAAGCTTTCAGTCTATTTGATAAGGATGGCGATGGTATATTTCTCTCTCTCTCTTTTTGTTTCTTCTCCTTGTTTGATCTCTGGTTTTTGCTCTTTTGGAGTTCTTTTTTCAGGTTGAAACCCTAGAATATCGTTTTGTCTTGGTTGCTAGTTTCGATGAGCTTTTTCTTCTTAGAAAGGGAAACCTCGGTTAATGGCGAGATCCTTTTTTAGATTCTTAAGATGGAAATGGCAGTGATTCGTTTGTGCCGGTGGATTTTTCATCTTGTAGGTTTCATTTCTGGTGTACGTTTGAATCTGGATTTATGGATTTTGTTCTTTACGGGATTCTTGCTTTGATGATTTGTTCTTTTCGTGAATACGTTGCTTCTATATTTAGAGGAGAATCTAGTCATGGCAGATCGCATGATTTTGGAACTGAGAGAGATTAATCACGAAATAAGATATTATAAATCGATCTTTGTTCCAACAATTTTTGTTGGGTTTTTCTTAATTTCTGTTGTTTCCTTAGTACATAATAAGGGAGCTGTTTTTGTCTGATATGGAAGGAAAGATGATCTTGTGTGAGCCTGGGAGATTTTTTGTATTAGGTTTCTTTAAGATATTTCTTATTCTGAAACATCTGGAGGAGAATTGATTCTCTTTTTGTCATTGTGTATACTGTTTCGGGGCTTTGGATCTGATTCTTTCCTTTGTTGAATCTTCAATGCTATATTTCTTAAGAATTAGATCATCATTTGCTGCCTTTTTGGTTAATTCAACTCCTATTTTATTCTTGTTTGCCAGTTTTTTTTTTTGTTTGACTTTTTATTTTGGTTTTTTGTTTGTTTAGATCTTGCATTTTATTCATTTATGGAGCTATATGATGTTGTGGCCTGAGAATGATTGTTTCTATTTCCAACTTGTATAAGTTAAATGCACCTTGTGGTCTTAATAACTAATGCCTTATCTCAAATACTTGGGGTCGGCAACATGAATACATGGCTTAAAAAACTGGTACGTACGAGGTTTGGAGCTACCCTGTACACAATACGCAGGAAAAAAAATTAAAATTCGCTTTTTAACACCTTTTAAAGATTAACTTAAAATTTTAACTTTCATATAGTAAAGTATAAAGTATTTCTCAAAATTTAAAATTTCATAAATTCTACCATATCAAAACATTACTAAAACTTAAAAGTCTCATAATCTGGTCTTCAAAATATTTTCATCTATAAGGTCAAAAAGTCAACTAACAAAGTAAAAATTCAACATAAAAAAAAATTACGTTAAAACTCATAATTTATAGTTGTAATTTCATACATTCTTATTAAATTCATTGAACGTACGGTTTTAATATCTAATATTGTATTGCCTATACTTGGCTAAATGACTGTTATTTATGTTTTCATAGTTGCTTATCAGCACGATCGCCTTTTTAAACTTACAAATTTCTTAACTCTTATACGTATGATTATAAATGTAGTTGAAGACTTTCATTTAATTTGTTTTTAGCTTATATTTGCATTAAAAGAAGTTTATTCAAGTTTTTCCTTATGTATCTAATTTTTTTTTTTATCGTATCTTGATTTTTTTCTTTGTATCTTTCTGATACGGTCTGGTACGTCGATTCATTTCTTGTTTTGGACTTATCGATGTGGCACTTGATACCAATATTTTGAATGATACAGGAATATTGTTCCCTCATTTTGTTCTATAACTATAACTTTGGTTAAATCACCTGTTATCAAATCTTTTCTCATTATATCCATCCACTTCATTTTTTACCTTCTATCATCCTTTTAGAGCCTTTGAATTGTACCAATCACTTCTTCTCACTGGAGCTATTAGCGGTCTTCGTTTTTTTTCTTTGATAATCCAAGCAAATATATATATTAAGAGAAAAAAGAAGCTACAAAGGAAAGATAAATCATAGTTCATGGGGTCAAGAACCAAGGCGAGGAACATAAAAAAGACATAAAATCATGGTAGCCCTAATAGCGGCACACAACGTCGATACAAAATCAGGTAAGCATTCACCCCCTCCTTCCTAGATGAGCACCAGTCCAATACTAAAGAATGAGTTCTAGCAAAAATACGAGTTAGAGGTGAGGGAGAGTTCTCAAAGACTCTCTTGTTCCTCTCACTCTAGATGGACCATGCTATAGCACCCAGTAAGACGAGCAAGATAACCGTCCTTGACCCATCCTCACTTACCAAATCCCAACAAGATAAGAAGTTGTGAAAGGAAGAGGAAAAGACTCGGTCCACGCCCACTCAGGGAAGAAAGAAACTTCAAATCTCACTTGCTACATAGTGGGAAAGACCTAGCCAGATAGTGGTCTTCGTTGAATGTGTACAATCAATTTCAATGAAAAAGATATATAATAATCACACTGGGGGTTGTTACTCTTGCCCTAGATAGTCCAAAGGTTTCAATGGACTTCAATAGTTGACTCTCATTTATTTTATCACCAATTGAAGCTTCTCCCAAATTCTTATAAGTACTCATTTTTTGTTATCTTGACTTTGTATGTATGTCTATTCATTCATCTCAATAGTAGCGCAACATTTTGTTGCATAAAGCATAGTTGATCTTATCATTTTCAAATAAAAAATTTATTTTATTTTGATCGGAATGCGTTAGTCACATATCTAATTATATGGGCAGCATCCGTCTTAATCTCTCATCCCTTGTATATAGTTGGGTCTAGATTCCAGGACTGGTCGCTTTGTGGTATTTCCTAGCCATCAATCTTACCTACTATCTCCACCCTATTTTTTTTATCGATAAATTTGATATGTTAAATAAAAGAAGGATTAACAGTTTACAGAGATGTAAACTAAGAATAAAAGATGCAAATAATAACAATACAGAGGAGAGAAATGATAACAACGAAAAATTACATTGTAGCAACTGACTGCCTTTTCAAAGATGAAAGGCATCCCTCACTTCTTGACTTGATTGTGAAGATGAACTCCAGTCCACAATTGATTGTCATGCACACGACAAGATACGATGATATGAGGAAGAAGAATTGTCAAATGAATGACCATTCCTCTCTTTTTTAATAGCCCACGAGATCGCACCGGGTAAAATGGTCCTGATTGTTTCTTTAGCACCCACCAAAGTCGTCATATGCCAACCAGATAAGAAGCTCAAAAATAAGAATAGGAAGACTCACTCCACACCCAACCGTGACAAGAAAAAGCCCAAAGTCAAGGAGACAACCGAACACTATAGGAGCAAATGATTCACATTTTCTTCCGCATTCAGACACAGATAGTGAGAACCTTATTTAGTGTTATGGACTAGAGGAAGAAGGATACATTCGTGGGGACCTGGTTAGCCCATACAACCGTATAAGGAAATGAGCTCAAAGGTGAATAGTTAAAGGACTGCAAGAGTGATCTCACTGAAAATGAACCGTTGTTGCTTTGACACCAAACTCTACAATCACTAATTTGAGGCCTAGGGGAGTAGGAACTCAGCCGAGCTAGAAGCCGTTGCATGTCTCCAACTTCCCAATCATTTAAGTCCCTCTCTTAACCTAGGACATTAGACTATACCGCTACCCAATTTCTCCACGTAGTCGGCAATGGAAGCCCCCTGACGGAGAGACAGAGGGAAAATAGATCCAAAATCGTCCTTAAGCCTCGACTGACTACACCAGATATTGTGCCAAAACTGGATGTCGACCTCATTTCTCAGTTTGAACCTAATGAAAGGATCTACTCCCTTCAAAATTGGATGTTGAACCCATTTTCCAGTTTGAACCTAATGAAATGATTTAGGGACTTAACCACACATATGATACCTTTCCACACACCCATGTCGTGGGGCCTCTGACCCCCGTTTCCAAGATGATGCAAGACCATATTTGGCCATGATCACCTTTTGCCAGAGACTCTCCCGCTCCTCACCGAACCACTAAACCTATTTTCCTAACAAAGTCTTATTCACCACACTCAGAGGAGCAAAGTTTAAGCCCCCTGCTACAAGATTGTTCAACTCTCAAAAAAGTGAAGTATATAGATTGTTCAAATTGAATTTACCATACCTTTAAGTTTATATTATATTAATTTTATGGAATTTATGTTTATTTTGCTTTTTCAATAAGAGTATATGTGTCTAACCTGCCTGCAGGGGCGGAGCCAAGATGGGGGCTGGGAGGCACGTGCCCCCCCTAAACTTTTGGAATTTTTTATATTTTTTATGCATGCATATATATAGCAGATCATAGCATGGGCATGGGGGTGGATGGAAATCCAATCACAGCCAATTGCAATTGAACTCGGCGAGAGTTCAATCGCACTTACATGCCAATAAGTGTCTCTTTTAATCCCTATTAACTGTAGTTAAGATTCACTAACCTTTGAAGTTCAACAATATAACTTTAGTTTTTTTAAAAAATATCAATCCTAAGGGTTAAAAATCCTTAACTAGAGTTTAATATTATTTCTATAAAAACTAAGGTTATATTGTTGAACCCCAAGGGGGTTAGTAAAAATTAACTACAATTAATAAGGGTTAAAAGGGACATCTGTTGGCTGATGGGTGTGATTGAACTCTCCCTGAGTTCAATCGTGATTGGCTGTGATTTGATCTCAGGTTGGTGCCCCTCAACTTTTGAATATTTATTTTTAAAATATAGTTTACTAAGGATTTAGAATCCTTATAATTGGACTCCTTGGAGTTGGTTTCAACCCACATGTCAACACATGTCTCTTTTAATACCTCTTGATTGTGATTAAGATTCACTAACCCTTAGGGTTAATTCTACCACCTAACCTTGGTTTCTAGAAGGAAAAAATCAACTCTAAAGTTTAAAGTTGTTAATTAGAGTTAAAGACTTTTGTGTTGTAACCGGACTCTTAGGATTTTGGTTATAACTAGAAAGGATTAGTCATGGGGCAGCTGTCCTATGGAATTTTCTTAAAAATATATATATTAATTAATTAATAGGGCATAGTCATCGGACAAGGGGGCAACTGCTCGCTCAACTTTTCAAAAAAATGATATTATATTATTCAATAGGGCATAGTTATAAGACAAGAGGACAATTGCTCCTGTAAACAAGGAGAAACAATACATGTAGGATATGTACAAAATGTATGGCTGAAATGACCCATAAACTTAGTCGCCAATATTTTTTTTTTCGGGGCCTCCGCCCTCGAACCCCCATCCACTAAACCAAATGTGCCCCTCCTACAACAAATTTCTGGCTCTGCTCCTGCCTGCCTATTTATTTCTTGAAGTTTTCTTTTCCCTGAAAAGTAATCTTCATTTCCTTGAATTTTAAAATGCATTCACTAAAGATAAAGACTTCGTAGGAAAACCAGTAAAACGTATGTCGAATAAAACTTCTCAGTCCTTTTCTTCTCTGTTTTGATGTATACTTGATGTATCTTCAAGGGTTTACTAGATCATTTCTTTTTGAGGAGAGCCCATGGCCGAATGATTAGTGTTTTGATGGAATTAGTGGTTTTTCTAATGACTGCTGGCTTGAAGAATCTGTGGCTATTCTCTAATGCGTTGAAGTATTTTCTTTTTGTTCTCTGGGAAAACAAACCTTCAGGATAATTAACTACAATAAAGTCAGGGGAGTAATAAATGTGCTGTGGCTCTTTATGTTAATACTTCATACATAGTAAATACACTGATTTTTACCTATTCTAATGCCTATACAATCATTATTATCATCAATGCCTCATTTCAAATAAGACAACATTTTTTATTTGGTTTTCCTCCACCCATGATATGGTATGATAAATAATCTTTTGATAATGTACAATTCTTTGTATAGGTTGCATCACCACCAAAGAGTTGGGAACAGTGATGAGATCACTTGGCCAAAATCCAACTGAAGCTGAACTCCAGGATATGATCAGTGAAGTTGATGCTGATCAAAATGGAACTATCGATTTTCCTGAGTTCTTGAATTTGATGGCAAGGAAAATGAAGGTGAGTTTAGGTCACTGTGTCCAGTGTCCACCATATCAGGGTGTTAGGGTATGTTTACTCCATGAAATTTAAGTTGTCAGACCTGTTATTGCTGGTTCTCTAATGTGCTTGGTTCAAGACCAATCTGATCAAGGAGCTGTTTGGAATGCGGGTTCAACAGCAAACTTGTGCCAGTTCTGAACACTCTGCCATGCCCGAACCGCATTTGGAGTTGTTGCAGGATCCGTATTTTGAGCTTTGCCTTTTTCTTTTCAAATGTTCTGTTTTTGTTTTTATTTTTTTTCCTCCCAAAAATGGATCTGGTGATTGCAAACCCCAATTTCTTTGGCCGCCGGTAGAATGTATAGTAATTGTCTACATTGGAGTCTAAATCCTCCTGTTAATTTATCTATAATCTTCAGCACAAAATTTACAGCAATATGCCTTTTGTATTGTGTTAGCTTCTCTGTTTTATACTTATTCTAGTTTTTCCTCTCATTCTGACTATATACCTACTGAATTTGACCTGCGGGCAGTCCTAATGCTGAATTTTATTTTTAATCATGGTGCCTGGAATACGAAGTGTGCTTGTGGCCTTGTCTGTAAATGTAATTTGCCCTTAACACAGTATTTTGAGCTTGCAAGACTAAAGTCACATTTCAGTGTACGGAATGAAAACATGTGCATGCCTGCTGAAGGAAACTATATAACTTCGTATTTCATGCATTAGCTATATTTTCATTTTTTTATACCCATGCCATAAGCTCATTTCACATTCCGGGCATTAAAAAAAATCACTCTTAGGATTTATTATTACTCTACATTTAATACATTAGATTTCTTTTCATGCAATCCCTATTATATCATCATAGAATTGAAGTCTTTTATATTTGATACGTACATTACTTCCAGTTTCCGGGATAATGACATGAGATATAGAAGTTAATTACTGACAAAAAGAATTATTACAGACATTTTCTTTTTGTAATTGACCTGTTGGTGCATATTTCTAAACAGAGTAGATTGGGAATATTTTATGTTATTTTACTTTCACATATTAGAGCACAACTCATTCATACATTTCCTATCAAGTCTATATGTTATATGTTGGGACATCAGGGAAAAAGTTGACTACAGAAACTGAGCCTAGCCAAATGGTATTTAAATCATTGTTTGGAGTCTATACACGCATATGCACATCATAACATTCGTAATTTTTTCCTCTCTCAAAGGACACCGATTCTGAGGAGGAACTGAAGGAAGCTTTCAAGGTCTTTGACAAGGACCAAAATGGCTTCATCTCTGCTGCAGAGGTAAAATTTTATGTGCATCTTCTTTTACTTCTTATTTTATTTGTATAATTACAAGTGTGGGGGAAAATACCTGGTTTGATACTTCTGGGGACACTTGTTTGCTTCTGGTTGGCTGCAACAGTCTTTCCTCCTCGTGATGTGGTGGTCACTTGCAAGGATGCTTTGACGATCAAGTCAGCACAAGGCTTGATAATGAGAGGATGGGTAGAGGAGGGAGAATGATAGGTTGAGAAGTTGGGTTGATTTTGGGATCCTTCTCTTTATTCCAACCAGTCTTATTTATAGATAGGTCATTAGGATTGAACAGTTGTCTTACCATTTGGACTCCTCAACAGAATTGGAGTCTTCCCATGCACATGTCTACATGGCTGAGATTGTAGAGCTAGTTTCCTGGTTAGTAGGAGGGCATCTTGATCTTATGCGAGATCCTTGAGATTTGATCTGATCTGGACTATCGCTTGGCGGCTCGGAGACTAAGAAGGCCTTGCCTCGGATCTCCGAGCTGAGTATCAAGTCAGGATTCTGGGGACTTCTTTCCGAGCTGGACCTTGGGTCGGAGATGTGAAATTCAGCTTGGAAGTGACTATTAGGTCGGGTCGGTCCTGCTCGGACCTTGAAGTTGGTACTGCTAGTTTCCATTGCAACTCAGATGATTTCCCGTATAGTTTCGGAAGCCTGTGTCCTTGGGGCCGGGTGGAATTTTTATTGTGGACGGGTAATTAGACATCACATGTTGTCCGAGCTGAAGTCAGGTCGAGGTTTAGGTAAGTTATCTGAGCTAAAGGTTAACTTGGAATAATGGCTTGCTCGATCGAGACCAGATATATTCCAACTGCGGGGAGGTCTGTCTGTGTAGCAATGTGTTATCAGGTAGGGCTAGTTAGGCCAGAGCTCATAGTCTAGTCCGAGCTCATAGGTAAGACAATTGATAGGTCCACTGATCGAGCTAGTGATCAGGTCGGATGGTTAGTTGACCAAGTGGGGGGTCCCGTCGGGATGAGATCTGGCTAGTCAATTCACAAATTGTGTAACTGTTGGTAGTTTGGATTGTACGGTGTCGTACTGCTATAAATATCTCAGGACTAAAGCAGATTTTTACCCTTGCAATAAGCATATTTCTAGTTTTTTTTTAAAAAAACTATCCTTTTCACCAAAGAATAGAAAAATTCTCATTAGAATATGTACAGCTTCAGGGATCTGCTTTTCATGAGAGGCATAACTTGATGATGGCATTGTTTTTTCTTTTATCTAAAAACTCAACTGTTTCTGTGAATGTGTTTGCCTGTATTTGTGCAGCTACGGCATGTAATGACCAATCTAGGAGAGAAATTGACTGATGAGGAAGTGGACGAGATGATCCGAGAGGCAGATGTGGACGGCGATGGGCAGGTCAACTATGATGAATTTGTGAGGATGATGCTGGCCAAGTAGTAAACAAAACCTGGATCACGTAGTAATAGTAGTACTATTTCATCTTCTGATGCTGGCTAGACAATCCGATTTTCTTTCCTTTTTTTATATGTTGAGCATATAATGTGGAATTGTAGACTGAGTATTGCTCATTCAGTTTGAGCGGAGTTTGTTTCCTTTGAGTGATGATGGTAGTGCAGCCTCTATACTATTTCTCTGCATAAGTTGAAAACTTATCTGTCCACTCTCACTGCATCCTTCTTTTGGAAGGGCATATGATTGATAGGGCATAAAATGAAGAATTGTAACGAGTTCTAATCTATAGAGTAGTGGGTTTCAATACTTGATATAAAAAGGCATTCTTATTATAAAGCAGATTCTAGTTTTATGAGAGGTTGTGCCTTACATTATAAAGTTTATATTTTTATTATAAACTAACAATACAATATATATTGAAAATGAAAATTTAGCACCATTTTAAATTTTGAAAAAATTTCAAGAAGGTATAATAGAAAATAGAAGAAACAAAGGGGCCGTTTGGATACACTTCCGTTTTTTCGTTTTTATTTTTTGTTTTTAAAAATTAAAAACAACTTTTTGTTTTCAAATTTTTTTAAACAGGAAACTCGTTTGGCATTACTAACTGTTACTTGTTTTAAAAAACGAAAAACAAAAAAACATGTTTGGTAACCATGTAACATAATTTTTTTAAATATATATTTTTTAATATATAAAGCCTCTGATTGTTTGTAATTACACTAAACTCATGACACTAATGGTACAATGTCACCCCATGCTTCAATGTTAGGCATTCACCAATAGGATAGTGTATAGTGCATCTCTGGCCACCAAGCCTCAAATGTCAGGCATTCACCCACAACACAATTTTGGCCTAGGAGATCTCTTTGGTGGGACCAAATGAGTTGCACCATCCTTAGATATTCGTTCTTTGCAAAGTTACTAATGAGGCATTCATTACTAGAAATGCAGCTGCCAAAAGACTGGCCAACCTTCTAATTATCAAAACTGACTCTAACTTTGGATTTGCAAATATGTTTGAAGATAATCAAACATTTTTACTGCAACCATCTCCACCAAGAAGACATGCAAAATCCTGTGTCTCTACCATATAATTAGCCGTTCAATGTTCAATTGCTTGGATCAGCCATAGCCACAACACAGACATTATACCGTGGCTAATAATATACCTTTTGTTTTATACATTACCCACAGTAATATTTTCGTAGGTAATTCCTGTGGGATAAAAAAAAAAAAAAAAAAACAGTTGCTGTATATTCAGAGAAGCTGACACCTGTTTACCTGTTTTAAGTGTCAATTAAATATAACGAAAACTTCAACTAACCATAGAACATTCACTTCATCATTCACTAATACAAAGGCTAAAAAAAGTTTTGTACATGAGAGTGAAGCTAAAACATTTGGATGAGGAGCCCCGTCCTTTGACTGAAATAGCCAAACAAAACATGCCTTTGTTCCGCACAGAGCCTTTTTCTCTCCGATGCATCTTGCATTATTAAACATGTTGGCAGTGGTTCTGGAATCAATACCCTGAAAATAATGGAAGCCACACCACCTGAAAATGGTCAGATGAAATGAATGTATTCAAATCTCTCTCTTTCCTCTTCTCTCCTTCTCTTATCTACAAACCTTAGCCTCATTTATCACCCTTAACGGATCAAAAGATAATTAACAAATTTCCCAAATATTAGATTTACCAGAGTTATATAACACATTTTTTTTAAAAAGTCCTTATGTTCCCCTCTTCCTCCTTTTCAAATGGGTAGTGACGCTCTAGTCTTTATCGGTTTTAGCTTCAATCCCATACTTTCCGGCGAGAGTAGCTCTAGAGAGATGCAAGATGGGCTCAACGGGCACCTCGGGCTGTCGCTAAACTGGCATGACCTGTACAGACCATATCCCATTAAAAAGTACTCCATGGGTATTAACATTGCATGGGGCTGCTCCTCTGTCACCATTGACCCACATGACTGAACCTGCATAACCCTATCTCTCATATCAATACATGCTTACTTGAATGCATGCATAAATTTTGAATTTCTAACTTCTAACAATCTTTTATTACAAACATTGATATATATGCAATTTTTGCTGCTCAAAAAACAAAATTTATGTATTACGTACCTCAACTAAGGCACTGTATCTTCTATCTAATTTTAAGGCCATGTGCAAAGCCTCGGAGTGAAAAAGAGAGTTTTCCTCAACAAATATTAGTGTTCGACACTGTAGTTTCTTCAGTCCTTCAGTAATGTTAGGTCTCCTGCTAGTTGGCAAAACAAGGTTCATATCAGTTACACAAGTATCTTATCTAATAGCACATCTAGTTCTCAAATTAATTCATTATTTTTTGATGCTTCCATTCTTCCACTCCACATGAATGTCTTTGGTTAGGAGGCATATACAACAACTAACCTCCAGTCTTTCAAAAGTACAAAGCGTGAAACCCTTTAAAATTCCTTTGGAGTTGATGAGGGGTCTAATGAGCAGTCATAAGATTTTTTTCTCAATTATGAATGCTACTATTGACTCTTGAACACTTTCTATAAATTCATTTCTCTCCTTTCAAGTTCCCAACAGAATTGATAGGAGCCCCAACGAAAAAGGCATATGCAAAAAAGAAAGAAATCCTACTCCTTACCGCAATTAAGAGGCCCATTTCTACAGAAGCAAAAATCACTCCAATGAAGGCTCCCATGCAAGCAACGAAATCAAATTTATAAATCTTCCATATGAGAATTGCTGCCTCGAAGTCAATTAGGCCAATCACGGCAAATATAATGATAGAAAAGAGAATTGCATTTGGGGTGTACTTAAAGAGGGCGTGAAGAATTTCAAGGTGAGGAATATGACAAAGGACATCACAATGTTGGAAACGGCAGTTTGATAGCCAGCCATGTAATTCAATACTGAGCGAGAGAATGAACCTGCAAGAGAGGAGGAACCCATGCCAAAATTTGATGGCAGATGATCATAATTCATAGGAGTCCAGTGGTAGACTTTTCTTTATTTTATTGTATTTTTTTTAACCTTAAATTTATGGTCCACATAGCAAGAACCCTGTATTTCCCAATTTAATTTAAGGTTCCTAATTGACATGTACCCTTATTCAAATGTAGGTAGAAATGGATTAAGTTGTGTTTTTTTCTTTCTCACCTGTAGCCACATAACAGGAAGCCATTGATCCAATAACATTAATCGCTCCTAGTGCCACCATTTCCTTGTTTCCGTCCACTTGATAGTCCTTCATGGACCAAAAGTTCTTCTTTCCCTGTTTCTCAAATCATGTCATTAACTGGAAAATATGTTACAATCCCACAAAATTCAAGGTAGATGGAGGAAAGGAATAGACTCTTAACAATGAACTTGGCAATCAGTTGGTTCTCTTGATTTCGCAACCAAGAATCCCGAAGAGAAAAAAGAAAAAGAGGAAGTGATTGCTTACCCCATGATGAACTGAGCCCCATACTGAGCACATAGCAGAAACAATATCAATTCTCTGTAAATTCCTAATGCGAAGAAAACCTTTAAGCTATTGAAGTGCAATAGTAATGGCAGCCCCATCCATAAATCCAACAATGGCAGCATGGGATAGGAAGTCAATCAAGAAACCCAATCTGAAAAGAGGAAAAACTACAATGTTAATACCATACAATATCCTATACTACAAAAGGACCAAATACATGAGGCATTTGAAGGTGATAGAAGCAACCAATATGGGAAAAGTAGAACCCAAGAAAAAAACTCAAAGAGCCAAGGTACTTCAAGTAGAACAAAAGTTGAATTACCTGAGAAACCCAAGTGTGAATTGAGTGATCCCAGCAAAAAAAGTAGCTGTGAATGCAAGCCGCTTATGGGTATCTTTATCGGCAGGATCAATCTTACTCTGGAGCAATGTCCCTAGAAGGAGAGACACCACAGCAACTGGTCCTATGGCAATATCTCTTGAACTACCCATGAAGGCATAAATAAATGGCAGAACAAAGCTGGAGTCTGTAACTGTACTTGGTGATTTCTTGAAAGGAAATATTTTCTTGAATTAAATATTGATACACCACAGCTCTTTTCTTAATCTTGATCTCATAGAGAGCTGAGCTCAAGTAGTCATAACCATTGCTTTTTGGGTGAAATGAGACCTAAGCATGCACAAAAATCTTCCAGTCCAAAATTAATCCAAGGTAGTCTAATAACTAAGAATGTGTGATGATCTCATCCACATAGATCTCATTTGAATATTCATTTCATTTAACTCAACTATAGGTTAAAGTCTGACTCACAGAATTCACATAACTTCGAACCTTGATAAGCATTGCTTAGTGAAACTACTACAGAGAAGTGATTCTCCTATTGTTACTACACCTCAGAGTCCAATATTACTGAAAGGGAGGCACACATAGATCACCAATTTAAGTCATTCATAATGTTGGGCCAGTCCTTGGATTAACTACAAAGTAATTTGAGAATGCTCCAAACATCATTACTATCTAATAGGTAAAACATTAACCATTAGAACCGGATAATCAGATGTTCAAATGTTCATTTTAGGTGACTAATAAAATGCCAGCTTGCCCAAACCAACTATTACAGTTGAATTAGAATGGTAACTAAAATATTTTCAATAGAGTAATGGGGTAGCATGTGGAATTAGATAAATACTTCATGCATAAAAGAAAAGAAAAGAAAACTAGACATCATAAACATACCCACATAAAAAGGATTAATGTCATAATTTCTAACACCACAACCTAATGTCCAAAATGTAAAATAAAGTATAAACATATTGATAATACTGCAAAATAACCACCATTAAAATAAGTCAACAACACAAACTAGGTTTGATTCGCTGCCCACATATCCCGAGCAATTTCATCACAAACACGAGCCATATGACGCAATTGACTCTGAGTAATATTTATCTCCATTGTGTCCTGAGATGTGTTGTGGGCCACATGTGAGTCATTCACCTCTACCTCTAGATCATCTCGCCCATACTCCTCAAACATAGGATCTCTAGGGGAATTCATTTTTATGAAGTTGTGAACAGCACAACACGCAATGACAATATACCGTTGCATACGTAAGTTATATGGAGGCATTTGCTTCAAAATTGGAAAATGAGCTTTTAACACTCCAAAGCACCGTTCAATAACATTTCTCAACGATGAATGCCTATAGTTAAAAATCTCTTCTGGGCCGGTAGGATGACGCCCTCTCCCCCTATAATCGCGTAAATGATATCTTTCACCACGATATGGTGAAAGGAAACCAGGCATGTTTGTATAACCAGAATCAACAAGATAATATTTTCCTATTGCAAATATAATTCATGTTAGCTAGTCCTAATTAGAGTATTTCATGCTTGGCTATGAGATACATTGCACATTCTAGGAATCAAACAAATTGTATGTCCACTTACCACGAGGGGGTATTGAAAACTCATTCTCTGGATTCGTTACACATTCTAGGAACACTCTTGAGTCATTTGCTGTTCCTTCCCAACCAGCCATCACATACGTGAACTGCATATCAAATGAACATACGCACATAACATTTTGAGTGGGGTCAACTTTTTTCCCACGATATGGTATCTGCTGCTCCAATGGAACATGTACATCAATATGGGTCCCATCTATCACCCCAACACAATTCTAAATCAAATAAAAAGGATAAATTAGTAGTATTACAAATATATGTAAATATTATATACTAAAATTAATTAAAAATATTACCTTAAAAAATGGATAATATTTTAAATTGTTCTGAATTTCAGGAGGAGTTGCGTTGAAGAGAGGTGGAACGATGATTTGTTTCCCAAGACGAACTATTGCCTTTAACACCTTCTTGAAGTGATGGGATATCGTTTCTCCCGAGTGTTGAAATCGTTCAGCAATCATCCTGTTTCGTTCATTGTGGGATACGACTAGCAAGAAAATAGCCACTTGTTCTTCCACAGAAACAAACCTTGAATCCTTCACTAACTGCTTCTCCTTTAGTACTTTACAAAATTCAATGAAAACATTTTTTTCCATTCTAAAAGAATCATAACATCTATCTCCATGACCACGCAACACTTCAATAACATATTCATGCCCAGTAAGCCTTGAGTTCCTGCATGGTTCCTTAGACAAATATATTCTATGATATTCATCAAGAGCAAGAATTATTAAGAACTCCCCAAACTCATGAATTATTAAGAACTCCCAAACTCATCGTCTGAGTCATCATCGAACATATTATAATTGTCAAAATACAATGCATTATGAGCCATTGTTATAACCTGATAAGAGGTATGTATTAGCATCCATAACAATCCGTAACACATCCAAAAATAGCATAACCACTACAGTAAACATGACAACAGATTTAACAAAAACGTAATTAACATAACCAGATAAACATACAAACATCTGAGAAGAACAAAACCACTATAACAAATATAACTATAGTCACAAAACATAGATATCCAGAATAGCATAAGTCATGAACGTAAAACATATACCATAAATCCATAATAACATAACTATAGCAACAAAATAACCACATAACCATAAACACAAAAATCTTCTCCAAACATAAAATCTAGGTTCTAAGCTACACTGCATAGGCCATCAGTTCAGATTAAGCACCCAATCCTTCCTTCTTTCTGCTGGCATCTCCAAAAACAATGCCCTCTATAGCTCATCATCATGGAACTTTCCAATAGCTTTTGTATACGCTGCTCCATCTATGCCTTCCAATTCATTTAGTGCACTCATACTCTCTTTTAAAAGCGTATGAGGTGTCCCAGTACCACATCCCGACCTAGCTTCACTTGGGGAGCCAAAGGAGTGGCACGATGGAGGAGAGCCCACCATCGATCGCTCAAAGAGATCCATCTTCCTTTAGAAGCTGCGCTATATGAAAACAAGGCAGAGGTCAAAGCTGATGAATAACTCTCTCTCTTGCCACGACGAGATGTAGAGGGGGTGGTAGACCGACTATGATGTCGATGTGTAGGAGTAGCATCTACACCATCAGAATGCTCATCCAAAGTATCCTGATTTACTTCAAAGTTCAAATCAGCAATATCTTCTTCGTCGTCAGTATCTGGAGGACTTTGTGTTGAAGGATGCGCATTTGCACCCGTAGCTGTAGTATCCCCAAAGATGGTACAAAGCTTATCATAGTGTGGACAACCTTTCTTTTTAAATCTTTTGGCAAACTTATGCAGCTACATAAAATTCGCTATCCATCACAACCTAATCTGTTAAGTTGAATTAAAATAAAGGAATGTAAATACGATAACACTCTAAGATTAAGGTAAAATTACCCTAGATAAACGATCCCACTCTTCCTCAGTTGCAGTCACTTGTCCAGTCACAGCGTTGTACCCAATTCCAGTCTCTTTCAACAACATCTTAAAATGCCTTTGTCTTTGTTTTAGTTGGTTATACTTTTCCTTAATTGCACATCATTGTATATCTTGTTGGTTTGGGCATTAAGAGTTTCACGAATACGACGCCATGCAGCCTTCGCGAAAGTCGTGGTACTCCTATTTCCCTTAATTACCTCTTCTTCCATGAGTATGATGAAGTTTTCCTCATTTGTAGTCGACCATATGGCAACATCATCAGTACCAACTTCAAGGACCTCATTATCATTATCCTGATAAGTATCTACCATCTAGAACAACGAAAAAATTATCAAAGTAAACGAGAAAAATCCCTTTAAAGGGAAAGACATCCGCTTAAACAATGTGTTTGGAATTTAAAGAAACTCCCCAATTCCATTTGTTTGCAATGAAGAGTTAGTAATTTTCTTTTCCTTCCTAATTTAAATGTCATAACATATGGATTACTTTCATGTTCTTTGTTTGCAGATCTCAACCTCTAGCTCAAGTTGGGTGGTCTTTATGTATTGTAATAAGGTAAGGGCTCATGAAAGCAAATGTTCTGAGAATAGTATCCATGGCAAGAGTAGTATTGCAAATTGGAGAATTAACTTCATTCAGCAAAAAGAAAGTAACTACATAAGCTATGAGCAAATATAACTACTAGATGAGTAGAATTGCAAGTATGACACGAGTCGACTATGATTTCAGTTCTAGTTGCAAGGATGACATGTTTTCATTTGATTTTTTTTGTTTTTTTGGGTTTCAAATTTGCAAGAGTAGTGTTCATTGGAAATTGGAGAATTAACTTCATTCAGTAAAAAGAAAATAACCACAAAAGCTATGAGCAGGCTTGTCCTAGTGGTAAGTGTAACTCCCCATTATGGTGGAGGTTCAAGGATTGATCCCCAGGGGGGTGTGATGGTTGTATATCCACCCTCTTTCCCAAGCTAACATGCTAGGCTCTAACCTTCTAACCCAATCGAACAGATACTAACCCTATAGACCCTGGAGCATACAAAAAAAATACAACTAATAAATGAATAGAATAGCAAGGATGACATGGGTCGACTATTATTTCAGTTCTAGTTGCAAGGACAACATGTTCTGGTTTCAATTTTTTTTTTTTTTTGGTTTCAGATTTCAGTTCTTAACAATGGGGATTTTAAATCATGTTTAGTATGTTTGCAAGTGGTTTCTTTTTTTCATAAAAAATTATTGACTCAACACCCAAAAAATTTGTTAGAGATTTGATAAAAAAAAAAAAACGTTAGAGAATTTTGGTCGTCGATAGACTAATTTGGTCGGTTTTTGCTCGGCTGCTTTGGTCCGTCTCTTGGTCGGCAGATCTGGTCAGGCTTTTCTCTTTTGGCTTTTAGGGTTTGAGAATAAAAATAGAAGCCAATGGATATAAAAAACACAAAAGGGTGACTCAAACTCAGACATACGACATGAGCCGATGACGGAATGTTGCTTTCCGTTTTTGTTTTTTGTTTTCAAAAACAGAGGTAACGGAAATTTTCTGTTACCTTGATTTTTGAAAATTTTGTTACTTTTTTTTAAAAACAAAAAATAGAAGCAGGCTGACCAAACATGTTTTGGGAAAAAATTTCTAAATTTTTGTTTTTAAAAACAAAAAATGGAAGTGCAACCAAACGGGGCCAAAGTTAACACATTTTATTTATAGGAAAAATAGGAACCCTGAACTAATGGATAAGGTGAGGTGAGGTGAGGTCAACAACTAGGGATCTACTTAAGAGATTTGATTGAGCTAAAAGGTGTTCAAATATTCTTAGATTCCTACCAAAGTGGTTACCTACTCTTTAAATTCAACTTAGACAACTAAAAGATATAAAGAAAAATTTAAAATTTCATAACATGCTAGAATAAAAATCATGTTAGCGGAAAATTCATGATAAAATAGTAACAAAATAAACTAAAATAGCAAACAATTAACAAAGAAAGAAGCTAACCTATTTTTCTAGCGTAGGGAATTGAAACCCTCGTGGGGTTAGCCATGCATCTATTTTCATGGAATCAAGCCATACTAGCAGAATATTTTTATGATTTATGAATTTTTTGGAACATATATATATACTAGTAAAAATGCATGTGCCTTGAACATATATTTTTATTTATCATTAATGAAAAACATAATTAAAAAAAAATCTAATATTTAATATAATTTCATTAGAAGTCACATTACTCTCTTTATATTAAATGATTTTTTAATATATTATTATATAAAAATATTTTAGTAATTAAATTTAAAATTTCTTATATTAATATTAAAAAATAGTTACTAATAGCTGAATTATTTACAAGTCCTATTTATAAATGTATTAAAAGCAAGGAATTATGCGTAGTAATCTTCTACTAATGAAAAAAATAAAAATATTATAAATAATATTATTATTAATATTATTCTTCATGATTAGAATATTGGTGCTTTTGACTTTAAAATATAAAAAATTTAAAATTTAAGACCCTATAGAAAATCCAAAAAGAAGACTTCATTCTTTTGGAGGATTTTTTTTTTGGTTAAGGTAACAACACCACAAAGCAAAGCTACAGTCATGAGAAAGAAGACCACACAAAAACATGCACACACAAACACACCACACACCCTAAACCCGAATAAGCTTCACCCAAACACTCCTCAAAATGGGTACCAACCGTTTGAGGCGTGATGGAACTTATGAGGGGATAAAAGCTCGGTTACACAACCGATGTGGGACTAAGACCATTGCTAGGTTTTTTTTGGTTAAGGTAACAACACCACAAGGCAAATCTACAATCATGAGCAAGAAGACCACACGCACGTGCACACACACAAACACACCACACACTCTCAACCCAAATAAGTTTCATCCAAACACTCCTTAAAACAAGTACCAACTCTTTTGGTGGAATTTTTAAAGTCCAGAATATTTATATTTTGGAACAAGAGGCAAGACTATGGGAGGAGAGGGAAGAGGGTTTGTAACTCTTTACAAAATGGTATCTTAAAGATATCATGTTCAATTTAATTAGAAGTTCCACATGTATGGAACTTTAAAGATCCGAAATTTTTGTTGGAACTTGAAAGTCTTATATTAGAACTTTTGCAATCTATGGAATAATATAACTCCAGACATTAAGTAAAATTAGGCATGAAACAATGAAATTTCAAACTTTAAAAGTTCCACCAAAAGAACAAAGTTGTTATAGTTTGCAATTTATTATGGGACTTGGAATCCTCTACGGTTATAATCGGACTCCTTGGAGTCCAGTTACAACACAAAACCTTTTTAAGTGCTCTTTTAACTCTAGTTATTAGATGGTTGAACCCTAAAGGTTACTGAATCTTAATCAACTTTATCTTTTCACTTGTTATGGATCAGTCGAAGTAGAAGAGAGGTGAAAGTTTTTTTTTTTATATCTTGTTATTATTATTATTGATAATAGGGTTTAGAAGGAAAACCCTATATTACTTCTTTTGCTTTAATTCACTTTTTCAAGAGAATCACAGGGAAAAATCCCTTAAAATTTGGCCTCAAAGTGGCATATTTCGATGAAATTTTAAAGGGTTTTTCTTTGTTTTCGTTTCTTGTTTGTTACAAATCATGAGATTAATGGTAACTATGCATGTTTCTTTAGCGGAAAACAATACAGTTTTGGTCCAAATAATATTGAGGATGAATAAACCACTTGCTAAAGGTCATTGTAAAAATAATTATAATAATAATAAAAAGGAAAATATGCTTACCTCCTATTTCAAGCACAGGTGCAGACATAGAAGAAGGTGGCCTTCCAGTAACCAAGCTCCCTTTAGTGTACGGAGTTCTACAAGACTAAGTCAAATTGAGCCTAATCTAAGGTGGAATCCACCACTAAGAAGCACTTTGAGAGGGATAAGGACTCTCTAGCCTCTGTCCAGATAAGGACTCGTTTTTTGGCTAACACCATTAGGTATTAACTCTCTACTAATAATAGAGAGTCCTTATCCATAAAAATAGTAAAATAAAGATTTAATATGTAATGGGTCCCACATAATACTATATATTATAATTTTTTAATTAAAATATGAAGGGTAATTATGTCTACATAAAGTTTAGTACACACTCCTTGTACTTTTATTAGTAGAATGATATATATATATATATATATATATATTGCCAGTACATACTGCATGCAAGAAAGCAATAGTTTGTCTTGAAATTTGTGCAAATTAAGAACAAGTTCTGGGTATTTTTCTGCACTCTCCATATTTTCAGAATCCTTGTTTGGACCCCCCACCATGAGGAAAGTTTGACTCTCATATGCTCCATCCTTGAATAAGCTTAAACTGCTTAAACCATTAAAAGAGATATATACATATACCCAGAAAAATACCTCATGGTGGGGGGTCCAAACAAGGATTCTGAAAATATGGAGAGTGCACAAAAATGCCCAGAACTTGTTCTTAATTTGCACAAATTTCAAGACAAACTATTGCTTTCTTGCATGCAGTATGTACTAGCAATATATATATATATATATATATATATATATATTAGTCCTGAGATTAAAGGACACAGTTGCTCTTTTCTATTTCAGTGTGGAATAGCCGAGGCTTACAGCGGTCTCTCCGTTGAACAATGTCATTGTATCACATTCAACGATAGACAAACAATACTTAATGCTTATAAAACAACAAATGATGGAACTATAATTCAAGATGAAAATGGTGAGAATATATCAATCTAATAACTCGAACAATTCAACAAAAATGGTTAGTAAAAATTTCAATTGTTATTAACAAAGAATTTCGACTTGATACAATAGCTCTAGTTGATTCAGGCGCTGATCTCAACTGTATCCAAGAAGGATTAATTCCAACTCAATACTTTGAAAAAACAAAAGAAATTCTACATACTGGCAGCGGTAGTCAATTACAAATAAATTATAAATTAACCAAAGCTCATGTATGTAATGATGGAATATGTATTTCCACACTATTCATACTTGTCAAAAACCTAACAAGAGAAGTTATTTTAGGTTCACCTTTCATCACCTTAATCAAACCATTTATGGTTACTCATGAAGGAATCCAAACTATAATTAATACTCAAACTATTAATTTCCAATTTATCAACCCTCCTCATCTTAAAGATATCAATATGATCAAAGAATTCTCTATTTTTCAGCAAAATCATATTCATTTAATTACTAAAAAAAAAAACAGATATGTTTTCTTAAAAATGAAATTCAATATAAAAAGATTGATGAACAACTCAATGATTGGAAATTACAACAACAAATTAAGAATTTTGAAGACAAACTCAAAACAAAAATTTGCTCTGACTTTCCTAATGCTTTTTGGCATAGAAAAAAAAACATATTGTTGAATTACCTTATATAAATGATTTCGATGAAACAAATATTAAAACAAAAGCTCGTCCAATTCAAATGAATCATGAGTTATTAGAATATTGCAAAAAATAAATCCAAGAATTACTCAATAAAAAATTAATTCGCAAGTCTCAATCTCCTTAGAGTTGTGCAGCTTTTTATGTTCAGAAAAATACTGAAATAGAAAGAGGTACTCCAAGATTAGTAATTAATTATAAACCACTTAATGAAGTTTTACAATGGATAAGGTATCCTATACCAAATAAACAAAACCTTTTACAAAGATTAAACAATGCAAGAATCCTTTCCAAATTTGATATGAAATCTGGATTTTGGCAAATTCAAATAGTAGAAAAAGATAAGTATAAAACTGCATTCACAGTATCTTTTGGACACTATGAATGGAATGTTATGCCATTTGGTCTTAAAATTGCTCATTCTGAGTTTCAAAACATTATTTTCAAACCTTATACACATTTTTCAATAACATATGATGTTCTAATCCATTCAAAAGATATTGATCAATACTGGAGATATTATATTAATATCTTCAAAATATCTAAACAAAATTATGAAATAATATTTTTAAACAAAAACTTAAAATTTAGAAACAATTTATTTCAGGAAAAGATAAATTATTGTGATAAATATCTAAGTCAAAAATGGATAAATCTTACCAAAATCCAAATATTTAGGCATAAAGAATTATTATTATACATGGCCCAAATGATCTACAAATCTTATTTTTTAAAATCTTTCATTTATTATTTTGAAAAATTAATGATATTTCCAGAAAATCTATTTGACTTTCTTAATGAGATATTTCAATAATATTGGGACAATATAAATAGTCAAACTTTATTATTGTATTTTCAGGAACAAATGGCTCCAGTACAATCTACTGTACAATCTTCTAAAGGGTATAGTTTTGGGAAAATACATTTGCAAAATGTTCGACAAAGAAAATATATTTATCCTTATTCTACCAATGGATTACCAAATTTAGAAATTTGTCTCCTTGATAATTTATGGCATGCTAAATCTCTCAACTCTTCTCAATTAATGGAAAAATCAATTAATGCTTTGCAGCATTATTTCATTTCAAAAAATTCACATCTAGCAAGTTCTTCCAAAAATTCTTATATTTCTTTATCAGTTAGGATTAATGAGGATCCTAATTTCTTTCCAAATTTAATACTCACCCCAAAACTATCTTTGTGTGAAGCCTTCCGAGTCAAATTAAGAAGTCAAGTACGCACTCAAATGCCAGTCAATATTCAACAGCTTATTTTCTCCAAATCCCTTAGTCAATATGACAAATGGATAAAAGTATTCTCACAAATTGAAGCCAATAATTATCAGATGAACAAAACTCATTTAATTCATTGTCATCCCTATAATCTTCTTAAAATCTTTGATATACCTTCCAGCAATCAAGATGAAAAGGTATGGTTATTTGAAAATAGTTTTACAAGAGGAATTTATTCCTACAATCAATTTGATCTTTCAGGATTTCCTGAAGGTATCATTGAAGCATACAGACAACAAAGATTAGCAAAACCTGACCCATTCCTTTTCCTTGAAATCATAAGTTCATGTCCAGAATGATCCGACAATGGTTATCGTGTTTTTCCAACCAGTCATGTAATTCTTATTCATGACAATGATCCTTGTTACAATATTCCTACTTGTAAAAGGATAAAACCCAATTATGGAAAGTTAGATATCCAAACCAGAAAAATCTGGGGACTTAGCCATATTTATCATACCCTCAAAACTTGTCCTTGGAATGTTCTTTTAGACACTGGAAGAATAGTTATCATTGCAAAACCTATACCAAGCAATTCAGATTTTCATCCTATTATCTACCAAATAACTAATGGTTTAGTCAACTCCTCAAATTATGTCCAAAGAATTTTATGGGAAAATTTTCATGAGCAACCAGAATATACTGATTTCTAAGATCCCACAATCAATGAATAGGAATATATTTCTGAAGACAATGAATCAAGCACATTTGAGGAAGCAGCAGGCGAGGATTTCGTCATCAATTTACAATATGATGGAGCTCAACAAAACATTGACAATGACTGGGAAGAAGATGATTTACTTCAAGATGATTAAAGTATTTGATTCAGCAAATATTTTCTCAAGAAAATGATTCGCACAAATAGCAAAATTTAGACATCAAGGAAATCTTTTATGATACACATCCACTACAAGATAAAGGAATCTCAAGATGAGTCAACAATGTTCAAGACCAGCAAAGCAATTATGTCAAGTTTCCACCGAAAGAAAATGCATTAAGGTACACAAGAAAAAGATAAGCATCCAGGCACAGTATTCAGCAAAGTAGTCAAAAAGCATACATACACAGTATTCAACAATCAACAGGTTCAAAAGCAAAAAGCAGTCAATAGTACAAAAGTAGTCAACAGTATAAAAGGAAAAGCAAAGATTCGACAAAAGCAGTCCAAGTTACTCAAGTGAAAGCAAGAAGTAAAAGATATCCGACAAAGCATTCAAAGTTACTCAAGTAAAAGCAGCAGGTAAAAAAAATATTCAATCATGGTGAAGCATCTCAAGAGTCTATAAGTTCAAGCAAACTCAGAAGCAAAGGGCATCGACAATCAGACCTCTCAACAAAAAGGGGAAGATTGAACTGAACTAGGAAAAGAAAAGAAAAGATTACAAATGGAGAACTTGAGAATAGGACTTGAGAGGTCTGATTGTCGATGCCCTTTTCTTCTGAGTTTGCTTGAACTTATAGACTCTTGAGATGCTTTACCATGATTGAATATTTTTACCTGCTGCTTTTACTTGAGTAACTTTGAATGCTTTGTCGGATATCTTTTACTTATTGTTTCCACTTGAGTAACTTGGACTGCTTTTGTCGAATCTTTGCTTTTTCCTTTTATACTGTTGCTTAACTACTTTTGTACTATTGACTGCTTTTTGCTTTTGAACTTGTTGATTGTTGAATGCTTTTGACTACTTTGCTGAATACTGTGCTTGGCTTCTTTTGATTATCCTTTTGCTTTTGGTGGAGACTTGACATAATTGTTGACTGTTCTTGGATATTGCTGAGATTCTCTTACTTTGTTGTCTTCTCAGATTTTGCTGATCTTGAATGTTGACTCATTTTGAAATACCTTTAAGGATTTTACGGATCTTGTCTATAAGCTTGTATTGAAGGAAGAATTCCATAACAGTCATCCTCATTATCATTTCCCAAACTGACAGATGCTTGTGAATCTTCATCATTGCTATCTTCCTCTAATTCTAACAGAGCTTGCTTTAATTTATTCTTGTAATCTTCTTTTGATTTAGAGGCTATCAATGTAGATGAATTAGTCAGATTTACTTCAGGAACATGGAACCAAGCCCAAAGGAATTACTCTATAATTAAAAAAGAAATTTTATCTATTGTATTATGTATTTCAAAATTTCAAAGTGATTTGATTAATCAAACATTTCTTGTCAAAGTAGATTGTAAAGCTGCAAAAAATGTTTTACAAAATGATGTTCAAAATATTGCTTCAAAACAAATATTTGCTAGATGACAAGCTATTTTATCCGTTTTTGATTTTCAAATCGAATATATCAAAGGAGAACACAATTCTATCCCTGATTTCCTCACTCGTGAATTCTTGCAGGGCAGATAATTATGTCTAAAAAAGTTCAATCAGTTAAAAATCCCTCAAAATCCTGGTATGACAAAGTTCAAGAAGAATCTTCTTCCATCCTAGATTGGACCATTGTATAAAGTAGATTGAACCATTCCTAATAACGAATCTTTGAATTGATTATATCATTTCCCAAACTGACAGATGCTTGTGAATCTTCATCATTTGTCCCTCAACAACATCAGACATTTAGGATCTCTGATCCATTTACACCCATATGGATCTTATATTATCTATGGCGGAAAATAATATATTTGGTGCACATTTACACCCATATGGATCTTATATTATCTATGGCGGAAAATAATATATTTGGTGCACAGAATTGTTCTAGTTAGTCCTAAGATTAAAGGACACAGTTGCTCTTTTCTATTCCAGTGTGGAATAGCCGAGGCTTACAGCGGTCTCTCAGTTGAAAAATGTGCAGTGAGAAATTCTTTGAAGAGCGAAAGGTATATTAATTGAAGAAGAAATATTTCATATATAAGAAATTGAAATCATACATATGATTGAAAACAAAATATACATATGAAAATAACTTTTGAACTGAAGTTACAGATTAGATGCAGTAATCTCCCGCTTACAGCATCATATTTGAAAGAAAAGAAAAGAAGAGAGGAAGGTTACAAAAGGGGGAAGATTGAACTGAACTAGGAAAAGAAAAGAAAAGATTACAAATGGAGAACTTGAGAATAGGACTTGAGAGGTCTGATTGTCGATGCCCTTTTCTTCTGAGTTTGCTTGAACTTATAGACTCTTGAGATGCTTCACCATGATTGAATATTTTTACCTGCTGCTTTTACTTGAGTAACTTTGAATGCTTTGTCGGATATCTTTTACTTATTGCTTCCACTTGAGTAACTTAAACTGCTTTTGTCGAATCTTTGCTTTTTCCTTTTATACTGTTGCTTGACTACTTTTGTACTATTGACTGCTTTTTGCTTTTGAACCTGTTGATTGTTGAATGCTTTTGACTACTTTGCTGAATACTGTGCTTGGCTTCTTTTGATTATCCTTTTGCTTTCGGTGGAGACTTGACATAATTGTTGATTGTTCTTGGATATTGTTGAGATTCTCTTACTTTGCTGTCTTCTCAGATTTTGCTGATCTTGAATGTTGACTCATTTTGAAATACCTTTAAGGATTTTACGGATCTTGTCTATGAGCTTGTATTGAAGGGAGAATTCCATAACAGTCATCCTCATTATCATTTCCGAAACTGACAGATGCTTGTGAATCTTCATCATTGCTATCTTCCTCTAATTCTAACAGAGCTTGCTTTAATTTATTCTTCTAACCTTCTTTTGATTTAGAGGCTATCAAACTGCTTTGTGTATTTGATTTTACTTGAAGAAACTTACTGGAGGAACCAGAATTGGTAGAAGATGCTAAGGTTAATGAAGGATTATCAATTAACCAAAGAGTTATAGCTTTGGGAACAACTTTATAAGGTTTGAATTCATCCCACCACTTGACTTTGAATTGTCTTCCTAAATAAAAGAAAGATTGAGTAGGAGAAGGTACAAGAGTATAAGACCAAGAAGTGATCCATGCTAATTTGAAATTTGAAAAGAACAAATAAGTATGAGTAAAATGAGATAATTCCCTAGGAATCATATATTTGGACTGAAATAATTGGAATCCTTGTAAAACTGTTGGAGGAAGAATATCAGGGATAGGACCAAAATAGGTCCACCAATCTAGAAACCATAAAGGGACATTGAAATTGAAATGAGACTTGAATAGGAAGCACCAAGAATGTTGTCGACTATTATTTTGAATATAGAAACAATTGTACCATGCATGACGATAATCCCAATAATTGAAAAATTGAGGGGCTTGAGGTTGTTCTTTTGAATAAGTTTCTGGTTTAAATTTGGTAACGAATTATTTTGGAGAACTCAGACTTTGACCCCATTCCATTGGTGAAATGACATGCCCAATACGACAAGTAGAGTGACTAATAGTGTCCTGATCATAATAATGAGTAATAAAAATAGATTGAGTATCTATTAAAATATATTCATAATATTCTTGTTTTTTGCGAAAATCAGTGGTAGGAAATTCCCAATTTTGATGACAAACATTTCAAGAAATCAGATTAGGATTTGGGTTTGAAAAACCTTTTTCAATTGGGAAGAGAGTCATTTTTTGAGCCTTTAAAATATATTGAGATTTTGAAAGAGGCTTCGGATCAGAGATCCTAAATGCCTGATGTTGTTAAGGGACAACAGAACCCCTTTGAGATCCAGATGTGCATATTGCTTTGGCGTAGGATTTGGATGGTTGAACAATTTCTGAGGCCATCAAAACCAGAGGAGGTAAGGGATGGAAGAAGATTCTTCTTGAACTTTGTCATACCAGGATTTTTAACTGATTGAACTTTTTTAGACATAATTATCTGCCCTGCAAGAATTCACGAGTGAGGAAATCAGGGATATAATTGTGTTCTCCTTTGATATATTCGATTTGAAAATCAAAAACGGATAAAATAGCTTGTCATCTAGCAAATATTTGTTTTGAAGTAATATTTTGAACATCATTTTGTAAAATATTTTTTGCAGCTTTACAATCTACTTTGACAAGAAATGTTTGATTAATCAAATCACTTTGAAATTTTGAAATACATAATACAATAGATAAAATTTCTTTTTTAATTGTAGAGTAATTCCTTTGAGCTTGGTTCCATGTTCCTGAAGTAAATCTGACCAATTCATCTACATTATTTCTTGTTTGTTTTAAGATACCTCCATATCCTAAATTAGAAGCATCAGTTTCTACAATTTTTGGGAGATTTGGATCGGCAAAATATAAACAAGGAAGAGATTTTACTAGTAATTTTATCTGTTGAATT
This sequence comes from Tetracentron sinense, assembly GCA_015143295.1. NCBI lineage: Eukaryota > Viridiplantae > Streptophyta > Magnoliopsida > Trochodendrales > Trochodendraceae > Tetracentron > Tetracentron sinense. The sequence goes on from CM026554.1 coordinate 35,181,203, forward strand.
ATGTTTGTATGTCTCTTAAAGGTTTACAAAGCTGACTTAAGTTTTGACAGTGATTTGAAACATAATTTAAGCTTTCAAGAAATCTTTGTAATTGATTTTTATCTTTTATTTCGTGAGAAAATTTGTCTGCAAATTCAATGAAACGAAGAATTGGAACCAGGGTCCCATGGTGAATGTTATGACCCAGAAATCTGATTTTTGTTTGAAATAATTGAATTTTTGATGATGATACAACTAAACCATTATGTTTTGATTATTTGAAGAAAAATATTGAGATGTTTCCAGTGTTGATTAATAGAAGTTGAATAGATTAGAACATCATCAATATATACTACTGAGAAATATGTATAAGGATTAAAAATATCATTCATAATGTTTTGGAACTCAGAAGGAGCATTTTTTAGGCCAAATGACATAACATTCCATTCATAGTGATCAAAAGGGACTGTGAATGCAGTTTTATATTTATCCTTTTCTGCTATTTGAATTTGCCAAAATCCGGATTTCATATCAAATTTGAAAAAGATTCTTACATTGTTTAGTCTTTGTAAAATGTCTTGTTTATTTGGTATAGGATACCTTATCCATTGTAAAACTTCATTAAGTGGTTTATAATTAATTACTAATCTTGGAGTACCTCTTTCTATTTCAGCATTTTTCTGAACATAAAAAGCTGCACAACTCCAAGGAGATTGAGACTTGCGAATTAATTTTTTATTGAGTAATTCTTGGATATCTTTTTTGCAATATTCTAATAACTCATGATTCATTTGAATTGGACGAGCTTTTGTTTTAATATTTGTTTCATCGAAATCATTTATATAAGGTAATTCAACAATATGTTTTATTCTATGCCAAAAAGCATTAGGGAAGTCAGAACAAATTTCTGTTTTGAGTTTGTCTTCAAAATTCTTAATTTGTTGTTGTAATTTCGAATCATTGAGTTGTTCATCAATCTTTTTATATTGAATTTCATTTTTAAGAAAACATATCTGTTTTTGTTTTTGAGTAATTAAATGAATATGATTTTGCTGAAAAATGGAGAATTCTTTGATCATATTGATATCTTTAAGATGAGGAGGGTTGATAAATTGGAAATTAGTAGTTTGAGTATTAATTATAGTTTGGATTCCTTCATGAGTAACCATGAATGGTTTGATTAAGGTGATGAAAGGTGAACCTAAAATAACTTCTCTTGTTAGGTTTTTGACAAGTATGAATGGTATGAAAATACATATTCCATCATTACATACATGAGCTTTGGTTAATTTATAATTTATTTGTAATTGACTACCGCTGGCAGTATGTAGAATTTTTTTTGTTTTTTCAAAGTATTGAGTTGGAATTAATCTTTCTTGGATACAGTTGAGATCAGCGCCTGAATCAACTAGAGCTATTGTATCAAGTCGAAATTCTTTGTTAATAACAATTGAAATTTTTACTAACCATTTTTGTTGAATTGTTCGAGTTATTAGATTGATATATTTTTTATGTTCATCGTCTTGTTTGGCTGAATTTTTAAGTATTGTTTGTCTATCGTTGAATATGATACAATGAAGACAATTCAAAGTCAAGTGGTGGGATGAATTCAAACCTTATAAAGCTGTTCCCAAAGCTATAACTCTCTGGTTAATTGATAATCCTTCATGTCTATCGTTGAATGTGATACAATGATCCCACCAACCTTCGAGTTGTCCTGTAAATCCTGCTACAAGCATTTGAGCAACAGAATGATCAGATGAATCATGTCTGTTCCTGTAAGCAGTACTTACCATTGTCATTTCTTGGAGTAGATTTAAGATTTGGTATTCAGTCATTGCATCAATATTCCATTCATAGATAGATTCACTATGATATGAAAGCTTGACGATGTTGTCCACGTTCCTCGATCTGGTTATCGGGAAACGTAGGTCATGGATAAAAGTTTCTAGTTGGGGCATTCTTCCAATCTAAACTATTGATTGAATTTTTGATTCGATCTATTGAATTGTTTACATCTTTTGTAAAAAAAATTTCTAATTGATCAATATCTTGAATATCAGATAAATTGTCAAAATCAGATTCTAATATGTTTGGTAATTTTGTTAAAACATTTATTGTATTTAAATCAATTTTATTTGGATCAAAATTTGGATCAGATTCTAATATTAATTTTACCATATTAATGTGTGAACTTTGCGTTTCTGGAGTATCAGGAACTTGAGCACATTTATAAACAATAGTGTTTAATTTATTTAATTTGTCATCAATTTTTTCCATTAAAGATCTTGAGGATAATTGTTTAGACAACTTCAAGTGTCAAGGATCGGGTCTGAAAGAGTACCGCTTGAGCCGTGTGAAAGCGTTATAGGGAAAATCAGGACGAAGACACGCTTGAAGAAGTCACTTCGTAATTCTCGAAAATTTATTATAGCAATAATTCATTTTATTCTGACTATATATCTTTCTGATAATGAGTTCTTTATTTAGATCCATGTCTTCTAGATCATGTTCATCTAGTAATAGTGATCACATAGTAAATAGTGAAGAAAGAAATTTGACAAATATAGAAAAGAAATTAGACAATTGGAAAGTACCAAAAATTCCTATTCAACAAATTTATAAAAGAATGAACTTTTGATTTCTCAAGTGATTATTCAATCAAAACTGTAGAACAAACAATTTCTTTAACAGAAGATTATGAAGAATTTAGGTTATTTAGTGAAAAAGCAATTGAACAACACAAATTAAAATATAGATTTCTGCATGTTGGAATGGTCCAAGTTGCAGTTAAACCTTTAATTCGTGAAGGATTAAATGCTCAAGTTCTTTTATGTCTTCGTGACTGTAGACATAATCAATTCAAAGATTCCTTGTTAGGAATGGTTCAATCTACTTTATACAATGGTCCAATCTATTTTGATTGTTCCCCAAATTTCTCTCTTTCAATTACTGATAAAAATTTATTACAATCCTTAGTGTTAAATCTTCAAACAAAAGGTATAGATATGTTACCAAGGTCGGAACCTATAACATTAATCTATCGTATACATTACAAAGTTATGACTACTATGATGAGTCATTTGGCCTATCATACTAGTCCAAGAGATAAAACAATCTTTATCAAAACAGATTTAACAAAAGCAAAAGTTTTAACTCTTGAATATACAACCAATTGGAATGAAGTTGATATTCCTGTTCAATGGTGTTTACAAAATAAACCACCTCAAAGAAAATTGCCACAAACCAATTTAAAGAATCCAGATCAAATAACAGAACATCCTGATGGAAAAGTTATTATTGACTTCTCCTCATCCAAATTTCAAATAAATGATATTGATCCTAGAATGTTTCGATTTGAACCTTCTAGATCTTCATGTTCTTCAATCACTACAAAATCAAAAATTAATTTATCAGGATTAAGAAACTCAAGTATATCACAACCAATATATACTGTTAAGACTAAACAAAGAATAGAACAAGAAGAAACAGAATCAAATACATCTCAATCACCTCCTTTATCACCAACAAATTCACAAATGCATACACCTTCTCAAATAGATATGTTAGATGCTGAATTTGAAATTGATAAACCATATATTCGCAAAGATTTCAATTCAAAAGAAAACAAACCATTAAGAGATTGGTATTTCTCAAATTTTGATAAACAAAATGATGAAATCTTACAAATATATTATCAATTCTTAAACAAACATAAATGTCAAATGTATTTCTTCAAATGGTTTGAAATATATGTTGAAAACAATTCAATAGATTTTCCTTTTGCCAAAACTATTAATGAAATGACAAAATCTTCAACTACATGGCAAACAACAAAAGATAAAAATATTGAATCAATCCATCCTCCATTAGAAGAAATTCAACTAACAAATCAAACCACTCCAATCATAGCTTCTCATTTCAAAAGAAAAAATGATACAAATGCACCTAATGCTAGAGATATTGAAAAGGTTTTTGAACAAAACAATTATACAAATCAACATCTAAACACAATAGGAACACAGTTAAATCGAGTAGAAAATTTAATTCAAAAGGAAAAAATTTTACCTCAAGCTGAACCACAAAAACAAACAGATAAACCATATTTGTAAGATTTCATCCTTTTGTTTATCAAAATTTGAGAAATACCAATCTCTTAATGGTTTGTTTTCTTTTGAATTGAAATCTTTGCGAATATATGGTTTATCAATTTCAAATTCAGCATCTAACATATCTATTTGAGAAGGTGTATGCATTTGTGAATTTGTTGGTGATAAAGAAGGTGATTGAGGGAATTAAGAATTAATTGTTTTAATTGATTTTTGATTTCTTCAGAAATATCTAAAGCATTAATCTTTTTCTTTTGTTCTTCAGGACAGTTTGGTTTAATGTGTCATTCTTTGCCACAATTATAACAAATTGGAGGTTTGTCAGTTTGATTTTGGAGGGATCTCCAATAAAAATCAGTCGCCTTACCTACTCCCGGGAAATGGATATCATTGTATCACATTCAATGATAGACTGATTTTCGCAAAAAACAAGAATATTATGAATATATTTTAATAGATACTCAATCTATTTTTATTACTCATTATTATGATCAGGACACTATTAGTCACTCTACTTGTCGTATTGGGCATGTCATTTCACCAATGGAATGGGGTCAAAGTCTGAGTTCTCCAAAACAATTCGTTACCAAATTCAAACCAGAAACTTATTCAAAAGAACAACCTCAACCCCCTCAATTTTTCAATTATTGGGATTATCGTCATGCATGGTACAATTGTTTCTATATTCAAAATAATAGTCGACAAAATTCTTGGTGTTTCCTATTCAAGTCTCATTTCAATTTCAATGTCCATTTATGGTTTCTAGATTGGTGGACCTATTTTGGTCATATCCCTGATATTCTTCCTCCAACAGTTTTACAAGGATTCCAATTATTTCAGTCCAAATATATGATTCTTAGGGAATTATCTCATTTTACTCATACTTATTTGTTATTTTCAAATTTCAAATTAGCATGGATCACTTCTTGGTCTTATGCTCTTGTACCTTCTCCTACTCAATCTTTCTTTTATTTAGGAAGACAATTCAAAGTCAAGTGGTGGGATGAATTCAAACCTTATAAAGCTGTTCCCAAAGCTATAACTCTCTGGTTAATTGATAATTCTTCATTAACCTTAGCATCTCCTACCAATTTTGGTTCCTCCAGTAAGTTTCTTCAAGTAAAATCAAATACACAAAGCAGTTTGATAGCCTCTAAATCAAAAGAAGATTACAAGAATAAATCACTACGTGAAAATGAGTTAAAAACGACACCAAAAGACGGAAAAAACGACGGCTTAAGAATGTCGTTAAATTACCGACGGCTTGTGTGAGTCGCTTACGAGTGGCGCAATAAACGACTGCCTATGGCAGTCATTCTTTGAGAACCCTAACCCTAACTCTATCTCTATCTCTCTCGGTTTCTTACTCTCTCTCACTCTCTCGGCTGTTCTGCTCTCTCGGTTTCTTCCTCTCTCTCTCTCTACTTCCTCTATCTCAGTGCCTCTGCGTCTTTTCCGGCCATTGCTTCCCGGTGGTTCAGGCTCAGCCCGCTTTCCGGCTTCGAGAGGGAAGTTGAGGATGGCTTTGCTTCCGCGAATTTCGAACGCTGCACGATCGTAAGCTTTTGCTGCTTCAATTGCGTTATCGAAGTTGAGGATGGCTTTGGTTCCGAGCCAAATTCTTGATCCCCGACGTTTGGGGTCTCTAATCTCCGCCGCGAATTTTCCCCGTTGCCTTCTTCGTACGCCTCTGTAGTGTCTCCGCTTCCCCAACTCTGACGATATTTGGCCGGGAACTTGAGGCTGCTCCGTGAAGTGCAACAACTCGAGTTTCTTAACTGGAGGTGGAGGGAGAGAACTCGAATTAGGGTTTTTTGGAGTTGTCAAATCAATCATTTGACGTTTTGTTCCGAAACTGAAGAAATCGTTTCGATTCTCGTCGAAAGGAATCGGATGGTGGCCGAAGAACTCTGAGAGAGATCGATCGCGGTTGGAGTCATCGTTCAAGTAATCAGAGATTGCTATTTCTGGGTCGGGAACAAGAAGTGATTCAGACATTGACTAATCTGCTCTGCTCTGCTCTCTCACTCTCTCGGCTGCTCTGCTCTCTCGGTTTCCCCTCTCGTTGCTGCTCGCTGGCCGACGTCTCTCTCTCGCAGTCCCTCTGGCCTCTAGTCGCCGGCCATCTCTCGGTTTCCCCAGAGGTAATTATCAAGTGGTGGTGGTGGTGGTGAAAGCCGAGGTTTGCACAAGAGGTCGTATAATCGGTTAGGGTTTGAGGTATTTATCTTTTGATGTTTTTTTTTTGTAAAGATCAGTAGTTTTTTAGGGTTCTTGAAAAGATTCTGAACTAATGCTCGGATAATAGTGTACTTTGTTCTGTTGTAATCTTTGAGATCACCATCTAGAATTTTATGGAGAAACAGGACCAATGTTCTAATTTTATAGTGTTTTTGTAAAGATCAGTAGTTTTTTAGGGTTTATTTTTTCTCTTTTGCCGTGAATCATTAGAAAATATTGCATTTTTCTAGGTTGTTGAGATCTGGATGATAAGGTTCGCTTGGAGGAATTTAGGTTAAAGTTCCGTATTACAAGATTTTGTTTCTTTTCTATTCATTATCGCTGATTAATCTTTGCTTATCCTTTAGCTTCTAAGATCTGTGCTCGGGTTCTTAAAAGGCCGAACTTTATCATCTTTCAAATACATATACTGAAGTACTGTAAATCAGTTCATTTTTAAAACCTTCATCTTCAAGTCCTGTGTTTTCTAGGGTTTTTTTAAGGCCAAATTGCTCTCAATGTTTGATCTTCTTCCTCTTTTTAATTTTCTGGATGAGCAGAAATTTATTTAGGCATGATCGTTTTTTTTATTGAATTTGGCTAGGCTAGATCGAAATAGATTTAATAATTGGTATTCAAATTTTATTCTCTCTCTCTCTCTCTCTCTCTCTGTGATTCAATCATCCATACAGTTTCAAGATATCTCCAATTTTCTTACAAGACTTCAGGAAAATTTGTTCATTTACTGCATCCAGATAAGTCTTATGTGCTTAATAATTATTTAATTGACTTCAATGCTAGAAGTAGAAGTATAGCTAGCATAGTCCCACAACCCAAACAAAATCAAAATGTCTGAATTGTTCATGGCTAACCAATTTGAATCAAGTTGCTCCCATTTCCTCCTAATACTAAATGATTGCAGAAAATCAAATGGATGGATTTATCTTCGAATATGAATGATTGTAAGCATTCAAAATGGCGAATGGATCATCAAAGCTGAACAATACCAGATGATGATTCATTTGGCACAATGTGATAAGAAACATAGAAGTTCTATCTTTAAAAGTCACTGCAGAAAATTCACAAAACAGAACATCATATTATATTTGACATCAGAACCCTAGAAGAACCCAACCCTAGGTAAACCAAATTCATTTAACAGAACTCAGCCAGACATCTCAATGGACTTCACATCCAGTTTCTTAATCTCCTCCTTTGGAACAGTAATCGTAAGAACCCCATCCTCCATTGCCGCCTTCACCTGATCCACCTTTGCATTCTCCGGCAACCAGAATTTCCTCATGAACTTGCCGCTGCTCCGTTCCACGCGGTGTCATGTATCGTTCTTCTCCTCCTTCTCTTGATTCCTCTCGCCGCTGAAATTTCAGGAAAATATTTTCACGAAATTTTTGGGGTTACTCCTTATGAAATTCCGGCTTCTCGATTGGATTTATTGAAGGTTTCTTTGCTATTATATATTTTTCCCTTTTTAATCTATATACTGTTTCATTAGTTTTTGTCTTTGATCTTCACTATCTTGCATGAGTTGTTTATATTTAAACATGGATCTGTAAATTTCTGGCCAGAACAGCCGATTCTAAGAAGTTGCAGGTTATTGATCGTGCTATTTGAGATCATTGCCGCTTAGTACTGTGTTTTTCAGTTAATTTTGTTGATATCCCAATATTTCTAGGGTTTCCCTTCTTCAAACGCTTCAAGTTCAGATATTTATTCGAAATCAATCAACCATGGTGCATGGATCATAGAAAGAGCACTGTATGAGTTTTTAGAATCATAGTCTCCAAGGATTATGGGGGAATGATATCATCCTACTTATGCCTTTCTGACTTAGCATTTGGCAAGTTTAGAATAGAGCTTATTTGACTTATTCTATAAAAAAAAATAAGATTTTTTTTTATTGAACACAACCCCACAAGGTGTTACTTAGTACTTAGGGGTCACTGCTGAAACTGATATATCTTTGATCTAGTAGTTTGGTTTCAACAGTTGTCACAACCCATTCTGTAATGAGAATATTTCCATAACTCAAACCTCACACACTCGGTGGCCACCAAGAAACCAACTCTATTTCTTTATTTTTTGAGTTCCTCTTTCTCTTCGAGAGAAATGATGATGAGATCAGAGAGAATGAGAGGAAAAAAAATGAATAATTGAGAAATGCCAAACCCAAGCTTACTTTGGATTGGGTTCGGGTGAAGGTTTCAAAAAGCCAACTTCTATAAATACATTATAATATATGTAATTATATCATTGTGAACATTAGATTCCAAGTTTCTTATATCATTTTGAATTTTTACCCAGCTAACTAGAAGATGTCTTCTTCGACCCCCCCAAGCAAGGAGTGGATGACAGCACCGAGGATGTCTTTTGAATACCTTGAAGGTGTTGCATCATTCCTATCATTCGCAAAACAGAATTGTAAGGGTGTTGATTGGCATTGTTGTCCTTGTGTTAAATGTCGTAATCTGCAAGGGAAGAAAACCCTAGAAGTTATCTCAGAGCATTTAATATGTGATGGTATAGATAAGTCGTACACAAGGTGGATCAACCATGGAGAACCATTTCTGATAAATCATGATAATGTTGGGGTTCCTAGTACGTCGACTAGCAATCAACATGAAGATTTGTACCCAAGAATGACAGATATGTTGAATAACACATTTGGACGTGTTAGTCCCGATGACATGGATACATGCCTAAATGAAGTTCATGATAAAGATGACGGTCAAGCTTCAGGTGATTCACAGGAGGATATTCAGTTCAAGAAGTTAATGGAGGATGCGATGCAACCCCTATATCCCTCGTGTCGAGGTGAGCACACAAAATTATCAGTCACTGTTCAGTTGTTGAGCATGAAAGCTAGACATCAGTGGTCTAATAATAGCTTCACAGAGCTATTAGAAACGATCAAAAAGATTTTACCAGATGAGAACACTTAGCCGGATAGTACCTACACTGCGAAGAAGTTGATCAAGTCTTTGCGTATGGACTACCAGATTATCCATGCATGTCGTAATGATTGCATACTATACTGGAGAGAGCATGCTAGTAAGGATAGTTGTCCTACGTGTGGTGAAAGCAGATGGAAACCGGTGGACGACTCAAAGCCGAAGGCTAAACCTTTACCGTGGAAGAAGCTAAGATATTTTCCATTGACACAGAGGTTGCAAAGAATGTACAGTGTACCATGGATTGCAGAGAGTATGAAATGGCATGCAAATTCAGTTGAAAATGATAGCCACATGCGCCATCCGGTAGATTCTTCTTGTTGGAAATCATTAAATATTAGGTGGAGTGACTTTGCTGCTGAACCACGTAATGTTCGGCTAGGCCTTGCAACAGATGGATTCAATCCTTTTGGGAACAAGAGTAACTCTTATAGTTGCTGGCCTGTTATGATTGTTCCTTACAATCTTCCCCCATCTTTATGCATGCGTAAGGAATTTACCATACTAACACTATTGATTCCTGGCCCAAATGGTCCAGGACATGACATTGATGTCTACTTGCAGCCATTGGTCGCAGAGTTGAATGAATTGTGGTCTACTGGAACCATAACATATGACTCTCACACTAAGAATAGGTTCATCATGAAAGCAATTTTGTTGTGGGCTATACATGATTTTCCAGCGTACGGCCATCTTTCGGGTTGTAGGACCGCAGGAAAGTATGGTTGCCCTGTTTGTAGTGAAGGGATAGACTCAGTGTGGCTATCACATGGAAAAAAGTTTGCCTACATGGGTCATAGAAGATTCCTAGCAGATTTAAATCATCCTTTCAGGAGTCAAAAATCACAATTTAATGGGAAAGAAGAACTTAGGAAACATCCTCGCCGTTTGAGTGGGTTTGAAGTATTATGCAAAATGGAAGCTATTCAGACTAAGTTTGGAAAGGTAGCAGGAAAGAAGAGGAAGAAGTCCACGACCGAGGAAAGCACTGCATGGTCAAAGAGATCAATCTTGTTTGACTTACCATACTGGAAGGTGCTTTATAAGATGTTTTATAATATTAATGTTTTGTGGAATATATCGCATTGATAATAATATATCTCGTTCATTTGTACAGGATTTGCATATTCGTCATAATTTGGATGTAATGCATGTGGAAAAAAATATTGCAGAGAATTTAATTGCAACAATTATGGACACGAAGGGTAAGACAAAAGATGATATTGAAGCCCGTAAGGACCTTAAGGCTATGAAGATAAGAAGAAATCTATGGCCGATTGAAAAAAATGACAAAGTATCTTTTCTAAAAGCTCCTTTTTCTTTGTCTCGAGTGGAGAAAGAGATAATTTGTAAAACTTTGCATAATTTGAAGGTTCCTATCGGATACAGTGCAAATTGGAAACATAATGTTAGTTTGCAGGATTTTCAACTTAAAGGCTTGAAGTCACATGATTATCACATCCTTCTACAACAACTACTACCAGTGTTATTGATGCACGCATTCAAGAAACATAAGCCATTGCGTGCTGCTATTCGACAATTGTCAATATTTTTCAATATCCTATGTTCCAAGGTTATTGTCCGTATTGAGCTTTCGGAGATGAGACAACGCATTGTTGAAACACTATGTGTGTTCGAAAAATACTTCCCGCCATCATTTTTTGTTTCCATGACACACCTCGTTGTGCACTTGGCAGAGGAGGCACAGGTTTGCGGACCTGTTAGATATCGATGGATGTATCCTTTTGAGAGGTAAATTAAAATTATTTTGGATTACATAATTTTTTTAATTTAAAGGTATCGTATCAATAGTTGATTGATGTTATCGTTTACAGGATGATGAAAACATACAAACGATATGTAGTGAATCAAACTTTTCCAGAGGGCTCTATTACAGAACAGTACCTAATGGAAGAATCAATGAGGTTCTGCATGGAGTACATGCCTAATGGTAGGGAAGGAAGCCATAAGCGGGGACGAAGGGCATTGAGAGATGATGAAGTTGAATTTGCCTATCCTATCGATAAAAAGGGAAAGGCCTACCGTCTCCCACATTTACTTTACCAGCAAGCACGCAGATGGGTTCTACAACAATGCCCTGAAAATGCTGAGTGGGAGAAGTAAGCAAAATTTGATATTTATATCTTTACAATTATTATTTTGATTTTAACACACTTTAATACTTAATTTAAAGATCTATTATTTGCATTCACAGGAAGTATCAAACATACCTTCAATCACACATGTCTAGTGATAAAAGTCGAAGAGGCAATCAACAAACAAAAAAAGCGATGGATTACATTCCTTGGTTACGACAACAACTAGAAAAAGAAAAAACATCTACCCTGAAGAGGCTTGCTGATGGTCCAGACTTAAATGCCTTGTCATATAGTGCATATGCGGTAAATGGATATGTTTTTTGTACAGCGGAATGGGAAATGAGCATGACGACACAGAATAGTGGAGTCTCCATAAAGGCTGTTACTAGTTTCAGGGCAAGTGCCAAAGATAAGAACCTTGTGGAAGAAGAAGTCACTTATTATGGCATCATCAAACAAATTCTTGAATTGAATTACTATGATTTCAAAGAAGTAGTATTCTTTTGTGATTGGGTGCGTATAGAAGATAAATCAAATGGATGTTATGTTGATCCAGAAACAAACTTGATCTTTGCTAACCTGGGGAGGTTCAGAAGAAATTTAAAGGAAGATGATGAGCCGTTTATTCTTGCATCTCAAGCCACTCAGGTCTTTTATTGCAAGGATCACACTAGGGATCATTGGTATGTTGTCTTAGATGCTCCAAAGAGATTGCATCGAGATGTGGATGCTTATGAAGATCCCTTAGTGTTTGAAGCAAGAATGAAAGCAGATAGTTTAACATCTGCATTAGTCGCTGATATAGTAGAAGATGATGAAAATGAATGTATTTAGCATGTACTTGCTTGCTTATTTTGAATGTAAACATCTTTGATATGAATTATCAATGGAATAAGATTATTTTGATTGTAAACATCTTTGCTTGCTTGCTTAGTTTGTTCCTCTATCATTCATGTACGTGGATTTTCTGCATTTTTTGTAGCATTTAATTATTAATCTCATTTCTTTATGTACTTGCTTACTTGTTGGATAATTATAAGTTCGTTCCCATTTTATATTAGTTTTGTTATAAAAAATTGCAGAAATGAGCCAAGAGCAATCAAGTGGGTCTGAACCTAGTGGGTCTCAACCTAGTGGGTCTGATCCTAGTGGGTCTGGACAAAGTGGTGAGTTTATTACATTCATTTGCTTAATATTTGTTATTAATTGTTACCTAATAATATATTTTTTGTGTAGATGAACGTCGCTTAGCCGAATTTAATGAAGATGGGCAGTTCATTGGTGAGACAAAGTTTTCGACATTTGTGGGGAAGGTCACGAGGACACATTGTCCACCTATATACACTAGTTGGGTTGTAGTTCCAGATGAAATCAAGGAGCTTATTTGGACCCTTGTCATGGTGAGTGCATGTGATTGTTATTATAATTTATTTTCTTTTTATATTGACAAATATGATTTATCTTCTAATGTTGATCACAGTCCCAGTATAATGTTCCAATCATACATAAAGATGCAGTATTGAAGTCTGCCAACTCCACCTGGAGGAATTGGAAACACGAGCTCCACCTACATTACGACAAATTCGAAACGGATGCCGAACGAAAAAGAAATCCACATCATCAGGTGAGGAGTGAAGATTGGGAGAAATTTGTTGATATGTGTTCAACAGATGAAGTCAAGGCTCGTCGGGCAAAGGGCAAGTATTCTAGGGAGCAGATGAAGAGCCCGCACACGTCTGGTAGACGAGGAGCAGCGAGAACTGCCGAGGATCTGGTAATAATATGATGTGAATGCTTGATTATTATTAATTATTACTTTATGGTAATATTATGATGGCAAAGATGCTGTGAGGAGCTTTAATCATTAAATAAGATGTTAATGCTTGCTTATTTAATTGTATATTTTCTTTTACAGAAAAGAAAGAGCTCTAGTGGTACAGTGTCAAGAACAGAAGTATATGTGGCCACCCATACAAAGATAGATGGGACTTGCCCTTATCCTGTCACAAGCCAACAAATAGTGAGAATAAAAACTCTAGTTTTTTATTTTTTTTTATTTTATCAATAAGCAATTAATATAAGTTTTTGTAACTAATTCTATTTTTTGTAGGATGAAATAAGACAAATTATTAGCATGGATCCATCACTAGGACATGTAGATTTAGATAATGACCCTGTTGCACAGGTATGTGATTCCTTTCTCTCTTCTTGTATTGTATTCCTTCTACTGAAATTCCTCATTTAATGTTAATTTTTGTTATGTTATCAGGTATGTGGTCGTGATGGAAGGGGGCGTGTACGAGGATTGGGTAGTGGTGTGTCTAAGACCACTATTCGTGTGTCAGCTCCTTACAAGGAGGCTATTAAACGGGGGAAGAAAGAATCTAAAAGCCTTGAGGCAAAAGTTGAGGCCCTTAGCAAACGACTTTCAATTTTTGAAGAGAATATTAAGGGGCGTTCATCTTCCGAGTTTTCTACTCATGGGGCACATATGCCAGATTCCTCAGAGTTTTGTAGTACTTCCCAGGTATAAATTTTGAAACTATTTATTACATTCGAATTTACAGTTTATTATAAGTTTTTATTTTTTGTGATAAATTTTGATCCGGAGCTCTGTTTCTGATAATTGGGTTTAGTCGTTTAGATACTATATTAATTAAAATCTTGATGAGTGAAAGCTCCCTGAAATCCAAGGAACCCCAATTCAGTTTCTGATAACCTGATATCTCTCCCCACAAACTAAAAATGAAGAGATTGTAATCTCATCTTAATTCATACCTGTAACATGTATGTAACAGTCTCGAAACCTAAAAAAACAGAACCCAAATAAATTAGCTTTTTAGAAAAATGAAGAACAGAATCTCTGAGACACCATTAATGAATAAACCAAAAAACAAAAACTTCAATCACATAGGAATCCTCCCAAAAACTTCAATTCCCCAACATGAGAAAAGGATCCAAAAACTTCAATTCATCCAACATAAGACCATAAAGCTGATTTTTTTCTTCTTTTCACATTATGTAATGATCTGGGGTGCCTTTAAGCATATCTAAAACCCTAAATTAAGGAGCGTTTTAAGAAGAAAAGACGAATTTCAGACGATTCTTTTATTTTCATCTTCCTTATTTACATTAGTGAATAGATAGTTGCAAAGAGGGTAAACTAGAAACGGACTTAAACACTGACTCAACTCCTAATTAAGGGTTATCAAACTCAGCTAGACTTCCAGAACCCAAAATGAAACTATAAAGCAACAAAATAGAAATTTACTAAGAAATGGTAAATTTTTAGCTTCAAAGTGAGTTTTTTTTTACTCTCAAAATGACCTCTTTTTGGGACAATGCCGGGTCTGATGAAGCATTTGATCGGATGGTTGTGATAATACCCATTTCGATATCGGTATATATGCAAAATTGCACTCGTTGGAATCTAGGTCACGTAGAGATAAGCCACTTGTTATTTTGGCAGCCCGACTTTTTCTGATCCAAACGTTTCACCAGCCACTCTTTCTACATCAATATTCCAGTTGGATTTGATTAAGTGTATGAAATTTATGGATAATGTTGCTATTACTATACTGGATACATAAAAGTTCTGTTAACTACCAAACATTCAAAGGAAATTCCATAGGATTATTGTGAATGTTTTTGTTTTTCATCCTTCTGAAGGAGTAGTTGCACGTGATTCGATCGTCCAACTTCGCGGTATTAATGATACTTTGACAAAGTTACACAAATAATCAGAAAATCAAACTTTTGACCATCCGAGGCCATTAGATAATGCACTAAAAATAATCCATATGCTTGCGACCGTTGCAAGCCATTTACTGCTTCCCATCTCCTTCAAACTTCAACACCTCCTCTTCGAACTCATTGCGTCTTTGGTCTTTCTCTTCCTTTATTGCTGTTTGTGAGCTGTGTGTCTCTTAAACATTTAAACATACGTGTCTATGTTCATCCTCTCTGAAGTTTTGTTAACCGGGCCCACCGAAAGCAATCGTGGATTTAGATCTGGATCGTTCAATGATGAGTAGTGGCCATATGATGTGATCTAACGGATGTCATTTAATATTATTTCGAGTAGTAAAAAGCATTTAATACTTACCGTACATAATTATTATATAATGTCTTCCATTTAGGCAACAACCACCTTAGGGGCTCAATTCCTCGAGAAGCAGGGAATTTGATGAATCTCAATGAGCTAAACCTCTCGACCAATCTTCTTACAGGCTCCATTCCTTTCACTTTAGGCAATTTGACAAATCTAGCATTTTTGTACCTCTCCAACAATCAACTGTCTAGCTCCATCCCTCATGAAATAGGGCACTTGAGATATCTCATTAAGCTAGATTTGAGCAGTAACAATCTCACTGGTTCCATCCCTGTATCTTTAGGTAATCTCAGTAACCTAACCCTTCTATACCTCTTCATGAATCAACTTTCTAGTATCATTCCCCTTGAATTAGGAAATTTAAAATTTCTTAATGATCTACAAATGGGCATTAATAATCTCACTGGTTCAATCCCTGCTTCTTTAGGTAATCTCAATAACCTTAACACTCTAATCCTCCGTGACAATCAACTTTCTAGTCCCATTCCTCTTGAATTAGGAAATTTGAAGTCTCTTACTTATCTATCACTGAGCACTAATACTCTCACTGGTTCAATCCCTGCTTCTTTAGGTAATTTGAGTAACCTAACCACTCTATACCTCTATGAGAATCAACTTTCTGGTTCCATTCCTCTTGAATTAGGAAATTTAAAGTCTCTTACTTATCTATCACTGAGCACTAATACTCTCACTGGTTCAATCCCTGATTCTTTAGGTAATTTGAGTAACCTAACCACACTATACCTCAATAACAATCAACTTTCTGGTTCCATTCCTCCTGAATTAGGAAATCTGAAGTCTCTTACTGTTCTAACGCTGAGCACTAAAAATAATTTATACGGTTGCTAGCTAATAGCACAAATTATGGCCTTATTAATCGTGTTTAGGAGTGTATCTGCAACCGCTTGGAGTTTTGGAGGTACTGGAAATTTCCAAATCTGACCCCAGAAACACTCAGGTAAGGTTGGCATGTACCGGCTAGATGAAGGCTTTTTGGCGTCTATCATGATTTTTGCCAAATGGGTGGCAGAGCTTACCTTGAACCTTGTGGAATTTATATGGTACCAAATTAGCTTTTTAGTCTAAGAGAGAGAGAGAGAGGGCATTTCATGGTCTTTAAAATAATTTATACGGTTGCTAGCTAATAGCACAAATTTTATAATATATATTTTTTAAATTATCATCTTCTGCCCCATTTTCTCACCAAAGAGCAACGTGATGAAAATGAGTGGTCGCCTCCATTAACGATGACATAACACCATTGCTAACATCATGCCCCTCTGTCTCATGCCCTCTCTCTCTCTCGGGAAATTGCTTGAAACTTTTGACCAAAACCCTAACGGCTCTCGGCGGAAATATTCTCCATTGAATCTCTCTCCATAGCTCCTCCTTTAAATTTCCAGTTCCCATCTGCCTTTCTCACCTAATTTCTAGCCGTTAGAGCCTCTCTTCTCTCTCTGGTCTCTCTTTCTCGTCGTCTCCATCGCAATGCCAATCATTTCAGGAACTACAGACGAGAATCAGAAGCCATTAGATAATGTGTTTAGTGCTCAACTTCGTTACAGCGATTTATCCATGCTAACGGGGACCAAGAGCACCACTAAACCTTCTACTTTATCTTCGACTTCTTCAACGACTACTGTTCTTACTCATCGTTGTTCCTTGAAGAGAAAAAGACCCCCCGATCTTGTGATCCCAAAGGTCTTACGGGAAATTGATACGGATGAGGTCAAATTCAGAGACATTAGGCTAGAAGGGGATGCAGACGGTTTCGATGGAGTTGGCGTCGGGGTTTTCTCCGTGAAAGGGAAGAAAATGTTCATGGAAGATACCCACAAGATTGTTCCAGGTTTACAAGGCGATCCAAAGAAGGTAATGAATTTTATTTCCCTAATAAAAGATTCAGGAGAGAAAATCTCTCTCTCTTATATTTTGTTGTGCTTTTTCGATCTTCAGCCAAAATGAGAACCAGTACCAATTACTGTTGTATAATCACACGACTTAACACACCTAAAATGAACATACCATTACACCAATATGCATACTTGGCTTTTAAGCCGGTGGTCTATTGTCAGTGCACTTCCAATAAAAGTTGTCCCCAACCTGAAAAGTGGTATCTATGCAGTATACACATACACAGGGGTCACTAACAAATGTAGTGATAGATATCTAGCAAAGGCAGGTGTTGCATTAGACAAGAGGCGGATATTGCTTGGCCTGCTGCCGTACCCTTCGCTTGTACTCCCCAGGTTTCTGCAAATATCAGAATCACATTGCTTAGTATTAACAGTTGTGGCATTTTCAGAGAGCGGCAATAGTAAATTTAAGAATCCAAATTTTGAGAGTTTGGAGGTGGAAGAATGCCTGGATGAAAAGGTGATATCCGTCTGTCTGTGCAGGATCAGCAGGGTTCGGCTGGTCCAGCAAATCCTGTATGCCCACAAGAATTTGCTTCACTGTAATTGCTGGTCTCCACCCCTAGACATAACACCAAACTTGCTAAGCAACTGCAGGGCCTACTGTATCCCAGCAGAGTCTCTTGAAGCTCCTGGAGATTGAGCTCTCAGCTCCGGCCACCAGAGGATCCAGATCAATGGGAGAAGCATTGCGGGACTTCGGAGAAGCCCCATCGATGCTTCGTAATTCTTCGGAGAAGCCCCAATGAGGTCTATCCATTAGAGTATATAGTCTAATGCAACAGTAAGTTTAGCATTTCCCAATTTTATTTCACTCCTATCTCTCTAGTTCCCACAGTGCCTACTCTCTCATCTATGGCTCGTCGTGGAAGGCTCCTTTTGACCCTCTGTAACTATCACTCCAGTTCTCTCTCCCTCGCTTTCTAGAAAATCTCACACCTGTATATATGAAAAAGACATAATTAAGGTTGTGGCTTTAGTTAGAAAAGAAAGGTTACACGTAGGGAAAAAAACTTAATTGCTTTTTCTGTTAAACTTTAGAATCGTTTGTGGCCATTACTTACTTTTGAAAAAAACGATCTCAGATAGTCCCGCATGCACCTCGGTTGGTAGTTGGTACTAGCCTTCGCAGGGTGTATAAGGCACCACAAACCCTCCTTAAGTCATGCTCTTTTGGAGTGATTTTGTAGGTTTATCCTTACGGCACCCTAGTGGTAACCTTAGGCCTGTTATGTGTGTGCAATTTTAGATTACCAACCTAATAAAAATATACAAGACACAACCTTAATATGTTGAAGAACAAATACAAGACACCTATTAAAAGTAAAAAATGTTGAAGAACAAATATGTTTTCTTTGTAGTCAAGTAGGAGGATTTGGTCTCTAGTAGTCTTTTGTAATTGCTATCTTAAGCCATATGGAGAGTAGAAATTTATTGTTTGATGTCATGTTCGACCGATACCTCGATCTGATGAGTTGTTTATAACCATTTTGGTAGAAAGAACCCTATAAGATTGGTGTGTTACGTCGGACATTTCGTTTATCATAATATTATTAGTAATAAAAATAAGTTTAATGCCAAGGCATTATCATATATAATATATACCATGCTTGTATTTCCTCTACTTTCTTCCTGTTATGAACCTAACTAATACTCCAAATTAAAAGGCCCTAGAGTAATTAAGTAGTGAAAATTTAGGCACATAAACCATCTTATAAAACATAGTACCACCACGTTCTGCATTTTATAGATCTTGCTACGCTATGGTGAAAACTTTTTTGGAGCTATGTTCACTTTTAGTTTCACCTTTAACTTTATTTTGACTCTAGAAATGGTCCATGATATTGACAACAAATAATGTGGGTTGTGTTAAATATTCAATTTGAGATGTTTTGTATCCATTCGATCTTATTAGATGTAGTACCACTACATTCAACTTTATCGCTGCATGCCACTATGTAGTTGAATGTGGTCTTCATTGGTCCATGCCCTCCTTTTTAACACCCATCATCAACTATGGTTAAGATTGATTCACTCACTTACAGGGCTAAGCAATCTAACCTTGATTTTTATAAATAAAAATCAATATACAAGACACAAAGCGACAACCACAGCTTCAAGCCCAACAATAGGATCAGAAACAAAACACAGAAATGAGCATCACTGCCCGTATTTGTGTATCCTCAAAATCCCAGATTGGAATCCATACTTCTGACTTAGCTATTATATATTTTTTGTAAGCTTAGTATAAATGTAAAGTATCTTATTAGTTTATTTGTTATTATGGAAGCTTGACATGTAAATGATCATATTGACTACTCTTATATTGTTTTTCTTTTGAGGTTTATTGTTTAACAAACTCTTTTTAATGTTTGTAGGGAAGGCGGCATTCTCTCCCCGAGTCACCCCCAACTTCCAGGCAATGTTTATTAAAGAATTTTAGAGGGGCAATTATTGCCTTGGGACGGATTCATGGCGATGTACCACAAAATCCTGAAGTATATAGCGTTATAGTAGATGACATCTATGATCAAAATACAGATTTGTATGAACGAGTGGGAACACTTGGAGATATTAGCATTGGCGAAACTATCATTTGGCCCAAATATTGTGTTAAATTTCTTTGACTTTTGTATTGACATATAAATTGGTTAAGTATTTATGTTTTCGTTGTTTGTGCGTGTGATTGCCTCGTTTGCTTGATAATTAGAAGATGAAGTTGTGTATTGTATTGTATTGTGTGATGGGTTGGACTAGATGTATATTAAGCGAATTTGCAGGTAAAATGTATAACTGACAGGTTCATCCAGGAAAAAATAGTAATTTTTTTTTAAAATTTTTCGTCAAAAACGACGGCTATTGGCCGTCGTTTATAATAAAATTAATTTTTTTTAAAAATATTAGGTCGCGAAATAAACGACGGCTTTAATACGACGTTTATGTAAACGACGGTCATTAGCCGTCGTTCTTTCCGACAAAATAGCGACTGCTATAGGCCGTCGTTTATTGTGAACTACACCCCCGTTCCCCACGGCCTACACGACGGCCGAAGAACGTCGTAATTGTGTTTCAACGACGCGTTTGGGCCGTCGTTTTTAGCGCATTTTCACGTAGTGAATTAAAGCAAGCTCTGTTAGAATTAGAGGAAGATAGCAATATATATATATGTATATATCTCTTTTAATGGTTTAAGCAGTTTAAGCTTATTCAAGGATGGAGCATATGAGAGCCAAACTTACCTCATGGTGGGGGGTCCAAACAAGGATTCTGAAAATATGGAGAGTGCAGAAAAATACCCAGAAATTGTTCTTAATTTGCACAAACTTCAAGACAAACTATTGCTTTCTTGCATGCAGTATGTACTGGCAATAGAACATTTGCCCGTCTGCTTTTGTTCTCAAAATGGGCTTGACAGTTGATGAACTACAGATAGTGTTGATTTCTTTGAAATTACAGACTATACCAAAACCAGTAACCTTTCTAGCCCATAACAGAGGCTTCTGGACTCTAAATTGGTTTGGATTTTTCCCACTAGGAAACACATAAAAATGGGATTAAAATAAATTGGGGATCAGGATATGGTGGCCAAAATAGGCTTTAGAGGTATGCACTACAGGTATTAGATCAAAATCTCAAAACCGAATTCTAAGCTCATACTCAGATTCTAAAATTCAATTAAGTCTAAATACAAATTTTCATCCAAGTCTAAATTTGATATGGTGTAGATCAAACAGTGTAAAGTTTGCACGCAAACCGGGTATGATCATCAGTGGATGTTAATCTGATAGAAAATCGGTCTGGACCAATGTTATCATAACCGGACCAGTCATCGAACCGGTTGAGTGGCCGGTTCCCGGTTTGACTGGTTTGACCGGTCCGGTTCAACCGTGTCCTTTAAAAATTTTTTTTTTTTTTTTTTTAAATCAATTTTTACCCATATCTGACCGATTCTGACCACCGGTTCCCAGTTCAACCGGCTGGCTCCCACAGTTCTCACTAAATAGTCCAGTTCTGAATGATGCCCGGATCTGAGGGTTTTAGGAGCCGGTTAGGGGACTGGTTCCCGGTTCTATCGTTTGACCAGCCGGTCCGATCCGGTTCTGACAACACTGGTCTGGACAGATATATCCCTTAGCTGAAATTAGGAATAATTGATTTGAGGCATTTCTGTCAAATTTTCATACTTACACCAGATTTAAAGTTGAATAAAAACTAATGTCATAGGCTAAAATAATTAAACCTAAGTCTAATTAATCACACATGGCATACAATTTAAAAACATGTGGAAGACACTAAATTACACTATGGCAATAAGCACCATCTTCTCATAGCATATCTCCCATTGAAAATCAAAGAAATCTAATACAAAAATAACAAACAACATAAGAGTTAGAGATCCATAAATAACCTTATGCATGACTAAATATGTGAAACCAAACTTCAGTCAATTAATCTCCGAATTGTCTTCTAACAATGGTTGAAACTCTGGAATAAAGTAGAGAGAGCAAAAGAAAAAGAAAAGAGAGGAATCCCTCAACTAGTCTCCAAATTAGAACTAAATAAATCACTAGAATTTAGACTACTTCTCCTTCATTATAAAAATTTTCAGTCCTTAATCCAAATTCAAAAGGAGTTGATCCATTCATTGATCGACGAATAGGGGGCTGTTCATAGTCAAAAGCTACTGGACCAGATGGATTCCAACTGAACTTCAACTTCTACAGCGATCTGCTGTTTACGATCCGACAATGGTAGAGAGTATACGTCGCTAAGAGCAACCATCTCCTTTGTCTCTTTCTCCGTCTCCAGGTCCCTGGCAAAGTGGATGAGATCTAAATAAGTTGATGAGAGGAGCCCGCATCACATGAGATGCGATGAGATAAATAGCTCCTCATTAGTGGCGAAACATTATATCATTTTGACCAAAAAAAACACTTTTAAAGGAGAGATTCAAATTTGTGCAAAATCCGGAAGAGGCGATGCTAGTGATAGATTAACTACTGTTAGAATGAAAATGGCCAAAAAATGATATTGGCTACCGCCATGCGTGCATGGTTTCTAAAGTTTTTGGCAACTTCCAACCTTGGGATTTGAGTTTTCTTCTTAAATTTCAGAGAATTTACCTCTAAAAATCTCCCCTAAATATCTTAGGCCAAAACCCAAATTTACATACGCAAACAATGGGGGGAAATTGTCACTCTACAATTGGGCTAAAGCCAAAGCACTCCTTTTTGAGGGTTTAGAGGTCTAAATAGAGTCCAATTTTATCAGATCAAATATTTTTGGTTAAGATAAAGTGAAATAGTTCTTTCGAAATAGTCAAGACTATTTTAGTGACATTTTGTCTTAGAGGAATTTTGGTCATTTTGACCTAGAGTCAAAGACACTTTATTACTTCTTTGGGGGTTTGAAAGGATCCTATGGTAGACCAGTAGAATGATCTGCTTGGGTTGAATGTCATTAAATCTTTCTTCTAACTGGCAGCTTGATCGGGAACTTTATTGCCTCTTATGTATGTAAGTTGTGAGTAAGAATTGGGACCAACTCCCTTTATGTATAAAGTAACTAGAAGCCCTAACTTATAAAAGATTCTAGGTCAAGCAATCAAAAACTAATTGTGCCCCTTAACATACGATACCACACATCTAGGGTGAACCAAGCCCAATAAATTCTAATGATAACCTTTATTATCTAGGCTCAATCCAGTACGTTCTAATTAACAGAGAAGATCGATATGATTTTTTCTACTAAAACATAAAATCTTGTGATTATTGTAAGGCTAGTAGGGCCCATTTGGTTCAAATTACTGCAGTCATAAAGATTTGTTGATAATTGTTGTCATGAATAAGCGTTGATAATTATAATCCCATTTGGTTGAAACTGATCATTTAAAAAAACAATATTTCGGCTCTTTTGAAAAATAAAAGAATATTTTGAAAAATCCCTCTTTCAAGCTTAATTGATCTTGCAAATTTGGGTGTTTATAATCATTTTAAATCTTAAAGGTGCATACTCGGTTATGCTCCACAATATCACCGCTTTATTTTCAAAATCAGTTATTACATAAGCGCTTATAATAAAGAATTAGTCTAGGGATATTCCCAAGGTGTACTCTCAAATATACTCCCAAATCTTAACCGTTTATCTCAGTTGTTAAACGGTTAGGATTAAAGCTGATGTGGCATTAGAAAAGATAAAATAAGTCAAGTCAAATCCTGGCCTTTAGTGGTTGGTTATAAACGGTTAAGATTAGGGAGTAAATTTGGGAGTACCCATAGACTTGACTCTATAATAAATCTAATCAAACACTGTTATCAGGATGTAATTTAAACATATATAAGCGATTAAATCCTAGATAAGTGTTTATGATATTGATAATCCGAACCATAAGAGTAAAAGTCTTACATGGGGAGGGACGATCTATACTTCCTACAAGGTTTATAGTCTACAAATTAAAGTTCCTCTAGAGTGTTTTTTTTTTTTGAGGTACTAGGCCCCTCGAGAGGTCGTAGGGGCACATTACACGAATCAAGGTCAACTTCATCCTCTTTATATAAAGCCAAACAGATCTTAAAACTGGCGTGTTACTTTGGAAGCCTAAGGTCAAACAAAGCTCGGAGAAGCTTTTCTCCTCTATACAGAATCGTCCATGGACGCAACCAAAAGGTGAGATTACAATTTTCCTGGAGCATGTCATAATTTCTAAAGTGGGTATTTCTTTTGGTTCAAGTCTGAGAATTTCCTTCTCTTTTGCAGCTCTGAAGACATAGTGACCATCGGCGTCCATGCCGCTAAAGGTCTACTTAGTTCAGGTCATCGTTATGTAGACGTTAGGTGGGATCTCGGAGAAGAGAAACTTTTCGATTGCATTTTTCATTTTCTATTTGATAAAGATTGTTCTCTGTTGCAAAGTTTTGATCATTTGTTATAGAAATTTACATCAGCTCATCCCTTTAACAGGACCATTGATGACTTCAACAAAGGTCACGTTGATAATGCTTTAAATGTTCCTTACTACCTGTCCGTTACAAAAGAAGGTATATATATATTTTTAATTTGCTAAGGATCAAGTTCTGAAAAAATTAAAAATATTTGGGGGTAATGAAGAAAAAAATAATTATTATAAAAACTATATCCAATAATTTAATTAGATAATATACAAAATAAGTAGTTTATTTTATCGAACTAAACGAATTATTACGAAATTCGCGAATAATTCACAAATAATTTGACAAACCTAAAAGTGAAGAATAATTCGGTGCACTTCAAATTGGTGAATAATTCACGATTTTCTTTAAAAAAATTCGTTGAATATTGTTGCAATGGTCGTCCTCATCACATTTTCATTAAAAAAAATAAACATTAGAAAAGTCTAGTTCTCCAATTAGTATGATTTTGGAGCAACAACACATCATTAGATTCACCTATGATATTTGGATGAACGCCATTAATCACAATGGACCACGTCACAGAGCACATGAAAGTCTTTCGTTATTTTTTTTCTTATATATAATTTTTTCTGATTTTTTTATTATGTTTTTTCTCTAATTAATCCAGGTAAAGTGAAAAACCCTGAGTTTCTCGACCAAGTCCTATCAATTTTTAGTAAGGATGATCATTTAGTTGTGGTAAGTGGTGATGGCCTTTTTTAATTTTTATTTTAAAAAAAATATATATTGTATTTTGATTGAACATACTGACAGAATAGCATTCGCGTTGATAAGTAAGGCAAATATAAAAATTTTTTTAAAAAAATGGAAAACGTTGACTAACTAGGGATTTGAAAATTGTGAAGGGTTGCAACAGTGGAGGCAGATCAGTCCGTGCTTGTGTGGATCTCCTTAATGCTGTAAGTTTATTTTCGGGCATCGGATTCTCTCTAGTGAAGCCAGAGAAAGGCTTTTCTTGGGTGTCCACAAAATAGGGGACACTTGGTGGAGAAGTCAAAATCATGGGCCACTAAACCACATATGGTAATAAATGAGTGTGAAAAAGGGGGAGAGATACCAAGTGGGGAGAAGTCAAAATCATGGGAAGAGAATGAACTGTTCTCACCTTTTGATGCTACCTGTCACATGATGTATGGATGCCAGAGACCTGTTTTCTGGCTTTGCCAGAGACAATCCTGAGCCTTATATTTTATAGGAAGATCAGGTGATGCAAAACCCCTCCTTCTGATCATAATAAGAACATCATCAGATGGTAGAGGAAGAGGCCTAGCACTCTTGGGGCATCGAATTTCGGATGCACCGAGGATCACCTGAATTTATTTGTCATTTTGATTAGCCAAATTCAGATTGAAAAAATTTGAAAGGTTCAAAGTGAATGGCAGGGCTTCATTAATGTAAAGAACATGGGTGGAGGTTACTCTGCGTGGATAGGCAATGGACTAGCGGGGGACACACCAGAGAAGGCTTTGAAAACTTCTTGCAAGTTTCGTCCCTGAAAGTTGTTTTTTATATATAAAGACGAGCATTGCGTGGTGTAGTTGCTCATATTTATACCAGCTGACGCCTTGAAAACTTCTACTTTCATCCCCTAAATTAAGTTCTGTTTTATATATAATGTCAAGCTTTGGGCGGTGTGGTTGCTTAAACTTGTAAAATTAAATTGGTATGCAACGAATTTTAAGTTTATTTATGTTTATAAATCAGAAATTTCAAGTTTAAGTATGCTTATAATGTAAGACTCTTTAATTTGTGGTCTTGTAATAAACTTCAATCTTCCTTCGATAACTATATGTGTAAAGGGCAGATATAGAATTAAGTAAATTTCAATTTACGTTTTTAACCTATATGAGTAAAAGATAATTTTGAAATTAGCTTAAATTCAATCAAAATTATGAACCCATATAAAAAAGGATAATTTTAGAATTAAGTAAAATTTAATCTACCTTTTATCTGGACCATTCTCATCATAAGGGGCAATTTTAGAATTAAGTAAAGATCAATCAAAATTTTTAACACAGTCATTCTCATTCTAATAGTAAGATTATACACATACACATACGTGTGTGTATGATCGGATGTCAATTTGAGGTGCATTTGAATTGTTTAATTTTGTAAACTGGGCTTCGAAAGCCATTGTTGCCAACTTTTATTCTTGTATTTATGCTTATCCATCTTCAACATTTCCGACAAATTAATGTCAATGACTGATGGTGTGCAAAATTGACACCACTAATCATTCGGATAAAAAATTGTAATAATATGTGTGAGCATGAGAATTTATCGCCTTTTATTCTGGGTCGTGTCCAACAGAGGAAGGATGTTAAACCACTCAACAAATAATAGAGCGAAGAGTTGTCACCTATTAATGGAGAAATAGGATCTCAAATAAACAATGGATAAGGACTATGGTTTGAAATGAGATTCTACATAAGTGATTCAATTAAATCTCAGGAAAGGTGTTAGGCACCCCAAGTTCTCCATCCTAAGATGGTTATATATATTCCATAGGTCTAAGCCAAACTACATTTGTATAAAAAAAACTAGCAACCATCCCGTGGGATGCATGGGTGAAAAGGTAAAGACAAAAAATTAAATGAAAAGACATCAACAACCACCAATGAAAAAACAACACCTCTAATGCAAATATACGGTAAAATTAATACATTTAAATAGTCAAAGATACATCCCAACGTAAACATATATGAGAATGAATCAAATCACTGGAAATTGGATATTATTATTACCTCATGCATCGGGTTCTCGAGACCCTTCAGGTAAATAAAATCCGTGACTCATTGCTTTACCTATGTACGTGAGAGTTGGTTAGAGTGTGAGATTTTCAATTATATAACGCCGTTAACAGAAAATACATTTGATGCCTTTGTCTGGACTGATATTGACTCCAATTATTCGTGAAGCTCCTAATATGGATCGTGCTCCTTTTTCAACCTGTGTCATGAAGATGATGGTGGGCTCATTTCAGTGTAGATTTAGATCTTGAATAAAAAAAAAATTCTTATTGGGGTTGTGAACTTATAGCAAACCCGACGACGCCTAGACCAAAAATGGCCACACTCGACCCGGCTTGCACGTTTGCCATATTCCATGCAGCTCCAATCCTCCATCAATTTCAAGATTAAAAAATAAAATATAATATAATCCCCTTGCTGCTGCACTCTCTCTTTTCAGAGTAAGAAGACAAGGATACTGTCCATTGCCAGTTCTACAAAAAATAATTAGAGGAGTACTAGCCCTACTCTCAGGACATTCATACTTTCAGTGTAAGACAACCATTTGCCATTTTTTTAGTTTTAAAATACATACTTTTTCAGTGATTGTATGATATTAACACTAAAAAAAAAAAGGACAAATGGTTGGTTTACACTGAAAGTAGGAATACCTTGAGATTAGGGCTAAGACTCCTCAAATAATTATCTTACTGAGCCAAAACCCAAAAGTAGCAAGTGGGCTAGCAAAAACACTTAGCCAATATTCAGCCTTAGATGCACAAAATGACACATGAGCGGACACAATCCATCTATATATTTATCTCTCTATGGAGGACCAAGTGAGAAAGAATAGGGTTTTTGCGCAGTATCCAGACATAATAAAAATTTCACGACTGTCACCGATAATACCTGCAGTATCTAAGACAGACTAATACCTCAACACCATACATGTCCATGTTCGGTGGCCTAGGGTTAAGATCCTTTCATCAGCCTAACTTTTAGATAAGCCCACACAAGGGTTGACGTATGGAATCAATAGTAAAGAAAGAGAGAAGTAGTACTTACATGTAGAAACGCCACAGCTTTGCAAACACGTCTTTACAAGAGCTGTTGGCCCGTTGGGTTGATCTTTACAACACAGGTCAACTCAAGTGGTTTGTGTACTCAATGAAAAGAGGACTGACTTTCTTAAATTGCTAAAATTGAAGAGCGACACACATAGTAGCGTAACTTTCTAAATCCATTTGTATACAAATTTTACTATACAAAGATACAAATTTTACTGTACAAAGGGAGAATGAAGTCATATATACCTCCCTGAATATGGTGTTTGCAGAGCTAAACACAATTAGTGCAATGCTAGTCTCATCGGAAAGCAAGGTTGTAATCATGGAAAACAATCCCAATCGAAGCAATGGAGATAACCTGAAATGCTACCTCCAGAACCTTGAGACCTTTGACTGCAACATTTCAACTGCTGCAGTTCACTTGGAAACTTCCAGCCCCCGGTGATGGACATTGGGTCATGAAAGGAGTTTTAACTAGAATTCAAGATTTTTAAACGAATACCAAAGGGCCGGGAGATGGACAATTGTCTTGGACTGAGATAATACCTAGGGAGAATACTTGGTTCTCTTCCAAGGGAGAATCGTTAAACATATAGTGGGTTGTTGTGTGCTATAAATATGAAGATAAAAGTACATAATAAAGAGCCCAAATGATGTGGCATCAAAAAATTGAGATTGGAGAGTGAAGAGAAGTTCCACGACACCCTATCTCTGAATGGGAGAATTAAACATAGAGTGGGTTGTTGTGTGCTTTAAATAGAAGAGAAAAGTACATGATAAAGAGCCCAAATGACGTGGCATCAAAAAAATGAGATCGGAGACTGAAGAGAAGTTCCACGACAACCTATCTCTGATTGGGAGAATAGGAAGAGGTAGGTCAGTTCTCTTCTCTCATGAATTTTTTTGGGAAGCGTTGTGTTAGTTGAGGGATTTATGGGTGCCACCTAGGTGAACTCATAAATGAAGAGGGAGCAAATAAAAGACTTTTAAAGTGCAAACATAATATAATAAATGATGGGGATGATGTGGCAAAACTAAAGGAAAATGAAGACTAAAGAAGGGTGTCATCTAGGCATCCGAATTTCTTTAGTATATAGATATAGATTGCTTCAGTGAATTTAGATATCCAAATTAAGAAGGGGAAAAAGAAAGGTCTCTATCCTAAGTGGAGGTCGGACCCAGGTTCGGGCTGCCTATATACCCGACTTAGCAGGATCAGACCAGAGTAGTTCTTCCAAAGGAGGGTGGTGATCGTAGCATAGTTTATGACTCGTTTCGGAGTAAATGGTAGTTTTAGACTCATTCTGGAGCGGCGAGGTAGTTTAAGGCTTTAAGCTCATTTCGGAGCAAATGTAATTTAGGCTCATTCGGAGCAAATGTAGCGTAGTTTAGGATCATTTTGGAGCATGACTTGATTGATTTCCATTTGGTATGTTGATTTTGTATTGTTTTTAGGGTTGTTGATTTTTATCATATTTTTTGGATTTTAAACAATAGTTTATTGCTCAATTTTGAGCATGACCTATGGGTGTGATAGAACTCTGGGAGAATTCAATAGCAATTGACCGAAATCCAATCTCCATTGTATGTGACACTTTTTTTGACATGTCAGCTTTCCATGGCTACAAAGACGACAACAGATTTCCTCTGGTAGATGCCCAAAATTTACACTCGAGTATCGCCTCTTGCATGACGCATGTGAAGGCAATTAACTTAAGAGGTGATAGCATGCATGCGCATGTATCGCCCATGCGGTAAATGCACACCTCCTAGCTCGCTAAGTTTCTTATTTAACACCCATTCACTGTGATTAAGATTCACTCACCCCTAAGGTTAAATAATATAACCTCTGTTTTTAAGAAAAAAAAAATTAAAATGAATTTAACCTTGTTTATGATTCACTCACTCATGTGATTATTCTTTTTAAAATATTTCCCTCAAAACCATGGTTATATTATTTAACCCTAGGAATAAGTGAATCTTAACCACAACTAATAGGTGTCAAATAGGACACATGGCAAGTTGTGAGGTGTGCATTTACCGCCTAAGTGATACCTATGCATGCATGCTATCACCTAATCTTTATCGAGTGTAATACTCCAGCATCTGTCAGTGGAAATCCATTCCCTACGAAGGCCATTGTTGTTGGGGATTAGGATTTCCTCTAGCTTGGGGCTTGAGTAAAATACTCTAGTCTAGTCTCTCCAACTTCTCACGTATCTCTTTTAACTCTTTTTAATTGTAGTTAAGATTCACTAAGGTGGAGTTCGGTAACACTAATCTAATTATTAAGTTGAGCTTATTTGAAAATTATGCTTAGTTTGAATTTAGATAGTTAATTTGAAGGTTACTTGCATGTCTACATCTACTTTGAAAAATAACTCATAGCTACTGTAACGGATAAAATTCGTAAAAATGAGTAAAAAGAAGGGGTAAAATAGGAATTTCTCACTCTAGCAAATTCTAACAATTTAGCCGACATAAGCCCACTTGGTCTATGTGCTGGCTCACTTGAGTGTTGTCTGACAGGTGACCTCATCATGACTACACAAGTCATGATGACTCCAAATGCCTATAAATAAGTAAGAATCACCAGAAAAAAAAAAGGAGGATGGTGCGGAAGGCAAGAGAGGAAATAAAGGGCAGAAGAAGAAGAGGAAGAAGGAGATCTAAGAAGCTTGAGTCATTCACACCCCTACCCTGAAGGGCTATGCAGGTGGCCACTCACCTGATTCTCTCATCTTCCTTTGGTGTTATCCGGTTACTTGATGCTCTTTATGGCCTCACAATCGATTATGACCACCTGATTCTCTCAAATAGGCCATGTCCACCTGATGCTCTCCATGAACGGTCACACTGCCACTTGCACGGCCTTGCAATTGATTAGCTGTTGAGTGCAATCACACTTGAACTTGTGTCTGACGATGTGATTAGTGCCGAATCCGTTGTCGCGTTGTGCTATGAATAGTGTCAAATCCGTTGTCGCGTTGTGCTGTGATTAGTGCCAAATCCGTTGTCGCGTTATCCGATGTGAATAGTGCCCAAGCTCGTTGTACCGTTGTCTGCTGTACAACGTACCGTTGTCTGCTGCACAACGTACCCATTGTTTGATGCATAGCGTATACGTTGTCTGTGCCCTATCCGAGCTACGTTGTCTGTGTCTTATCCGAGCTACGTTGTCTGTGCCCTATCCGAGCTACGTTGTCTGTGCCTTATCCGAGCTACGTTGTCTGTGCCTTATCCGAGCTAGAGCTACGTTGTCAGAGCTATGTTGTTTGTGCCCTATCCGAGCTACGTTGTCTGTGCCTTATCCGAGCTAGAGCTACGTTGCCTGTGCCCTATCCGAGCTACGTTGTCAGAGCTACGTTGTCTGTGCCCTATCCGAGCTACGTTGTCTGTGCCTTATCCGAGCTACGTTGTCAGAGCTACGTTGTCTGTGCCTTATCCGAGCTACGTTGTCAGAGTTGCGTTGTCTGTGCCTTATCCGAGCTACGTTGTCTGAGCCATATTCTTTGTGCCTCCTGAGCTACAATCTTCAGAGCATAACACCAGAGCTCATCCTCAAGTGCATATACCCAGTGACCTCACGATAAGTATCTTTATACTATTATGTTCATATGTTCACGTGCTTGTGCCTTATACTGACTTTATCATCGGAGCTTATTTCAGGGTGCACACCTGCCCCCTCAGAATCATTCACAGGTGGAGTTTTGTTATCATTCCTCTACCAGCAAAGCAGCTATAGATGTGTGACATGCACGAGATTTTTCCCTTTCAGCTACTTTTGTACTTTAAAAAGTAACTCATAATTACTTTTTTATTTTAAAGGTAAAATTCTACTTCAAAAAGATGTAGGCATGCAATTAACTTTCAACTTAACAATCTAAAGTCTAACTAAGGTGGTGTTTGGTAACACTAATCTAAAAAATAGAGCTCAATTAAAAAGTATGCTTAATTGGACTTTAGATTGTCAAGTTAAATGTTAATTACATGTCTATACCAAATGTCACCTAACTACAATTTTCAATAAGCTCTATCTATTTAAATTAGTGTTACCAAACTCACCTAAGTCTTAGTGTTCAAGAATTTAACATTAATATTTAGAGAAAAATAATTAATTAGAAGGGTTAAAATTCTTAATTAGAGTTAAAATGTGTTAAATGGTGAGTTAAAGTCTGACCAGAGTATTTACCCTGCACCCAGCTACAGTAAATCCGCTCCCTTGTTGTCAAGTTTCAATCCTTTGTTTTCTTGCTTTTGTGCAGCTATCATCATAAATGATCATAATGATGACCTCAAATTCTCTCCAGCTAACACCACACATTGCTGGATATGAATGTGGAGAAGTCTAATCATTGTCCCCATGATTTTGACTTCTCCACTTAGATTTTGACAAATGGTGATAAAAGATAAAAGGAAGAAATGTCATGTGGGGTTTTTTTTTTTGAAAATGAAATGATTTTTCTTCCTTTTTTTATGCCACATGTCTAACAATGTGCGGTAGCCCGAGACCACCTTTCCGGCAATTGTCAAAGAGATTCTCAACCCTATAATGATCATAATCATCATCTCTGTATTGACAAAGATGAAACATAAAAAGATAGGCAAAAGATGGGCTCTGTGATTGGGCATGTGGCGTTTAAAAGGGATGAAGAAGATATCAATTGGGGGGGGGGGGGTCAAAATAATGAGAGAGACTTCTCTCCCAAATTATCACCATAGGGGACCATGTAATCATCTAAAACAACTCATGTAACAAAACGCACCATGCACTTATCCAAAACTTTCAATCCGAACAGATTAATGGACGGTCCAAATTAAACGAAGGCCAAGAAAAATAATGTAATCTCTATTGAGTAAGAGAAGAGGCATTGGCAGTAGAAGCAGAAGAAGAGGAGGAAGAGTTCTTGTGATTGTGCATCCACACCTTGAAAACCTGTCTACTCACCCCAACTCCTCTGCAGAACCGTTCGATCTCGTTTTCCTCATCCTTTCGCTGTAGCTTCCACCCTAGCTTATCTGCAAAGGCAAGCATTTTTTCCTTCTGTTCCGCTGTGAACTTGGTCCGGTTTCGTTTCTTCCCGCTACGCTCCGAGTCCTGCGAGTCCACCGTATTTGTATGTCTCGCGCCGTACTCTATCAGCTCCAACGCCTCCGGTTCTCTTCCACGGCTGCATTTGCTGACTATTCTCCCACCTCCGTCATCGATGGATACGATTTTCCGGTGGAAATTGCGGTGACAACCGCACGCCGCGCATTGTAGCCCTCCTGGTGCAGTGCCATCTAACGTGAACTCCCCGCAGCCATCGGTGGCGTAGTTGCCGAGGCTGGCTGCGTGGTTCCGCAAGCATTCTCTATAGAACCCATCCTCGCTGTCTCCTTCCATCTCTCTCTCTCTCTCTCTCTCCTTCGAAGCAAAGCTTCTTTGACTCTCCTGCTCTAACGTATATAATGTAGTGGAGGAAGACTTAGTTACTATTATGCCCCTGAATGCTTTGGGTTTTTACGAGATGTCATAATAGATTATGAAGTTTTTTTTTTTTGAAAAAAGGATAATAGAATAAAAAACAAAGAGGAATTACATGCGCGTAATTACACCCCCTATTATGAAGTTTATTGATATGTAAGTACTAATTTGAGCTCTATGATTAATATGCTGAATTGGAGAGGCTTTATTTTTGGTACTTGATTCTACTTGGTTTGCATTATGTGGTGGGTTCGAGGGTATCTGAAACCTTTTGATTGCATCCCGACCATCCCGGAGGATATTTGAGTAAAATTAAGAAGTAAAGAAAGGATATTACTAATGTTGCACTTAAAAAAAATGCTTTTGCCCTTAAGAATATGAGATTAACTATGAGTGTATTCGAAACAAATTGAGTCCACCTTGGCCCGGCTCGGCTCCAATCTGGTTAGCTTGATAACAATATATTTTTTTATTATACATAAAAATTATATTACTTATTTATATATAATAATGATATATATATATATATATATATATATATATATATAATATTTTTTAATATTTTATTTAACAATCGAGTCAAGCTCGAGCGGAATCGAGTCAAGCTGAACCGAATCAAACAAACCTCGGCTCAAACCCAGCTTGAACACATTTTCAAACTAAAAAAATCAGCTTGGCTCGATGGAGCCTAATTTTTGAGTTCAAGTTTGGTTTGACCAAGTCGAGTTGAACTTCGAGCGAGCTCGATTTGGATACCTGGATACACCCCTAACATTAACAATGAACATGAGCTCCAGTTGAAAAAATTAACTGAAGCAATCCATAATATACTTAAGACAGAGGTAGTTTGAAAATTACAAATATAAAAGAGAGATATTTTTATAAACTAAAATCAAGGGCGGAGCCACATGCGGCCCGGGGGGCTTCAGCCCCCCCTGAAATTTTGGGAAAAAACATTTCCTATGGCTTTAATATGGGTGTAGCCTAGGAAAAAAAAATTTTTGGGGGGCTATGCCCCCTGAACCACCATTGTTAGGCCCCCTGCAGAGAATCCCGGCTCCGCCCCTGACTAAAATTATTTTGTATAATTTTTAAAATACCTATCAATGTATATTTTGGGTTGAAATACAACCAAACGTAGCCAAGGGTTTACGTTATTCGATCATGTGGTAATCGTGCTAAAGCGATCTCTAGGTGGGCTCAACTTATATGATCATTTTGATTGACTTGCACACCACGTGCATTTTTGTGACTCGTGATTCTCTCCGGTTGTAACCGGACTAGTGGGAGTCCAGTGACGCTTCAACATGTCCCTTTTGATACTCTTTAACTATGGT
The DNA here is from genome assembly GCA_015143295.1 of Tetracentron sinense. Taxonomy (NCBI): domain Eukaryota; kingdom Viridiplantae; phylum Streptophyta; class Magnoliopsida; order Trochodendrales; family Trochodendraceae; genus Tetracentron; species Tetracentron sinense. Next base: position 35,216,156 of record CM026554.1, read on the forward strand.
TAAGATTCACCTACCTCTAAGGTTCACCCACCTATCATAAAAATTTATTAAAAAAGAAATTTAACCCCAGTAAAATATTTATTAACTCCCAAGGTTAATTTCTTTTAAATATTTTTTTTTTCTAAAAACCAAAAATAGGCAGATGAATCCTAGGGGTGGGTGGATCTTAATCACATTTAACGGGTGTCAAAAGAGACACGTGACAACGTCAATTCTGTAACCGAACACCCTCAAATATGGTTACAACCAAAGGTTATTATGAGTATTCTTTTGTTGCATATGTCACATGGTTAGGCCACAGATAAGTTATTACTAGTTAAGTTAATGAATTGGTAAGCATAACAACTACCTCACTTTAAAAGGACTAAAAACTGAGGCAACAACCGCGGGGGATATATATATATATATATAAAAACAAGACATTATTCCAAGGTTACTTATTAATAGAGGAGCTCGCACACAGATCTTGTGTGCTCCCGATGATCAGAGTATCACATACATAAATTGTGAGTATATTAATAAAAATGTTTGAGACAGATTTATCTTAAGGTGTATTTTTTTACTCCCGATGATTAGAGTATCACATACATAAATTGTGAGTATATTAATAAAAATGTTTGAGACAAATTAATCCTAAATTGTATTTTTTTACTGACACGACGTGTTTATTAGTGAGGGCATATAAGATTTTTGTGCCGAGTTATACACGAGAAATTATCAACAAAATGAGAGGGGAAGGGATAGAGATCATCAATGGAATCTTCTCACCTGAAATTCAGAAGGGTAAGGGGTATGAACGGAAATGCAGGAGAGCAGGAAAAACGGTAGTTGTCTTGGTTCATGACCATACTCTTTTCAATTTTTATTTTATTTTTGTATGAATTTATTGAAAACATTCTCTCTTCCCATTGATCATGTGAGAAAAGTAAGGCAGTTCCTTTTCCGTAATAAAAAATAATAGTAATGTACTCTAATGTCTAAAAAGTACCGGAGAAACGTTTCACTCCGTTAAACGGGCCCGTGAACTGTACGTGGCTGTCCAATAATTTGCATTGGAAACCGAGACAAGCGTTGGAAATTGCAGAAGTTACCAAAGCGGTTCTGTACTTTTCCGTTAGAGATGACGCGTCTGACACAGATCCCTTTACAAAGATCCACGTGTCTCCGACGGACACGTTGCACAACGAGAACGATGGGACCCGCACAAGGGTCACCGTTCTTAGGGTCTACTTTCTTAAGATATATATGTAATTTTTTTTTTTTGGGAAATCCGGTTATCAAACCGTGAGGTCTCCACTTGTCTCTTTTGACACCCCTTTAACTCTGGTTAAGATTCACCCACCCTTAAGGTTCACCCATCCATCCTTCATTAAATTTTCAAAAATATATTAATTCTTTATTTTAAATTAAAAAACTGTTTCTAGGGTTTTTTAATGTTAAAATATTTCAAAAAATAAATTAATATTCTTAAAAAATTAACTAAGGATGGGTGGATGAATCTTAACCAGGTTAAGGGGTATCAAAAGTGACACGTGGAGACCTCAAGGGGTGATAACCGGATTTGCCAAATCCGGTTATCACCATAGAGGATTTGCTTTAAAAAACAATAAGCTATGGGCAGTTGTAATTTTGTAATTATGAACTAGCGGATGGCACGTGCGATGCATGTGAGAGAGCAAAGGAAAAAAAAATGGGAAAAAAGGGACCTTAATGAGGGCATTTAGAAAAAAAATTAAGGAATATTTTAGGTCAGAAACATAAGGACATTTTGGATTTTTAAAAAAATGGACTTTGCTGCTGAGACCGTGTTAGGGCCGAGACCAGAGAGACCTCATGCCCCAACATGGGATCTCAGGTGGAGCCCATCTTCACGTGGTGGGCCCCGTTTGAGATCCCGTGTTGGGGCGCGAGGTCGGTGGTCTCGACCTTAACACGGTCTCAATAACATTTCCAAAAAAAAAAGTGAGAGACACGTTGCTTATTGAATATGATGTTGGGACATTTTAAGAACCAAAAAGTTTTATAGACAATTTGGGTATAACAAAGAAAATGAGAGGTCGGGGCATTGGTGAGACATTTTTCTTTCAGAGCATTTTGTCAAGAGAGCGAGAAATCTGATTATGCCACCGAGGTCGCCATATGTCCAATTTAACACTACTTACCTGTGATTTAGAATCACCCACCCATAGGGTTCACCTACTTATCCTTGATTTAAAAAAAAAGAAAAATTAACCACAGGAGTTAGTAAATTTTAACTGATGTTTAAAAGAAATTATATATTTTTTCTAAAAACTAAGAATAAGTGGGTGAATCCTAGGTGTCGCTGAATCTTAACCATAGTTCGAGTCCAGCCCGTTACGTCCTTGAGGTTGCAATCTGTCTCTTTTGACACCCCTAAACTATAGTTAAGATTCATCTACCCCTAGAGTTCACCCTCATATCTTTGCTTTTTAGAAGAAAAAAAAAATTAATTTTTTTGAACCCTTGTTAAAATTCACTAATTCCTAGTGTTACATTTTTTTTTTCATATTTTTTTATTAAAATCCAATGATAAGTGGATGAATCTTAAGGGTAGATGAATCTTAACCACAATTAAAGAGTGTTAAAAAGAACACATGGTGACCTTAGTGGCATAACCGGACTCCAAGGAGTCTAATATGACCGTAGAGAATTTCAAGTCTAATAGAGAGATGAGTGAGGGTAGTATGGGAATTAAGAAAATATTTAATTAAGTGTATGCCTTATATAATAATTATGATAAGGATAGTTTGAAAATTTTGCAAAAAATTTTTACGTTTTTAATGGCTCATTATATATGAGATAAGAAGGAGAAGATGGAGCAAAGGATAATTTTAGAATTTTAAAATATTCAATCAATGTTTTGAACATGGGACATCCTCTTTATATTAGTAGTAAAGATATGTAAAAATTAGTTTCTATAACTAGAGATACGCTGACTATTTTTGATTTGCTCCAGTTATTTGTTCAACTGAATCGTTTATCTCCTCTAGGAATTATTACAGGCATAGATGCCTTTCTTTTGGGGGCGTAGATTTACTTTTGTTGGGGTACAGTAAAATACACTGGCCAAACCTTTAACTTAGCCTCAAACACCCTTTAACTCTAGTTAAGAATTTTAACCATTATGGTTAATATATATTTTTTTAATTTTAAAAATTAAGGTAAGATTTTTTTTCTAAGGGTTAATGAATTTTAACTATAATTAAAGAGAGTTAGAAAAAAAGAAAAAGACGTGGTGAGGTAGAGAGGCTGGCCAAAGTATTTTACTCTTTTCCCAGCAATGGGAAATCCTAATCCTGCTTTTACTATATATGTAAAGTCTAAGATACTGTCTTTAAGGTGCTCTGATTATCTTGAATCTGAGCTATGTTCACATTTAAACTATTCATTTTATTTTGTGCCGGGGGTGGGGAGTGGCCATGCCTCTCCCAAGATTTTGGAAATTCCTTCTTAACTTAGGTAGAATTTTTCTTAAAATAAATTAGTATGAAAATTTTATATATAATGACACCCCCCCCCCCCTCCCACCAAATTATGATTTAATGGCCCCCCAAATTTCTACGTACTCCATCTGTCTCTCTTTAATTGCGGTTAAGCTTAATCAAATTAAAGTTAATATTTTTTTCTTCTGAAAACCAAGATTAACCTTAGGGGTGAGTGAATCTTAACCACAGTTAATGAGTGTTAAAAGAGACACATGGCAGCTATTAATTCCTCCTTTAACTGTGGTTAAGCTTAATCAATATAAGGTTAATAATTTTTTTTCTAAAAACAAAGGTTAGATGGATGAACCTTAGGGTGAGTGAATATTAACCAAAGTTAGCGAGTGTTAAAAAGGGACATATGGCAAAGGCCCACACTTTCCGTCGAAAAGAATAATTCCCTTATATAAAGTAAAAAAAATAAAAATATAATTAATTTTATTTAAATAATAGCTCTCCCAAGACCTCTACTTAGCCCCCAAGGAAAAATTCCTGGCTCCGCTCCTGAGTAGCCTAGTGTTTTGGCAATGCGCAGCTCATTTATCCTTATATTAACCTTTAGTTTTTGTTCACTTGATACGTCGGTTGTTAGTATTCCTTTTGTTTCTCCTTTTGCCGACTTAGTGTTGGTTCATTGAACTGAATGCCCACATGGATACATACATTCATTAGGTTCCAAAGAGGAATGACTTATTTTAGGAGGAATGCGGGACTAAATGGGTATAAACAAGCCTGATTTTCTTCTTCTCTCATTTTTCAATATATTTCTAAAGCAAAATTAATAAAATAAGCATGATTTCCGTAGACCAAAATTGTTTAAATGGGCAATTCATGTGCAATCAAGTTTATCATAGTTCCTTTCAAACCCTAATCTAAAAATCCAACATGGTATCCCTCATGTTGATTCAACAGCCGCTTTGCTGCAGTACCCTTGCATCGGATCCTCACTCAATAAATGAAAGGGGTGTGTGGATCAAAAATATATATAATTTCGATATTTGAAAACCCTTATTTTCTTTTCCTTCAACACAATGCTTTTCTTAGCAAAGATAAACAAATGCCATTGATCACCACTTGTGAAGTCAATATTTATTATACCAAAAAAAAGTCAACCTTTAGCTCGAGCTATTCTCAATCCATGAACCTAACGAAACTTGGATCAGTGTAATAATATAATAGAACAAAAAATTCCACTAAAATTAATAACATTGTTTGAAAATAATCACTTAATTTGAAGAAACAAATCAAGACCAAGTTCATGTACTTCTATGTGGAGATTACAAGTCTCCTGAGATCTTATTTAGTTTATAAGTTAAAAAACAATATTTACGAGATGAAAGTTTGGTTGGTCCTGGACTACTAAAAGAATAGATCGCTGGCAACATGCCGGGCACGGAGTACCTATTATCGATGCATGATCGAAATAGATTATCAGTTCATGTATGATAATAAGAAACAAGGGAAGATTATTAAAACAAAAATGGTAGGTTTATTATAATCGTGTTGTTATACATGCTGCATTTTTTTTATTTATGGTTGAAGTACTACATGAGCACATGTTCTTAATGTATGAGGAAATGTACCTAATCATCATTTTGGAGAACTTGAACGTGCAACTTCGAGAGAGAGAGATTAGCATGCTGAATAGGCATGAGACTTTTGATCCAACCCATACGAGTTCACTTAGTGGTTGATGCCATTGCACAATACTCAGCTTCAGCGCAAGCTGCTCCTCTTCTTCCTTTACTGACCGCTTTGGTGGCAAGTGACGGCAAACCTTCATCCGGTAATTGCTAAGTCCTACGAGAGCCTTGCCAGGGTGTAATATTACGCGTGCTCATCTAGTAGCGAGCTTTGAAAAAAAAGTCTTGAGACTTCACCACCACAAAAGGTTGTCTAAATATTGTTGGATGATGAAGCAATGTTGTTCAAAGCTCATCTCATCCGTTAATTATTTCTTATTATCTTTTCTTTTGGGGAAACTAATTATCTAGCTATTAGGTCCCCGTGACTTGTAAAACTTGACACTTTACACTTCGTGGTGATAGTTGGTAGGAAATTTTAGTCATTTTATCCAGGTTTTTAACAAGATTAATTATTACCATTAGGAAATTCCAAGTCATATCACTTTTTATGAGATCTAATATCATTCATTTTGATGCATTTGAAGTCTTATGAGAATTGGGAAGCATATTGTCTGTGCTTAATGCTGGGTTCATCTCGGTGGCCGGAATCCCATGCTAACGCGTGGCAAGTGAAGCAAGCCACTCACGTGATCGTTGCCCTTGACGGAATGCTCAAACGCTGTGAATGTTTATCCTTTTGGGTAAACCAAAAAAAGGAGGGAATTTAAAATTCTAAATTTTTGGATCACATGTTTTAGGGATTTGAAACCCCTTTTCGTTCGTCTTCCATGCTTCCTCTTGAGAAGCAAATCTTGCATGCTTCCTCTCCTATTCAAAATTTTTGCACTCTTCTTCTTCCCTGCTTCTTCTTTGGAGCCAAAATCTTGTCCGGGTTCCTCTCCTTCGGAAGACAATCAGTTGAGTTCCTTGTTTTGGCCCCTTGCAGAAAACATAGGAGGGATTTTGTTCATAAATCTGAACCCGACTTCAACTTGAAAAGTAAATTTTCTTTCTATGCAACTCAACGTTTGATCGATCATATAGGGTACAAAATCCTTTGGTATAAGGTGTCTCACTCACCCTTGATTTGAAACTTTATCTGCAGATTTATGGAGGTCTATTGTACTTCAATCCTAACTACCGTCAAAATATATTTTTATCTCTATTTTTTTGTTGAACCAATTTCATTAAAATCTTACCTGTTTAGATTCATCCATATTATTGTTTGATTGGAATATTAGGAATACGGTACAATCTAAATAGTCCCTGAGATGTGTATGCCTAAAAATCAGTCATTGATTATTGATTAGGTCTCATATTATATATGGTGAGAATGTACTCTGTAGTTCATTAGTAAATAGCAATACTAGTCAATCCCAAATATGATCTAAAATGTTAGGATACTGTTGTGTACCTTCAAGGTTTATATGTATTCTTGTTAAATAAGTTCAAATTAAAAAACCCCTTTTGTAGTGCCTTTGATTTTCGACATAACAATACTCCTAGATTTTGAATCGACATAACAATAGTCCTAGATTTTGAATCTCAAGTCCCAAATAATGATCTTCATCAACGTGTCTTCCCTCCATGGATAATATTTTCTAATGGTGGACTGCTTTATAATTTCTAGATATGAAGATTTCAAAAAAAAAAAAAAAAGGGTCTTTATAGATGAATGGAAAATAAGAATTCCCAAAAACAAAAACAAAAAAAAAGAAGGAATTATCATGTATTAGAAGATTCAGGAAGGCCCTCAAAGAATCTAATTATTGCATCCTGCAGACTTGAAGCATAATGCCACCCAAAGACTCATTCATAACTAAATTTCACAAAATGAAGTAAATAGTTCCATTTTTGATGCAAACTTCATCTTTTTCCTTGAATATGCCTTGAATCGTTTTGGTTTTGGATTCTCATTTCTTGTATCTCATGAATATGCCTTGAATTGTTTTGGTTAATGACAAAAGAACTCTAATAACTTGGAATTTTACATTGTTGGGGAATGAACTCTAATGATTCTTAAACAAATTTAATGAGAAATGAACTCTAATTTCATCATATGTATTGTCATTTTTTTTTTTTTGTAGAAACTATATGACACTTTGCAAGTTTTATGTTGTGTGTAAGAGTTTTACCCCAGGGATCTATGACACTTGGGAAGAGTGTAGCAAGCAAGTGAAATTTTATATAGGTGCTATATATCGATCGTTTGGTACACGAAGAGAAGCAAAGGAGCATTTCTGTGCATATTTACATTGGCGTGTTGTTTCCAAAAATTCTTTTGATGCCATGATGGAAGTTTATCAACACAATGCACCAAATAAGGCACCAATTGCTTGATGCCGATGTTCTCTATTTCATTTTTTTCTTTTAGCTGTTCTTGTTTTTGTTGTGCTTTTGTTTATAGGTTATGCTATTTTCTTGTAATTTATAATGCTTCCTAGAACTAGAGAGAATGTAGGCCACTTGTTTTTCCCAATTTTGTGAAGTGATGCTCATTCCAGCATATCTTGGAAATTATGACTTTGTATGTATGATCCATATTGAAGTAATGTCTCAAAGTTAATATTGCCTTTTGGAAAGAATTTTTGGTTCTAGTCAATTTTTAGTTCTAACTATTTAGTGGCTGTAGTGGGGATAAGACACTGATTCCGAACATGAATCTATAGGGGGAGTCTCTTGTAAATTTGGGATCCAGTTTCTCTAAGTTTTAGAGTGATGAGGTACCAGCTCAAGAGCTCTTTGTTGAACACAATAACTATTCCGGCCTATCCAAAATTGGTCCTCTTACTCTTAAGAAAGAAAGCAATTCAAGGAAAGGAAAAACAAAACACATAACCTAACAGAGTTGAAAGTGGATGTTAAACCTCTAAAAGGTGTTGAATTCACAGTGTTTGTGAAAGAATTTAGCTCTTCCATCTACGTTAGTGACGGTGACTTTAGTATATATGTTGGTTATGTGTGTAGTTTGCTTCAGTGAATAAAGTTGACTCTCAACTTTGTTGAAATGGTTCCATGTCGGTTATGTTATTATCCAATTAAAATAAAGTTGTTGCATGGAATCATAATAAAAGGAATAAGAAAAGCCTCTTATCTGTGCCAAACCCCAGCAGTTGGAGGAGTCTAGCTGGCCAAACCCCAGCTTACCTAATAAAATGTCTCGTATTATGCATATACAAGAAAGGGTAGAGGTGGGAAAGTGATTATTTCATGGCATACATGCTAAGGATTGGTACCTAACATACTCAATTCGGCCTCTTATATTCTGTCTACTAATGAGAAACTTGCTATGATCTGTGCATGTAACTTGACACATCTAGTTTGTTGTGCTCTCTTGGGTTCCATGTCTAGCTTGAAGTATAACACCTTTTCAATGTAATTAACATGAGAAACTTTTGATATTTCACAAGCAGCTTTGCTATGCATATAACTTGAAGCTTCATATATGGCTTTGATCAATACATATCATTCAGGCAACCCAAATTCAAAGAAATCTAATTAAAACTTGTTTGTCCAATCTAGCATCATTTTCTGGTACATATGGAAGCTCATAAACAAAGTAATCTCCAAGGGAATTAAACCCAATTCAAAAAATTTCCAAAATGTTCATTACCATCAGTCCGACAGGCACATACCAAGGGGTCAATGGAAAGGACCCACTCGCAAAAACACCACCATCAGCACCTACAAATGAACATGAATAGGAAGTTACAAAATCTGAAAAAATAAAAGAACCCAAAATCTACTAGCATATGTCAAACAAGCATTCAAACTTAAGTAACGGGCATATAACCACTACAACCTTCGTAGCCTCTTCAAATGACTCGAAGCTAATGAACCCAAGGAATAATCTTATCACATTTATGATCTATGAAATGATTGGAAAGAAGATATGTATATGCTTACATTCGATCAAATAGAGAAGATAATGATATTTTTAGTAAGGAGACCAACAGCCAGGAAATGGGTACTGGAAGACATTCAAAAATATATTTGAATTCCAACAACTCAAGCAAATGTAGGTAGGATGTTCTTTTTAAGGGTGAACTCGTTTGCCTTGATTGGGCTAATAGACTGAACCAACAAAAGAAATAAAATAAAAATTAGGCCCAAATTTAGGGTGAATATGGCACTCTATCAATCTAGAAAGTTTTAATTTTTTTGGTAATCCGATCAAGAAGATGAGTATCAATATCTAATGAGTAAGCTTGCCAATCTCTAAGCAAAAAAGTATGGCTTTAATAGAAAAGTAGCCCACCATTTTATGGTCTATTATAACAGTTTAATATTGATGGAATCAAGTAGATATTTTACCTTGTCAAGAATGCGCTAAAGCCTCTCCATTTCATTTTTGGCATAATCAACACCTTTCTCCATAAAGCTCTTGGCAACTTTCAAGTAGATCTTGCCATATGATTAAGTTTGATGTGAGCTAGTAGCATTCAAATGTTGATCATTTACGCTCAATACTTCTTCCTACATGACATATAACAATTAAAACTATTGAAATTAAGTAACAGGCTAAATAGTTATTGAATTTAGACAATAATTTTGATAAGAATGACCTGAATAATTGGTGATCTATTAAATTGAGCTTCTCTTAAATTGCTAGTAAGCAAAAATGGCTGCATCATGAGTTATAAAACTAAGAGAGCATATGAACAAAAAACATTGGAATCAATTACCTAGAGCATTCTGGTGAAGCTAGGAACCATATTGTTTAATGGAAATAATGGTTGATACATAAATGGAGTCAGAGAATGATTACTATCAACGGTACTCATAGCAATTGATTCATCCTAAAAGACATAATGAAACATTTAGTAATATAAAAATTAGTAAAAAAAATTTTGTAAAGAATTATAAATGTTTACCTTTCCTAAGAGTGTAGGACTTTGCATTGGACCTGTCTTATTTTGGTTTCTTTTTTCTTTTTTCAATTTATCAACAATATCTGTTATCTACCTAGGTTCGTTCTGCTTATTTTTTGTGTTCTTTGCCTTAATAGCTCTATCAAGCACATTTGAAATCCCACGAACACTACAGCCCGCCCGACTAGTTTTCTCTTTTTGTTTGAGACCCCTAACTCTTGTAGATATATCCCCATCAATAAAATGTTCTTTAAAAACTGCATTGTCATTGTCACTCTCTGATCCATCACATGAAGTATCCACATGTTCAACACTTTCAATATCTTGAGAATCATTTTGCATTTGTGAGGCAACATTAATAGGTTCCTCAAGATTCACATTTTTTAAGCGCACATTCAACTCTTCATACAGCATCATAAGTCTCTTTACTCTCTGCAGCCCTTGTTGCTATTTGAACAAGTCTATGACACAGATATTTATAACCTCTCAGTCTCTAATATAGGATCACTTTCAATAGTGGACCCAAAATAATTGATTGTAATTCCTTTGGACTTGACATCTTTCCTCCATCTTCTCAAAATGTACCGACTAGGAATCTTCCTTATCTCATTCTTGTGAAAAAAATATGACAATAAAGAATTCCGATAAATTCAAACTTCTTGTAATTACAAGTAACAATAGCAGCTGATGAATCATATGTAACAGTGTGCTCACGATGCATGTTTGCTCGGCTGTTAGAGACTTTATATTCAGTAATTGTGTTGATTTTGCCATTGATATGAACATTGCAATTCAAAGTTCCAAAACTTCTTTATGGAACATATCAAATATGAGAGATATATTCACTTTCTTTGCATTCGTCGGTTTCTCACCACCTTTTCAAAATATTCTAAAAAAATGCAACAAATCTTTTGAGGTATGAAGAGACTTTTTCAAAACATTGTTCATCGATTCTGACCTTTGCGTTTTGTTCATATCTACACAAAATGTGTGTCTCTCATATACAAGGGACCATTTCTCCATTTCCCTAAATCTCGAAGCCAACCATTCATTGTCTTGAAGATCATATCTCTGAATCATGCTATTTCATTCCTCCATAAACTCATCATCATCTTTACATTCGTATACATACCTTCGAAAGTCTTTAGAAAAAGACTTATTACGCTAAAAAATGTTATGAAGTTTTTTAGCAGTATTTTGATACATATGTCAAATACAAAATCGATGATAAGTTTCAAGCAAGATGGATGATAAAACATTAATCATTGATTGACTCTGATCTGTTAGAAATGTATTCAGACTTTTTCCAGACTTGATTTTGACAAAAGTCTCAAATAACCACTTGAAAGTTTCTATTGTTTCATTATAAAGCAAAGTAGCACCAAAGATAATGGTCTGCTTGACAAATAATCCAAAGGGACGATTCTGTGTTTGTTTTGTATGTAGTATTGAAACAAAAGAAGTCACCAAAATAATTATAATCAATCATCATACCTACATTTTCCCAAAAAATATTTGTAATCAATTCGTCTTCATCAAGTTGTAGAGCATAAAAAAAAAAAGATGGTTTTTCTGATTGCTTTTTTTGTAAATACTCTAATAATACCCCCGCATCCCCTTTTTTCATTGAATTTTTCTTGGAGCGAAAATAATTGTTATAATCAGTACTAATAAACTCAAGATTCTCATGGCCACCGACTTGCCTACTCATTAGTTTCATAACGGTTGATGGTGCTATTCCTAACCTATCTGTTGTTTAAACTTCTGTAACTTGGGCAGTAGTCTAATTTCTATGTGATTTTAACAAATGAACCATAACAGGTGGTACTACATCATGGTTATGATTTGGTTCAAATAAATGGACCACATATACACACTTATCTCGAAGAGTAATTCTCATTTCTGCCTTACAACCAGTCTTTGTTTCCGGACGAGGTTTCTTAATTATTTCATATCTCTCATCCTTCAAACGAAAACCAGATTTAGAGCAACAAAATGTTCTATTCATAATTACACCATCTATGAAATTCTTATTACTGTAAATGGATATGTTTCCATTTCTTGATTAATGCCAACTACTTGGAGGGACTCCATCCGTAAGTATTCAACTGTATAAGTTAAATCTATTTCTTGTTTTACACCATTGAAACAACTTATACAGAGACAATTCATAGAAATAAGGAATTATAAAATATAAGGTTGCAAGCCCACATAAATAGTACTAATAAACCCAAGTTACCTCAAAAATTATTTTGGAAAAAAAGGAGAAAGGTATCCAGACTTCAAAGGTAAATAGTTTGACTTACTAATTACTCTAGAGCAGATTAAATTTAAAAATTGGTTAACTCTATTACTCCAAGAAATTAGTAAAATAATTCCGCCAGAAGTCATTCCAAAGATCCAAATGTGACAAAAACACTTTTTTGAGCACAAGAAGCTATGAATACTCCCCAATACTGTTAAATCACCAAGAAAAATTAAGGAAATGTAGTAATGCTTACAGAGCCATCTCAGAACAAAGGGATCACTGTTTAGACATAGAAGGGACTAATTGCACCATTTTGGCTATTATTCGTAAGGTTCACGCATATCCATTTGAACACATTTAGAAGATTAGATTGAAATTCAGATGTAGGGAGAGATTTTCTCTATTATTCGTAAGCCTACCAATGATGTCTTTTAAATGCCAAGTTGTAGAAGCCAAGGAAACCTTAACTCTTAGAGCAAGCTGAGACTTCTAGCAAATTGGGAACATCGGACTCCACTAAAAATTGAAACTGGTTCTTAACATACCTAGACAACAAAGTAATGCATCATCCAATGTTTGCATCACCAAAATATTAAATGAAATGTAAGATTTCAAGGCTATTAGATTTTACTGAGGTGTTGGAGGATGTCATTACAGTAGATGATTTTCCGTTTTATGTATTGGGATTTTTTGCCCAAGTCTTTTATCAGCCTCTTTTCTTCAAATGAAACATATCCATTTACAATTTATTATTAAATCCAAAATCGGTAAGGGTGGAAAGGAAGAAGACATTGAGAGAGACAAGAAAGATAATACCTTCAAGGAATCTCTCAGTAGCGATGGTGGATGATGTTGGTTTTAATAGAACTCTTGGATGGTTCACATGGTGATGCCGACGATGGCCGACGATGACAGCTTTTGGATGTGTTGTCGATGATGGCCGACGATGACAGCTTTTGGATGTGTTGTCGATGATGGCAGCCTGTATTGCAAGGAGTTCACAAAATCGCAGAAGAGAAAAAGAGTTTCTCTTTTTTGCTTCTTTGCTTTTTTGGTGTTTCCCCCATTTCCCCCTCCCCCCTCTTTTCCCCCCTTTATTCTCTCACCCAAAAGGAAAGACATTCACGACAGTTGAGCATTCCATCAATGGCAGCAATCACGTGAGTGGCATGCTTCACTTGCCATGCGTTAGCATGCATGGGGTTCTGGCCACCAGGATGAACCCAACATTAAGCACAAATGATATGCTTCCTGAGAATTGCAACCTAATAGATCAAAAGCATCGTCTGTTTCTCAAAAGAAAATTCACATTGTCCATTGACTAAACTTGCACAATGTCGGACTTTTCCATAAAAGAATGGACCCTAAGTATACGTGATTGTCTAAATATTGTTGGATTATGGAAGCTCATCCAGTCACTTGATTATTTTTCAATATCTTTTCTTTTAGGGAAGTTTAATTATCTATTAGCTAGGAAGCACGAATACTTTGAAAATGGAAACGTACCCGTATCGCCATATCGGATACGACACTCTAAGGTAAAACTTAGCTATTTTTCATATCTTCTACCGTATCACCCGTATCTAAGAATCGCCGTATCAGTGCTTCCTAGTCTATTAGTGTATGGATTGGGAGGAGTGAATATTGTTAAGATTTGTAGGTTTTGCTCTTAGAGAAATGATGGCCCAATCACAATTTTTTTTTTTTTGGTTCAAGATATACATTTAGGCTGCAACGCCGGTTAGGTGTTAGTATCTATTCAGTTAATGGGCGGGTGGAGAGTATATACTAACTCCCACCCTCTCTGGATTGGAACCCGGTACCTCCCCCTAAAGCAGGAGATACACTACCACTGGGACAAAGCCCTGGTGTGTCAATCGCAACTTTCTAAAGTCTCATTGTGATTGCTTTTGGATGGACTTTTCGGGCTACTTCCTGTGACTTATGGACCTTTAAAATTCAAAAGTTATTAAAAATAGCATTCATTCACACAAGCCAGAAAAGGGTGTCTCCTCCCATCGTGCAATCACGGCTCTCGCAAGAGCTACTCTAGTCAAGCTACCTGCCGGAGGTCATTCATTTCTCCACGGAAAGTCCCCACACACCTCCTTCATTTGTCTTCCTCATTTCTTCTCTAATTTTTTTTTTTGAAATTTCCTCTCATTCTTAAGATTTCATTGAAGAAAAACCCATCTTCCACCCATCGTGCCTGTTATTGCCGTTATTCTCTCCGGCACTAGTTTCTATTCTCACCGGCTAGAGCTCAAGTCATTCCCTAACTATTTTCAATTTAAACCCCTTTGGGGTTTAATGGAGAAGGATTTTTCTGATATTAGGTATTTTTTCTTGTTCTTTGGGCTAAATGGTGAAGGATTAACGGTGAAAGACGTTGTTTTATTTGTGCCTATTTTCTCATAGATGATAGGAAACCTATGATGCCTTTAAATTTTGTTGGTAGCCTTTAGATGTATAAAAAAATTAAAATAAAACCATGATTGAAAAACTTGTCATTGACATTGCTTTCCCTTTTGTGGTTGGGTGGTCCATCAAGGGTTCACAGATGTTTCATTTTCAGTACAACTCACTCCCCTTGTTGAGGCTTTGGATTGTCTCTAGCAAAGCCAGAAACCTCCTCTTAGGGTTCTATACATCGTGTGCCGCATGGCACCGTTTTGGGCGCCAAAACGAAACCGAGAAATGAAAGAAACAAACATTAACATTTGCTAACGTTTGATTTTAATAATTTTTATTTCAATATCAGGAACAACGCACATAGGAATCTCTACTGTTTGAACTTCCCATTTGGGGTTTTTTGTAGTTTTGGTCACAGAGCCTTTCTTCTTCACCTCACCGTGCCACAACCAAGGTTTTGCGAGATCTTGAGGATTGGTGATGCAGATCTTCTCCTTCTCCACCCATCTTTCAGATCTTGAGGATTTCGGCCAGAGCACCCACAGATTGTGACAACGACACCAAGAGACCATATCACCATTGTAGATCACATTTTGGGTTCGTGGCTGCCAGACCATCAGGGCTTCTCAGATTTTCTTTGGGGTTTCTCCACTTTCGGCAACCACGAGAGGAGGGAAATCGAAGGTACCATCCTTCTTCTCCCCTTTGTTATTATTTTTTTTTTTTGGTTTCTTATCATGAGTTAGCTTATCCCCTTCCTTCTTTTCTATTTGAGGGTTTGATTTGGGGTTTTTTTTTAAATTTTAAATCCACCAAATTATTTGGGGGTTTTGACTTGGTTTGAAGGAGGGTTTATTTTCAAAATTGTTGGTGGTTGAAACTTTGGGTTTTGTTTTGCTAATTTTGCCCCTTCTTTTCTTCAATCATAATACTCATTGACTACAGTTAAGAGTTATACACGGGTCATTTTTTGGTTCCGATTATTAAGTTTAGGGTTTAATTCTCCTATATTGACAGATTCCTATGTTTGCATGTTCTCAACAGGCAGAGGCTCCAGCTACTAGGTGTTTGTTGAATGCTCATTGCATCATAAGAGTACTCGAACTCCTTATTTTTAATGTTTGTTCCACTCATTTAGCTGGTGATTACTCAATGTTCTTTTAGATTGATCATCCCTTTTTTTTTCCATCCAATCTTCTTTTCTCTCTGTTGGCCAGTAATGGGATTTTGATTCTCTTAACAATAATTCCAATTTCGATTGGTGATGTAGTAAGTATGAACAGATAATACTTAACCCTGCAACACTACTCAGATTATAAACCAGCTTAACTAAAGGGTTGTGTCATTATAACACACAACTGATCTAGACTGAATTTTGGCCAAAAACTGTTGAGTTTGAAGTTGAAATTTATGATATAATGCTGGAAGACATTTCTACAGTGCATGGATGACATCTCCTACTTAGGAAACCATTGATAATTATTGTGGCGGCTCATTTTCACATGGCGAGAATCTCTGGTAGTTCTAGGGTTGGGATAAGTTGGTTGATCAATTGCATGTTGACCTAAAACTGGAACAAATCATTATAATGCCTTGTCTAAAATGTTATAGAAACATGAATTTGTATCCTGGAAAAAAAAAATAGAATCTCCATGGAAAAAAAATCTTATCTTCTTAGCTAATAAACATTTATTATAGTGGCCTAGTTTAATTAATTAGAGAGGAATAGATACAGGGGTGGCGATTTCATTCACTCAATGTCCACGGATTTGGGTTTGGGTTGGGATTTGGACATGTGAACTGGCGGTTTGGTTTTGCTTGTGTAATTGGTGATTGTGTTTGAGTTGGGGTCCCAAACTTGACGTATCATAATATGAAACTCAATTGTTTCATTTGTTATCCCCTTAACTTTTTCGGAATTAGAGAATAATTATGCTAAATTTAGAGAATTTTTATTTATAAATTTACACCAAATATAGTAGATCAAGATAAGTTTGTTTCTTCAATAGCTTCCATCTGATTTAGCCATCATTAATATTTTGTTTCTTTCAAACCGTGTTATTTGAATTTGGATTATAGAGTTGAAAATAAATGGATGATCTACTATATCTAATATGATCCTAATAGAGTCTCAAGTTCAGGGAAGAGCACAATACACATTTCAGAGAGGCCAAATTTGTAATAGGGCTGAAAGCATTTATTTCAAGTGGGGTGGTAGGGTGGTTTATGCTGTAATACATTGATATGGAACATAATATATTGGGTAATCTTTGTGAAGAAGATAATAGTGGATTACGAGTATCACGCAGGTTATCATTTGAGACAATAGAGGATGACTATAATTATGCTAGTGGATCTGGGTGCAACAATAAAGGTTCGACAAATGAAGATGATACACCAAATCCATAAATTGGAATGGAATTTGAGTCAGATGATTAAACATATGATTTCTACAATGAATATGGGAGAAGTGCTAGCTTTAGTATTCGAAAGGATTGGAAAAAAAAAAGATAAAGCTGGTGTCATGAGACGTAGAAAACTTTGTTGTTCGCGAGAAGGTCTTAAGAAAGAAGATAAATGAGCAAACATTGAGAACCAACGAGATCCTACTATATGTGATTGTAAGGCTCACATTGTAATTGCTCTGCAGCCAAACGAACAATATAAGATAATTCAGAGTCAATTAAAACACAATCATCATTGTACACCTATGAAGTCTTAAATGTGTAGGTCATGGAGGAGAGTAGCTAAGGTTTAAGTTGTTGAAGCGAATATGGCAAGTAGTGTTGGTATAAACTCGAAGAAGACATATAACCTTATGACCGTAGAAGTGGGAGGACCCGAAAATGTTGGTTTTTTGCACATGGACATTAAAAATTATATTCGTTCCAGACGGATGAGATCAATGGAAATGGGAGATGCATGAGCAATATTACAGTGTTTTCAGAAGATGGTTGTAGAAGATCCAGGCTTTGTATATTCCTTACAACTTGATGCTGAAGATCAAATAACAAACTTTTTTTGGGCTGATGACTCTAGAATGGTGAATGACTACAATGCATTTCGTGATGTGCTTGTTTTTTATACAACTTATAGGACAAATAATCAGACATGACCATTTGTACCATTTGTAGGAGTTAATCATCATAAACAGTCAATTTTATTTGAAGCGACATTAATGTATGATGAAACAACTGCATCTTTCGAGTTGTTGTTTAAGGCTTTTTTTGGCTGCAATGTCTGATAAACAACCGAAAACCATTCTTACGGATCAAGACAAGACAATGGCCAACACAATCTGTTCAGTTTTACCAGATACTAATCATTGTATATATGTGTGGCATATGTACCAAATGCAAGAAAGCATCTTAGTCATGCATTTAATAGTTCAAAGTCTTTCGTTGTAGATTTCAACAAGTTGATATAGGACTATGATGATGAAGAAGATTTTTTGAACGGGTGAGAGAACATGTTAGAAACATATAGTCTAAGAGGGAATACATGGTTCCAAAAGTTGTTTAGTGAAAAGGAGAAATTAATGGGCTTTGGTGTATAAAAGGACTATATTTTGCGCGGATATGAAAAACATCCAAAGAAGTGAAAGTGTGAATAGTGTATTGAGAAAGTATTTAAATGGCACTATTACTTGTTGAAATTTTTTGAACATTTCGAGAAGGTGGTAAATGATAAAAGGGATGCGGAATTGAGAGCCGACTTCAAGATGACACAAAATGGAGTAGAAGTATATACGAATATTCCATTGTTGATCCGTGCAAGAAATTTCTACACCCCTAAAAATATTTAAATTATTTCAGGAAGAATATCGTATGAGACTAACATATCGTGTTAAATTGTCTGTCAAGTATGATACAATTGACACATTTACAGTAAGATGCCCAGAGAAAAAAAGAGAATACACAGTTACATGTGACAAAAGTGGGTTCACTATCCATTGTAGTTGTAAGAAATTTGAATTCACTAGAATTTTGTGTGGTCATGCATTGCGAGTATTGTTCAGAATGGAAGTGCAGGAGATCCCCGATCAATACATGTTGAAGAGATAGAGTAAACATGCAAAGGTTGCAAGTTCAAGCATTGGCTCTAGAAGTTCATTATTTGTGGGGGTGTAATTTTGTCAAAGTATTATAAGGTCTTAAGTCGCTTGTCTATGAAATTGAACACTAGGGCTGCTGAAAATAAACACTCTTTTAAAATTGCTATGGAAGGTTTATGTGCAACCACGTCGAATGTTGAATTTTTTTTTTTAAATTATCCATAAATGAGACTCAAAACCTTGAATCAGAAAAGATGGTTAGTAAAACACCCAAGGAAAATGATGATAATGAGATATCCAATCGAGTAAAGGGACTAGCAAAAAACGATCAAGGACATAAGGGAAGAGCAAGGATCCGAGTTGTTTGGAGAAGAGGAAAAAAATAAGACAGTCATCTAAGGTGCCTATCTACACCTTGCCACCCACTGGTCCCATTGTGCATTCGATGCCGACATGTCCGAGTGATCAAGGAATACAGGTACTTCAATTTGGTTTGCATTATAAATCAAAGTTAATTTATTGCCAAGTTTAAGTCTTATTAATTTTTAATTTTGATGTGCTAAATAGGGGTTCCAACAAAATGTTGGACCAAGTCAAATTACGAACTAACAAGTTTAACTGAATCAAGTGAACCTGTACATGCACCAACAAGCTCAGCTGAATCAAGTGAAACCGTACATGTACGGACAAGCTCAGTTTAATCAAGTGAACCCTGCACTAACAAGCTCAGTTGAATTAAGTTCCACCATATACGTACCAACAGTTTCAAGGCCCTTCCAATGTCTTCTTTAATGTATGAGCAACCACAACTACACCACAACCAGAGCATGTATCAGCATTTGCAACAATCCATCTATGGGTCATCTCAGGTAACTATTACGTTATTATGTTGATCAGTGTGTGTTGCAATCTTTAGGATTAGAAATAACTTTTGCACCTTCTATTAGCAGACAATTTATCCATATGTGTGATTTTTATTCATCTTTGAAAACAAGTTATTAATGTACTTTACTTGTGGCTAGCAAAATCCTTAGCAGAAATGAGATCCAAGCATAGTAATATCTGACAAAATATGACAATAAACAGGCCTTGAAACTTATCTCAGATCTCTTTTTGGTTATTTTTAGTGTCCTATCATTATCCATTATCTGACTGCATATCTACTAAAAGAAAACCTAGTAATTCAGCAATATAAATCAAATTTACTAAAAACATAAATTTTCTTTTCAGGTTGTAAGCTTGTTTATCACTATACTCATCCACAAGATGTTTAACATCTGACAAAATATAACTCATTCAGATTTGATATGTAAACTTCCTTGGAAAATAATCAACTGATCATTAAAAAGGCTGCTACCAAGCTAAAAAAAAACTAGCTGCAATAATGCTACATTTAGGGGGGCCAATGTAATGCACCAACATAACTCAAACAATGTCGAGTTACTCGTTTATTATGCTTAGAGTGGTTATTGTTTCATAAGTAAATATAAATTGAGTGTAGCTGTAAAGTGAATACCCCAACATTCAGATGGGTCGTAATTTCTCCTTTTTTTTTCCAACAGTAAGAAGCAAACTTAATGTTTAAAATAGAAATTGTTAGAAAGAGAACCTCCATGCTCACAACACACATTGATCTTTTCTTCTATAAGTGTGATTTGACAGATAATTTAATGAAATACCCCCCGGGGAAGATGGGATTGTCAATTGGTCATCTCCTTATATGTTGTCTCTATATGTTGTAGGAATCACCACTTGGTGTGGGGAATAGCTCACAGGGAGAGTGTCAAGACCTTACCCCTCAAATGACAAATTGGTAACCACAACTCATATTTATTTTCAATTAATATATAAAAACCCCTTTATTTGATGTTTCGAAGTAATCATAGTGAAAAGTTATGGTGATAGCTATGTTGCATGTTTGTGGTTCTGCAGTTATAATAATTGAATTGTTGCTCAAAGAAAGGGCTAGTAAGCCAGTTGAATCCAAGGCTATGACATGGGAGAAGGATTATGAGAGGGGAGGAAGATGAATGTGATTAGTACTACGTAGATGTGGTATGGGTTTTCAGGTTTTTGGTCTTTTGCAGGGCATCTCAATGAATCTGACATTGCTACTGATTAAACTTGTAAAGTATTAGTCCAAGGTTTAAAGATTACAGATTTACTGATATGCTATCACTGAGAACTTTTTAATGGTTTATTTATTGTTTATTAAAGTATGTTTGTATTGTTTGTATATTGTCAACATTTTCTGAATTGGGGTTGATTGGCCTTAGGTTATCAAGATGAGGATCTATAGGATTGTAAGCATGTAGTGGACTTTATTGTGTAGCCTCATGGTCTAATAGCTTTGTATGCATCTGAAATAGCAATAGAGAAATATTATGGTTTTATTTCTTATCTCTTTAATTCTATACATATGTGTATATATATATATATATATATATATATCTGAAATAGCAATAGGCACTGCCATGAAGTTATTGGCTCTGGAGCAGTTGATGGCCTTGTTAACAGAGATGGGTGCATGAATTGGTTCATCGGTTATGGCCTTCTCATCATTTGTTATTGCAAGCTCTTCAGTGACGCCTTCAGCACTTATTATGTCTTTGACTTCTGGCTACACTTTGACCGCCATAGTGTCTTCATCATTCATTATTAAGGGCTCGTTAGTAACGCCCTCAATATTTGGTGCTGCATCTACTGGCTCTACAATGCATTATTGAAATTTTGGTTGGTGACCTCTCCAGTTATGTACTTGAAAAAATAAAATAAAATAAAATAAAGAATAAATGATAATGGAGACAGTTGTTTCAGAAGGCTACCTTTGATGTGAGTTCTGTAGTGTTTGGTTGGACAGACTCCATCTTAGGCATTTGATCTTCCATTTGTAATTTCTACGAAGACATGATAATTTATGCATTGAGTGCAACTAGGACAAGTCAATGGTATATAACAGAAAACATAGTACATAATACCGGCCATTACAGAATCCGCGATTTACTTTTAACTTAACACCTTATAACTCCTTTGTGATTGTGCATAATATATGAAATAAGACTTTCTGGCTTGTGAAAATTCCTTCCAACAAACTTACAACTTTCTGGCTTGTGAAAATTTCTGATCCACTGGTTGAAAGTAGTTCCAAAATAGGTTCATTTGGAAAGGCAAGAGTTTGCACCCCACTATCATTCTATATAGATGATATGGCTTCTAGTTACCACACTGAGTACCATAGTGGTTAAGCCTTAGGGTTCACAATATTTAATTTCTTAAAACTTTCTCATGTGTCCAAAGTAATGAGTTTTGTCATGGTTATTTGAGCTACTTTGCCTTTCCGATCTCTAAAGTACTAATATTAAGGGAAACTCCTTACTTGTCAAAATTACACAATAGTCACCAACATACTTGCAAGATTTTTAATTGAGGTAAAAGCTTATCTGTGGAAGCCTGTAATGGTGGAAGAAAGATAACATGTATTGGACACATGAGAAATAATGGAATTCACATGTTCCATCTTTTGAGTGAAATAGCTGACGCGAGTCTAGAATTTCCCTTACTACATTAGAAGTAGATAGAATTATACATTTGCAAATCAAAATTATACATTTGCATCTGAGTTTTTGGGCTAAAAAGAAAAAGGAAAATTGTCTTATGCAGCTTTGCCTTCATCTTTGTCTTGCATTCAGATTCTAGCTAATTAACCTTCATCCCTCCATATAATAAAAAAAACAAATTTACTTAAGGAAATAGTCGTCCATACACAATTCAAGCCTAACGAAAGGCTACACTCCCTCCATAAAACAAAATAACAACAAAACCAATAACAAAACAATATAAAATCTGTTTAATAATAGCAAATTTGGATTCCCTTTTTATAGACTGAATTTGAAAGCTGTTAAAATCCGATTCCATTCTTGCAATTCGCTCTTCTAAGCATTTGAATTCTAAGCACAAAACTTCATCCGTGATGCTAGATCTAGAGACAATAGAAGGTTGTCCCAATGGTTCTACACTTTCATTGCACCACTGAAATTTGTTACATTGTATGCCCTGGTAGATCATATTAACAAGTCATCATTATTCGTTTTATAATGACTCCTAATTATAATTAATACATTAATAACTTACCATTTTTCTACCACATGTATAGAAGTCTCTCCAAGGATTGACAATAGTTTTTGATGTCTTTACCACGTAAGGAGCCCCACATTTACAAAAATATTGTTGGCCACGTCTGGTTATCACTCCTTATAGATGAAGATGCCATATTGCTACACTTGGAGAAAGTATTGACAGGAAAGCAAACAATTTATAACCACTGCTGCAAAATTTTCAACCAACCAGAATTCGTGGAAGCACTGCAATCTACTTTGATAGACTACCCAATACTCTCTAAATATCAATTACAATTTAATTGTTCATAACCACAATTGTAACTGTTGAAACTACTGGAGTTATTACGAGATTATTCTTGAGAAATTGTAGATTCAGAAACTTTCATGAAGATTCCCCCAAAGTTTTGGTCTAGTACTAGAACAAACACAGTCTTATTATCAACAATCAACAAAACATTATCAGAGATCAACAAAGAGAGGATAAGTTCTAAAATCTACAATGATAAGCCTCGAGGCTGCAATTGCCGCCACAACGGACAGGTAGCTGAAGAAGCAGACATTAAGCCAATGCCAAAATTTCTGGAATGCAATCAGCTTATTCTTCTTGGCCATTAGGTACATGTGGTTTGCTATGATAAATGTTAAGAGGGAATGTGCTGGTGGCCCCTGTAAGGCTCATCAAGTCTCCGAGGAATGCACTTCCTTTAGATCTGAATGACAAGTTGTGGATCTGAATGACAAGTATGGAACTATGAAGCACATCATAACATTGCCATTCCAATCCCAATTATAATAAAATAAAATTCTATCTTAAGTCCAAGTCACCTTCTACTTTACCTAAAAACAAGTAATTCGTCGGTAAGAAGAGGGGAGAGACAATGGTTTTCTTTCTGTTTTTTCATTGCAGGTGTTGAGAAATTGTGAAAGGAGAGTGGGAAGTGGCAAAGACTTATGCTGGTGGTTTAGGGAGGGTGGGCCTATACAAGGGTAGGCAGCTCCTCAAGGTTCTATGACACCTCTACTTTACCTAAAAAACAAAATGATAGTTGTATGTAAAGTACGTCTCTCTAAGCCAGAAAATGGTTTTTTTAGATATCAACCATTACAAACAAGCTCTCATTTAAATAAAAAAATTGGAACATTTCTAAGTCATAGACCACTATCACTCCTAGACCTGTGTATTCTCTCCCAATTGACCAAATCCACCTACCTATCAAAGGAGGTGGCACTAGAAAGATAGTAATGTTGGGCATATCCAA
Organism: Tetracentron sinense; assembly: GCA_015143295.1. Classification (NCBI taxonomy): domain Eukaryota; kingdom Viridiplantae; phylum Streptophyta; class Magnoliopsida; order Trochodendrales; family Trochodendraceae; genus Tetracentron; species Tetracentron sinense. The sequence goes on from CM026554.1 coordinate 35,240,246, forward strand.
AATCTTAGCCATTGAGGCGGCACTAGCCAATGTCAACTTTATACACAAATAGAAATTGAAATATAATGGTCTCCAACATCTCAAGAGAATTTTGAAAATGATAAGGTCAAAGTCCCCACCCTTCCAGTGCACTAATGAAAAGAGGCAAATCTGCCCCTCATGAGAGTTCAAGTCCTTCTATCACCTAAAAAGGATCCCGTTGACTTCCCATTGCTGTTCAAGGACACGAACAGTTTGAACTTTACATGAAGATTACTTTAGAACAAAATTCGCAAAACAACTATTATAGAGATTTTAGATCAGTTGACAACATCCATTCAGCTAAAGTAATTGGTGATGATATCTAGAATTGAAATCTATAAACAAGCATGGATTTTTGTCTTATTTGGAAATATAGAAATTGATTGCATGAGATTAATGAAGATAATTCCCAGATAGTGGACATTATTTTGAGAGACGAAGCATTATAGTAGTTAACCAAAAAAAAGGCATTATATTAGGAGACATACCATCTTGAATTGACAAAACAAATGCTGTAAAAATATATTATTCTAAAGAGTGTTGAAAACCCTAGTCAAACCCTTAAAGCTGACCAATGGGGTATTATACCAAGGCTTTGGATTGTCTCTGGCGAAGCCAGAAACCTCCTCTCGGGTAGTGTTGCAGGGTTAAGTATTATCTGTTCATACTTACTGCATCACCAATTGAAATTAGAATTATTGTTAAGAGAATCAAAACCCCATTACTGGCCAACAAAGAGAAAAGAAGATTGGATGGAAAAAAAAGGGATGATCAATCTAAAAGAACATTGAGTAATCACCAGCTAAATGAGTGGAACAAACATTAAAAATAAGGAGTTTGAGTGCTCTTACGATGCAATGAGCATTCAACAAACACCCAGTAGCTGGAGCCTCTGCTTGTTGAGAACATGCAAACATAGGAATCTATCAATATAGGAGAATTAAACCCTAAACTTAATACTCGGAACCAAAAAATGACCGTGTATAACTCTTAACTGCAATCAATGAGTATTATGATTGAAGAAAAGAAGGGGCAAAATTAGCAAAACAAAACCCTAAGTTTCAACCACCAACAATTTTGAAAATAAACCCTCCTTCAAACCCCAAGTCAAAACCCCCAAATAGTCTGGTGGATTTAAAAAAAAGAACCCCCAAATCAAACCCTCAAATAGAAAAGAAGGAAGGGGATAAGCTAAATCACTGCAAGAAACAAAAAAATAATTTTTAAGGGGAGAAGAAGGATGATACCTTCGATTTCCCTCCTCTCGTGGTCGCCGGAAGTGGAGAAACCCCAAAGAAAATCTGTGAAGCCCCAGTGGCCTGGTAGCCACGAACCCCAAAATGTGATCTATAGTGGTGGTATGGTCTCCTGGTGTCGTCTTCACAATCCGTGGGTGCTCTGGCCGAAATCCTCAAGATTTGGAAGATGGGTGGAGAAGGGAAAGGAGAAGGAGAAGATCTGCATCACCAATCCTCAAGATCTCGCAAAACCTTGGTTGTGGCATGGTGAGATGAAGAAGAAAGGCTCTATGACCAAAACAAAAAAAAACCCCAAATGGGAAGTTCAAACAGTAGAGATTCCTATGTGCATTTGTTCCCGATATTGAAATAAAAAATTATTAAAATCAAACGTTAGCAAACGTTAATGTTTGCTTCTTCCATTTCTCGGTTTCGTTTTGGCACCCAAAACGGTGCCACACGGCACACGATGTATGGAACCCCGAGAGGAGGTTTCTGGCTTTGCCAGAGACAATCCAAAACCCCTTGTTGAAGGCTTTCAGTTCTTCTTTCTACTGTACTGCAACAAGAGTTCTTTGTTTGTATTTCAAAATGGGAAATGGAAAACGGACCCAAGGTGAGCTTAGAAGATGACCCCGAGACCTCATTAGACCATGCTCGCTTTTTATCACCTATCGACTGTGGATAGGATTCACTCACCCTTTAGGGTTAAGCAATCTAACCATGATTTTTAAAAAGACAAAATTATTAATTTTAATTTAATTAAGTTTAACAATGGTTTAAGATATATTAAAAGGGACATAGGGACACTAAGGTCAGCTTAGAAGAGGACTCTCGGGTCCTCTTCTTAGGAATCTTTGGAAAATGCATAGCTTACCCGTAGTTGCATTTATGTTACGAAATGACCGAGCCTCATTGGCCCACGCCCCACTTTTTAACAGTCATCAACGTGGTTAAAATTCACTCACCCTAGAGTTAAGCAATCCAACATTGGTTTTTAGAAGAAAAAAAAAAATCTAAATCTAAATCTTAACTTAAATTTAGTTAAGCTTAATCAGGGTCAAATTGTGGTTATAAGGGACACATTCCAGATCATGGTTAAAATCTTATCCTCAATGCACATTCCACTATCCTACCTTTTGATACACTTTCCAAATCATGGTTAAAAATATGACCAATAATGTTTAAGGAATCTTAACCATAGTTAAAAGTTTAAAAAAATTGACCGTGGTAAATTAATAAGTTACTCTTTGCCATGGAAAGTCAAACACACATTTTGACTTTTCATATTAGGAAGCTACTTCTTACAAGAACAAACAGAAAGACAACTTTTTCTTTAAAATGACTTTTAGCTACTCTCCTAAAGAGTTACTTTTTCAGGAAGTTCTTCCCATGTGTCATTACTTTTACATGTTAACTTTAGAATCAATTGAGGTCATAACTTTCTCTATAAAAAAAAATATTTTATAACCTCAAAAAAAATATATATATATTATTTATATTTTAACTTATTGAAATAATAGCAATGCAATGACAGTTGTTATTACAGACAAGTATAGAGAATATAGATAAGTTGAAAGAATAGCATAACTTTTCTCTTTAGGTAGATTTGAATTTAAAATAGGATAGTCTCGCCCCTCATCATTGACATGTGTCTTTTTTTTTTAACTGTAGTTACTAATTTTCATCATATATATTTTTTAAAACAAAGGTTAAAAATATCATGACAAATCCAAGTTTAAGAAATCAAAATTTTTAAATGAAGAACTGATAATTTATAGTCGTTTTAAGATAAGTAGCGACTAAAGATAACTGGTAAAAAACAGGAACACTTGTAGCTCAAAAAAAAAAGCAAAAAAAAGAAAAGAAAACAAAAGAAAAAAAGCTTGGAAATCTGCTACTGGGCTAGCATTTCTCATATTAATATGTTGAGAAAAGTACAGTTTAGTTGCACCTCCTTTCTCTTTCCGTCCCAACAGGGGAAGAAGTCCTAAGAACTGTTTCACAACCTGCAAGTAAGTCTGCTTCTCTATTTCTAGAATCTAAATCTTTGTATCTCTTCCTAAAAAATAAATAAAAATTCAATGCATCTCCCGGATCCGTGATATTCATTTGCATTTGAATTTATTCTATCAAATATGAAATTGTGATTCTGAAATTGTATTTTTTTTTCACCTTGTTTAGTGATCTAGGTTCATAACCCTAAAAGTTGAGTCTTTTCTTGGAAAAATGGGGAATGCAGATTGCCAGGGTTTCTTTCAGGGGATATTGGGTGGAGTGTTGAACATCCATATTAAATCTTACTTTTTAGGTATCGCTCTGTTTGTTTGTTGATCTGGATGGTTGATCGAATCTCTTTTTTATTTATTTATTTTTATTTTTTAAGAAGCCCATTGTTTTAGCCCTACATTTGATTATTCCCATGTTTGATTTCTGAGTTTCGATAAGTATGTTTTGTTAATATGTTCCAATTTCTGTAGATTTTTCTTAGTTCTGGTTTCTTTTCTGGGTGGGATTTGTAGGAAGTGCTTGCAGGAGCGCAATACGGTAGATGGGGTGAGTGAAGACAAAATAAATATTGTATCTTTTTGCCCTTGTTCTCCCTTTGCTCTTCTAATGGATGAAGATGGTGGATTGAATATCCGTAATTGGGGTTATTATGAACCGTCCCTTAAAGGGCACCTCGGTCTGCAGCACATGTCGACTATTACAGAGAGAGACACTAAATCTCTTCTTTCTGGACGCAATTCTGCGATCATGGTTAGTAGCAATGGAGCTTTTCACCATTGGGATTGTGGGGTTTCGGAATCTTCAGTCCATATGGAGTACATGAAGGATAGTTGGATCAACCAGAGAGATAAGTTTCTACATGTGTTCCCGGGAAATCCCAATTTTGCTGTGCACTCTGAAGCTTCCGGAGCTCATGCCATGCAGATTCTACAATCACCTGATTCTTCAAAGGATGAAAGGGTGGCTCAAATAGAAGAGGCAAGCAGTAAACGGGATGATGTCCCTTTGAAGAAAAGGCCTGGTGGCCGTGCTCAAAAATCCCCGAAAACAAAGAAGACGAAGAGAATCCTGGGTGTGCCAAAGGATGAGAGCAAGTCATCTGTTCAACGAGCAAAGTCTGGGAAGAAGAACATGGGAGTTGTCATAAATGGGATTGATATGGATTTTTCAGGTATCCCAATCCCAGTTTGCTCATGCACTGGAACTCCTCAGCAGTGTTATCGATGGGGCTGTGGTGGGTGGCAATCGGCGTGTTGTACTACTAGTGTATCAATATATCCCTTGCCAACGAGTACCAAAAGGCGCGGTGCTAGGATTGCTGGAAGGAAAATGAGTCAGGGAGCTTTTAAGAAGGTCTTGGAGAAACTTGCAGCCGAAGGTTATAGTCTTTCTAATCCGATTGATTTGAGGACTCACTGGGCAAAACATGGTACTAACAAGTTCGTCACTATCAGGTAGAGGTACAATGTGGATACCATAACTGGTGTCCCATTGCATTCGGTCTGTTTTTCCTGTATATATATGTTTGTGTCCTATTGCAGAGGCTTCTCGGATAGTTTGTAAAATAATTTTCTCAGATATGTTACATGTTTTTGAAATTTAGACATCACGTTCACTGGATATTGTTGTTGTTGCTGATAGTTTTAAGGGCTATCGATCTTATTTTGCTGCAGTATTTAGGAAATAGTGATGAGATTAGATTTATTGAATCCTCGTAGGATAATTTTCACCCATACATAATCTTATTGTGTCAAAGAACAGCTTTTGAACTGTCCCATGCCTACTTTTTTAATGGACGTGCCATTATAGTTATTTTGTGTGCTTAATTTCAATAAAATCGTTTTATTAATTCAGTGCTCATACAAGTTGCTTTTCCATATTTGTTATATACCTGGTGGATCTATTTTAATGAAATTGTGCTCATTCCCACTGATTAATAATTTAATCATGCTTTTAGAGTTTAGAACTTTAGATACTTATGATTGTCATGGAAAATCTGGTAATTTAAAAATTTACATATCTTAGGTTCATGTTTAGTCACGGGGATGTATAATCGCATAAAGGAGTAGTTAATACCATAAGTAACCAATTCTGGTGTGTCATTTTGCAATGTCTCTAAGACTGCCGTTTACCAAAACCCTCATAAACTTAAATAAAACTACCGGTCAATATATCTTATTTCCTCAATTTTTCTATTTATGATAGAAAAAGAAAGTGTCTGAACATGGTTATTAAAGGCGTGGCCTCAGGTGCTTCAATTCTCTAGAGCTATTAGTTAATAGGACGGGAATTGCACAAATAATGTAGAAATATCACAAATAATGTGGGATGTTGTTGAAGGGCTATTATGGGTGTTAGCGGTCAATTCTCTTTGGGGGGGGGGGGGGGGGGGGGGGGGGGGGGGGGGGAGATGGGGGTCGTCGCCTTATTTTGGAATGGTGTTCAGTGAGAAGGGATTTTGATGAAGTTATGTAAATTTCTAAGGATATCGTAATATTAGTTATATAGCTCTTAGATTTAAGGGGTGAGCAAGTCTGCCATATCTTATTCTGTAGTATGACACTTATACCCATACCATGGTAACATTGACTAAAGTGGTTAATATTAGTTTTGTGCATATAGTTCCAATGTATCTTTCAAACATGGATACATCTTGAAAGTTGGAACTCGTACTAAGCATTGATGGTCTACAATTGGGATCCTATGATTCAAATTGAATCTTCACTTAATTTGAATCCCTTTTAAGATAAATACTATGATTTTCGTTCCAGTGCTACGATTTAGATTTGAAATCCTTTTATTTAATGATTTCAAGTGTCATTGCTTTAACTGAAACTTCTTCTATGTCATTATTAGTGCTATATTCTGGTCATTGGGGTTTGGCAAACACAAATCATGTTCTACCGACCATAGTCACCAAGTACGGGTATTAAACGGCAATGACACATCCGGGAAGTACGGGTTTTAAACGGTAAAACACGGGAAAAGTATGGGGAATTAAAATATAATAATTAATAATTAAAAAAAAATATAAACATAATATTGACTATCAATCACTTAAAAGCATCATTCATTAAAAGATTTCAATGATATTAAACATCAAAAAAAGAAATCATAATTCATAATTAAAAGTTTTCAAATTCAAAGGTCATCAATCACCATTCAACATTCACCATTCATGATTCCAAAAACCACCACTTCTAGTAATTATTATAAAATTTGATGTTCACAAGGGCTATAATCACTAATCATAGAACCATATTTGATTCCACAAGCATGAATTGATTCACCGTTGAATTGTATTTGCTACTGGTAGAATCGAAGCTAGTCTCTCCTAAGCTCCTAGCTAAAGAGGAGAGAGAGAGACCGACTTATTGTTGCCGGAGGGCCAGAGCAGGGCGAGAGCTGAGAGGTGAGGCTCGAGAGTAGGGCGAGAGCTAAGAGGTGAGACTCGAGTGTAGAGAGGCTTTTGGCGTTTTGCCCTAACACGCTTCTCTTTAACTCTTAAGTCACGTTTTAGTTTTTATTTTATTTTTTATTGTTTTTTAAAATGAGATATATTAAAAGAGTTAAAAGCGTTTTATACGCGTTTAAAACTGAAAACGCGTTTTACCGTTTAAACGGACAAACTGTTTAAAACGGCAACCCCCTCCAAAAGTTTTGAACGCGATTTAAACGTGAACTTTGTGACTATGCTACCGACTACCATTTTAATCTATTATGAGCCATATCTTTGGTTAGAGTGCAAGTGAAATTTCTTCGCCTTCTTCATTATTAATGCAATATCCTAACTATTTGAGGTCGACAACATGAATCTTGTTCTATCATTCTAGTTTATTAAGAGCCATATCTTCGGTTAGAGCATGTTTTTATCAAATCTTATTTTATATCTCCTTTTATGCCCTTTTTGGCTTTCTCCTCGACCTTTTAGAGCTTTCAACTTGTACCAATTCACTTCTCATCGGTGCCATCATTGGTCTTCGTTAAACGTATCCAAACCATCTCAATTAACTCTCCCTTAGTTTATCAGTATTAGACATACTCTCAGATTCTCTCAAATGTGCCTATTAAAAAAATCTATGAAGGAGCACTAATTCAGATGAGAACAATTGGTGATGAAACAAATCAGTTTCTTATGACAAATAAGTTTACATAACGGGCCAGCTATGAATCTGTATCTTCTTTCAATGGATGAATTGACGACTCATATTTAGGGGAGGTCTTTTTTTTGTATTTTATTTACAAATAACGTTGTATTGGTTGATGAAATTAGAGAAGGGGTAAATTCAAAGTAGAATTGTAGAGCGATATCTTGGAATCTAGAGAATTCAAGTTTAGATCAAGATAGCATAGATGAAATGCAATTTTAGTAATAACACAAAATAGAAGTGTGACGATGGTTAAGATTACTAATCAGGGTGGCCCCAAATCTCAATTATTCATGAGGATGGGGACATTGAGAAAGATGCTTATAGAATTAATGTTTAACTGTTAAAGGGGAGATGCGTTTTCATATGTGAGCATTTCATTGTGATTAGACTAAGGGGAAAGTGTTATATGATTACAATGACCTCTCATACTTTTTTGGAGTGGAATATTAAGCGCTGAAGAAGCAACAGAGTTAACTCATAGGATGACTGTTTCTAATATGGGAAAGCGGATATGATGAGTGGAAAAACTAGAAAATATAAGATAAAGAGTGAGCACAATTGAGAAACTTTGGGAGCAACTCCAATGTGTAAACATAAGGGAGAAATTATTGAGATGGTTTGAACACGTTCAAAAAAGACAAATGTTACTAATTAGAAAGAGTGAGTTGGTACAAGTTAAAAGTTTTAAAAGGACGAGGGAAGGCTAAAAAGGAACGCAAAGTGGAGATAATGAGAAAAGATTTGATAAAACATGCTTTAACCGAAGATATGACTCTTGATATACAAAATGAAGGAACAAGATTCACGTTGCTGACCCCTAATAGATGGGATACAATATCCGCAAAGTAGGATGTACGTTACTAATGTTATTGGCATGAAAAATTGCCTCGCTAAACAATGCAAAATGACATGCCTTACATGTTTCCACAAAAAAGGTGATAAAGATGTTCGAAAATATCTAGTAGTCAGTGGGTTATGAGTATTAGATAAGAAAAAGGGTACTGTGCAGATATTGTAGAACATTATACTCACCATAGACTACTTAAAGAATAGAGGTTGGAAGATGGCTAACTAATGCTTCTTTTGCCTCTGGAAAGAGAGAAATGGTCGCTTATTTGACAACTCTTCCTCTCCTTTTCATCGTATCCTATCTTAGGTGCGTCAGTCGATTGTGGATTAGCGTTCTTCTCTCCATTTGGATCAAGAAGTGAGGGATTCCCTGCATCCATGAGTAGTCAGTTGGTGGTTCTAGTGGGTGGTTATGATTCCCTCTTTCTTTAGTTTTCTGTTTTTTTATCTCTCTTGTTTTTAGTTTACATTTCTGTAAACTGTTGTTCTTTCTTTTTAATGAATCTGATTTACCGATAAAAAAAAAAAGAAGCTTCTTTTGCCTCTATGAGGAGGGTAAATCATCCGTTTCATTTTTTTCATCCCAAAGGGATTTGGAGTCATTCTTATCTTGGTTGGGATTACAGGGATTTCATTTTCAATTGGACCTTGAACATAGTAACAAAGTTCTCGAATAATTCCCGAATTGTACCCGAACTATTCATTTTTTAAGGGGTGCCGTTTAAAAAGGCTTCTTTTTCCCGAACTAATGAATAATTCCCGAACTGACGAATTATTCGCGAATAATTCCCGAACAAACGAATTATTCCGAACTTATGCCGATCTTATTCCGAATGAAGATTTCTCACAAATTATTCGTTCATGCTTATTCAGAATTCTAAAATAAAAATGAGGGTAAAATGAATTTTCTATTAGCAATAGAATTATTACTAATAACTCGAGACTTATTTCACACTGAGAAATCTTCATTTGATTGAAATCGCCAACTAATAGAAGAATGAGAAAACTCTATTCGAGTAAACTATTTTAGGATTTTGATTACATTTGATTGAATTGAGAGAAAAAAGATAATTTTGCAAGCTGGTTAGTCTGTTGAATTTCCATTGAACTAAGAGAAAATAAGATTTGTGTTATTTATTCTGAGCTATTTCAATATTTTGCTAAATAACTATGTTATGCCAAATAAATACACTCATATATTGTTTTTCTGATTTTATCTATTCAGATTATTTTTCTAGTTTTTATATATTTTTTAATTGCTTATATAATTTGATTTACATATACAAACATGTAATCTAAATTATTCTTTTTTCTTAAATTACATAAAGCTTACTTAAGCCTTATTTAATTTTTTTCTTGAGTTTGCGAGTTTACATAATGCTTGTTTTTTAGAATTTGGAATAAATGTTAACATAGTAAGAGATGTCAATACATATAGATTGGTAGATGGATTAGTTGGCATCACGTTCTTATTTTTTATAATTATTAATTTTTATTTTTTTGAACTTATCCCGAACTTAACCCGAATTTGCCGATTTTTTCCCTTTTTTTTCGAACTTAACCCCTGCCGAATAATTCCCGAATTCGAACTTTGTTACTATGACCTTGAAAGATGTGGATGATTCCTTTGGTCTTGTGTGAAGGTTTCTTCCGGATGCTATTTGTTGGGCTGTTTGGATAAATAGGAATAGACAAGTGTTCGATAATATCTCCCTCCTGCAGGCTATAATCCAAGATTGGGGTTTTCATTTCAAGCGCATGCTTTCTTGGTGCTCAATCCGAATGGAGTGTGATGAGTTGGGTCTTGTTTCTTCTTTAATTTTCGGTAGGAGCTTTTATTCTTTATTTTATGTTGCTTGTTTGTAGGTTGTTTGGTCTTTTTGAGCGATCATCAATTGGTGAACTTTCTCTTGCATACTATATTTTTATTTAAAATATTTATCACTTTAAGAAAAAGAAGATAAGAATGAAAGAGATCTCAATGTTGAAAATGAGGGTAGGAGCGAAATTAATTATGGTGATTAAATATATTTCTATTTTGGTTGTTCAAAATGTTAGGACATTGACTTGACTTGATGATTTTTGTTGGAAGTTTATTTAAGTCATATAGTTGATGAGAAGATAGTTTGTAGTCCGATAGTTGAGTAGCCAGAGTTGGATGGGAAGCAAGTTTACTTCATTGAAAAGTCTTAAGTCAATAGAAATTTTCTTTTAGTTAAATGCTTTGTTTGCATAATAAAGAAAGCTAATGTCATGGCAACGTCATGTAATTTTATATTTAGGGCTCGTTTGGATCACAAGAATTGAGGGGTGAGAATTGGAATTAGAGGATAAGATTTTTAATTTCGTTGTTTGGATGCCCACATTTCATATAAATTCCAATTTATGTGGAAATTGAAACAATCTCAATTCTCTCAGTTCGTGGGAATTTCAACATCCACCCAGGAGGTGGATATTGTAATTTACACCAGCATGAGAATTGATAAATCTTTTATAAGCTGATGACTATCCCAATTTCTTGACCTTCCTAGATTATTTCGCATTTTAATTTTTTTTAAAAAAATCCTTTTTATAATTTATTTAAAAAATCCATTTTAAAAGTCCCATTTTTTTTATTAAATAACTATCAAATAAATTTTATTTAATGAACTTTAATTAA